>OY998152.1:4177244-4897433 GCA_963921925.1 Sphagnum tenellum | reverse complement strand
CAAAATTGAATAATTAGTACACTTTACATTATAATAAATTTTCAAATTCATAATCTTCATGTTTCTTTCCCATAACCTTTTGGATGTATTCTAACATAAATATTTTAAATAAAAATCAATTTAAAAACTCTAAATTGTAATTCAACATTTTTTTGACAATGGTTAAATGCCATGTCACCCTTCAATCTCAATTTGTTAGGTCGTGAGTGGACCTAGTGATTTGAAGCTCAGTAGAAGCCAGTTTGAATTTTGGGTGCAAAAAAACTGGCTGTTGGCGATGTTTGTTTGTTGAAAGCAAGCAGTGAAGTAGATAAACCATGGTATAATGAAGAGAATGTTGCAATTTTCTCTTGGTTTAAAGGTTCTTGTTTTGTTTATAAGTGGAGTGTAGAACTTTGACACCAGGACATGATCCAGTGCAGAAGGAAACTCTGATTCCAAGAGGTCAGGCCCGGGTCCAAAGTGTATGGTACAAAGTGTATGTGTAGAAGTTGACAAAGGCACAGTCGATGTAGCCGGAACTAATGGAGAAACCACCACCCAGGGCCATGACGGTCTTGCTCAACGGTGCCAGCAATATTATTAGGTTGGTGCCCGGTTTGCCAAGTGGAGAGCTATGTGGAAGATTGGTGCCACTGAGCCCTTGGAGCTTACTATCCAGCAGAATGCACATGGTTTGGCTCGCTATGCCATTATCTCCCATTCTCTTGAACTGTAAACCATCCACTATGGTCCTAATTTGCTGCATAGTTTGTTATTTGGTAATCTTGGATGGTGATGATGGAAGGTGGTTCTAATAGCACAAAACATGTACACGAGAATCGCCATCTGAAATCACATTGCATATCAACAGTGTCTGCTGCGTCTGCTAGCGCTGTAGCTGCTATGAACGCCACTTCCAGGAACATGTTGTCTACCGCTGACCGCATGTCCACCGCAGCCCGGCAACAACAGCGGGACCGCGACCGCGACCGCGAGCAGCACACACAGGCCCGTGCCCGGCTGACAAACCAAGATCGACAGTCGTAGCGAGCCTGCCACCGCAAGTAGCACGCCAAGGCCCGTGCCGGGTTGATAGACCCGGAGCAGCAACAATAGCGGTGCCGCCACCGCGAGTAGCAGGCGGAGGCCCGTGCCCGACAGACAGACCGGGAGCGGCAGCAAGAGCAGGACCGTGACCGCGAGCGGCACCGTCAGGCGCGAGGTCAACAAGATTTGCACACAGTAGCCTGCATCCCCCTTTCAAAATTTGATGAGGCCAGTGTTCCGGTGTTTGACATAGGGGGTAGGACAGCTAAGTGTCAGCAGTGCCGAGCTATGATTTGGCCTGATGAGGCTTTCCGGGGACATGAAAACCTTTGTTGTGCTAAAGGTAGATCTTGCAACTGTGAGGCCCTTTTCCCCATTCCTCTTCCTCAACCATTACGGGACCTGCTCAGTTCTGAGCCTGCCCCTGGTGCACGCGTCCCCCTTGCCACTGTATCTTTTCGCAAGCACATCTGGAAATACAATTCCTCCTTGCAGATGGCCTCTTTTGGCATTAAAATCCAGTCACCCGCAAATGGGGTTAGTATGATTGTTGTAAGGGGCGCTTTGCATCGTTTGCTGGGGCCGTTGGCACCTCCTCAAGGGAGCCCCCATCAGTTTGCCCAATTATATATAGACGATCTGGATGCTTAGGTTGCTACCCGTTTTGTTGCTCTCGATCAGGGCAATGTAGACCTGGACCGTCGCACTTTATAAGAGCTGCAGCAGATGCTTTTGGGGAGCAATGTCTATGTTCAGCGCTTTGTGCAGGCCATGGATTTGCCCCCTCAAGACCTGACTAACTATGAGATTGTTATCCGTGTTGATGGCAGCGTTGACCGTCGCCGCTACAACGCCCCCACATCCAACGAGGTGGTCGGCCTGATGCCTAGTGAGTGAATGGGCTGGCTGCATGATTACTTTTTGGTCTTCCTTCCATCGTCTAAGCGATTGTCCCGGCTGTGCTTGATTTGTCTTCCTTTTTGTGCCTGCTCACAGGCGATGGTGACCCAAACGGTGACCCTGAAGATAGCAACCCACGAGACATCAGGGTGCGGGTTAGGGGCAGGGGGTTATGGAGGATTAGTGATGCCCACTGTGCTTATGACCCTTTGCATTTTGTCCTGTTCCACCCACAAGGAGAGCCCGGCTGGCACCCAAATATTATTGGCGCTACCCCAACGGTTATGGATGGGCTAAGCTCTGAGGACAAGCAACAGCAGCCATCTGAAGATGAGCAGCAGCCTGATGCGGAGCCGGCAGTGGACCCCGAGTGTGGTGGAGGTAGGGGCAGGGGTATGGGCAGGGGCCGTGGTAGGGGTAGGGGCCGAGGCAAAGGAGCTGTTGCAGGGCGCATCGCTCGTAAGGTTACTGCCAGGGAATATGCGGCTTACTTCATGCATGACCGCAACCCTCCCACCAACAGCACGTTCACTTATGGCAAAAGGCTATATCAAGAGTGGGTGGTTGACCAGTACTCCAAGGTTAAAAGGCAGTGGCTGCGGTGGGTGCGCCTCAACCAGACCACCTTGCGTGCTGACCAATATAAAGGAATGGTAGATGCCATGTAACAAGACGGGGCTAACAGCACCAACTTTAGGCGCATGGTGGTCCTTCTAGCCACTTTTGTTGGTAGACCCCGCCACATGAACCAACTCTACCAGGATTCCATGGCCTTGGTCAGAAAGTTTGGGAAACCTGACTTATTCATAACCATGACGTGCAACCCAAATTGGCCAGAGATTCTGCATGAGGAAGCCAACGATCGCCCTGACTTGACATCAAGGGTGTTTAACATGAAGCTCAATGCCCTCCTCAAAGACCTTTTGCAGAATGGTGTTTTGGGCACTGCAGTGGCAAACATCCATGTGGTAGAATGGCAGAAGCGGGGCTTGCGACACCGTCACATTTTGATCATTCTACGCAGCCAGGACAAGCCCCGTGATAGTAGCGATTATGACCTCATCGTGTGTGCCGAGCTTCCTGACAAATCCACCGACCCCGAGCTTTACAACATTGTGACATCTCGCATGTTGCATGGGCCCTGTGGGGCCTTACATCTCTCATGTCCTTGCATGGTGAATGGGGCTTGCAGCAAGGGTTATCCCAAAACTTTCCAGCCCCAAACTGAGGACTCCACTGGTTGCTACCCAACCTACCGGTGATGGGACGACGAAAGGACCTTCACCCACCCCACGTAAGTGTAGTTGTTGGAAATTTGGCAAATGACTTGCTGTCTTGTGCACCTGATCATAAGTGTCTGTGTCTGAGTCTGCCCTGGAAACTCATTTCTTCTAGACTCTTAGGCGTCCCAATCTTCACCTTAAGCATGATGATGTGAAAGAAGGGCAAAGCCAAACCTGCGAGAAAGGGATGCTAAGGTGACTGACAACTTCTTACTACTGCCCTGTCCCCCTTATAGCTCAAGCTTTGTCTTTGACAACCGTTGGGTCATCTTGTACAACCCTTACCTGACCATGCGGTACCAATGCCACATCAATGTTGAGGTCTGCAGCTCCATCACGGCTATGAAATACCTTTATAAGTATGTTTACAAGGGTCATGACCGTGCTTTAGCAGTGGTGCAGCCGGAAGCTGGGGTTTTGCCGGCTGCAGCGCCTCAGGCGACTACAGGTGGGGCCGATGGGAACAATGTGCCTACCGCTGGGGATGAAGTCGAAAATTACCTTGATGGGCGGTATGTCAATGCCAGCGAAACTTGCCATCGACTTTTTGCCTTTGACTTGCACGACATGCACCCCAATGTTTACTACTTGGCTATTCATTTGCCTAATGAGCAGACCACTTACTTTCCTGAGGGGACCACAGTTGGGGAAGCCATGATGCGCAACAACTCCACCACTGTGACTGGGTGGTGTGACTTAAACCAAAAGGCCAAATCTAAATACGCGGCTATAGCCACTTTGGCTCGCAATAGCAACGACCTTGCACCGCCACTACCTGCTGCACTAACCACACTATACCCTGATTTTCCCAAAATTGCTGTGTGGAGCAAATCCAAAAAGGTGTGGCACCTTTGAAAAAGGGTAGCGGGGCGGCAGGGTGCAGGCTGAAACAATCATGTCACATTGGGAACTATGGGGTGCGTGTACTTTGTGCAACCCTCAGAAGGCGAACGTTATTATCTACGAGTTTTGTTTACCCACGATGCAGGGCCACATGCTTTGAGGACCTCAAAACTACCCACCGTCCCCACACGCCTATCATAGTTGTGCACCCCACTTTTAAAACTGCCTGCCTTGCATGTGGCTTGTTGCAAGATGATGCTGAATGGGACCAGTGCCTTCCAGAAGCTGCTGGCATGCAATTGCCCAGAAGCTTAAGGCAGCTTTTTGCTAGTCTGTTGATTTGCAACAACGTCACCAATCCTGGGCGGCTATGGGACAGGCATAAGGGAGCCCTTACGGAGGATTTCTTGCACCAAGCACGCTAGGTGAGTGGCCAAAAGGCCTCCATAAAGGAAGTGTATACGACCTGTTGGATCCTATTGCAGACCATATTTCCTTGCCAATTGTAAGCATGAATAACTGTGCTTTTTTAGATTATAATCCCCCCCCTTGCCCCCAATTGTGTCGCGTAGGTAACGCCCAACTAATAGCTGGACCAGGCCATCCTTGACTAGGGTTTACGGGAAGTGGAGCAGCTGTTGCAGGCCCAAGGGGGGAAAACCCTAGAGGATTTTGAGCTGCCTATCCCTGCACAGCTGGCTGCCCCAGGGGACGCCGCTGTATTCGAGGAGCAGGCCAAGTATAAGGTGACGCGGCAAGCTCAGCAACTTGCTCGGGATAGGCCTTTGCTAAATCAGCACCAACGCTCCATTTACGACAATGTCATTGACGCGGTCCATGACCCCAGGCCAGTGGACAAAACTTTTTTTGTTGATGGGCTGGGAGGGGCTGGCAAGACTTTCCTCTACGGGTGCTTACTCAGCAGGGTGCGCTGTACTGGTGACACAGCGTTGTCGATGGTATCTTCTAGCATTGCAGCCCTGCTTTTGGAGGGCGGCTGTACAGCTCACTCACGTTTCAAAATTCCCATAGCAGGCTTTTGTGGCTCCTCTGCTTGCTATGTTCCTCTAAACAGTCCACAAACGGCCTTGATTCGGGCTGCACGCCTCATTGTGTGGGATGAGGCACCCATGGCCCACAAGCATGTGTTTAAGGTTGTGAATTGCACGCTCCAGCATGTTATGGGTGATGTTGACCCTGCCTTAAAGGACATGCATTTTGGGGGCAAGGTTGTTGTCATGGGAGGTGATTTTAGGCAGATATTGCCTGTGGTTCCCCAGGGCACGAGAGGCCAGATTGTGGATGCTAGTCTCAAGAGGTCCGGAGTCCTTTGGCACCGTGTTAAAGTGCGTCACCTGCATGAAAACATGCGTGTTCAGAGGCTTTTGGCATAGGGCGGAACCAACGCCGCGGTCGATGCCCAACAACAGTAAGCTTGGGCAGACTACTTGCAACGCATTAAGGAGGGCACTGAGCAAGTCTTTCCTGAGGTTGGGGAGGAGGCTGTTTGATCCCAAAAGATATGTGCTACTAAGATGACACCATTGATAGCCTGGTGGATGAAGTTTATGGCGACCTTGGCCACTTCACTGACTCGCAGTCACGCAATGAACGCATCATTCAAAGGGCCATTTTAACTCCTCTAAACGAAGACGTTGACAACATCAACACCGCCATCATGAATCTATTTGACCTCACCACACCTGACGACCCACTAGCACAACGCCGCACGTACCACAGCGCTGATTCTGTTGTGCAAGGCGAACAGAGAGGGGTTTACCCCACCGAGTTTCTAAACTCCCTCAGCATGTCAGGGGTGCCACCCCACACTTTGACCATGTAGGAAGGCTGCCCGGTGATTTTGCTGCGGAATATGCCGGGCGGCCTTGCAAATGGCACTTGGCTTATTGTGGTCAAACTGATGCAACACATAATTGATGTTAAGATTGTCACAAGACCGGACAAGGGCAGGCGCGTTTTCATTCCCCGCCTTAGCATCACTCCCTCTGACACGAAAAGGATGCCTTTTACACTTCACCGTCGGTAGTTTTCGTTGCGGCCCGTATTTGCCATGACTATCAACAAGGCCCAGGGGCAGACACTGAAGACAGTGGCGGTGTACCTACCCAAGTTTGTTTTTTGCCACGAGTAGTTTTATGTGGCTTTCTCTCGGTGCGGCTCAAGGCGGGGTGTCTGGGTGCTGGTCTGGGGTGGCAACAAGGCGACTTTAAATAGGGCCCCTGCTGACGTTTACACCAATAAGTGGTCTACCGCAAGGTGCTACAGTGATTCTTCTTGTGGGTATGGGGTTCTTTGGGGTCTCCTTTGGACTCCCAGTTTTTTTCCAAGGCTTGAGCTTTGGTTTCGTCCAAGGGGATGGGTTGGATTGGATTGCATTAAACTAAAATGGGGCTTATATATATATGAGACATTCCCTCCATAGGATTTCCAAACATGTAATGAATTTTATATAAAGTGACCATGCAGGCTCATCCCAACAACTCATGCCTGAACATGCAACCTCAAATGCAAACGTACTAAGAATGAATGTGATCATCAACTGTCATAACTGTGGCATTGCATCAGTGCCGTGCCATGCAAATAAAACAAGAAAAGGGAAATATAGTAATAATATCTTTTTTTTTAAATAACAAAAGTGAAAGAACAAAATTAAAAAATTAAAAAAAAATTATAATAATGAAGAAAAACCTTACTTGAAAAAGAATGAGGTGTGTCTTCTTTCTCCAAACTTCAAACTTGCATCCAAATAAACAAAAATATAAAAGTGAAAAAAAAACACTTTATTTTTATTATACAAAATAAAAACAGAAAACACATTAAAATCTACTATAATCTAAAAGCCCGCTTCACCATGTATGTTTTCATGGGGGACTTTTCAACGATTTTTTGTCACAAAAATAAATAAAATAAAAATAAAAATAGTTGCTTTACGCCTTTGTGTGTGTCCCTCTTGGTTTAAAGGAACCAGGGGACTTCATAGTGTCCGAAGGTCACGGGTACCCACTAGTACTTAATTAAACATTTGAAGTGACAAGTCCTTTAGAATCAATGTGTGACTCATGGTGCATTCACACTTGAAGTTAAGTTAGTGTTGAATGAAAATCTAGGTGGCATCCTAGGTGGCAACTGATGTTAAAATGGGCCATAGCTTAATGTTAAGTGAATGTTGGGTTAACATAAAGTTTTCATGGTAACTAGGTTTAAAGTCCTAAATGGCTTAGCACGGTGTGAGGGGACTCAACCTTACCTAACACCAAGTGTGAATGCACCTTCAATGTTGTTTCCTCTCCAAGTTGTATGAAGGTTTTCTTTTCAATTTTATGATAAAAAAAATTGACAAAATTAGTCAAATTTATACTAGAAGAACACATTTATCCAAAATTTTGCTTAAACATCTTCAAAAGATTACAAAAGATTCACTGGACAGATGAATTCTGTTTCTGTGGATGAGATAAAGCTACAAAAATGGATTCTAAACCTCCAGCCAGCAGGGCGCCACCTAGATAAATCCTCAACACACCAATGCCCGAGAAGTGCCAATCACAAATCATATCGCTCCACGTGTTTGAGCAGAGGCGATCCAGATAGGATTTCACCGGTTTCTATTGGTCAGCTCCGACCGCGCACTACCCAATGGAAAGCCGAGCGGACCGGGAGATTTCAGGGTGCTATAGGTGGGGTAGCGGGTGGGTGGGTTGGTGGGTGGGGGTTGGGGGGCGAACCGAGAAAACATAGGGTGGGGAATAAGGGAGAAGGTCTGCAAGTTCTGCGCTTTGGTGTTGTGGCGGAGGCGGGCGACCCTAGGAAACGGGGGGGCGGAAATAAAGGAACAAGAAGAAGGCCAGAAGCTTTGCGACTGCCAATTTTTGTTGCGCGTTGGTTGTCGAGCACGACGGTTGCTGGCGTCCGTGTGCAAAGTTCCTTCGTAGACCGGAAAATACCGAGCTCGAGATGGCGTCCGTCACCATGCAAGCAGCCGGGGTATGTTCGCATTTGTGCAAGTCCGGGTTCTTGGCCGGCGCCAATGCTTCCAAGCTCACCAGGAACGTAAGAGTCGGAGCCGCTGGTGCTACTACTACTCCCATCGGCAGTTTGAAAATACAGGCCAAGAAAGGCGAATGGCTTCCCGGCTTGGATTCTCCTCCTTACCTCAATGGCAGGTAGTGTAGTTTCAGATAGCAGGATTCTAGCGGTTCTGCTTTCAAGCACTTGTCAGTTTAAGCTTTACTTTTCGGCAGAGATGGTGGAGTACTGTAGGGCACGGTGATTTGGCCTAGTTTGTTCTCGAAATTTTGCGGGTTTTGGTTTGCTTTATGCGAGGCCACTGTGAGCTGTAGATGAAGCCGGGGACGGCCAGCTTAGGGGGCGTTGTTTGATGTATGTAGTCCCCTTGATGTGGAAAATGGCTTCCCGTTGTGCGGGATTCACAACACTGCGTGCACGCTGGAGTTGAAATGATGTTTCGAGATCTTATCGTGTACACGGAGCCGAGAGACGGACTAAGACGTAGTTCAAAACTCTTCGGTTGTTTGTATCCAATTTCTTTCAGAATGTGCAAATTATTTTACAATGCCGTGCCATCAAGAAAAGCATGCGCGCAGCCTCACAAAACCCGCGTCATTTACTAGATGTGGTCTCCTGACAAGATGAACTGAATGTGTTGATTGCAGTCTTGCAGGAGACAATGGCTTTGATCCCCTAAGTCTGGCTGAAGACCCGGAGAATCTCAAGTGGTACGTGCAGGCGGAGCTCCAGAACGGACGTTGGGCTATGCTTGGAGTAGCGGGCATGCTTTTGCCAGAGATTCTCACCAAAGCAGGTCTCATCAACGCTCCTCTCTGGTACGACGCTGGCAAGGTGGATTACTTCGCCCCGGCTTCTACTCTTTTCGTCATCGAGTTCATCCTTTTCCACTACGTAGAAGTCCGGAGATGGCAGGACATCAAGTACCCTGGCAGTGTCAACCAGGACCCCATTTTCAAGAGCTACAGTCTCCCAGTTGGTGAAGTTGGATACCCAGGCGGCATCTTCAATCCCTTGAACTTCCCCACCAATTTGGAATACAAGGAAAAAGAGATTGCCAACGGTAAGTTCTAGCATCAGTTTTCTGTTTCCTGTCAACAAGAATGGCATTGCAGAGGAATGTGCTCATAATCTTATTTCTCTCTTCTTTGGCTTTCATAACATCTTCTTTGTCTCTCCAGAGCTGAAATTTCAGGCTGCTGACTTGTGAATCTGTGTTGAATGTTGCAGGAAGATTGGCAATGTTAGCATTTCTGGGCTTTTTGGTGCAATCAAACTTGACTGGAAAGGGTCCTGTGGAGAACTTGCTGCAGCACTTGAGTGACCCATGGCACACAACCATCATCCAGACTCTGGGGCTCAGTGGATAGAGACACAAATACCAATGCTGTTATGTATTTACAAGGAGCTGCTCTCTCAACAAAATCAGGCGATGAAACCATTGTACAAATGGAATCCCTTAGAATTACTGCTCTCAGGAGGGTGTCTCTCTGTAGCTGGAGTTCAAGACTGTTGGTTGTGCTATAATCTAAACATGGGAAAACATTTGTCTCAAAAGTGAGTGTGCTTGTTCTTTGATTTTCTTAATAGCCTATCAACCATTTTGCAATGTTGTTTTTCTGTACCCAAAGAGGTTTGCATCTTCTGTTGGCATATAGATTTGCAGCACTTAAGTACTGCACAAAACATTTGAGTAATTTGAAACATCCAGAGAATCTTAATTGAATCATTGAGAAACTCTGTGAATCCATGGGATTCTCCATTAATTGTGGTGTTTTGTAATTCCAAATCCCCAGTCCCACAGCTTGTACATAAATTGAGTTCACAAGAATGCTGTAGAAGGGGTCTCCACTCCTTTATTCATTACAGACGGGAAGGAGAGACCAGTGAGTATCAAGCTTCAAACAGTAGAATGCCACTCTTTTGTCTAGTTCATAGACTGTGTACCAGAGTGCAAGAAAACTGCCTTCAAATTATTTGATTGCACATGGTGCCCAAAACAAGCTGATGTATTGATGGCCTTGCCATAGAGATCCATCCTGTATCTAGTCACAAGCTTAATCATCATGTTGTGGACTAATGGAACTAGAAAAGTGTTGACTATGTTGACTATGAGTACAACTGACTCCAGGGCGAACCATGCTGCTACAGCAAGGGGTTTTGATGAGAAATGAAGGTAGCATATATTAATGAGGATGCCTGTTAACCATACAACTACAGCAAGGGGTTTTGATGAGAAAGAAAAAAGGTAGCTTACATTAATGAGGATACCTGTGTGTGCGGCAATTTCACTCCAATCTCAATGGTTGTGAAATCCAAGAAAGTTCATCGCCAGATAACTGTTGTTTCACTGTCTCCAATGCTTGAGCAGCCAAATTTGCAAGATTCTTCAGTGCCACATCTGAATTTTCTTTTGCATTCAGAATCATTGTCACCATATCTGCCCACTCGTCTTTCTTTGTTGCCAGCTCCAGGTTACAGCTTGCAACCCCCATTTGATAATTGAATTCCCATTGCTGCCAGAGCAGATAAAATGAGAACAAATATAACTGTCTGCTAAGTTGAGAACTGAAAGTGGGCTTGCAACAGAGACATGTCAATGTATAAGCTACAACAAATCACAGTAGCATTTGTGGTATACCTTGAAATGCTCTTCTGCTTCTGCTTCTGACCTCTTGAGAAGTCGCTCTTTATCAGCCATGCTGGATTTAAGAGCCTCACGCTCGGCAATTTTTGAAGCGAGATTGGTATCTAGATCATCCTTCAGTGCATTATATTGTGCTTCCAACTGCGCCACACAGTCAGCATCACTATCTGCTGTTACTAACCAATGCAGGTACAACTGCCTGACAATTAAATGTGGAGATGAATGCAGGTTCAGAATTAGGGTTACATCCAGAGGAAATGCTCACCTTCCTGTGGAAAACTGTACACTGTTTGATCTGCTCCATCTTCTCCTGACAAGCAACATCTGCTGCATGGACTTGCTGCATAAGTGCAAGTGTCTCATCTTTCTCTTGATTTGTTAACCGTTTACTACTTTCCATGACACCCCTAATAACAGGCTTGACAACACCCTTCAAGGGCCCACCAAGAATATCATACGGCGCATCTGCTTCCAAATTCAACTTAATGTGGAACTGGCCTCCATTATCTAAATGGGGATCTCCAAAGATGAGCTTCCATCTGCACCAAGCCAGTGGCAATGCAATATTGACATGAATGGCCAGTTGACAAGAAGTCAATGAAATTCCCTATCCCATGGTGACCAACAGATATTGAGTAAACATGGACTTACTTGTTAGCTTGCTGGGTGAAAAGGGCCACAATTTGTTCAAGCTCTTTTAACTTTGTTGAGGCTCGCACTTCATGATCCCAAGCAGCATCAAGGAGTTCACGACCTCTAGCCACAACCTGCTGCAGATTGGTGTCCAATACCTCATTCTCCTTCCTCATTCGCTCAACATCAACAGAATTGATTTGCTGTGCTGCAATTCTTTGCTTCAATTCCTCATTTTCTGTAAGAATGGCCTCCCTTTCTGCCTTCTTTGCCACAAGCTCCTGCCTTTTATCCTCCAGCTTCTTTTCTGCAGCCTGCAAGTGGGATTGAAGGTTGCTATTGATGTGGTCAAACTTGGCTATATCACTCAAGAAATCTGCATTCCTGGACTGCTGTGTCAACAGACCTGATGGCTGTTTCTTTAGGGTCTGTAGCTTAGCCTGGATTTCAGTAGCCAAATTCTCCAGTTTCTGCTTCTTGTCATCAAGCTGCAATTTGCTGTCATCAAACTGCTTTTTGAACTCAATGTCGAGGCGCTCACATTCATCATCATCTCCACCCAAGAAGCATGCATAAGATCTATTGGCATACTCCAGGATGAGTTTTGAGCCGTTGTCATCAAAAGGAGCTTCTTCATCCCCAGTCTCCTTTTTCTCTTGATATACCAGAAGATCTACCAACCAGGCCAGAGCTGCAAGAAGCCCAGGCCATGTGTGTGGACTCCCTGCTGCATACAAAGCACTCTTACTGATCTGGGAAGGATACCCTACTCTCTTGAACATCAGAGGCACATCCTCCTCAAGCTTCGCTGAGAATTTGAAGTTTGGATCCAGTTGGTGGAAGAGGAACTGGACGATATTGAGAACCTCTTTGCTCGATGGTGCCGCCAAGAGCTTTGTAGAAATGGCCACGTTGTAACCGTGTGTCGTCAGGTAAGCTGTTAACTTGCGGATGCAATCATGCTGGAAGCTCTTCTCATTGATGGGCCTGGAATCAACGCGCAGCTGTGAGACTTTCCCGTGCATGCTGGAACGCCGAGGAAGGTTTGGAGGCCCTCCTAGCTTGTTCACACCGCTGGGCATTGGGATGCCACTTGACAAGCGGGACTGTTTACCCAGCATCCGTGCTGCAGCGTTGCTTCCTGACGCTCTCCTGTTGAGCTGCGACGGACTGATCGTGCTCAGAGTTGAGCGTCTCATGGCGTCGTCGTCCTCTCTTGGATTCCGTAATAGCAGTGGCAACAAACGCAGGATGAAGGACGCTATGCTAAACCCTAAAAAATCTTCAGCTTCGTTTTCCTTCCTAAAACCCGATGCCCACGACACTCTCTTCTGAAGCCTCTCTACAACCGTGAGATTACTCCTGTCGCATCCGGTAGCTCCGCATCATACATACCGTCGACGTAGAAATCCTCAATCGCCTCGAGCCATAGAGAACTTCAAATTTAGTTCGCATGAGGGAAGTGTGCAGCAGATAAGTCGACCGTCGTTGCGTCTACTTAAAACCCCAGCGATCACAGAGCTCCAGGAATTGAGGACAGGGTACAAAATGTGCGCCAAACAGAGACATGGAGGATTGAAATATGTAACGCTTGCTCAATTAGGTCAAATGAGCAAGAAATACCAAACCTTAAGGCCCTAGAGAACACCAGAAACCATTTCTGCGACGAGGACGAAAGCCCTTAGCAGGTATACTCAGCTTGGTAACTCCCAGACTTCCAACCGAACCCCAAAGCCCAACAACTTCACCAGACATGCATCAAACAAAAACCTAGAGGACGAATGAAATGGAAGCTTGCTTTCTTGCTTGTGCGCACCGAATCAAAACTTGCAAAAATCGAGGCCAGCCTCACAAAGCCAGTAGCCTCCACAGTGAAAAACTAGTCACCTTCACATCTCCCGGCATTCCTCAGCGCCCACAGACCTCCAGAATGCCAGAAAGGACTCAAATCCACCGCCGAGAAAAACTCTATAACATGTCAAAGGTGAAGTGCTTGCAACAAAATACCAACACAAAGTAATTAAGCCAGAATTCTTGCCCCAAAATCGGTCTCCAACGGCATCCTCGCTCAAACAGCGAAAGAGCAACGTTTTGATGAAACGAGAGAGATGAAGGAGCTGGCCCGGCCCGGGTCGGCGGGGAACGGTAGCATGCCCTTTCAAATGAAACCGGGTCACCCATCATAACATCGGGTACATCACTCCAATCTGCCTCCTGAAACCCGAGATACATTCGGGCAACCGGTGTCTCGAACCCGCACCGGGCCCCGGGGGACCGGCGACCATGAGGCGATTTCCCGCCTCAAACCCAGCGACGAAGGGAAGATCAATGTTTTCATCCATATTTTCCAAAAGTTGTACTATAGTTATCATCGCTCGCTCGCCCGCTATGGACAGAAATCATCTACATTTAGGCCGCCTTATGGACAGAGGACTTCGTACTGTATCCAAAGATTTTTAAACACAACGTGTTCGGTCACTGGCCTTTCTATCCGGAGTTGACACCAGTAGTTTGCAAGATCATCAGGGTAGCTTAAGTTAGTGCAGCAGCCCCTGCAACTGCTCCTTACAGCTTTAGCTCTAGTTCACAAGATATGAACCACTGCCATAAGTTCTTGGGCTATGCCTCTGGAGTGCTAGCTGACATCATAACCACAGCTTGCCATTGCTTCCAGAAATGCATCTGATGATAATTTTGGTAGTCTTTAGGGAGCATATCAAAGCAACATTGCAGCATGCTGCAACAAAATTGCCTTTACTTCTGTTGCACTCCATTGCTTCTGTGATTTAGCACTCCCCAGATTTGCTCAGATTCACCAAACAGTTATCACAACTACAGAATCAGCCATCTGGAACATGGTTCACAAATCTGTATTCTTCTCAAGAGGTGATTTTAATTGTAACCTTTTACGACTTTACACTTGTTAAACTCGAGCTATTTCTTCCAGAGTGTGAACCTTGGCTTGCTAAAGTGATTTCACCTCTTGACCACACCCAAGTTTTGCTAGTATGCAAATTAGGGTTTCTCTGCTGGCAATGGAAAGAGGCCACTGCTTGTAGGCTACCAGAATGTGCATGTTCTGAGCCCCACAATCACTTGAGACCAGTTCTCATACAATCTGTGGCATTTTGGGATCCAGTGTTCGGATTCAACAGTTCTGTCAATGAGCAGTAATCATGCCTGATTTGCCTCCTAAAGCAGATGCTGCCATATTGACTAGTGAGTCACATCTGCCTCATTGATGCATTATATCCTTTGTTATTAGATACTTCAACATTTATTGGCTTGGTGTAGCTACTTGTAAGCCTTTTCCAGCTAATGTTGTTAACTTGAAACATTCAGCTGAGCTTTCAAGAGTTTCAGCTCTTCTTGTAAGAGATTTTCTCCTGTCCCTGCCTCTCTGACTGATATGCAGTCAGAACAACCCCAGTGTCTGCAGCTTTTGCTTCAATCTGCTGCAGGTTCTTGTGAATCACTCTGAACTTTGTGGTCAAATTGCTTAGACCCATCAAAATGTGCCTCAAGCTCAGAAAGCCAGGGATGAGGAAGATGAGGATATCATCTTCTTGCTCTAGATGGCCCAACGCATGATGCTACTGCATGGATGCATGCATGAATCTAAGAGTGCTAATCTTTTTCATAAGTATATAGCACTTCAATTTTGTATAACCTAAGTAAAACTGAGAGATGTTGATAATGAGGTTATTGTGATTTTGTGTACAGGGGGAGAAAGGATCTCTGGGATGAGGGATGGTTTGGAACAACAGCACCAACAATTGCATGCATGTTCAGAGACTTGTGACAACATGCATGGTAATGACCAGCTAGCACAATATCCCCAATTGGTGAAACTTCATCAGCCTCATCAGCAGCTCACTCTTGGCAGTGGCTGGATGTCAATGTCATACATTAACCACTGTACTGAGTTTTTGTCACAAGCCTGATGATGGTAATGGTAATGGGAAGATTCAACCATGATGCAAAAGTGTAGAAGAGAAGGAGATTCAACCATGATGCTAAAGTGTAAAAGAGAAGGAGAAAACCAACCAAGGAAATCAAGGAGAAAGAAGAGAAACAGAAGAAAGAGGAAAAGCACAAAAAAGAGAGGAGTAAACACAAAGAAACCAAGGGAAAGAAGAAAACACAAAAGAAAGAGAAAAAGCAGAAAAAATAGTTCCACTAGAAAAGGAAAGAAATAAAATCCAGCTCTTCTAAGAGAATTATCTCTCCTGGAAAAAGGTGGCCTTTAAAATGCCCCTCATGAATCATATACGGAAGCCCTAGATTTTGGAGATTCTAAAGCAAGAAAAACACCAAACAATACTTCTTGATCATTCTTCTCCTTTCCATTCTCATGATATGTTCCTGAATTTGAACCTCCACTCACCCAGCAAGTTACAAAGTTTGCACAATAGTATCACAATTGAGGATATCCTCCACACAAGATAAGTGGATAACTGATTCCCAAGTAGCAGGACCTTGCTGTGCAAGAGCTAATTGCTTCACGTTTGCAGGCATTTGGAGAGGGAGGGATGTATGGGTACAATCTGAGTGGAGTAAGTTGGCAGTCAGTCTGATTCACCAAACTGTCAAGCTCATCCACTTATGAAGCATCAACATAAGGACCAGAGATAGAGCAAGATATTCTGCCAAAGCCCACCGAGCCAATGACTGCAATGCATTGAGGGTGTCAAACGGTATGCAAAAGTGACTGCATCAAGCCTGACCAGGATCTCCCACACAAGTCAACTTATAGAACAATCTGGCTGTGACTACTGTAAGCAACGAAAAGAACATGTGAATCTTTGCCTCTCATTTGTTAAGTGTTCAGGGTGCAGATTGATTCTTCTTCCATGCTCTTGATGGGTACTCAAAAACTCTTCCAAATTGAACATCCAGATTCCAAACCAAAGTCAGGCCCGCTCCAAAATTTTAAACACCAGCTGGCGTGACAAGCAAACTGTAAGTGAGCCACCTAACTTGTACTACAGTTGCCCATTCCAAAGTAAAAGTATGAGATTGTAGACAAATCTCAGCAATGACACTTTGAAAGTAATTACACAACAATCAAGTGTGTTCATAACCTATGAGAGTTGCTCGCATAGTGTTAGACCATCATCTTCATCACAAATTAGCAGTGACAAACTGCCATGACTATCCACTAAGGGTGGGTGTACATAACTATATAGCAGTCCTATTCAAGCACTCTCAAGAGGCATTTTCCTAGGTGGGGCATGCAACCATATACTAGCTCTACTTTTGATGATGTCAGGGTCAATTTTTTTGCAAATAGATGGATATTGAAGGTGCTTGAAATATAACTCAGCAGTTGAAAACTAGTTAAGTGTGGAGTAGGCCGCAAAACAACCCATTACCACCTAACAGAATGGTGGCTCACCCTACCAGGCTCACCACATTCCTGCATGTCCATTCCAAGGTAGTTCAATCCCACACATCTTGAATGCAGTAGTAATCCCACACATCAGCAATGAAGCATATTTATTTGTGTAGTGAAACTAATCTTTACCTCAAGCATATAGCTTGTAATGTGTGATGGAAGTAATGATGAAAGTCAGACCCCATCAAATCCAATCAAGAGCAAGGGATGAACAAGCTCCTTTGACAAATTCATATCCATAAAAAAAGTATGCTTCCTTTGTGAGAAAGTTGACATGCAAATACTCTAATCATTGATGAACTAAATGTTTGCCCTAACAAAGGAATCAACAACTAGGGCAAAATAGCTCATCACTGATTGTTGGCCAATGACTAAACACCAATTTAGAAAATTCTAACAATGCTGTCAACTTTGTCTTATGTTGATTATCATTAAAAAAGACACCTATGACCAAATGTTCAACCATGAATCTTGTGTTTTGAAATCTTAAAAATGTAAAATGCCTTTGGGAAATTAAGTGTTTGAGAATAAGGGACAAGACAACTAAATTTTGTGAAGTAGCATTTTGGAACACATATTTATGGAAACAACCAAGTAAATCCATTGAGCACTTTCCCACCACAAATCATATAGTGCATTTTTTCACCAAAAATCATGAAGGAATAAGGCAAAGGCAAACCTCACATAACTTTTTAATCCTAAGTAAAAGCTTGTAATTTTGATTTAAGTATGTCACATCAAATAAGAAGTTAGTAGCAAAAGTTTCAATATTTTTTAAAGAGAGTACAATTTGGGATCAATAAGGGATTAGAAGTAAACTTGGCTACAACTGAAAACAAGAAAGAAGTAGAAGTAGACTTTGATGCAAAGGAGGTCAAGATATAAGTCCTTATTACACTTGAGATTAAGGAGGAGATAAAAACAATTCTCATCACATTTGCAATCAAAGAAGAAGTAGAAAAGCTTAAAGATATGTGAAAATTGTGTACAAAAAAATTTAATTTAATTAGCATACCAAAGCTAGTACAAGAATACAAAATCAAATATTTAAACTACTTCTATTATCATTAAGTTCAGTAATCATCACTTTACAAGTGCCATCATATTCTAGTAATAACATGGGTTGTAGATTTCCTTTTCTTCCATCATGATGCACCTTGAGATACATTCCCATTACTTGCACATGCACAAATAATGTCACATTTCTATGATTTGTTTCTTATGACAGGTGAAAGCTTATGCACTTCAACATTATTTAAATCTAACACCTTTTTAAATATCCTGGTCTTTATATAAAAAACACCAATTCGTGCTTCTTGTAGGACCTAAATAAAGAGCCTTATATTTAATAATTAGGCCTAGGAGGAGTAGGTTGAAATGAATTTGCCTATGTGAGAGGATGCCCTATAGCCCTCTACCAAGGTTGCATTACTAGTAGATTATTTTCCAACACATTTCAATGTGCCAAAATAACAATGGGGTGGGATTCTAGGTACCAATTGTAAAGACCAAGAATACCAACATCCCTAACCTACCACCTCAACAACATAGGTGAATCAAATTTGCAACCAACCACAACATCAATGTTATCTTATCATAATAACAATACAAAGTTCAATTAGAACTAATATACAATTTAAAGCATTTAAGCAAAGCAGGTGGACATATTAGTAACTAGAAGATGCCATGGATGTAATGGAAAGGGGACACATATTTAAAACGAAAGCTAACAAGTATTATAACATCTTATTGACCTCATTTTATATCACCTCAATGGTAAAACCATAAGTAGGAAAAATGGGCCCTTAAGGTGTGTTAATGTCATAACAAGAGGATGAAACATTAACCATTTGGGTTCAAAACATGCAAAAGGCTAGCTTATTTGTCACCTTTCAACAATTGAAATTAAAGGTTGTTGAAATCATGCAAAGCAAACCTACCCATTTTGGAATGATGTTTTAAAAGGTAATTAATGGTTTTAGTTCAAAAAACATCATTCAAAAATCAACATACACCTTGTATAAGGACTAAAAGATTCTAGGGCACAAAGGTTAATTAAAGAAACATGCCATAGCTTTTATCATAACTTAAACACAACACAAATACCCATTAGATCACATTTAAAATTTAAATGAAATAGGAATTCAAGCAAGGTGACAATCCAGTGCTAAAGTTTTGGTTAGGTGAGGTTCATAAGATGTTTTGAAAATGTTTAATTACGAATTGTGTTATCAATGTGACAGGGATAACCTTGCTTACTTTATACATTTTCAAAGGTTTAAGGATGTAGGAAAACTATAGAAAGTTATGTAGACCAAGAACATGTGTGACAATGCAAAAAAATGATTGGATGACAAATTACCTCTTTAACTAGTGGTTGAATGTTTTTGCATATTTGTTCTAGGGGAGTTTTTCAAGAATGCTACCACCCCAACAAAAAACCATGAAAAGGATCAATTGGTGGTAAACTTGGAAGATCTTATTTTTGAATCAAATGACTTAACTAGTCCAAGTCAAACTTTAAAAAGTTGTAAGATTAATTAATCCATTGTTTCTACCATGATCACCAACAAGCAAAACATAAGTAAGGAGCCATTAATGGATTATTTTAATTCACACATGTCACATTATACCAATATCTAGTAGTGTTGAAACATAAGGCGTTGGACAAAGAAGTTGGTGATATAATTAGGGAGTTGAAAATAAAAGAAAAAGAGGAAAGAACATAAGAAAAGTTGAATATACATTTACCCAAGTTGAACAAACAACTCAAAGGAAAATTAAGGAGGACAAAATTAAATTCAATGACATAAGATTTATTATTGCTATTGAGGTTGATGGTGAAAGATTTCACAACAATTCTAGAATAGGTTTTTGAGCCAATCCTCTAAGATATAAAGGGTTTGGCTTTGAAATTGTGTGTATGCAACAAATAAAAATTAGAGAACAAAAAATGGTAAAAGTGTAGCTTGCTAGGCATGTCCTAACCAAGTTACAACCTTCCATTCAATAACAGTAAATGGGAGAGACAAGGGTTTGTAGTGGGTTTTAATGGCATTTGTGATGGTTACTCAAAGAAAAGAAAAATATAAAGAAAAATGATGGAAAGGTATGGGAGGTTTGTGATGAATTCAATTAACTCTGATGATATAAAGGGGAAAGAATAATTGCTAGAATTTAGAAGAGAAAAAAAAGGGACAATGAGTGAAAGAAGAAATAGGGGCAAAGATAGAAGAGAAGGTTAAAGAGAGAAAAGAAAAGGACAAAGTAAAATTTGGGATAAAGAGAAAAGAAAAAAAAATTAAAAAGAAAAAAAGGAATAGAAAGAAATTAACACATTGAGAAAGAAGAAGAGACATGGAGAGAAATTGGAACAAAGAGAAAAGAAAGAGGGATAGAAAGAAAGTTCAAACATAGATCGAAGGAAAGGTCAAAAAAAGAGGTTGGGGTAGAGAGAGAAGTGAAAGTCAAGAAACATGAACAAATAAAAAATACACAAAAAGAGAGAAAATGCAAAGAAGAGAAGAAAGAGGGTCAGATAACTAAATATAGAAAGAAATGGATAAAGATAAAAAAGAAGCACAAACAAAAAAAATAAGGACATGTTTTTGCATAAAAGGTTTATACAAGAGGTGATGGGATGAGAGAAGTTGGTGCACATGTTGGTGATGGGGGCACGAGGTCTACAGAGATTAAAAACAAATCAAGAGAAAGAGAATAAAAAAGGAGAACTCAAGAAAATCAAAGCTCTTTCAACTTTGAGATTATGTGGTTTTGATGACATGAAGGTCGACTTACATGATGACAATCATCACCTTCTTGTAAGGAGGCAAAACAAACATTAGCAAACACAAATGAAAAACGATAGAAGGTAAAGGAAAAAAAGTGATCAACAACTCATGTTCTCCATGAATGATGACAACAATAATGACAATCAAGCTACAACAATAAAGTGACGGGACAACAATCCCCATTAACACACATAAACAAAAAAAACGGAGGCAAGCAAAGCTCGAGAGAACCAAGCTTAAGCCCTTTTGCCTTAGTCAAACTCATGAACCCTTAGAGTCCTTTTCATGCAATGGTGTTGGGTTTTTGTAGACATACAAACACAATTAGGATAGAGAAAGAAAAAAATTATAAAGAAAAATAGAGAGACATAGAGAAAGGCATGTGGAGAGATGTGGAGAAAGATGGAAATATGATGTAATAGCCATGAAGAGAAATAATTTTGACACAATGCCATTTGATGTTGTTACAGACACTGCAAAAGACTCGCTTGATGTGATGGTGCTTAGCCTAGTGTCTTGTTGTTGTAGAACAAAAGAGAAGAGAGACAAAGTGACCATAGAGAGGGGGAGACTTAGAAAAAGGAGACAGAGCACTTTAAGAGAGAACTATGGGGACCTTGGCTGCAATGTTCTTCTCTTAAATTTGGGGAGAGTCGAAGAGATTGCCAAATTTCTTCCAAATCTGGCGACTTTAGCACATCCTTTGTATTTGTGGCGCTGGATTTTAATTTGGGCGTCAAGTGGCGAAAATCGACCCAAAAACAAACTTAACTTACAGGAGATTACTGAAACTGTATCTTGCAAAAAATTGCAGTATCCTAAATTCGAACCGTAACCCTAAGGGCCCAGATTCAGGGTTTTTTTTTTTCCCCAAGTAATCTTTTGTTAAGTAGGTCCACTGGCGAGGATCTTCTGCATTGAATAAAATTAAATGGCAACTATCCTAGGCTAGCTTTACATAAGTGCTCTAGATGTGGCTAATTTAATTATTTTTATTTCAAAAAATGACGAAATTGACCCCTGAAAGTTACAAAATTTTCGTGATTTTTCCCCATTTTTTTATTAAAAAATCGCCAAGTTACGAAATTTCATCACAGAAAAAGAAAAACAAAAACAAAACTGCCCAGGTTTAGGGTTTTCATTGTGTCCAACAGGTAATGCACAGCAGGTGTGCTGCTGTGTTTGTTGTTGCTTCTTCTGTCCTGCGCGATACGGTGCAGGGGTTTTGTGCACACAGGTGACGCTTTGCAGCCATGGCTTGCGATTCGGCCACATGTGGCTCGTCGTCTTGCGGCTCCCAAGAAGCTTGTTGCGCCCCGCAGAAGAAGCCCACCGGTAGCCAGCTCGTGTTTTGCGTCAAGTGCAAGGAGGGAGTCGTTGCACGGGTTGTGGCCAATCAGTCGGAACCCATGTGTCTTGGGTGTCTTCATGCCAGTCTCCTCTCCAAATTCAAGACTGCCATCAACAATCATTCCCTCGTTACGCCATCCGACAACGTTCTCCTTGCCTTTTCCGGTGGTCCGGCTTCTAGGTTTGTTCCGTTTTGTTGCTCAACAAATGGCATGATTAGGGTTATAGATCATCCATCTGTGATCTCTTATGAGGTTCTGGAGCCTTGTGTTGTTGTCAGAAACAGTATCGCTGTTGTTTGTGGGTTTGTGTCCCTTTCTGATTGAATCGCCGTTTGGTCTTTGCAGAGTGGCGCTGGAGTTTCTTCGAGAAATTAGGTCAAAGGCGCAGAGTGACAAGGATGCCTCCAGGGATCAGCGCAGTGGGCTTACTGTTTTTGGTCTTGGTGTAGTATTCGTCAATGAAGCTGCCGTGTTGCAAGTTTCTTCGGCTGATGCTCAGCTTGTCGAAGACGAAATCAGTTCAATTGTCTGCGCTGGAAGCCCACGGCTAGAAACTCTACACATTGCTCGACTGGAAGATGTGTTCAAGAATGAGTGTTGTGCAAGTATTCGAAGTAGTATTCCACAGGCTCACGTCAGAGATGGTGGTCTCGCTGGTGACGCTGCCACAGCGATGGAAACTTCGCATTTCGGTGGAGAACTTGCAGCAATCAATCAAAAGGATAATCCTATACTTTCTGCTCACAGTGCAGCAGGGTCCTTGCTGTTGGTGAACAATGAAGCTGCCATGAGTCCAAGTGCTGGCACTGAATGTGGGATTACAAGTATAAGAGGGAATTGCATGGTCAATGAGAATGAGGAGACAGGAAGGCTCTCACAAAGGCTCAGAGCTTTGTTGGAGAGTGTGCAGGATATGACAGGAAGGGAGGATTTGATTGAGTATCTTCGCATGCAAGTTCTGCAACAGGTCTGTAGCTCAGCCACTGCAAACTTCGCTGCAATCCTCCTTTGCATTCCTGCCTGCAGTATTTCAGAATTCTTCAGGAATCCTAAATTGTACCTATGTTTTCAGATTGCTCCATTTTTGTCTTTCAAAAACCATTGAGATATATTTGTTTCTGATCCCTTGAAGAATTGGGGGACCTTATGAAAGTTTCACAATTTCAGCATGCATGTGATTATGGAGCAACTGAACATGCCAGTGTAGGCAGAAGCATGAATGCTCTTGTTCTTTATTGGAGGGTGGGTCATGACCTAAATCATGAGAATCAGGTGGCATTCACATGAGCAAAACTGATTGTGCAGGTGGCCAAAGAACATGGATACACCAAACTTGTGTTAGGTCTTTGTACCACACGTATAGCAGCACGTGTTTTAGCTGCAACTGCTAAGGTGACATACTATATGCCTGGATACCCTCTCTCCTTGTGATGAGCTCCATAAGCTTTTTGTGATTGCCAAATGCGTGATTTGTGGAGGAGAAAATGCTCAATATCAGGAAGCAGTAGTTCCTGAAAACATGCTTGAGTGGTAATTGAAGGATGAAGAGTTTACTTACCTTGTCCAAGATACAACACTGACCTACCTATTGCTGTTATCTCTATCTTGATGACATGTCTTGCAGTTGTTGATACTCTTGCACTGTAAAGTGCTTGTAACAAGCAGGACCAGAAATGCTTACTATGGACTAATTCTTTGCAGGGGCAAGGATATTCTCTGCCTGCAGACATTCAATATTTGGATTCTAGGTGGCCTGTTCCAGTGGTGCTTCCCCTGCGAGATTGCGTCAGTCGAGAGCTTGTCTTGCATTGCCACATAGCCAAGTGCGTGATTCCTTTACTCGTTTGGACTGAATGATTGTTATTGTGGAGGTTTTCATGGCTCTTCCTTGTTCTGAAAGTATCGTGACTCCTGACCTTCGTGTGACATAGGGTCCAAGATTTACTGAGCTTTAGTAATATATGACTGATCTGATGGGGTGGGAACATGTTCTGCAGTCTGGATACAGTTTTTATTAGGAATCTCTCTACTATGGCTGATAGATCAAGCAGTATCAACAACCTGGCCCACACATTTGTAACTTCACTTCAGGTAACTCCCTTGCAACACTGTGTATCATGGAAGGAATGAATACATTTCAAGAAAGTCTCTGTAGCCAGATGAAAGGAAAGAAAATGTTGGAGAATCTTGTAATTAATTCCCACATGCATGCGGAAGTTACACCAGTGGAGATTGCATTGAGACAGTGGAGACACCATCGTTTGGCTTCTTACTGAGATTTGTCATTATGTGCAGGAAGAGAATGCTTCAAGGGAATATACCATTGTCCGCACTGCTGCAAAACTGATGCCCTTTAGTTTCAACTACTCAGAATGTCCTTCAACATACCTTGCAAATCGTCGACGCAAAGATTTACTAGCTACTAACATTACTCCTATAAACAACAAAGAGATGAGCAGCAGTTCAGGATCTGAAGTACTGTGTCCAGTCTGCAGTTCCCCATTGGATATGCTAGACTATTGCAACTCAGATACTGATAGAGTATCTTTAGAGGAAAATGGAAGGCACATTGACGAGGAAGATGTAGAATACTATGGTGGTTCTGATAGAGGGATCCACTCTTTCACACACCAATCAATTGCTTTCCAGACAGTTTGCTGTGCCAGTTGTAGGTTCCAGATTCTTCCAAATGTACACACAAAGGGAATTCAGACATATGAGTTGTTGCCAGGATCCATGAGAGAGCGAGCTCAAAAACAATTTAAAGACAAGTACAGTTGGATGAGGTAAGATCCTATCCTTTTGTCTCACAGCTGTTGGAAGGCCCTTTTTGTCCTGCAATGTCTGAATGTACATTCAACATTAAGCCATTATCTTGTCTGGGCTTTGAGCTGTTAACTATGGGCAGCTGTCTCCTCTTTTTTTCTCTATTATCAGTTTTAAAGGGATATGTGATGGAGGTTTCATGCTGATCAGTAAAGTGTTATCTGTCAACAGCAATCATCAATTCTGTGTCACACATTGAGGTTGTATTTACTTGCAGACATCAGATTGAAGACCTATTGATTGAAGAAGATGGTGCTGAATCACAGACCTAGCAACGTGAATTCAGTGTTTACGCTCAAATCAACTGATGTTAATAACAGTTACTTTTACCATGTCAGTGATTCTGTAACCCACCTTTTTGTTTGCAGAGTGTCCTTCACACAAAATGCCTCAAGACAGACATTGCATTTTTTCATTCATGGAGCATAGAAGATTGATCACTGTAGGTTACCTAGCTTCCACCTTAGGCATGTGGTCTTTATCTAATTCCTTTGTCTCCTGTGTCTGCAGTCTGTGCTTGGAGGAGTGATGCAAGGTTCTTGTCAACAGCATGCGCTAATTCCAAGGATGAGCAGTCCATAGATGCTACTGGTTTATGGAATATTCAGCAAATTATTTGAAGTGTACCACTTTAATGGATGAATAAATTTGAAGGGAACAAAGCTAGAGTAGTGGCCAAAGGACATGTAATAATAAGCAGCACAGGATGTTTTCATGCATGCCTAGACGTGTGCATGATGGCTGGTATGGGGGAAGAAATGCAGGGTAGGAATGGAAAAACCAATTGAGGCACTACTGTTACAGCACCTGTCATCAACAATATTTGCCAGTGGAAGTCAGCAAATATTACAAGGGTTGGTCTGGTTTTGAGTTCACTATCAGAAGGAACCCTCAATGATCAAATGTGGCATGGAAGTTGACTGTTAGTCTGAAGCAGTTCCTTGATTCTCTATAGATGCATCCCATATTCACAGCTTCTTTGTGAAAAGAAAAAGTGTTGTCCTACTGATTTGCACTGTCATATCTGAATTCTTTCCCTGTATCTGAATCACTAATACTGTGTCTGACTATGTTTGGGAATTTGTATTTTACTTGTCTCCTTGGGCATTGTGTGGGTTATGTCTGGCTGAGACTGTTACTGCATAGGGCATTTGATAACATAACTTCAGTTTCAGCTGGTATGAATTATTGGTGCAGATTAGCCAGTACAGTAAACATCAAATCTTGAATGGACAGAGAGAACCTGGCATATTCAGACCTGTGCTCGAGGGAGAGAATTAGGGGACTAAACACTGCAGTGTTCAATATGAATATGCCAAACTGTGAAATGCAAGCCTTTCATTTAGTTTTTCATACCTCCTTCCTGTATTTGAAATTTAGGAGATTTCTGCTGGAAAAAGGAAAGGTTTGATCTCTATATGAGCTCTATCCAATTTGAAGCTTTAGACAGATCCACTGTAGCCTAGGAAAAAACATTTCTTTTAATGTGAAATCTTCAATTTGCAGGTTTGATCAATGAAAATGTGATTAACATGTAAGGAGATTCATTTAATGAGGGGATTAATTTTAGGTTTCTTCCTCCTCTCTTGGGTTCTTGTTTCTCATCACAGACAATGGATGAGCATAAGCACAAGATGTTGATGGTTCTAGTTCTTGTTGTGGCGATGTGCTGAGTCAATTGCACAAGAGGCTTCATTACAACTATTAGTTATTGGATAACATTGGGTTGGATGGAAATAGAGTAGTTCAATGGACTGTTCGGGATTGAGCATGCATGTTGCTCACTGGAAGTCTGTTGTGTCATTAGTTGCTGTTCCTACAGCTTCATTGATGATACTTTAAATTTTGGAGGCACTGGTGATTGCTGCTGGTAAATGGATGTGGAGGCGGAAAATCAGAAGGTTCTAGAAGTAGTGCATACGGCCTGTTGCTTAGAGGTGGAGCATAGTTGTGGTTCTGGAAGCAGGATTATCAGATGGAGAGGGAGAGCAAGATGCTAGGAAGGCAATTGTGCTTTCTGGAGAGTATTGACCAGGGTGTGAATATTCAGTAGATAGAGAAGATCAGCTGGGTGCATAGGAGTGAGGTCTGATCAATCAAAACGTAAAAAGGACTACTATTTTTGCAAGAGGATTGTATGAAGGCCAAAACATGTGAATGAGAATCTTTGCTGTGCAATTTTTTGTGTATCTGATGAATAAATTAAGGCATCTGTTTAATTTTTTCAGGTTCATTGTTTTCAAAACAGACAGAATTTTGAAATTTTAACCTTTACTTAACATATGTTGAAAATTAACAACAGAACAATGAGAGAATAAAGATGAGTAAAACATAGATTTACAATGAGCTCTCTGCTCAACCTTCTGTGTGATCGCACTTGAAAGTTGCTACAAATTTTACAATCCGTCTCTAAGCTTTAGCCAACTTTGAATAAGCGATAAGCATCACACATGTAAATATTACTTCCCCTAATACTACATGCACAAAGTCATCATCCCATGCAAATGTTACCGTCACCATAGCTGGGGTGAACATTATATGCAATGAAATATTTTTAACTCATTTTAACTCAAGTAGATCTCATAATTCCAAACATTACTTTGATAGGATGTTGACATTCAACAAGATATGATATAAGTACAAAGTTGTGAATTCTTTTTTAGTTTCAGAATAAATTATGTAAACATTTAGCAATTTTTAATAAATATAATTGTAAGTAATAATCAATTGACTTAATCAATGTCCATCTTGAACCTTGAAAAAGATGATGTCAAAATGATGACCTTTTTTTAAAGCATTCCAAGGTTAAGATTTTTTTTTCCTTTGTATTTGAAAGCACCTAGCTGCAGCACGTGGAAGATGCTTTCACCAATTGAAGAGACCTACCAACATTGGTACATAACTTACAAAACTTTCAGATATTCAAACAAACAACTCATTGCATAATGGCTCAATCTGCCCTTTAACTGTCGTGCATAAGGACAATAAAATATTCAACATACTAAATTGGAAACACATGGTGGTAGCATGTTGAAGCCCAAGTGGATGATACCATGCAAGAAAATGTTTCTATACTTGTAGGACAAGGGCAGCTCCAACACATGTTCGTCGATCAAGTTTGAAGATTCCATGTTCAAATATTGAATATTCTTGAATATTCTTACGGATTCTCCATTTTCCTTCAACAAAAAATTGTTCTCAAGTTGATAAGAGAAATTTTGAAATCTTCAACATTTCTACAAATAATTTAATTCGTGTTGAAGAAGTCCATGTACTATGGTAGTAGACTACACACGACCCTAGAATGTAGGGAACCTACCATAAATTGGCCCATTTCTGGCTGCATCACAATGTCTCTACCCTGAAGGGCAGAGCCAATTAAAAACCACGTTGGAACTTGCTACTTTACTTTACGCTGGGGAAATGCCTGCTCCAGTAGGCATTCCCCAAGACCGCCATAACCCAAACCGTGTTTTGGGATGCACGACCTGTATGTGTATATGCCACGTTCCTGTTTGCGAACGTGGGCGATATGGGTAAGCCTACTTCGAGGCCTCAAATTCCGATTAGGAGCTCATCCATGCATGCGCCAAATCCGGGAAGATGCTCATCTGGTCGACTTGTGTGGAATCGACGCAGCGAGACCATCACTATCAGCACCAAGCGCTCACAGGGAAAACTCTCCAAGGGAATTGTGGGACCAATATTTCCATGTTCTACTCTAATTTTCCCATTTTGGAAATAGGGGGATCATTGTATTTTCCCATTGTCAAACAAACCATTTCATGTTTGCATAGGGGAAATTCATTCCAGTTTTTCTTGATGGGCCCACAGGAAACCATCAAGAAATCCTTTAAATTTTTTGTTGTAATTAAGATTTGTCTAAAAAATGTCGGAACTCGGAAGTTCATATGCGTCCAAATCTGGGAAGATGGTCATCTGCATGTCCGAGTTGTGAGGAATCGCGGAAGCCGCGGTATTTTTCTTAGTGTCAAGATCAAACTTGCACGTTCTGGATTGTAGTGCAGGATCAGTTGCTACACACTTTCAGACGTTGCAAAACATAACATTAAACCCGTACAAAGTTGTGATCAGCTTTCTGTAACGTAAGAGAAGTCTTCACTCTAACTTGCTAACTGCTTTCACTGCGAACTATGCTTCTCGAACTGCATGGGTTTAGGTCATGCCAAAGTGACCGTGCAAAGGTGATCTAACGCTGTTGCAAAAACTTGAGCCGTGAGCGCTCTCGCGAATAGGAGACCCAAGGTACACATAGCATCTTGTTGAGGGCTCGTTTACGAAAGTTCTGCAGTCGCTACCGCTTAACGGAGAACGGTGACCGATGTCGATGCAGTCGATGCCAAAGTGGGAGAATGTTGGGCTCACAGTCAATGTCTCTAAAACCAACGAGGCAGTGCCAGAGACAAGCAGCTTGATGAACATGGAATGAAAGACGTTATCGTAGAACATCCCTGCACAAGAACCAGAATGACACAACGCGCAAGCTGCAATTTAAGTTTGGTTTTTCTTTCTATAAACTCCATGAAAAGAAATGGAGTTTTTTTTTGCTTTTATGGAATTGGAAATCAAATCAAGATGCATCCACAATGATAGTGTTCTCTTAATGCTACTACCCTCATGTGCACTGGAGCATAACTGGACGTGGTGTGTCAATGCGCTCAGTGCCTACCTCTTGCACATAGTGTTTTACGGAGGTTTATGTCTTTAAGAGCATCTCCACGGTGCTTAGTATGTGATCCTGCACAGTAAAATTGGAGAAGAAATGTCAAAATATGTCGGTTTTGGCTTAGGAAAATGGTTTTGGCTCAGCATAATTTCACAATTTGGGTGAGTTGGTAAGCCGAAACAACGTTGTGCCGTGCACATTTTCTGTAATGAATATGACTTGAGTGTTTCTGATTGGCCCATCATAATGATTGGTCCAGGTGGTTTGCTATTAATAATCCCCCACCCATTTGCTGTCTCGATTTAGTTTTATGGGTGAGGTGGCAAAAAAGTACATAATGTGAAACAATTTTTTGCAGGGTCACATGCTCAGCATCTCCAGCGGTGCTTGGTATGTGAGGAGGCAATGCAAATAGGTGGGAAGCTACTAATAGCAAACCACCTGGACCAATCATTATGATTGCCATTGAGAAACACAGATCACATTTATTACACTCAACAAATTCTCCCCAATGCATAAACAAAACATGTTCCTGGGCCAAACCGGCATTGGCATTTCTTCATCCAATTTTACTATGCAGGATCGCAACCTGAGCACTGCCGGGATGCTCTTAGGTTCACCAACTGAACAATCTGAACAGTGGACCTAATCATGTTCATGGTTTTACTTTTAAAAGTGGGGAGGGCGTTTCAAAAAATGGAACACCCAACATTTTCCAACAAATCCAGAGGCACCCCAGATAACAAAAGGGAAAAATATGTTGGGTCACATGCCCTCCAATTACACTAAAAAATCAGGCTAGGTCTTCACAACATAATGTCATCAATTCCAATACATTTGCAATAGATTAATAATCAAGAAATACAATTCGTATCAGGTAAGGCTCCCCATTGAGGACATTATGCATATGGTAACAACCTCAAATCACAGGCATGGCCAGAATAAGGACCCACACCAGGTGGACCCAATTCTAATAATGCTTCTGGCTGAGGGTGTAAAAATTGATGATTTGAATGAAAAAAATTTAACTTCCTTGTGATATCTGAAAAGTACTGATTGATTATCACAAGGAAAAACAATACAAGGCATTTCAAAAATTGGAATGCTCACAAGTGTGAACATTTGTTCTCTGAACTGCCTTGCAGGTTCCTACTTTCTATAAGCAATCCAATTAGGAATGGACTGAAGTATTGTGCTAGTTCACACCCTATACCAAACACCTGAGTTGTATCCATTGCCATAATTTTGGAAGAGTGGTTTTTCCCCTATTATCAAACCTTTTTTTATTGGTGAAGTGATTTGGATTTTTTTTTTCCTTTATTGCACTACTTTACACCTATGGCCAGACACTTGGGTTGCTAGGTTGGGCAATGTTTATTTTGTAGAAGTGCAAGGAACCACTCGCATCACCAAACACAATAATAATTTTAATCGGGATGCAAACAGCACCCAAATGTTCCAAATTTATCCTGTGGCCAAATATAAAACATTCCGCTCGAGAGTGAGTAATAAAAAAACTAAAACACATTTGTTCATCACCAGAGGTTTAAATCATAAGGTGCAAAAGGCACGCTGGCCAATTTAAGCAAGGACCTTTGACAGGCCTAGGTTTAAACTTTTTGCCCTAAGTGGTCACCAGCCTGTTTGGTGATGGGTGAAGCTACCCTGGGTTTGTGGAGTCAGAGACCCTGATGATTTAGTCTAAGCAGGAAATGTTTACACTATTTTGAAGGAATTTTTGGGGGCTTTACCCACATGGTACCAGTGTAGGTGCTGACTCGCCCAAGGTGATCACCACGTACCCTTGCAAGTTTACATTCCTTTTACGAATCGCTGTTTGGCCTACTTAATGACGCTAAATTGTAAGTAAGTAAGTAAGTAACTTTTACCAAATTGTTAGGTGTTCACGAATTTTTGTCTAAATACGTTGCATCGTCCTTCTGCCACTTGTTGTGCCTCCATGCCTGCCATGTTTCCTGCTCCTCCTTGCACCATCATCTGATGGATAGAGCTAGCCTACTAGTGCACTATATGGTAGTCATTAGTTGATATGATGAACTTCTATCGTCCATTTGTTGGCGAACCGGCACCCAGCCTTTTACATTTTTTTTTCCCCTGGCAAACTGGCGCAAAATTGCACCCAATTTTTTTCTAAGAGGAATATTCTTTTGCAGATTCTTGCAAATTTCATGAAATTTCATCACACCCCAACAAAGAGTTTTGCCAGAGCTTCCTATTGTTAAGTCAGGTTTTTCTGCCAGGTTTTCTGCTGTTTTGAGAGTTTTCCAATATCTTGTCACCATCAATGCGAAATCCTTGTTTGGATGATCACCACTAGTACTAAGGTAGACCGGTTGGTGACCGAACATTTAAGTGCTCAGGGCAGGCCAGATCCAAGGGGAGTATCTGTCATTTCTAGTGATCATCAAAAACAATCATCAAAAACAGACTAAAAATGAGAAAGTTACAGCCTCTCAAAGGGTTCAAGAACTCAAAAAAACAAACCACTGAATGCTACCAAAGCCAGTTCTGGAATACCCAATACAGTCTTTTTATGTTGCTCTGAACTTATTAAAGTTCTAAGATGATTTCTAGAACTTTAGGTGCTGCTCCTATAGCACTTTAAATCATTTAAAACAAAAAAATAAGAAAGTTATGAGCTTTGAAAATAGGAGGAGTACAAGGAGAAGAAAAAAGTAAAAAAGTTTTATAAGTTGAAAAGTTTATTTTTAAATTGTTTAAAATGAACAAAAAATAAGAAAGTTATGAGGTTTGAAAGTAAGAGAGCAAAGAGAAGAAAGAAAAACAAAAAACGTTTTATAATTTGAAAAGCTTATTTTTCTTCTTGTTATTTTTTTATTACTCTTTTTTTCTTTTGCACTTCAAAGATAATTTCTAGAGCTTGAGGTAGCACGCCCATAACATTTTAAATCACTCAAAATGAAGCACATATGATGAAGATGTAAATGAGTGTTCGATAATAGGCAAGCAATTGATGATAAGCTGGCCTACCCTGGGTACATCACAAAAATGATGGAAAAAAAAAAGGGGCTGATGATAAATATGTTCCATCATGTGACTTGTATGGTTATATGGAACCATACATTCTCTATGGAACGTTCAAGAGAGTTCGCAGTGTTCAGGATGATCACACTGGAGTCATCTAGAAGATACGAGGCACTGCCAACATCATTCGTTCGTTCATCGTCACAAGAGCAAGAGCGCTATAAATTCCCGCTTTACTTCCAATTTCCCAATCGCATCAATCCCATTCTCCTCTTTCCACTTCCACTAGTAGCAGTTTGAGTTTCGATTTCCAAGGAGATATTACTGTTGTTGCTTGACTCCTAAATCTTGTTCTGATGTTGTTCGAATAGTGCGAAGTTAGTTTGCGTTTGTTTGTTTGTTCCGATCTTGCAAAATTAGTTCTGCTCCTTGCGACTTCCGTTTACATTGTCAGACAAAAGGACTTGGTACTCATCACTAATATTATTACTCGCCATGGCGGTGACACCTTTCTTCGGCGGCAGAGGACGTAACAACTTTCTCGATCTTTTCGAACTCGGAGTCTTCGACCCGGTGGATCACTGGCCAAATACTTTCCTGGGGAAGAATGCGGGAAAAGATGTGGAGGCAGTTGCGAACACACGCGTGGATTGGGTCGAAACTCCCGAAACTCACGTCCTCACTGCCGATTTGCCGGGTATGTACGACGCTGCCCTCATGAATCATTTCTTCCACCCCGTGGTGTGACATGCAGAAAAGGACCTCGAAAATATTCACAGGTTCGGAACCGTGAGGAAGAATTGATTGGGAACATATATTAGTGTGCTAAGTTGCCGATAGGTTCAACGACTGTGAACATTTCACGATGCATTGGCATTACTCTCGATACTGCCTTCATGAGTTGAGCAGTTCTCGTCACAAACCGTTTGTGTACTGTCCCGAGCTGTTAAGGGTCACTTTTCATTAGGTGGTTGTGATCAGAGTAAAGCAGTGGGCACAGTATGCTGAGGCCTTTTTTTTTCATTTTGGAGCACTAGTGGCGATCATCCCCAAAAAGGATTTAGAATTGGTGGTGGCGACAAGCTATTAGAAAACTCTCAAAACAGTAGAAAACCTGACTTAACTCTAGGAACCTGTCAAAATCTGGCCCACTCTTTTTTGGGGTTTGATCAAATTTGGCTTTTAAAACATTTTTGGGTGCAATTTTGCACCAGTTCGCCGTCAGAAGAGAAACAAAAGGCTGGTGTGTTGTGGTCACAGCATCCTAGATGATGGAAAGCCATTGACATAGGGTTTTGTTTCTTGCTACAAGGATTATAAGTCTAGTTACTACTACTGCTCCTTTTGATGCTAACTTTGGGAAGTGAGGTTTTGGAAGTTGTGCAGGTCTGGAAAAGGATGATGTGAAAGTGACACTAGTAGGGGATCGAACGCTGGAAATAAGCGGCGAGCGTACCCGTGAGGAGGAGAAGAACACAGATACATGGCACCGTATCGAACGTTCCCACGGAAAGTTCTTGCGGCGTTTCCGCTTACCGGAGAACGCGAACGTCGAGGCCATCAACGCCAAGGTTCAGAACGGTGTGCTCACAGTTACCATACCTAAAATCCCCAAGAAACCAGAGCATGAGGCAAAAGTGGTGAAAGTCGAATGAATGATCGTGGGAAACGTTCTCGAACACAAGATCATAACTAAATGCCCTCTTGAGTTCTATATATACACACTAGTGCCTCCGTTTGAAATGGATTACAGCGACCATACGTGTTTCTATGATATAAATTGCATTGCAGCGCATCTCTTAATGTTTTGTTTTACAAGTTATTGGATGGTGCAAGTCTTTTGTAGCTGATGGAACTCTTTTCAACTTACAGTGGAATAAAGCACAATAACATTTACCACTAATTTTTCTTCTACGCTCTGCCTTTGGATTTTAATGGCACAATCGATTTGGTTGTGAGGAGGGTTTTCTTTTTTCTTTTTTTGGTTTTTTGTTTCCCAATTATTTGGTATCCAAAAATTTTGCGAATTTTTCCTGAAAATTAGAAAAATTATTCCTTTTTAAAAAGTAATGTCACTTGCTTGCCCTGTAAACAATGAACGCCCAAGATGCAAAGTAGATCTCATTTGTTTCATTTTATCTCATGGCTAATTCAATTTAAGTATAACTTATGAAAGAGCTTGTGGAATTTAAGACAATTAAATGTTTTGATATATAACTTGTAAAGAAATGGAAATAGTAGAATTGAGCAGGGTTTTTTTCTTTTTTCCTTTTTCCAGATTTGTGATATTGTGAAAAATAAAAGGAAAATTAGTCAAATTTACAATAGAGAAAGAAATACTTTAATATTTCATAATTTTTCTTGTTAAAAACAAGACAATTTTGTTCCCCCAAAAAATGAACAAAACAAAATACACTAAAGTGAGTAACATAGAAGTGTTGTGGTCATGTGTAACGCACTGGGAATGACAATGATATAATGACAAACAATCCCACAATAGGTCATTTGTGACATTGACTCATGAAAGATTTCCATTGTATAAAAGTTTATATTTCGCCCCTTTGTACACACCATTTACCTATGATGCCTACAATATGTGCAAATCAACAAACATAGATATGCAACATCATGAATCACAAATCTGCCATTCAGGTTTCTTGGTCATAAAAGCCGTGTTGGTTAAATTGTTGTCTACCACCCTACTTTGAGTTCTCTTACTTAGGAAAGGTAGCTAGTAAATCTTTCATAGATATTTCACTAGATGACCAAAATATTACCTGTAAAAAATGGGGAACTTTCAGTCTACCAACTAGGAATGATTGAGTCCAAGAGAACGTGGATTTTCTCTCACAAAAAGTGAGATAATCCCCGTTCTCTTCCAGCATACCTTGTCACACATGGGCAACCCACAGGGCTATCACACATGCCAGCATTTAGATGATTAGTATTCTCAATGCAGATCTTCACTATTTATATTTTTCTCTAGGTCCATTAAGAAAAATGTATCCTCACATGTCAAGATTTGGTTCAGAAGCAACATTTTGCGAGCAAAACCTATTACCATTTGTCTTCAATAAGGGGTGCCACCTGTGCCACATATAGGTGGTTGAAATGGTTAAAATTTACTTCCAGACATTTTCTCCTGTTGTGATCATTCTTGTTAGGCTGAGCACAAGACAATAAAACTTTAAATGGTTGCAATTGTATTGAAGAACAGAGTTACATCTCTTTTGGCATCAAATCTCCAATTCCCATTTTCAAGCTAAAATTCACAAAGATATCTTACATCTACATGGAAAATCCAATGGGTTAGAAGAAGCAGTGTATGTTGATATCTCCATTGGACCATGCCTCACACAAACCTGTGCGCCCCAAGTTGTCAAAACTTGTTCAGGATCCATCTTGTTGTGAAAAATAGATCAAGACACATCACAATTTCTCCATGGAAAGTTGGGTGTCAAACTCCTCATCACTCATGGTATTGTATGCATGCCTTGCATTATAGAGGCGAGCATCATCATGATCCCTCTGGTAAGTGAAGTACAAGGGAGTGTAACACATGCAGCAAAGACCAAATGGAATGGCCATCACAGTAAAAAGGCCACGAGAGAGGGCCAGTGCCTCAGCTGGGGAGCCCAATTCAGGAATCACAGTATTGGTCGTCCTATAACCATAGACTCTCTCAGCCAACAACCCCACCATGGGTGCTGCTATAGCTCCAAATCCTCCCTCAAAAGCACGATCAAAAGAATAGATGACAGTGCGATTCTGCTCAGGGACAATGTCTGCAAACATCGGGTTATTTGCACATGCTTGACACCAACTAATTGTCAATCCCATACACAAAAGTGTCATTGCGAAAAGACCCCATCTTTCAGAGTCTTGTGGAAGGACATACAGCAACAGCCAACAAAATGGAATCCCCATGAATGATGAGAATTGAGCACACATTATCCGGCCTTTCCCTGGAAATCTTTGCTCAAACCGATCACCACACCAGCCCCCAAACAAAGCTCCAATGCCACAACTGCTCGAAAATATGACCATTAAGCTTGCTGCACCATTGTGCCCAAATCCTGATACAAAGGTCAAGTGATAGAGGGTTATTAAACATAAGCAATTTGTAGGCATACTCCATAGATAAAATGCAGGCAATTGAATGCATTGATACTAAAGACTGTAAAAGGTACCAAAGTATGGATTGTACACACTCTCACAAAAATGTCAACAGCGACAAATTGGAAGAGTTAGTAGATCAACTTGCCTATGAGCTCCAGCCACATAGTAAAGAACACCATGGCCATCCATGGCAGTGACCCAAGAAGCCCTTGCATTACGATAATCTGGAATGTTCTCACCCTAATGACGGAATTAACAGCCACCCAAGAATCCAGCCACATGCTGTGAAGACTCTTTTCCTTTTTGTTTCTGCCCATAATTGTCAACAAAACAGAACATCCAGTGCTTGAGTTCAGTGCAACATCTATTTCAACAAGGAAAAGATCAAAAGCATTTGATTCTGGAGTGCATCTGAGATATTGAACTGAAAACTAAGTTGCATGTCTTGCCAGTTGGGTAACTTCTGCTGCCCAGTTTCCTGCCAGGGATTCTGGTTCCCTTGCTTCTGCCAGGTATGTCTGGCAGTTCAAAGTTCTATTACACATTGCTGCGTGACATGCTCCACAAGGCCCATTTGAAACACTTGATCTAACCTGACAGCCTATCTTCTTCATTAAGTGTGCTTAGCTAATCGCACACCATGGGCCAGGGAGAAGCAAAAATAGCAGAGAAACAAAATGGCATACCCGTTTGCGATCCTGTCGCTACTTATGCCACTCTTAGAAATCCTGTCTCGAGGGTCAACCACAAATGTATGAACCAGCCAGCCAATGAGAGAACTTACACAAGCCATCAAGAAAAATGCCAAGCGCCACCCAGGAATACCCCAAAAAGTGTAGCCAGCCATGACAGTAGCTGACGTGCTACCGGCAATGGCTCCAACTGACCCTACTAGGTTTAACCACCCAAAAGCAACCCCTCGGCCACTCTCTGTATAACTATCAGCAATAAAAGACTGAAGAGCAGGCACAACAATTGCAAGCCCAATGCCATTAACAGCCCGAGAAAGGGCACATTGTGTGAAGGTCAGGGAAAAGGCCACAGCAGCCGTGGAAAGTGCCCAGAATAGGGTACCAAGGCCTATTATTGATGGTCGGTAGTATTGCATTGCTAGCATTCCAGCCAGAGGGGAACACAATGCTTGTACAACAGTTCGTATAAATGTGAGTGATCCAAGGTCTGATGGGCTTGCTTTGAATGCTTGTGAGACTTCTTTGTACACTGCTGGTAGCAAAGTCTCATCTGCCCTCTCCAATACAGCAGCTAAATTTATAAGCAGCAGTGATAGTGACATCCCGCATAGTATCTTTGTCTGCATGACAAGAGCACAAGTGCTGAATGAGAGAGGTGGTCAAAGCAAACAAATATTTCATCTACTTTTTTTAAACCTGATCGAAATTTCATCATCCATGGTATGACCCGCATCTGACCCAACAACCATGTGAAGGTGAAGACAAATATGGAAGGCAAATAATGCTGACATGTTGTTCAAGTTCCCCAGAGTAATTACAACAGAAATTCATCTCAAAGCTGTGCTACTGAGAAAGGAATACCAAATGAAGCTGGGAATCTTACTCTTGAAGAATACAACATCTTGTGGTTTTGTAAAGTATGGACCTTTTGCAGAGCTCTTATGAGACAGAAAGGCCAACTAGACACATGATATGACATTCAAGATATGCTGCAGTACAAATGTTTAACAACTTGTTAGGTCCTTGGGTTTTTTGGGTTTTGTGCTGAATCAAATGCTTGACTCTGAAAGATCATGATTGTAGAATGAACATTCAGCGATGATATAGGTCATGTCGACTCCCTAGACACTCCTCATTCAAATGAATTCTGCAAGAAAATAATCCACAAAGAGAAACCCCAAAATTAGTATGTAGTAAAAGCAGAATTAGGACCTGTAAATCCCCATGCATCACTTGCTTCCCTGGGATTTTCTAAAACCACATTCCTATTGAGTTAAAGCGATAAAAAGACATTACTGCTGAAGTGCCATGCCTTAAGGTTACAGGGTATAAAAGGTTGCAGGAGCTGCTGCTACAATATTGGTACCCTAAAACCCTAAACCCTAAACTGCTAGTTTATCACATTTTTTTCTTCAGCTTAACAGTATCACATCCATGTCCACAAACGAATACATCTGGCAGCTAATTTCTGGACATGCTTGAGCGAATAAAAATTTAACTACTGACTTTTCCCAAAGAAACAGAAACCAGCATCAAAGTGTGAACTTTCAGTACGAAAAATATTCAAGATCCACCTGCAGCCGGATGTGATCTGGTGACAAGGATTTTGAAGAGAACCCGGAAGTACTCTTGAAAACAAGAAACTTGGGTATTGTTGGTTCAAAGTGTGCCAGCCCTCAGATTCCACTATGCTACTGCTGGTTGAAAACAAAAACTTGATCTACATGTACCAACATATGGAGAAATAATGCCATGTAAATAATTTGAGTTCATGACCTTTCCAAGTTGTGGGTTCTTGTGATGCCGAAAGATTGCCTAGATCCGAGATTGTGGGTATCGATATCTAGTCTACTAGAATTCCTTCACACACTCAATGCAAATATAAGATCACAATAAATCAATGTTTGAGTTCTTGACCTTTCCAAGTTGCGTGTTCTTGTGATGGCGAAAGCTTGTGCCTAAATCCGAGATTGTGGGTAACAATATCTAGTCTACTAAACTTCTTTGACGCACCCAATGCAAATCTAAGATCACGATCTGCTCTGCTATTCTCGTGTCACGTACTCAGTTTCCAAATCATCAGCTTCTTAACCTAAAAAGGACAATGGCAACGTGGGTTATGTTCTTCTTTGGGCCGAAATGTCGCCACGTATCGAAACTTTTTTTTAAAAACGGGGGCTGCGAATCCTACAAAGGACTTTTCTTTTGAAAAAATCGCACAAAGTCGTCATGTTTGGAGGAGGAAAAATAATAATAATAATAATAATAAAACCAATTCGCCAGATTTAGATCATAACTTCTAGGATTTTGCCAGAATATAACAGGGTTCCAAAAAGTTTTGAAAATGAAGTGTTTTTCAAGCAGGGTTTTTTTTGTTCAAATTCCTCAGGTACGTGCACTGGCGTGGATCCCCAGCTTTAATTCGCATTAAATGGAGACTGTCCTAGGCGGACAGTGCAGTTTTTTTTTTAAATCCTGCCTAAATTTAGGCGAGCTACACGGACTCACTGTCTAAATCTGGCGAATTCTTTCTTTTTTGTCAAGGAAATATGGCGAATTTTTTGAAAGTTTTCAAAACAAAATCCATTGTAGAGGTCGCACTGGGTTTTGTTTTTGGGTCGCCAGTTGGCGAAATTTTGCCAAAAAGACAACACTGTAAATTTGAAGGTTTTCATTCATCCGAAGTGAGAATAAACTAAATAAAAAAATCGTCAAATCCCTTATATTTGGTTTCCAGTGTGTAGCCAAATTTACAGAAGGATGATTAAATTTTATTTCATATTTAATTTATGGCCAAATTTGGCTAAATCTTCCTAAGGAAGATCACCGAATTTTGTACGTCTGTCTATGCACGGTTGCTACTTTTACCCCAAAAGAGAATTTCTGTGTTTTGCTTACTTTACAAAAGTATCTCTATTAACTTATGGTTAAATAAAACTGCAGCTCCTAATAAGAAAATGTTGGAATTTTACGAAGTTCTATCTCACTCCATGAGATTGCAATTTTAGCAAATTCGAATGTTAAAATTTTTTATACATAAAGCGCTCTGAAAATTTTCCTAGATTATTTGGAGGGCACCTTGTGTCCATAAATACCATAGCCTACACTCAATTTTGTCACAATAAAAACAAATAATTATTTATTTTTAAAAATTAATGAATTTTTAGCATAATGAATTTTTTAATTTGTTTATGCATTTGAAACTAGAATTTTTTTAATATTTGTCACATGTTGGATGTACATACTAAAACAACCTACTTAGTGGGTGTATGTGTATCTAATTGCAACCTTAACTTTGTCAAGATCAAGAATCAATTATAGTTTTTCTTAACAAGATCAACAAACATTTGGAAAGTTATGAATCAAAATAATTTGTTTATTGTTGTTTCATTTTGTATTGTTGAAATCATTTGAATGTCTTGTGCAAGATCTGGAAAAGATGAAAAGGTAGTTTTTTAACACCTATATTTTTTGATTGTTTGAAAGTGTTTTTGAGTTATGAATGCTAAGAAATTTCCTTGACATGATTTTGGTGAACGCTTTTACAAGACCATGTGACTCAATTTTGCAGTTTCTTACAAATTTTTTGGTTGAACTCAACCTTCCGACATCTACCTTGTTATAAAATCTAAACCTGCAACCACAATAATATATCTATTGATAAGCATATTTCAAAAAATCACAATGAAAACAAATTATGCAAGCATGAATATTCATAATTTCATTTTTATATTGTCTTAAGCCTACCTATTCTTTAATGCATTAAAATGGTTTCACCTAGAAGTTTACAACTTACAACCTTCTTCAACCACCTACTTATTCCATTCTTGATAGTGTTCATAAAATTAACATTCTTTTGGATGATTAACAAGTATAGATATGTTTTTACCTTAGGTAGTGCAAACCTTTCCCTCTTTCCAATTGCACCAAATCCTTGACAAGGAGATTTAAATATTCAAAATCCTAGCACACCAGACCATGATCTCCAAGTTATGTTAGAAGATTGGAAAAGAAGAACATGAAAAGGCCTTATGTCATGAAGCAGAAATGTTGGTAGTTGATAATGAGAGGACTTATCTGCAAAAAGCCACAATGAAAATAACTAAATGCCCAATTGGAAAGCCAAATTTGTAACCTCAATTGACATTACATTCATTCGACAAACAAATATAATAAGAAAGTGATGAAGAAATAAGTAATCAAAGGCCCAAGAAGAAAAGAAGTATTTACACACAATGGTTTGACCCATAACTTTGGCCTTCAATTCAAATTGTAGTGAATAAACACAAAAATTTAACCAATGCTTTACATTATCTACAAACATTTTGACGCGCTCCCAAGTCCCGGGTTGAACCCACTTGAGGGTCTAACTATGTAAAGTTGCGGAAAGTTGGGACTTGAGGGCTGCTCCCGACTTCCAGCACTATAGAGGGGTAGAGGGGCATGATAGAAGTCCCAGGATTAGACTAGGAAGAGGGACTAGATTATCAAGCTCGAATCTACATCCAAAACCAAGCACAAAAGGGTTAGTTCACATTCGAGAACACTTTTGGGTGTTGGGATACGCCACGGGCACTTTGACACACAAAACTCACCATGGCCCAGATTCGGGGGAAGCCACCACCTTCCCCCATATAGTATTCTCTGTGCCACTCCGCAAAGGCTACATCCAAATGGTTCTTTTTCCCGAGACTCCCAAGTTGGAGTCCCGAAACTGTCCCGGGTTGGAGTCCTGGGACTTTGCGAGCTCATATCTCCCGACTGCCAAGTCTAATCAAGACGAGGTCTAAACCAAAGTTATAGCTCTCTTTGAGATCTTTTCAACGCCATGTCGCGCTTTGGATTCAGATGTCGGGAAGAGGTTGATTCCCGACTTTAAATGGTCGAGAGTCAAACTGCTAGTTTGACTCCCGGCCCTTCTTTTGCCCATAACTTGGGCTGCAGATGTCTAAATGACCAATGCGAGGGCATTTTGGACATCTACACTTCAAGACCTTTTCAATGACACCAAGAACACCTTAATACGAGGTGTTTTGGCCTCTGCTGTTGTACTCTAAACATTCAGGAGTCCAACTTTGGGAGTGGGAGTTTCATCCTCCCACTTAGCCCAAAGTGGGGTTGCGACACATTCCAAAAAAATCCAAGATAACACACAAGTCCATTTGACAAGCTTGCAAGATTTTCTTTAATAGAGTGGTTCACATTTGATGAAATGTTCAAACCAAGGATTCAAAATTCCATAAAATGACGTATTATTTTCATAATGTCACAACATGGGTTGCAATACTTAAGTGTAGGCCAGAATTGAAAGAGGAATTTCAATCTTTATTATAAAACATTAAAGCATTCAGACAAGCTTTGTTAGGACCCATAGTCCAACCCATCATCCATGGTTTCTTTGAACACAAAACTCTTGAATTGTTAATTGATTCATTCAAGGTTACATTACCATGGGTGAGGCATTTTATGAAAGCTACCTTAGGTTGGTCATATAAATTAGCTACCACAACAATAGCAAAACTACCATCAAATTAGGTAGATCAAGGGATAGAAATGGATTACAATGTAATTTATCTTATAAAAACATATAACATCCTTGCAACATTAGTGATTAACAAAGATCAAATATGTGTTCATCTAGTACCTACAAGAGGAGAAAGGACATGGGAGATGAAAGGGAAAAAAACATTCATGTCTTAGGGATTGAGGACAAAAGACAAATTATAGTTGTAGTATCATTTTCAACTAATGGAAACTTCTTACCTTTGCAAATTATTTTTTTAGGATCAACAATGACTCAGATGTTTCCTTCTAAACATTACAGGAAAAGTTTCTTGTTTAATAGCAAGTTTTCATCTTATGTATTCTACTAATCATTGGTCCACACTTGAAACATGCCAACAATTTGTTGAAAGGATTTTGATTCCTTACATGAAAAGTCAAATGCATGAATTAAATTTGCTAGATTACCAAAACATGATTTGGTTCATTGATTGCTAATTTGTTCATGGACTAGATGAAATCAAAATACCCATAAATTTGTTTGGTGTTCATACCTACAAATTGTACATGGAAGCTTCAACATGTAAATGTAATCCTCCAATGGCCATTTAAGCATTCTTTCAAATAGTAATTCCATATGTATCCACATCTTCAACCATTGAAGAGCAACTACTAAACAAAATAGTTGAATGTTGGTGATCAAACCTCACCTTTGTGTTTGGTTTTTTTATGCATGGACATAACTCAACAAAAGAAAAACCATGATATGTAAAGGTTGGGAAAAAATAGGCCTATTTCAAAACTTCAATCTAGATTTTCAAATGGAAACATAGGGAGTGAATGCAACTAAAACATCATTTTCATCAAATCTTACCCAAGAAATAAAGATTTGTGATCCAATTGACCTTGATGATAGTGATATAGACCTTAAAGAAAATACAAGAACTATCATGCAATAATGTTTAGAAAAAGATCTAAAGGTTGTAGTTTCAAAACCTACCCCTAGTGATATCATGAGCATTTTCAAGTTGAAAGACCTTGCTAGAAAGAAATGAAATTCTATTGAGTTTCATTGGAATCCTTTTGTTTTAATTATTGATTTAGAAACATGCAATTTTGTGCATGATAAATAAAAAGAAACAAATTATACTTGAAATAATGCAAATTCACTTCAAACAATTTTTTTTCTCTTCCCTCAAATATTACCCATATTTTATAGCTTCCCCTTGACAAATGCCTACTTGAAATGCACATGATTAAAAAGGTTGTGGTTTCACTACAGCATGAAAAAAGCTTTGAACACCTTTCAAGTGTTATTATTTATTCAAAAGTTGTATTCCTTTAGCATTGTCAACCAACATTTTCATAGATTTTATATTTTTAACATGTGTTTGACCTATGTTAGTTTTACACAATTTTAACAATACTACCTGTTGTGAGAAAGGCACATGAGCTCAATTTGCTCATGTTATGAGCACCATCTTCAAGACTTTGTGTAAAGCTTACATCCTAACATTATGTTTGAAACATGTGTGATGAAACATCAACATGAACAACCATGTGAGAAAATGACAAAAGTGGAAGACAAAGTAGACCCATTTTAGTAAAGAATTAACTTCATCTACTTTAAACCTTTATGTGCATGTTTTTCAACATTGTGAAAGATAGAAGAGAGAAGGAAAAAATATACATGATTTTTTTTCTAAGGAAATAAATTTATCTTTTGTATCTTTATAAATGTAAATTATTGAACTATCTTGATTTCCACAAGATCCGTTAATTTGTTAGTGTTGTAGCAACTTGTATTATGAACCTTGCCCCTCCTTAGATATTGAACATGACAAACACAAATTTGAACTTGAAGACAAATAAATATTTCCACAACTTGCAATGTAATACCTATTTGTTTTCTCACTTTATGGCCACAAACCGAGGTTTGAAATCTAACTAGCTATTTTAAAGCCCATAGTTTCCACCCATCCAACACATAATAACATAACGCAACATAACATGACATAGACCCCACCACACACACACACACAAACCATTTTTTCATTACAAGTTTTCCAATAATTCTCATTTGCCATATGTACCTACAAACCTCACAAGTCAAGGAAGAAAAACAAACAAACAATGACAGACCAAAAGACTAATAGACCAACACAAAGGCAACATGTGTTATAAACTTCAAAGAAAGAGGAGCTTGAAATGGAATCATTGTTTCACATACCAAAGAACTTCTTGCAAAAATTTGCTCGATCTTGGTAACTATTGGAACCACTAACACTGTTAGCAAAATTGGTTTTTCAAATGGTTCAAATTGATTAATTGGATTCTTTTCATTAATGGACATGTCCATTTTGACTAAAGGCCCAAAACATGTATTTTTAAACTGATCAACTTTATTAAAATGATTTATTTAACTAATACATCTAGTCAAGTTAGACAACCCTAGTCAAAATGGCCAATGGGTTTTAATCAAATTGAACATAAAAAATTGACATCATTAGTCAAAATGACCAATGTTTTTTTCTCAATGGAACATCTTAAGCCTATTACATACCTACCTCTTACCTCTCATTTATAATTTTACAACATATCTACCTACCTACCAACCCACCCACCTATTTAAATGTACTACCTATATACCAATTCACCCACCTACCTGAATGTAGTACCTACCTACCAACCCACCCACATAAATAGATGTAATACCTACCTACCCACCACCCACCTACCTACATACTACATACCTACTTTCCTACTTAAATGTATTATTTACCTACCTACTTACCTACCTATCCACCCACCCAACCACATGATGTACTACCTATCTACTTACCCACACATTTACTTACATACATACTACCTACCCATCCACTTGCCTATCTATTTACCCACCCATGCACCTACCTATTTACCCATTCACCCACCACCTACCTATTTTCATACTTCATAGTCTTGTACTGATGTGTCTAAATAAACATGTGAAATAAAATAATTGACAAAAATTAAACACCTTTTGATGGTGTGGTCCATTGGTTAAGGATTTGGTTTATCATTGGAAAGGTCAAAGGTCCAATTCCTAACATTATAGCCTATGTACATGTTTAAGGGGCTAAAGTAGGTAGGGTAGGTTAAATAGGATATATTATGTTAGGTTAAGGTAGGTAAAATAGGATAAGGTAGGGTAGGTTAGGGTACCACCTACCTACTTGCTTATTTACAACCTACCTACCTACATATTTGCCACAATTTTTTTTTTGATATGAATAGAAATTTGACCAATCAAATTGACTAGTCAAATGGTCCAAATTTGTTAGTAAAAAAACCAATTTTTCTAATAGTGTTTTGAACTTTCATCTTGCTTTTGATGTTATACCAACTCTAATGTAGATTGCTTCGCATGATTACTCCCTTCAGTAATAATATTCTCCAAATCTTGGCTACTACCTATGGTCGTGACAATTCCCATTTGTGTTCCTTTTCCCAAGAGTTGTTATCAACTATCACATGTGCATCCATGACTGCTATTGTTGCTTCTATGACAACATTAATACCTATAATGGGTGGTTACTTCTTATTATTACTTCATCCCTATTGTTGTTGCTCAACTTCATCAAGGTTCATTTTTCCAAAGGAAGGAAGTGGAAGAGGTGTTAACTCTTAGAGAAAGGTATAGTCGAGGTCGTGATGCTAATATCAAAAAATTTCATTAATATGGATTTTTTGCAACACACAAATCAAAACATCACAAATTCAAAACAATCATCATTTTTCTTCTTCTTTCCCTTCCTATACCACATGTTGTTGACATTGCACCATGCAAAATTGTTAACAATTTGCATCAAAATGCTTGAGAGAGACAAAAATATCAAACATAAGCAACATAAGCAACATCAATAAGATTTCATTATCTACCTCCTAATCTATTGTTCAAGTCTAGTTAACTTTGTCACATTCAAATTGCTATAAAAATTAACACAATAATGCATGGGGCTATTGATTTTCAACATATGCAAATCTTTGTTGTCAAACTTTCCTTTTGATGGTGACCTAAAAACCTTTTTCACTACTTGAAACCATGTTGTGGTTTTGTTTGGTTTCCCCATTGCTACCTAATTTATAACACCACCCCTTGTTTCCCACTTTCACATGTATAAGCTGAAGAAGGAAGAACACATAACACATGTTGCATGTGTGAAGAAGAATAACACTTAAACACCCATCAGAAACCATGGTGAAGAAGGGTGTTTCCATGGTATGATGTACATATTGTGTCAAAATTAAAAATACATGTAGTATCAAAAATAATAACATGTAAAATTTCACCCAGAAGAACATTTTATCACTCGAAAAATCATAATCATCAACATTATAATAACATAATGTATTATTGAATATTTTGTAATATATAATATAAACTTTTTGACTTTATGACAAATTGAAATTTTTGATGTGGAAGATTATTCATTATGGTGGTTACTTTGTATGTGCAAAGTTTCATGGACAAATTTCCATCAAAAATAATATTTTTTTATCATTTTCTCACATTACATTGTTTATGACACATAATTGCAAATTAAAAATCACTCCAATTAACTATTGAATTGTTGCTATGTGCACCAATTATTTCAAACATTATAACAATGTACCATGTTATCCACCTTTAATTGCACATTTCTATCAAATAATTTTTTCCAAATATTTATAGAGACACATAAAAAATGTGTTGCAATGAAAAATGTCAAATTGTGACTATTTTTTGTTTACATTTTACCATGGAAACATCCAAAAACCATCATGTGTTATTGTGGAAAAACATTTTACAAACACTCAAAAATGAATCAATGAATGCCTTGGATAATCAATCCCCACTTGCATATTATTTTAGAATACTTGGAAAAATGCAACATTTGAAAGAAGTGGAAGAAAATTTTGCAACCAGCAACATGATCTTAAAAAAATAGAAGTAAGATGTCGTAACCCCACTTTGGGCTAAGTGGGAGGATGAAACTCCCACTCCCAAAGTTGGGGACTTGGAGTCCTTCGGGACTCTCGAATGTTTAGAGTACAACAATAGAGGCCAAAACACCTTGTATTAGGGTGTTCTTGGTGTCATTGAAAAGGTTATGAAGTGTAGATGTCCAAAATGCCCTTGCATTGGTCATTTGGACATCCGCAGCCCAAGTTATGGGCAAAAGAGGGGTCAAGAGTCAAATTGACAATTTGACTCGCGATCACTAAAAGTTGGGAATCGACCTCTTCCCAACATCCAAATCCAGAGCGCAATATGGCGTTGGAAAGCTCTCAAAGAGAACTATAACTTTGGTTAAGACCTCACCTTGATCAGACTTGGCACTCGGGAGATATGAGCTCCCAAAGTCCCAGGACTCCAACCCGGGACAGTTTCGGGACTCCAACCTGGGAGTCTCGGGAAAAAGAGCATTTGGATGTAGCCTTTGTGGAGTGGCACAGAGAATACTATATGGGGTAAGGTGGTGGCTTCCCCCGAGTCCGGGCCGTGGTGAGTCTTGTGTGTCAAAGTGCCCGTGGCTTGTCCCAACACCCACGGGTGTTCTCGAATGTGAACTAACCCCCGTGTGGTTGGTTTTGGATGCAGATTCAAGCTTGATAATCTAGTCCCTCTCCTAGTCTAATCCCGAGACTTCTAGCACGCCCCTCTACCCCTCTATAGTGTTGGAAGTTGGGAACAGCCCCCAAGTCCCAACTTTCCGCAACTCTACATAGTTGAACCCTCAAGTGGGTTCAACAAGGGACTTAGGAGCGCGTCATAAGACTTCCAAACAACAACATGCTTGAAAGAATCAGGAGAAATACTTGTAAGCAATAGGCTTTAAAAGAACCAATAGAAAGATTTGCAACCAACAACATGATTTAAAAGAATTGGGGAAAAACATTGAAACAACAATGGGATTTGAATGAAAGTTTGGTAATTCAAGACTTGCAATAGTAGTCGATACCAGAATAACAAGGAAGCAGACATGCAAGAAGTGATGCATGAACAAGATGTTTGAACTTTCTTAATGTTTTCTTGTTACCTCCTACCTAAAGTTAATGCTTGTACTTCAAAAGCTCAATGATGGTTTCCAAGAAGATCAAAGATTTTCAAGCTCAAAATGCTAGTTGTTTTCTCCTTATTAAATCAATGATTGTAATCATATCATTGCAAGCCCATTGACACTTGATTCAACACCTTCGTAGTTGACACTTCCCTAGCTCCAACACCTTTGTAGTTGACACTTCTATAGTTGTGACAACTCTATAGCTACAACACCTTTGCAAATTGACACTTTTGTAATTATGACACTTTCGTAGTTGTAACACCTTCACAATTGACATTTTTGTAGTTGCAACATCTTTGCATTTACAACACCTCCGTAGTTGACACCTCCATAGTTGCAACACCTTTGCACCTACCACCTCCAAAGCTCCAACACCTCCCCAATTAACACCTTTGCAATTACAACATTGTCATAGTTGCAACTCATTTGTAATTGTAACTTTTCTACATCTACAATTCCTCTATAGCTACAACTCATGTGCTATTACAACTACTCTTGCAATTTTTAAAAATGATTTGATGTGTTGTTGCTCATGGTGGTGAAAAAAGGAAGATCTTAAAACAAAAAAATATTTTGTGTAACAACAACTTGTTTTTTGTAATAAACGAAGTTCTCTCAAGAGCTCTCACAAAAATACACTTTTATTTGATGCTCTTGGAACATTAACTAGAGTCATAGATTGATCCCCATTACCTTTGTGTTGAGTAATGGTTCGTAGAAAAAGTTTTCAAAATTTTTGTGATTGGTACTTTAAAATAATTTTATTTTTGACATTTTCTAATGTATATTTTACGAAATTCCATTTTAGGCTTTTAAGGATTATTTAATGATGAAATTGACCATAGGCTATAGTAACCATCATCTTTTCGACAAAGGATTTTACACCTACTTTTATAGGTGTGAGATTCCCCACTCTTGATGAGTAGGTGTAATAAAAAGTAGTTATCATGAGAAGGAAAGAAAGAAAGACCAAAAGAAAAAAAAGGAGGCCTTTATAAAAAAAAAAACCTTAAACCCCTCATGGGTGGGGTCCTTTGCAAATTAAAAAAAACCATTTTCTAAAAACAATGAAATTCAAATCATTCAAAGACAAAGTTGTCATGATCAACTCGACCAAATTGACACCAAAGAAATGTTACAATTTGTAATTACATGATTTCAATACTTTTCGAAATATAATTTGAAAAAAAAAAGACTTTAGAATAAATATTCTTCCTTTTTAAAACATTAAAAAAAGTACATGAAAGATAAACCACAAAAATAAAATCTAAACATTATAGAAAATAATATTCCATCAAAAGTGTTTTTTTTTCAGTTCCTAAAATTTGTTCAATCTTCATTTGCTTATTTCAAAAAATACATATGCAATTTTTTGATGGTTGTATCACATATTGGGTCCTTACTAAATGAAATCATAATTCAACAACTATTCCCAAAATAACTATTCACATGATTTGAATGAATGAAGATTGATAATTCATAAATGAATATGCAATTGAAATACAATCCTTGACAACAATGCAAACATAAGTTAAGTCAATGTACACAAATGTATATCTACAAAATATGATTAAAATCATGGTTTTCTTTTTCAATTTTGTGATGTAATTGAAATTGCAATCATCCATAAGGTGATTTAGCCATATTTGGTTACATACTAGATATGAAAGTAAGAAAAATAAATAAAATTTCTATATTCTTGGTTACATACTGGAAATTATCATAAATAACTTATGATTTAAATTTTGTTCTTGAAATCTAGCAAATTTGGGCCATTTTTTTCATGAAAAGTCTTGTTTATGGTTCAAAATTAGATTTTCAAGTCAAAATTTAGCAAAATTGCCCCCTAAAAAAAACATTGATTAAAACTCAATGGATTATTGACTCCATAAAAAAAAGCTTGTAAGTGCCAGACTTGAATGTTGTTGTTATAAATAGTTATGTGCTAGTTGTGTTGAATAAAAAATAAACGATCATTAGTGGTAATGCAAAGTAACACAAGGCTTAAGTACATTTAGGAAAAATGACTTTTGGTTTATAAGTCATCCTTTGGAAGACAATTCCAAATTGGAAAATTTTAGATAATTCCAAGTAAAGAGGAATGGAAGGTCTTCTTTTGGATTTATGTTCATTTACAGTTTTATTTTTCCAACACCATGGTCATAAGTAGATAATTTTCAATACTTTATGTACCAATTTGCATCCCATTTCTCTTCAATTGAATATATTTAAATGGAACTATTGATATTTATTATTTTAATATTTATTTAATGAATATTGATATCCAATATTTCATGATTATTTTTCACATTTGTTTATCAAACAACATGGGACCTCCACTTATGTCACTATTGGGTGCTCGTGGCCGAAGGCCACTGTGAATTCTCCCATGGGTGCCCGTGACCTTCAACTAGTGTGAAGTTTTATAAGTTTTTATTTTTACTTATTTTTTACTCTTTATTTGGCCCCTGCCTTACCCGCCTTGCCCTGCCCCCTGCCTTGCCCCCTGCCCTGCCCTGCAAAACAGACGGACGGATGGACGGACAAACGGACCTTGCCCTGCCCCTTGTCTGGCCGCCCTGCCCTGCCCTGCCCTGCCCCCTGCCCCCTGCCCTGCCCTGCCTTGCAAGACAGACAGAACTGCCAGTGCGTGAGTTGGCCACGTCATCCATTGTGTAATCCTTAAAACGCGGAGTGTTGGGCTTTTACCACTTGGAGACGAAAGCCTCGTCAGCAAGCGTAGTTGAGAGGCTAGTTGCATGTTTGTCGCGTTAAAGAAAAGAGATCTCCTTTTTGGGGAACGTTTATCTCCTTTCATTTTAATTCACCAACAGAACCGGCCTCTGCCATAGAAAATGCAGAGGCCGATTCTGCCGACGAATTAAAACGCAAAATTGTCGTGTCAGACAGACGCACGCACGCACTATGTGAATTTATATATAAGATTATGGCCAAAACCATTAATAATTGCATTTTGAATAGCTAGATTTTAAAAGACACAATGATTGTTTATGGACATGTGATGTTTCTTACATATAGATTTATGAAACATCATGTAAAATTATGAAGATTCCAAACACATCTTTACATGTCAAATTTAATTATCATTTCCAAAAACAACTATCTATTCATGTGATTGTTATGGTAATCCTTATGAGGTAACGAACATTAATGAACAAATCACCCCATGTCAAATTTTGTTGCCACAAGATCTCTAGGTTATGGTCATTATTTTGCATACTAATGATAAACAACATGCATTATTTTCACTTGAGAACAAACCCTAATCTTGCAAACCATTAAACAACTTAAAACTTACAAAAGGCATAAAAATTCCCTCAAAAAAATTAATTAAAAAAATCCTTCTTTTCATTTTAATTAAAATAAATAAATATTGTTAACCAATACACATTATGCATTAAATGGGCCAAACTGGAGGCGATGGATGGAAATTGTGTTGGCAAGAAATGTTTTCCTTAAATTCAAGTGCAATGAACTTTTTAGTCTTATTAATCCCCTTTCGAAATTGAAAAAAAATATGGTCAAACATCGCAAATTTGGATGAATTATTGTGGATAGACATGTCCATTAGGTATTAGTAGGAGGTGTTGTTGTATGTTGATTTTGTGGGTAGGTAGTTCTTGTCCAAATTGATGCAATCGTACCAAACTTTGTCAAATATGAACTTTAGAGTGGATTTCACACTTGGTTGTGGGCCATTATTAAATCCATCACATGTAAAATAATGTGCAAGTTATTTTCCTATCACCAATCGTAAACATGAAGAAATATTGGATGATTGTGAGGATCAAATAATTGTCATCCCATAAGGCAATTATTGTGATGGTTAATAAAAACCAATCATATTTCTTTTATTCGCTTTAGACAGGAAAAAGCAAAAAAAAAAAGAAAAAAAAAGAAAAAAGAAAAAAACAAACAAACAAACTTTTGGAGAGATTATTGAATTTAGGGTTTATTTTTCAGTTTCTTAAGGTAGCATTAATTGGCAAGAATCTCAACCAAGATAAAGCATTTATTGGCAACACAATTTTAGAAAATTGTTAAAACTTTAGAATAGTGGCGATATCAGATATACTGACTGCCCCAAAACTATAAACTGCATTGAGCGAAGTTTTCTCAAGTTTTTTTTCTCAAAAAATTTCTGCTTTTTTGCCAAAAAAAAAAGAAGAAAAAGCAAGGAAATCCTTAACATTTTATTTCCATTTTATTTTCATGTTTTCCAATATGAGAAAATTCGCCATAAAAATGAAACCCCTGATTTAATTTGTATATCTGTGCATATTTACAAGTCCAAAGTTCAAACTGAATATCATAATATTTAAAACTTGAACTACATCCAAATTATAGCTTTAAAAAACCATCGAATTTCCAAACAAAACTAATACCAAATTAAGAATTAAAAGTTAGAAAAGAAGTGATTTTGTAGGTTTTCAATCGCCAAAAATGAGAAAATATAATCAAAATCGCCAATTTGTCACATTTGGTTTTGAGTGTGGAGCCAAAGATATAGAAGGATGATTAAAGCTGTACGTCATATGTGGTTTGTAGCCAGATTTGGCTAAATCTTACCGTGGATGATCGCCATTTTTCCCACAAAAAAAAAATTCTTACAGAAAATATTGATGCTGGCTATGACGCAACGTCGGAGAATTGGGAAAAAAAAATGAAAAAAAAATGGAGCACTGGGTGTCGTGGGTTTTGGTGATGCAAGGAAGGACAGACATCAAGTGAGGAATTGTGGCCTTGGGAATTCTGGGAAATTTTTGTTGTTGTTGTTGTTGTTGTGGTGATCTGCTTTGGGAGTGAATACGTCTGGCGTTTTTTGTGCTGGGGACAAACAAGAGGTGTAAATAGATTTGGAAGGAAGAAAAAAGGAAGAAGAACAGTTGAGGAAAGAAATCAGAAGAAGAAGAAGAAGGATGTGCATAGCGTTTTGGGTGCTGGATGCACATCCAGTATACAAATTCCTGCTAGCTCTCAACCGTGACGAGTTCCATTCGCGTCCCACCCTCCCTGTGCACCGTTGGCCTGGCCAGGTATCATCATTTCTTCTCCCTCCATATCCTCTGCCTTCTTATAAACCAACACACCATGCGCAGAATCATTCATATTTCTGATTGTTGAGCAAAAACCCATTCTAGATCACGCAACCCTAAGTTTTGTTTCTTGGAACCCTAAGGTTGGTTTCATGGATCATGCTAACCCTAATGTTTGCTGCATGAACTAGAATGGTTTTCTACAGTCTGTCTGTAAGTGTATTTTGGATCCAAGAAAATGAGTATAGTAGAAATTTTTCGGGGTATGTAGAGGTTTTAAAGTCTCTAATGTCACAGAAAGTTTGACTAGGGATTGGAAGGATTCAGAAAATCCCCAAACCCCCCTTTTTTTTCCTTTTTCCCATGTGCACAGCTTGTATGTCTTTGGTTTCTCTTGAACTGTCATCATGTCTTCCCATGTTTCCCATCTCCACATCTCGTCAGACTCTGGTTTTCTTGTGACTCACCAATTCATCATCTGTGTAGCTTTCATGATTATGCAGCCTTCAAGTTTTCTTATCCTGAACCCGTTCAATTTTGTCTGTAATCCTTACAGTTCTTACGTGTTCTGAGGACTATGCTACACTTCAGATTTTAGTCGTTATAATCTGTTCTATGGCATTGCTTGACATAAGATACATTTTCCCAATGTGCTCCCATTAATCATACTATTCAGCATGTTGTAATTTTCATATCCACCCAGTTCATACATATCTCACCTTTCTGCTTGAATGTTAAGAATTACTGGCTATGTTTGAAAGAACGGCCCCATCATGTCTGTTGTAATCTGTTCATGCTAGAATCTCTTGTGACATCAGAATTCCTTGGCAGCTCACCCAATTTAGGGGTTTTGGTTGAGTTTTGAATGAGGATAAAGAAGGTTGTGGATGCAGTGAAACCCTAGGTTCCAAATCTTGGCCTCTGCCCATCAGTAGATTGAGTGCATCCTCTCTGATCCCTCTTCTCCTTGCCTTGTCTATTACATCTAATGTTCCACTTTGGGGTGCTGCTGCTGCCCATAGGAAGAAATTCTTGGGGGACAGGATGCTAAGGAAGGAGGGACTTGGCTGGCTGTCTCAGAGACAGGTCGAGTTGCTTTCTTGACCAATTTCCGTGAGCCCCGTGGTATGGAGATGGGATTGGTTAGCAGGGGCCAGCTTCCCATTCTCTTCCTTAAAGGCACAAAAACTCCAGCAGAGTATCTGGAAGACGTGGCATCAAAAACTGAAGATTATGCAGGGTTTAACCTAGTGGTGGCAGATTTGACAACAGGAGATATGGCCTGCATTTCAAATCGGCCCCAGGGGTCTCCAATCCAAATTAAAAAGGTCAGCTTCACATTCTGAAGCAAGGATGTCATAAAAATTGCTATAATAGCCAAGTTTGTGACCTTGATTCTTTGGACAAGATTGAGAGAACTGGTATGTTTGGTTTAGAAGTTTAAGTCTAGGCTTTTATGGTGCAGGTTCAGGGTTTAGGATTTAAGTCTAAAAGGGAAAAATGGGACAGGTGTCACCAGGAGTTCACTGCCTAAGCAATGCAAATTTGGACTCTCCATGGCCCAAAGCATTACTGGGAAGGCAAAAGCTGGAAAATTTGTTGTTGGAATATCAAGATCAACCTATACCTGAAGATCGAATCATCAATGATGTACTCAATGATCGTACACAAGCTGAAGTATGGGCATTGCCGAAAACAGGTGTGGCAATTGAATGGGAACATAAATTAAGCTCTATATTTGTGGACTGTGAACATGGAGACGGTCATTATGGGACGCGCAGCATGGCAGTCATATCAGTTTACAAGACTGGAGAGGCCAACTTTTATGAAAAGTATCTAGTGGATGGTGTCTGGAAAGACCACAATTTCGCCTTCCAAATTCCAAGTAACAATACACATTGAAGAGGAAATCATCGCATCATCTGAGCAAAGCTATGATGATCAATGTGGTTAGTACCTGAAGTGGAAGGCAGGATCAAGGTGTGTAGATTTTATTTTAGGATCAGCGGTTTAGGGTTCACACTTGACAGAAGGCATTTTGGAGGGTGATTGCACACATGTATGTGCTGCTGGATTTCGTATTCAGGGGAGATTTGTGTTAAATCTCTTGTTGCATTTGATTGCGAGGAAAAGCCCCATGCCATAAGTGCTATATGAGCATGTAATATGATATTGAATTCACCACTTGTGAATTTATTATGTGGCTTCTGAAGAGCTCAAATTCAGTTCATTGTTTCTTCAGTGGGTTTCTATCTCACCCTGTTTTTCAAGCTTGCCAGTTCCGTTGAGTTCTGCTCATGTTTCACCTGCAATGTGTTAACGACACTTAATATCAAGGGGCGCCATCATCATTTGCTTTAGTGATTCAAATTGGATTGATGGATGTTTCACCCCTTTTAATTGAGGCCTTAAAAGAAGTGTGGACAGATCCTCAATGGCTTTGGTCATCTCATTGGAAGAGACCGTAGCACTCATGCACTGATCTTTGGTTTGGTTCATTGTGTATGAATCTTTCTATCATTTCTCAGCAACCTGCCATGCAGATATGCAGTTAGTTGTCAATTGCAGCAAAGGAATTTGCCACACACTGTTTGTCCAGTGACTGACCGATTCCTGTGTCAAATCATCTATGTCTCTCATGAGCATCTTAATCTGAAGCAGTGTACCATCAGAAGTGTAGCACTTGAAGCTTTGCAGTCCTGTTTTGATACTTCAAAGCTGGAACAAATCTACAGAGCAACATACAGGTGTCATTCCAGTCTCTGAGAAAAGGCACAGAGATTTTCAACAATAAAGAAAAGGTTAAAAAGGATAAGAGGAAATGGGGGGGTCCAACACTTGAACCTCAAAGTTTCAGATCTAGAATAGATGAAGTGCTTAAGCTTCTACAAAGAAAATAGTAGCCAAGCATCATATAAATGTTTCAACCGCTTTGCCACAAATATCTTTGACATTCTTCACATGACAATTGTCATAGGAGAGCCTGCTACATTCTGCAACAACCAAATTTTTTCAGAAAATCGACTATATTACTTCTTGTTCCTGCGAGCTTTTATGTTGTCTACTACGACCCACCTGCATTTTTCCTGCAAAAGAATGCAAGCAAGTCGCTTGATTTGCAAAGTTCAGCACAACAGGGCAGCAAGCTCCACGCTTTGTTCACCACAAGGATGTCGCTGTATTGGAAGCTAGAGCATAAGTAGCACTCATCATAATACCTCATCTGCTCAGGAACAGGCATACCACGAACAGCACTGCTGCAAACAAACAGCTACCACATCAAGTAAGGTGATGAAAATTGGAAGCACTGGCAGAGTTCCAACACACATGTGCGTCTTGAACTCCATGGTCTAGGGTTTATTTAGCACAAGTACGACTACTCCAAAACCCTAAACCCTGCGTGTAGCCACAAAAAAACTATGAAAAAGTGGGGAGTACATATCTCGGGATTTTGAACCCGACGTGAATCGAACACGCAACCTTCTGATCTGGAGTCAGACGCGCTACCATTGCGCCACGGATCCCCTCGGCATAAGCCATCTAACACATAGCCTATTTAAATCTTTTATCTATCTACCTTCTGTATCGTTTGAAGCTTGTGGCCATGGCGATGGGTTTAGAAAACAGTGAGGGTTAGGATTTAGGGCGAAGGATGAAGGGGGTAAGAGATGCCCAAGCATCAATTCTATATATTCCACACTTTTGCAAATGGGTTTTGGTTTTTGCAAATTGCCGAATGTTAACTCTAGCTAGGAGTATGGGAAAGTGTCTTAAGTCCTAACCTTAGAGGATACCAAGTCCCTTCTGAGCTCTCAACAAGGTCCAAACCTGCCAATTTTCCACATGTTTTCATGCACTCTTAAATAGCAGAATCAGCCACCAGGGCCGACTCCATCATTACTACCTCACTTAATTGCTCTAGTTTACAACATACCGATGCTAATTAACCGCCTACCTACAGAACCTTTACGATAGGGAATGCACCATAGGGGGTGGATTCTGCGTCGTAGTTCATCACTAGGATTACTGGCCTGTGTGGGGGGAAGGGAATATGACAGCCACCTTGAATATATTACATTGCAAATGATGCTGTTCATAATCTGTTGCACCCAAAGAGGAAAGTTCACCATCTTCCAACAACTTATGTTTAAGGAAATTTGCCTGGTTGGCAGTTCTCCGCCTTGGATGCCTGTAATGAGAAATCACCTTGAGTGCTTTGTCTTTGTAGCACTCATGGCAATCTTGCAAGTGCAACAACAGTTTGATACAATTCTAGAAGTGGGCACCCTGTAAGTGAGCAATTTGGGCATGGAATCCTTCCACCCAAGGATTTGGGTGTCCTGTGTAGCCCCTCTTTTTTGTTGTGCTGGCTAGAAATAGCCAAATTGCTATACATGAATAAGTTAAGCTAAATACATAACACCAAATGCAGGGGAAATTTTGTGATTTATCACCACATGAACCTGGATCTAAAGTTGTGTTTCACCATGCCACACAATTGAGAGCAGCATCCATTGCCATGTAAAGCCAATGAATTCTATTAGTCATAGCTACTGAGAACAACTTCTACCCCCCTTCATCGTCACATTCTCATCTTCTCCTTATAGCATACCAACACTTCATTAAGCTAGGTTTTCATCACTAGACTATTATGCTTTGGGTTTATTTCTCATTGCCAAATCTTATTAATAGCTTTTTGTATATACAAGTTTTTAAAGGAAGGGATGCATGCCACATGCTGATTGCAAAAACATTGTGGATTGCAGTTAGGTTTAATAGCATGATCAATTGATCTTGAATCTTGATTCAAGGAAATGATTTATACAATCATAATTGCAAGGAGTGGGAGAGAAGTTAGTAGAAGAGTGGTTTCCTTAGAACGATTACAATGTTCGTCAACTTTCATTATTCAAGATTTAGGAACTTAGAACTCAAAGTGCCATGGACTATGGAATTTGGAGGTGTTACATTTGGGTATAGTTTTGTGTTGCATATTGTAATTTGTTTTTTTTGTTTTTCTATATTTTGTGTTCTTTTACAATTTCATTTGAAGGCTTGTTGTTCAATGTTCTATTGGGAATGATCTAATGCATCTTGGGTGGGCCTAAGTTTGTTAGATTTCATTTCATTTAGTTTTCATATTATGTGCCTAATGAAATGTTTTTTGCACCTAAGATGGTGATCTCCAAGGAAAAACAAATATGCCTATTTGTGCTAGAGATTTATTTTCAAACATTTTGAAATGCTAATGTTTCTACACCTCTCTTTAGCATAATAAACAAGTGATATCTTCCAAGGCATTTTCTTCTAGGACTACTACCATGGGAAAAAATGTTGTCATGGCAAAAAGGAGTAACCCAACGATGAAGTTCATTTGTCCTTGAGGTCTTTTAGCGGAACCCCTTATTGAGTTGTCAGATTGTGTATTTGTTGAAACCTTGTCAAATCAAGAGAATGAAATGCAAGACAAGAAGAAAAAATCTTATGATCTGTCACAGAAATGCCAACAATCTTGAACATTGAAATTTCCTTGGGTGGAAATGATTCAAGGAAAATATGGGGGTGTACATCATGTTCATTATTTGTGGTGTTGTAACGTGCATAAAAAGGACTTTTTTCTTGCACCTCAATTAGATAAGTTGGAAAAACATGTTGGGAAAAATAAGGCTTTGAAAAATCTACTACATCTTGGAATTAGGCATGGTGAATGGTATATCAACAAGTATTACTTGAATTTGAAGAATGAAAAAACTTTTTGAAGTAAACCAATCATTCCTGTGATTTAGCAAATGCAAGGTGATGTGACCAAATGAAAGGGGGAGAACAAGACAACAACTTGTCACAATCTTCCATATCTTACAAATGGGGAGACCAATGTTTGAGTATAATACATTCATACCTTTTTTCAATCTTCTCAAGGTACCAATGATGTTATATAAACATTGGTTAAACTTGGTTGTTGGACTTTTACTGATTTTATGTACAAGGAAATGCTAAACAAAGCAAAGCAAGTAATCTTCGATGCCCCATATCTTACTTTGTTTGCTAATGAAATGATTGGAAATAACACTTCATGGATTTTGGTGCATTGTTACATTCTTTAAAATTTTGTTCAAAAACCCATTCTTAATTTGTTGGAAGGTGTGATTAAAGGTGGGAATACTACTACAAGCTTAATCAGTTTGATCATGGGACCAATTATGGAGAAACGTGGGGTGATGAAAAAACAAATTACAAAGAAAATCTTATCCTTTAGAGCCAATGGAACTTTTGTGATGCAAATGAGTTTCATAACCTTTTTTTCCCTTGTAACAACTTGTAAACTAACAATCAATCCAAAATTCATGTTGTTCAAAGGTTCTTGAGTTGAAAAGGTGGAACTAATTTTATTTTATTTTTGTAATAGTTTGTAACAAAACAGTCAATTTAATTTTTTAACATTGTGTCTTTTGAAAGGCTCAAGTTTAAACATGTGGACAATAAAATGATGTTGTTATTAGTTGATCAACTTATTAGTGATTTTATAAATTCTTGGATGTTTTGGTGTTGGGGACTTCACAATTTTAAGTCATGACAACCATGTGTATTCACATAGTCATTATTTGGACACAACAATGGACATAAATATAATTTTTGGGGAGACACAACAAATCATAATAACCAAAGCCTTGGTCTATTTAATAAAAGATTGGTGGAAATTTTAATTAAAATCTAGTTTTTCATTGTAAACATTATAAAAACAATTTAAATTAGCAATTGGATTTATGACTAATTTTTAGTCATAAATGACACATGCAACTTGTTACAATGTTTAATCATTTTGGACAAATCACATAGACATTTAGTTGCAAAAGAAAATACGTAACACTTAGTCAAAAGGATAGTTGTATCAATATGATGCGAACACCAATTTTTCATCAATTCGATTTGGGATGGTTATTTGTGCCTAATTTTTATGACAAAAATGTGTGGTCACATATGACAAAGAACTAGGATATATACGCATGGTAGAAAATTTTCCATTGGACTTGGATAAAGATTGTTTACTAGATGATGTACATGTGGCAATAGATAATACAATTTTTTAATAATTACAAATAGTATAATCATGACAACCACCTAATCTAGGCTAGGCCAAATCAAGGTAGGCAATTATCCTAGTGTAAGCTAGGTTGAAATATGCAACTTAACGTCAAGTAGGTAGGTAGTATGCTAGATTTATTTCATTGGTATAAACCTTATTAATTTCTGGCATATGGTTCATGCACTTTGAATGATTAAAGTGTAAATCATGAGTAATCTATTCATTCACCTACTTAAATACTTTACAAAATTGAACTTGTCAACAAATGATATGGGATAGATCCAGATGAAAAGGAACCACAATATCGTGTAATTTTAAGGTAAACAAACCAACTATCATACACTTATGATTTAGAAGAGGTTGAATCTTCACACATCATTTCTTTGTTGCCTTCCACATAGCATTTCCAATGCCATAAAAAACATTCAATTTCGTCAAGGAACGAGGAAGATATGAATTGTTTAATGTAGGGGGTTTATGTTCCTTGGTAAACTTATTAAAAAGGATTTGAATTTTGAAGTTAAATTCTTTGCTTTTTGTTCCTTTGCTTTTGGACTACAAACAAGTTTTGTAGATTCTTAATTGATGCACCCATTGGTTTTTATATCATTCCAAATGAATTAAAAATGAAGAAGATATGGGGTTTGAAACTAAAGAGGGTTTAAAGTTTTTTCATAAAAAAATTTAAAACTAAATATCATAGTCCTTTTCCTTATTATATTGCGTTTGGTGCTTCAAAATCATTTGTAATCTTCCAATTTTCACTATCAATGACAAAAAATTGTTCAATTTGGTTTCTGGATGAAGAAAATATGGGGTTTGAAATTAAAGAACATTTAAAGTTTTTTTTTCAAAATTCTTAAGATTAAATATCATAGTCCTTTTCCTTTTTATCTTATGTTTTGTTCTTTATTCCTTTGCTTTTGGGTGCGAATATGCTAATAGGAGCCATTAGTGCCCCCTTAGGTGATTTTTTAAAGGGAATATTCTTGGATTTTTTTTGGATTTTTTTTCAAAATATCTTTTTTTTGAAAATATTTTTTGAAAATTCTTTGTATTATTTTGTTAAGGTTTTTGTTACAAATTTGTCAAAAATATGTCATTTTCAAAGTTTTCCAAGTCCTTTTACAAATCCTTTTTATTGCTTAAAAACAATGGTTACAAATATTTTCATAGTATTTCGAAGGTCCAAATATCGAAAATGATATAATCTCATATTTTGGACATTTATAGAATAAATATTAAATGTAATGATGTGAAATTTTAAAAATTATTTTCAAGTTAAAATTCTTTCAAAAACAAATTGGTGGAAAAAACACAAAATTAAATAGTGGTTATGACTATTTTAAATTCATATTAGCATAACTACACCCTTTTGGTGCTTTGAGAATGTTTATAATCCTCCAATTTACACTTCCAATGGCATAACAATTGTTTAATTTGATTAAAAGATGAGGAAGATATGGGGTTTGAAACTTAAAAAAATTTGAAGGTTTTTCCTTCTAAAACATTAAAATTAAATATTACAATCCTCTTCTTTCTTTTCTTGTGTTTTCTTCTTCACCCCTTTGCTTTTGTGCTTAAATAACATTTGTAATCCTTCAATTTGCACTTCCAATGGCATACAAATTGTTCAATTTGGTTAAAAAATCTAGTAGATATTGAAAAATGTTATGTGTAGGCTTGTGTTCATGTTAGGTGGTTCTATCATATTACATATTTTGTTTTGTGCAAAAAAATTGTCATATATTCACATAATAAAATATCCATTATTTTACCTACTTATTTACTATCAACTATTAGTTAACTTATTTAATAAATTTATTATATAGCCTAATTATAGTTAAATGATTAGTAATATAAAAAATCTATCACATATCAACACAATAAAATGTTTACTACATATATAGTTCACATATATATTATTTACTAATTATTATTTAACCTACCTAATTAATTAATTATCCTACTATCTAACCTATTTAGTAAATTAGTTACATGGCCAAATGCAATGGATTAGTGAATTTTGTTTCGTGTGAAATTTGTAATAGTTTGGTATCCTAAACAACCATCATAAAAAAACCAACTTTTTAAGCTAATTATTTGGTAAGCAAGTTAAGTACATAAGATGGATAAATGGCACAACAACATGTCATATATGATGACATGGCTAGTTAAGTTTGGATAGTAGTTGTAAAATGTCCTAGTCATGATATTCATGTTCTAATGTAATGGCATTTATATTAATTAAGGTTTTGTTTTTCATTCAAATTTATGAGATAAATGGATTGGTGATCATCCACAAGAGGAGTAAACCAAATTTGGCTATAGGCTAGATACAAATTTAAAACAAAATAACCCATGGTTTTGGTGAAACCTATTTACATATTTATATTAGATGATTTACATATAAAATTTGATAAAAAAACCCAAAAAAAAAATAAAAAATCTTTCTTTCAACTCTTTTGTCCATCCTTGCTTAATTATAAAGTGATTGTACCATGTTCGAAGGGTTGCTCCATCATGTAAAATAATTGAAAAAGATGTTGTTGAAAAAAGTTGAAATATTGGCCAATGTTGCTAGAATAAGGTGAAGTAAAAATAAAATAATATCAAAATAACCAAATATTACAACAAATGAGCCAACATTAAATAAAATAGTATTACAAAAGGTCACAAAAGCCCACATGCTCCACACAAAACCCCTTTCACACTTAAGAACAAACTAAACTACTTTGTCAAAGCCCATCATAGTCCCATGATGGCTTGTTGGCAAACAGGTAATGTTTGAACACAAGATAAACACCCCCATGAAATCTCAACAACTCTTATGTTGAAAATCAAAATTATCACTAATTTTTCTCAAAAGGTCTAGTTTAATATTATTATTTTAAAACCAATAGACTGGCACTAGACATTATTTTTTAGCTTTAAATAATTAATCACCACTAGTGGGTGCCCGTGGCCGAAGGCCACTGTGAAGTCCCCTGTGGGTGCCCCTGCCCTGCCCCTGCCCCCTGCCCTTTGCCCGGACCTGCCCGAACCTGCCCTGCCCTGCCCTGTCTGGGCGCCCGTTCTCCCGAACCCCGTTTTTTCGAACCCCCTGCCCGAACCTGCCCGGACCCCTGCCACCTGCCCGACTCTGCCCGGCCCCTTGCCCCCCTGCCCCGCCCTGCCCTGTCTGGCCGCCCGTTCTCAGTTCGGACCGGTTCCGTTTTTGGAATCCGACTGTCCGGGCCGGTTCCCGGTCTCGGAATCCGATTGTCCGGACCGGTTCCGCCGCGTCAATTAAAACGCGGAACCGTTGTCGGACAGACAGACGAACGAACAGACGGACAGACACCATCTAACTTTAATATATAAGATGGCAAAATTGAAGCTGCCTTGCAAGTATGGTATACCAATGACATGCAACAATCTATGGTCTAAATATGATGATTTCCACTAATTTTTCTTCAAAATATGGCGTATTTGGGTCATTAAAAAAATAAAATCCTAAACCCATTTTGTAGTGGTATTAGTACTCACCAGGAACTTGGGTGTTGATTAGGGTTTAGGATAGGCTTTCAAATACTCCATTACTAGCTGACTACGAGTTAGTTATACACCGATTATGAGTTAAAAAGACTTAAAATTAAAATTAAAATTCTTTTTTCAATCATAAAAAAATGTTTAATGTTTTAGGGTGGATAGCCTACCAAGTCATTCGAGTGAATTTAGAATTCAATTAGATTATTAATCAATTATCAAAACAAAAAAAACCGTGCTGATAAGTTATTGATAATCTACCCAATAATTGAGTTGATAACCGTATCTAAACTCAATAACTGGTCAACATGGGCACTTACTTTCACCATTATTGAACTATAGTTGTGAAGGATTAGACAACACCCAATAGTGCACCATCCATTGGAAACTTGAATTACGGCTTAGTTGTGGATGAATGTGGATGAACCATAACCGAGTTACCAAGGTTATTTAGGTTCCATTTTGAACCCTCTTAAGTTTCTAGTTACACTACCCTAGGGTAAATTTTCACATTGATAAAATGAATAATTTTTTTTTCAAAAACAAAATTCGTTTAATTTTTTTTCAAACTATATATATTTTCCATTAGCTATTATGATATTGAGATATGATTTGTGAAATTGTTCAAAAATGTAGCCTATGATAATTATGATGATTTTCAACATGTCAACTTCATATTTTCACAAAATTTCATTTCACTATTTTGAGGATTATTTAATGAAGAAATGAACCTTAGGTTAAGGTAGTATGTAGGGTTCAGAAAAATTGAGAAAATCAGATTTGAATATTGAAAAGGTCTCTTTTGAAAATTGGATCCTCAGGCATTATTATTACCCTACACACTTTTTTTGTATGGGGATTTTGTAATAGAAAGGCAACCAATTCTCTTATTTTCATGACTTCCTTTTGATTTTCCAAAACTCGAGATCTGTAAGATGATCACGAATTCTTCCCGTGCTTGATCATGAATGAATTCTCATGATCAATTGTTGAATTGGAATAGGTGAGAACAATGATAGTACCATAATCATGAAAGAAAGCCAAAACCACTCAAACCCATCAATTCAACTTTGAGCAAGTATGTACCATTTTAGTTCTCTAATCACTTAGTGCGACTAAATTATGATCATTACAGTTTAATTGAAGACTAATTAGGCTAATTAAAGACTAATTAGCACTAAAACCTATCAATGAAACTTCCGGCAAGTATGCCAACATTTTAGCGCCCTAATCACTTTTAAGCCTAGGGGACTAAATAATTATCATTACAGTTTAATTTAAGACTAATTAGGCTAAGTGGGAGACCAAGCACTAAGACCTTAGTAAAATGTTACGTACTTGCTCAAAGTATGCCAACATTTTAGCTCCCTAATCACTTTTAAGCCTAGGGGACTAAATAATTATCATTACAGTTTAATTTAAGACTAATTAGGCTAAGTGGGAGACCAAGCACTAAAACCTTAGTAAAATGTTACATACTTGCTCAAAGTATGCCAACATTTTAGCTCCCTAATCACTTTTAAGCCTAGGGGACTAAATAATTATCATTACAGTTTAGTTTGAGACTAATTAGGCTAAGTGGAAACCGATTAGGCTAATTGGAGACTAATTGATGTTAATTCAACGACCTTTTAGTAATTGATTTCCCCCTTTTTTTTGGAGTTCCTGGGGGCCGGAGGTGGGGGGTAAAACTTGTGATTGGGTTTTTTACCCTCGTTATTTTAACTCCGTGGTAATTCATCTCAACAACGACGTTACGATGACACCTCCTCTCATCATTAATGAGATCCCATAATTTGTTTCTGACGTGGCGTCCTCCCATTGGGTGCACCACTGACAAACACAAAAACATAGGTGCGGCTCCAATAAAAGCACAGACAAAGTCTGCGCACAAATTCAGTAAATGGATAAAAGTAATTATTGCAAAGTAAGAAAGGTAAAAACAAGTAGACAGACGGGAGGGGAAAAAAAAAAAACAAAACCCTTATCCGGTTCAATTTGCCTCATGTAAATATAAATATAGTTAAAAGTAAAAAAGCAAAAGTGAAATGCCAAGTTAATAATATGAGTTACTAATTTCTAGAAAAGAGGTTGAATTTATAATAAATCGTAAATGGAAGAAAATAGAAAATACTACTCTACAATGAATTTGTTTTTCCCAACAATTCTTTTCCTATTTTCGAAAAAAAATTGAGGAAAAATTGGATTTTTTTGGGGGCTATTTCTGTAGCCCTGTGATTTTTTGGTCAGAAAAAAATTGTCCTTTTTTGATATAAAAAAATTTGGGAGAATTTTGTTTTTTTTTAGTGTAAATTAGACTAATTTTGCTAGTTTTCCACAAAAATGGGGAAAAAGCACGGGGGGTTCAATTTGTAAATAAAAAATAGTAAAAAGTAAAGAGTAAAATTTCAAGTTAATGCGAATTAATGTTGTGGGGGAAAAAAACGAGACTAGATACATAAAGAGTTATAGTAAAAAACTTCGCTCAGTAACTCTTGTTTTTACTCTGTCTTCTTCGCTCTCTTCCTTCAGAACTCGGAGCGTTGGCGTTCTACGAGCGTTTGCTGTTCTGTAGTCGTCGTCGTCGTTGCTTTGTTGTTTTTGGTTTTGTTGTTGTGGTCTTTCGTTGGTTGTTGTTGTGGTAGAGTAGAGAGATGGCGGAGGACAATCGCGAGCGCATGATCAAGGCATTGGACACGATGCTGCTGGAGTTGCAAGTCCCGCGTCAAATCGTTAGTCCTATCCTTCGCAAGCTTCTGCAGGTTCGTTTGTTCGTGTTTGTGTTTGATTGTCGGTACCTATTTATTGTTCACTCATTTTGCTCTTCAATTGCCTTCTTCTTTACAACGTAATTTGCAGCAACAGAATCTCGACGGAATTCTTATTTTCTCTTTTCTTTCCTGGATCATTATTGTCATAGTTTCTCATGAGGGACCTTCAAGGATCTTGAGAGTCCCGGTTGATTAGGTGGCTTCTTCTCAGAGGTGCTTGCTTTCAGGTCTGGAATTGAGACCTTGGAGGACCACATTGTTCGGGTTACTGGCTGTCTTTTCAAGGGGAAAAACTCTTTGCAATTTTCATGATTTTACAAGGGTTTTTAATGAGAGTGTTTTGTGATGTGAAACCTTACGCAGACTTATGAGAATGAATGGGACCATATCGAGGCAGATGGCTACCGGGTGCTGGCAGACGCCATCTTCCAGCATCAAGAGCAAATGGTATATACTGTACACTTGATCACTGCATCAGAAGAAGAAGAGCCCGTTGATGCATTCCCAGTGCATAGACATTCATCAAGGCATAGAATTGAGAATGACTTTGCAATGTCTATGTTGTGAATGTGATTTATGAGCACTTCTATTATGGTCTGTGCTACCGTTCGGGTTTTGTTTGCGATACTGTTGCCATCCTTGTATTACCTCTAGTATGAAGTAACGGTCTGGAAATTTTGTGAAAGAATTTGAGCTGTATTATGATATAAAGACTCTGAAACCACAGGATAAAAAGATGTGCCCGGGACCTTCCAGTGTGATGCTGCCAAAAGGGAAGGGAAAAAAGAAGAGTGTGAACCAGGGAGGTTCTAGGAGGCAATGCAGCCAAAGGGCTTCCAAAGAAATTGTTCGTGATTCCTCATCAGAATCAGAAAGTTCTGGAGAGGACCATGATGACAGAGAGTATGCGCCAAACTCACTTGAAGCAGACAGGAGTTATGCAGACAGAGGAAATGGAGCCTTTCGCAGGTCTCCCCCACGAGGCATTGCCATGCGGGGTGCAATACAGGTATGTGTCTCTCTCACTCTCTGTATGTGTGCATGTCTGTGTCTGTGCACAATGTACTTGGATGGACCATCAGAGGCTTGAAATGCTTGGCAATTTGGAGATCATAGCTCTTAATTTCCTCTTTTTTTAGACATGCATTATGCTATTGATGAAGCCCAAACACTGAACTTATGCTTTGGATCCTAGTCTCTTTCACCCTGTGGTGTTGATGCTGTAAGCACTAGTGTAGCAGTCTTCTGCATGAGTTTTCGTATCCCTGCTAAACTGGCAAGGTTGTTGGAGGGAGGGTTTGAAGCTGCCTGCTAAACTAGGCTGGGTCTTTGGTCACAATGCAATGAATAATGAGCCTTTTTGGTACTGAGTGTGTGAGAGAGCCCAGGACATGCACTCAAAACTAATCCTCTTTCTTTTCTGGACACAGAACCGGTGTGGGGAAGGTGGCAGGAGAGAGGTGCTTTGCCACGCTGTGCGGAAACTGAAACAGCCTCTTGAGAAGGCAACAGAGCCAGCTGGAGGCAGATTGGAAGGGGCAGTTTGTGGAAGAGAATTGCTTTGCCAGTCCTCACAGCAATTGAAACATTCTTTCGAAGAGGAAGCAGTGCCAGGTAGGGGCAGAGTGGAAGGACCTCCTAGATCTTCTGTTGATGATGTCATCCTGCCAGTGCCAGGTAGGGCCAGAGTGGAAGGACCTCCTGGATCTTCTGTTGACAATGTCATCCTGCCAGTGCCAGGTAGGAGCAGAGTTGAAGGACCTCCTGGATCTTCTGTTGACAATGTCGTCCTGCCAGTGCCAGGCCAAAAATCTCCCAGCCCAAATGTTCCCACCACACTATGCAAGCCATTAACAGCATTGAGACCACCACTACCCTGTTTACCTTGTGGGGGAAACTGTGTTTTTGACAAGGTGAAGTTTGAAGTGTTGGATGAGGAATCTCCACAAGAAGTTTTCAGGGAACTACCAAAAGAGGCACCAGCTCATCATCATCAAGCAGGAATCTCTAGTCCAGTCTTGCAGCAAGCTTCTCATGGAGTTCAAATAAAAGCTCTAATGGCAGGACAGCCAACTGTTCAGAATGATAACCTCATTGCATCCACACTGAAGGTAACCCAAGTACATGCAGCTTCCTTGATTCCAAGCAGGATAGAAGCGTCACATGCTTCAGTAGTGAGAAATGGCATGGTGGGGATAGAAGCTCCTCTGGATGTTGCCACCACTGATTTGAAACCCACTATGGTTGGAAAATTAGCACCCATTCATGATGCTTGCAAAGGCAAATTTCCTATTGATAAGTTCAAGATTGAACAACTTGCTGAATATCCTCTGCAGAAGGTTGCCACTGCACCATTCAAGGGAGTGACTGCTCTCATGCAGGTAGCAGTCACTCCTCAAGACAAAGGAGATTCAAGCCACAAGAGAATATTCACACCAAGTCAGGAAGTTGCAAAGGAAGAAAACTCGAACAAACTTAACAGTGATTCTAAAAGGAAGCTGTTGAATCCTTCTGAAACTGTTGTTGTGTTAAAGAAGCCGAAACTGGAAAGTGTTGTTATGAATGAGTTGGTTGCAAGACCCAATCGCAAGACACTTTGTAATGTCTTCCAAATAAGCAGAGTGCTTCCAGAAGCCCTCCAAGCGGGGAAGAGGCCTGCTGACTGGCCAAGTATGTCTGTTCCTTTGTATGTGTGTCTGCGACCCCCCTCTCCTACAATGCATATGAAGACTGGTGCACAGGCCCAACCTCTACAGGCCTCATTTGCAAGAAATCTTCAACATTTTGCAGTACTGAAGACTGAGCCTTCTTTAGAAGAAGTTTCGGGGCCTCCTCTGGTATGTGTCATCACTCTCTGTCAAGATCAGTGTTTTGTGGAGCCTGCAAAGTGAAACTTTAGTTCGCGTTTGTGATCACAGAGAGTTCATGATATGCTAAGAGATTGATCCTGTAGGTGACCATGCAGAAAGAACGGAGGAATCTACCTGTTCAATGTGAGTCTGGCTGAAATTGATGTTTATTCTGTTCCAGAAAAGGAGCATTTCATGGTTGATTGCTTCCTGACCTTTTGTACTGGACTGTGATGGTCATAATGTGTGTTTTCCAGTTGAGTGCAGCAAAAGTTTGAGACTGGACTGTGCCTGTTGTTTTTAGGAGAGATTGGTTAAAGCAGAGCCCTTGGAGCCCATGAAGGATGTTGCACCGACTATAGGTTCTGAGGATCATTCAGAGGTGCCTCAGGTTACAAAAACTGACAACCTGCAATTAGGGAACATCCACAGGCAGCGAACTGGTAGCCGAGAGGAGATTATCCTTACTGGTAAACCATTTGCAAATTGAAGTGATATCAATGCCTGGATAGCAATGGCTTTTGCTCAATTTTCTTTTTTGTGAGTTGATGATTCACCATGTGGAGGTGGTGAAGGAATTTGAGTCTTTCACAGATATTAGAAAATACTCCCACATGTGTTATCAGGAGGATTGTCTCTGTGTTTCTCTGTTGGTGTCAACTGTGGAACTTGATTTCAGCTTTTGAGACCATCGAAGAGGGCTGCTCAACAAAATGTGCTAACCTTGGAGGATCCTTCAATGCCAAAGAGGAGAAACCGATGAATGGCATAACTCCTTCCCGGAGGGTTCCTGCTCTTGGTACACATTGCACAAACTTATGACATAACCTGTTGCCATCTCCCCAAGTGTCCACATCTGCAATTTGTGCTCATTGTTGTGACCTTGCTTTTGTTCTCCTGCAGAATCCTCTTTTGAATGCAGTGATAAAGCAGATGTAGCCAAGGAGCAACCTTCAAATCCAGCAAGTGAGGTCTCCACTCATTTTGCAGTCCTTTACTTGCAGGGGTGTCTCTGAAGATAACTGTGCTTTGACTGTCATGCTCTGAGTGAGGATGGACTTTTTATTTTGTCTGCAGCAGTATCCACTGAAGTTCAGACACATAAAGACAACCTCTTTCAAGGTTTAAAGAAGTTCAAGGAGGAGCAGCCCTCAGATCCTGCAAATGATGTCTTCAAGTCTCCTGCAAATGGTATGCTACATCTAGTAGTTTAGTTAGGTCTAAGATCAATTGCAAGATCTTTTATCATGAATTTGTGACTCAATTACCATGGAGTTGTTTTGCTGAGCTTCAATGTCTTGATCTTGATTGATCTTGTCTTTCTGGAACAGTTGCATCTACCTTGATTCTAGTGATAGGTTACTGCAACCCCTTTGCACTCCATCATAATGGAAGCTTCTTGAGTCTAAAAATTCAGATCTGATTTCTTCACATGCATGGCTCAAAAGTAGTTAACACACACAAACTCTAGCTTAGATGTCTTGCAAATTTCCAGACCACAAATGCTCAGTGATTAAAGTCTAGTCTGGGTATTGAGCAGAGTTAACTTCCAGGAGGTTGTCTGTGCCTTGTTTGCCTTTGTTGGTGGTTGAAGGTGTGATGGTAGACATGGAGGAGGCAGGTCATGAATGCAGGAGTTCTCTTGCTGCAATTGCCATGGATTACATGGATTTGGGAGATTCGTCAAGTTCTTTGTCAGAGCCCCTTTCCATAGCAAGTGGTGGCTGCCCAGAGTTACAAAATATTGTTGATTCTACAGTGAAGGAGGATGTTTGTGGAAACTCTAACATGGGGCTTATAGATTCTGCATCCATTGGCAGGGATGGTGAATCAAAGGGGGGTGTGGGTCAAGATAAAGGGATGTTGGAGCTTGTTGTAAATATTGGCCCCAAAAGAGCTGAGCAAGGAAATGAATCACCTTATGAACTCAAGGCTGCATTACAGGAACCAGGCAGTCAAGTTGTACAGGAAGTGCCTAATTGTCTTAAACAGATGAGGCACATGTCCTCTGAAAAAAACAGCAAACCTCCAAGGGGTCAGCGTACAAGAGCCTTGAAGGATCGGGCTTCATCATCCAGCACTAGTTCAGGATCGAGTCAAAGAGCAAACAGAGTTAGACAATTAAATCCAAAACCTCAGTCAGAATCAAAGAGACTTGTTGGGCCTCAAGAGGCAGAAATGTCTGATGAGATTGACCTCAGTAGGGGATCAGAGCAGATTCCAATTTCTGTTGAAGAATTTGCCAGGTCCAGGTTGCCTAGGGATTTCTTGTATGTATCCCGAAGTATTGTGTACCAGAATGCTTACATCCGCTTTTCTTTAGCAAGGATTGCAGATGAAGACTGTTGTAAGGATTGTTCTGGAAATTGCCTGGCCTCTTGCTATCCCTGTGCTTGTGCTAGACAGTCTGGGGGTGAGTATGCATACTCATTGCAGGGCACCTTGAGAAAAAGATTCATGGAACAAGAGAAGCAAAGGAGGAGGGCTCCGGTTAGCTCACTTTCTTTCTGTCAGGCTGGCCAGTGCCCTAATGAGCGACTGAAAGGTGAAACTAACCTGGAGCCATGCAAAGGCCATACCCAGAGACATTTTATCAAAGAGTGCTGGGAGAAGTGTGGCTGTGATAAAAGCTGCAGTAACCGTGTGGTACAGCGAGGCATTAACTGCAAGCTACAGGTATTCTGAATTCAATGCTATTGTAGGTTTTTAATATTTCATATACACTTGAACTCATGGTTTCAATGATGCAAACAATTCTTATACTGATTTATAGCTTTGTAGCATCTGGCTTATCTGTACTGTGCTGTTGAAGCATTCACTGCACATGTAGTTGCCCTCATTTTGCACTTTATTCACCCTGAACTTCCAAGCTGCAGGCTGGTCCTGTAAGTCAAATTTTCTCCTGACAGCATCAGCAATGTGGACTATCCTAAATCATCTGATTGCTGCTCCACAAGTGGGGCAACAATCACATCCCTTTTATGATTGGGGAAAAAGCTTGCTGTGGGATTGTTCTGAGCTGCTGCAGTGTAGTGCAGGTGTTTTGGACTGTGGAGGGGAAGGGCTGGGGCCTTCGAACATTGGAGGATCTTCCTGCTGGAGCTTTCGTGTGTGAGTATGCAGGTGAGATTCTGACCAATTTGGAGATGGATGAAAGAAACTGTAACAGCACAGCCAATACCAAGCACCACTTCCCACTGCAGCTTGATGCAGACTGGAGTTCTGAACGCTTTTTGAAAGATGAAGAGGCCCTTTGTTTGGATGGGACCTACTTTGGAAATGTGGCCCGCTTTATTAATCACAGGTGTGCACAAGATTCTCATGTGGTTGCAAATCTCTGTTGGGGTTGGGAGGTTGCTAACTTGCCTTTGTATTGTTTACTGCCCACTAAAATGTTATTCATATCCAAGCTCATTGAATTTCATTCAATTCTGTCTGAAGACCTTTTTTCAAAGGGGTTTGAAATTCTGCGATGGGCTGTGTAGATGTTTTGACAACAACATGCTGGATGTTCCTGTGGAGATTGAGAGCCCCGACCATCACTATTATCATGTGGGTTACATCATTAGCATCTCCTACTGAGTGTTAGTCTTCTGTGCACTGCTTAATCAAAGTGGGCCCAAACTCAAGAGTTACCTCATTCCCTTTCATTGACTAAATCTGACATTTTGCATCATGCTCTGATCAGCTATTGTTTTCCTTCTATGTCTCCCTTTTGCTTCAAAACCCAAGTTCCGAGCACCCATTTGCTTCCATCTGACCATCATGCAGGTTGCATATTTCACCAGTCGAGAAGTCAAAGCCAATGAGGAGCTTACATGGGTACATGTCTATTTCCTCGTAGAAGCAATTTTTTGTCAAGTGTGTATATACTATGTATTGAACTTGTTCATACTTAGTCATTCATTCACTTGTTATAGGTGACTTGTAGCACCTTGATAGGAAGCTTCAATCTTATGGAAATCTCCAATGCTTCTGTATTGTCTGCTATCACAGGACTATGGTCTTGATTTTAATGACAAGGAGCATCCAATTGAGGCCTTCAAGTGTCAGTGCGGCAGTCCTTACTGCAGAGGAAAGGAGTAAATATAAGTGGTTAGTTGTGCTATTCTCCAAGAAACATTGTGATTATATTTGGTGCAATTTTGCAAACATGGCTGTTGTGGAGAGCAAGAGCAGAAGATGAGAGAGAGAGAGAGGACTTGACTGAGTTTTGAGTTGATGAAAATGCCATGTACATAAGTGAAATGATTCTTCATCATTTGAATAAATTATGTGAATTCAGCAGTGTAATAGCTGTGATTTGCACTTGAGCTGTAATTCTGCAAATAAACATTGCTTTAAAATTGGGTCTGAATCTCGGACTAGAGATCAGTTCTGAGCTAGCTGAGTTTTAGCCCAGAAATGAGTGCAGGGATGGCTTGGGCCTGGCTGAACCTCAGATTGATGTGCCTGGATCCAACGATTGAAAACCTAATGTATACACCTAGCTAGTTTTTGCCATGTCTAAAAAGATTAATCTTGCAGGCCTGACTGCAACAGTGTGAAACAAGTTGGCAAATTCTAAAGTCGATCCAATTATCTTCATGCCAATCCTCTCTTTTTCCGTTGTAGAATACACATCGTATCTTGGATGCTTTTCACTTGGCTACTTCAGGTAATCTCCAACCAGACCCCACAAGTGTAAATCTCACTGAAATACTGTAAATACTCTACACAGTTATTTTCCAATTCTCACTCAAGAACATGAAATATCGAAGAGAAGAGTGTAGAATGAGGGCCATGTCAAATTCTGCCACAAGGGGCCAATTGTTGTGATTGGCCAATCAAAACTTATCATTTTTGTTTACTTGCCCTTTTGATAGGATGCAATGAATGATGTATCCTTTGCGTCTGTATAAAGTCTGAACTGTTGTCCATGTTATCTATGTTGTTTAATGGTTGTACTCCATCCAAAGTACTATGGTATGTACAACTTGCTACCATAGTGTGCTGATGGTGGAGATGCTGAAGTAAATGTTGGTGATTGAAGCTTACATCTACTTTAAGTTGATGCAAATATGCCAGAAAATAGAAATATACTTTCCATTTCAATATGTGATCCTACAATAGGTACTAAAACTAAGGTCCAATTACTACTACTAGATGGTGGGTGTAAGATTCGTCCCACTCCTGGAACCATTGTGATCTTTATATGTTTAGGGCTTATTGTAAGGGTCAATTAATGCTTTCAGGTCGGTAAGGCCAATGGATTGGGGACATTCCCCAAAACTCAGGGGGTTAAGCTTTGAGGAATTCTTCAATACACCTCGTTTTACGTATTCAGTTTTACAATAACAGTGTTTGCATGTTTCTTGTGCACACAACTTTTCTCATAAGCTACTATTAAGATATCCAAGAAGAGCTTCTTGAAGTTTGAACAGCCATAACAAAGGTAATAAAGGGCATTGTTGTTGACCTAATATGCAAATGGCCCCTCAGTGAAGCTCTTGAGTACATCCAAAACATAGGTGTAAGTAAATTCCAGCTGTTATCTTTTAGGGGCTTCTTACGGCTGCACTTGGTAGGTTTAATTGTTTTCCAATCTTTACAAAACTATACCTTTGGTATATGGAGAAGTGCTTGTTACATACATGTCCCAAACTTTAAAGGAGACAACTGATCATAATTAGGTTTAGAAGAAATTGTAATGCTTTTGGTTTTGTTGAATCTTGTTTTACTCAAAATTTTCGTATTTTGTTTTTGCTGGATCTTTATCCTGCCATAAAATCAGCTGTCGTATTTACAAGAGAGGACAGTGAACAGATTTTATGCCCATTTCAAAAACAAAGCCCTCATATTAGTCTTTGTTGCAGCAATTTTAGAATGGAGATATGATTGAAGCAGAACTTTGTACACTTTCACAGGGGGGTGACTTGATCAGTCTCAGAGACACTGAATCCAGAGAGGTTGGGAGTGGGGTACTCACCTAGGGCAATGGAGCCTTGGGCACTAATTATTCTTCCATGTAGCTCACTACCCATTTACACTAGAAAATAACAAAGTTCCCCAATTTTCTTGCAAAAAAGGACAAAATTTGTCAGAAAAAAAACCACACTCAATGGAGATTACTGATTGTCCATTTGAACATTCCTCATGCTGTCTATTGCTTGAATCTTTGCATCCAAACCTTAGAAGTCAGGCATGACTTTCGATGCAAGCTTTTAGCATATTTTAAATATGCCCAATTTGCCTAGATGGCTGATTCTATGTGGGTGGGTGGAGGCTGAATTGGCCACTTGGACAGATGCTGCGTAAAATACCTGCCTTTACTTTGGATCCCTGCAGAGAGCAGGCCAAGTGGGGGTGGATTCCTTCTTCCAGCCTGCCCTGAAGCTCACCTGATGGTCTCCTCCATGGACTGACTTTCTAGGAGTTGGAATTGGCCCCAGCTGACTCACCTCTAGTACACGAAGAAATGGATGCCAAGCATGGTACCAACATGGATTGAAACAAAATGGTACAAACTACCCAACATGGATGTTATGTTCAAAATGTTTTGTGACCGGAGGTGTCTACAGGCATATTCTCTTCAAGTCCACATTGTGTGGGGGGAAGCATTTGAGAGAATTTATGAACACTTCCTGACAGAAATGCCCAACAAAACACTCCACAAGGGGAAAGGGGTATATTCTACTCCCAAAACAACTTTTGTCCTACCAACTTCTGCTTCACAGCTGAGGTCAGGGCTCTGATGGAGCTCATAATACGGTCAAATAACACAGTCACTTAGGGATTTCTGCATCATGGGCCCATTTCATTCCAAGAAAGCAAGGAGGGAAATAGACCCTTGTGTGTCATACAATCATACACTTTGACTATGTGACTGGTTTTGGGTCTTCGTGACCTTGTTGCAGGGGCAGTATTGTGGGCCCTTTGCCAATTCTCGTGCGGTTCAGACTTTGAGCTCTGCACTTTGAGCCTGCTGCCATGGCATTACCATACACTTATTCCTCAGGTACTTTTTGAAGGTATTCTTAAGGATCACAAATTAAATTATATTTTATTTTGGAGGAATCCAGTGAACAAGTCATTGTGCTTCTTTTCATTTATTATGAGATTTGTTAATAATGGGAACCCAGTGCCAATTGCAATGCAACAGCTGCAAAATCCTCTCAAATTCAGTTGAAATGATGTTAGTGGGGCAATGGCAGTCTCTAGTCTCTGCCACAGATTCTTGTCCATGGACCTCTTCTATTACTAAAGTTGATCAACTTATTGGTGGATGGCCTATTAAAGCATGAAAATGCTATGGTGTCAAATATGTAATTGCATGATCTAATAATTCTGTTTGAACTTTGAATCCTACTCCACTGGAAGTTCATGGCGCAAATAATTTGATTTGCCTCTTGAATCGCTCTCCCTCCGCCCTACTCCTAACCCCCTTCTTTGACAAAGTTTGTCAACAATGAATGATTGGTTAGATGGGCCCAAAAACTTTTAGAGGAGAGCAGACCCCTGAAAACTCAAGTCAATTGACAAAGTATCTCATGCAAAAAAGACTTGTTGTCGTTCATTGCATCACAATAATTCAGCTTGCTTTCCGGTCACCAATTTAAAACTACTAGTGCTTTGTGAGGAAGGTAGATCCAGGGTTTAGGTTTTAAGGTTTAGGGGACCCATTTGGGCAACCTACAATAGACACTAATCTGGCAACAAAGCAATTCCCCAGTATTACAGAACTACAAGGAATAATACATCACCTCATTCAGTGGTTGGTGAATACTTACATGGAGTTCAAACACAAGCAAGATGTGCAATTCTTCTTCTTCCAATTATTTTCATAATTGGGCTACAAGCTCCCGAATATGCATACTAGGAGTTCCCATTTATAATACAAATAGGTTGTGGGTACCAAGAATTAACTTCATTTGTGAATACGGCAATTCCTTGTATACTCACAATTAATAGGTAATTAAGTCTCACTCTAGTATGGTTCTAATGATCCTGGTTTTAAACTTTTGTTGTGTCTTAGTTTTTTTTTTTTTTTGTTTCCTTCCTCGTTTATACATCTCATGTCTTTAGGGGTTCCAAAAGTGAGCTAATATGTCTTGATATATTATAGATCCATTCTTCCTAGATTTGCCATCAACATATCCTTACTAATCAATGGACATATATAGGATTGCCGGAGGATATTAATATGATGTCACAGAAGTTCTTCTCTTCAAAGGTACACATGAAGCGTTAAGGGCCAACCCTGATATGCAAATACAATCTTAGTATTACTGGTAGGTCAAGCAATGATGGTCTGGTACGGGTACACATGATGGGATTCTATGTAGCAGATATTTCTTCACACATTCACACTTTCATCACAAGCAACCACAATTTACATTTACTTTTGAAAAGAGATTTTGATCTTTTGAATGAAAGGCTAATGTGATTACAAAATTGGGTGTATTATTGGCTGGAAAGCATATGTTAAGGCAACTTGAGAGTTTTGTTCCACATGTTTAAAAATTACTAATCAAGTGAAACTATAGAGCCTAGTAAATTATTTTCAATGAAAATTTGGCTATAAAGTGTGCATGACAATAACTTCAATTGTGAACAATAATCCTATTGTTCGTCACAAAGTTAATTAATATGAAAATAGTTACTCCAAGCAATTAATATGCAATAATTAAATGTCAAAACTAATATGTTTTAACACATGGATATGGTCTCCCAAATCCAACCTCAGTACATTATTTTTTGGCTTTAGAAAAATTTCCCTTCAATTTCAAATAAATAATAATAAAGCACTAAATATATGACCCCATAGTAGAATAGAAATATGTGACCCAAAAAACATATGACATATAATACACACATAAGACCTAGAAACATATCATTTAGAAAAATAAAAACACACGACTTGGCACATATGACTCATAAAAAGTAAACATCTACCAAAATAATTGGTGGCTACAAAACCTAAAATACATTATGCTTGTGATATAGCAGTTGGTGGCAAGTTGCAACATGCATTGTTGTTCAATGTGTCAAAAAATGGTTATTGCCATCAACATGATTAGAGTGATTTGGCTAGTTTTTAATTTTAACATTTTTTTCCTTCATGTTTAGCTCTATTGTTTTCCTTATAGGATGCCACATCATGTGATAAAGTAGATAGAAGAATTAGACTTATCTATTTTTCTCTTGTGTCATGCATTTAAATACAAAAGAATAACACCAAGATGGGTGGAAGTATGATTAAAAAAAACCCTCCATGCTTATATAGATCTAATAAAAATAGATCTTACAAAAATGGATGCTAAATTCATGGTTGGAATACTTTTTGTTTACTTTTAAAATTCATTTGCTTTTGATTTTTTGATAATCAAGTATCATTATATAGGTACCCATCCAATAGAAGGTTAAAAATTTATTCATTCAAACATAAATAACACATATTTTACAAAAGCTCACACACAGTAAAATAAAATTCATATTTATTTGCATTTTTTTCAAATAAGTTATAAAAATATTGAAAAATATGAAAATACTACTCAACAATGAAGAATTAATCTTGTTTTTATCGTTCAACAAAAAACAATTAATGCATAAAAATTCTATGATGAGTTTTGTTCGTACTCTACATTTGCTTGCATCTAATCTTGCCATGTGCTTCCACCCTTTTAGTGATTAAAAAATTATATAATGAATAAAAAAAGATGTTGCTTGTTGACCATTGATTACCCGAGATGTGATATACACTTATGTGAATATTGTTGAACAAGGGTACTATCCTAGGCCAAAATGGTGACACAATTTTTGGACCATAATTTTCGTGTAGCCAATTCAGCTCGACATTTAGTTAGGAAGGCCCAATTCTTTTTCTTTTGGGTATGTGACAGGGTAGGGATTTTTTTGTTGTGTTCCCATCAAGTTCCCGAGGGGTTCTCATAACTTCCTAATATTTTCCTGCAAGATGTTCCAAAGATCACAAAACTTTTTATCCCATACCCATCTTGGCATATGATTTGCCCATAATTGAACTTTCATATATTCAAACTATAAAGGGAAGGGGGCTTTGAAAAGGAAGCACCTCTTACACACTTGTATTTTGAGGAGTAGTACCCAATGTAACTTTTAAAAAATTGGTAAAGTGGGCCAATCAAAGTGGCTCCTTTTTAAGAAAAAAAACTTTATTGTGTGCATCCCACCCCTCTAACTAATTAATAGAAGCAACAAATTATATACACCTTATACTCCCCATGTATGTATGGACCGAGATCATGTGATTGATCCATGGCCGTGTGCTCGACTCGATGCCCATCTTCCTCCATGAGCGCTATGTTTTTTTTTCCTTAGTGAAATTTGGATATTTTTCAAAAGACAAAGAACTTAGGAATTTTTTTTGAATTTTTTTTTCTATTGTAAATGAAACTAAATTTTCTTTTTGAGTTAACAATCGCCAAAATTTCGATATGAAAAAAAATGAAAAAATAAAATAAAAAATGACATGAGCACTGACCTCCTCCTCTTCTCTCTCTCTCTCTCTCTCTCTCTTTCCTTCCTTTTCCAGTGAGCATTTTAGTGGGGGGAAACTGGCTGTGGAGTAATGGCCCATGCAAGCATGCAGTCCGGAATGATTGAGGAAGTGAAGCGAAATCTAATCTGCCGGTAGCTGGGAGCTCCTCCAGCGACAGTCAGCGCCACCTCGTGAGAAGCTGGTGGTGATGTGTTGCTCTTTGCGGCTAGCTAGCATGCAACTGCCGATCATATCCTGATGTCAATTTAGAAACATGGGCTGCAATGATTCATCCACAAAAGGGTTCCAAGCTGCACATGAAGAGCAGCTGAGTACATAATTTCTATGATTTACCCATCATACTTGGGTCGTCACGACTTATACAATATATTATTCTAGCGTCGAAGAAGTCGTCGTCGATCGATCGATCGATCGATATTGCAAGTTCCTTCATTCTTCTTAGGATTCTTTTTTTTTCACCTTTCTCCGAGCTTGATCATCAATTCAGATCCAATCTAGATCTCCTGCAGTTGATTATCACTCCATGTTTTCATTTTAAGTGCGAGGTCACACGGTGCAATTTGTTGTACCATGTTGTCTGTTTATTTCTAGGGTAGGACAATTTTTTGGTGAAGCCAGCGTGAGGTTGGTAGCAGCACCAGCTGGTGGTGTTTCTTGATTCTTACTTGTAATTTTAGCTGTAGGTTTCTGTCGGTGACCATGCAAGAATCGCGACTCGTAAGCTTAGAAGTACAGAATTACTGAAGTTCGCGGACGTAAGCGGGGCGATTTTTGACCATTTCTGCTTCCAAGACGGCAATTTTGATTCGAGTTGTTGATTTGAAGCTTGCACACCAGCTAATAGCTGTTGGCGAGGAGGAAGTTTTGTTTACAAATTTATCCTGAGCTCCAACTGCAGCTCTGAATGGTTTTTGGAGCTAATTCAGGTCGCGCGGGACATTACCGAGCTTTGAACTTGGATCTCTAGATTCTCTACTTTCCTGCTGGTGGTCAAACTGTTCGGGACTCCCACAAAGTAAGGACTAGATCCCGCGTATAATTCCTGATTACTTGGAATTGAAGCCAAAGGAATAGAGCTGCAGAAAATGTTGTGGATCTTATAGGTCGAGTAAGCGGAACCCTCTCAGGTGACTGATCTGAGGTTGCACATATTTCTCGCACCGGGATTCCTCGTGAATTTCATCAGCCGACGATGCAGGTCGTGGCAAGGAGACTGCAACATGTAACTATTTTTCTTGCCCCATAGGAAATTACAGTCCAAGGGAAAGCAGTGGAAGTAGGCGCTTTGAGCAAATCTGAAGTTCTGCTGCACACAAAGGTGGGCAGTTGCAGGTGGGTGATCTGCAGCAGTTAGGAGCCTATAATTTAAACCAGAATGGTCGTCGTTGTCTCCTCCCAGAAATCGACTCCAGCTCATGAGTCTGGGAAATGCTCAAGCAGAAAGCTGCAGCAGCTGGCGTCTCGAAATTTTGAGAATCCTTCGAAATGGGCAAGCAGCAACGTGAACATGGTGATAGGATTCGCAATCCTCCTGTGTGTTTCGTTGCTGCTTGTCATCTTCTCGCAGGACAGCACTTCGACTGGATTCGCGTTCCTGGCGTGGACGCGGCAGCTAGTTGCAGGTAATCGCGAGCAGCAGCTTGAACATTCGATACGATCTGCAGCTCGGCCCAACACATTCCTTACGCTGGAAGACTCTGACGCATGGTACTGCGCTGAGTACAGACGAGTACAGGCCGCTGGATCTAGTCAAGGCCGAAGTTTTGCCGACTGGCTGCAAGCGAATGCAAGCGACGAGGAGGTCATGTGCGCGGCACATAGAACTGCAATGCAACCGCTAGCGCCAGGCACACCACGAGTCGCCTTCTTGTTCATGGTACGAGGACCCATTCCTTTTGAGCCCTTGTGGGCAAAATTCTTCAAAGGAAACGAAGAGCGTTACTCGATCTACGTACATGCGGCGAATTCCAACCATTCCTATCACAACAACTCCATTTTCTATCAGCGACAGATCCCGAGCAAACCACTAGGACGTCTAGCCGCCAGCATGCCGGAAGCTCAGAGAAGGCTACTAGCATACGCGTTGCTGGACAACACAGTACCCAATGCTTGGTTCTCTCTGGTTTGTGAAACCGCCATTCCCATCCGCAGCTTTGGGTTCGTGTACTCGTATCTGATGAAGTCAGAGCTGAGCTTTGTGGAAGCTTTCTTCGCTTGGGAATGGTGGCGACAGGGATGGACAACAGAGAATCCGCAACTGCGTGACGACTTGATGCGTAAGGGCGAGGCTTGGTTCTCTGTGCACCGCAGACATGCGGGTTTGATTGCAGGCGATTTCTTCGTTTTCCCCAAATTCAAGGAGCATTGGAGACTAGGAGGCATAAGCGCGGAGATTTATTTGCCCACTTTACTTAACATCATCGACCCATTAGGGATCGCAAACCGGTCCACCACGTACGTGAATTGGACAGATCCCGAGACTGGATCTCACCCCATTATGTACTCCCGTGCCAATCTCACCACTAACCTCTTCGTCACAATCCAGAACCAGACGCGCAATACCGACGGCATGTATGCGCAGACTAGTCGCTACTTGGGTTGGGATAACGAAGAGTCTTGTGTCTACAACGGCGTTGCTAATTCCTCTTGTTGGCTCTTTGCTCGCAAATTCTCTGGAAAGCCTGCCGATGTCGACTCCCTGCTAGCTAATTTCACAACTACTCTCATAGGATCATCACCCTCCTCGGAAACAGCAGGTTAGATTAGCAAGCTAGGGTCATCATGTGGAGTTACTCCACTATAGAAACATTTCTAACATAAAGTTGTGGACAATCCATTTGGACTTCACCATGCTAGCCACCATGTGGGTAGAGCTCTAGGGTTATGATGTGGAGTTAGTCCATTATAGAAACACTTCTAGCATAAAGTTCTGGACGATTGACTTGGGCTTCACCATGCTAACCACCATTTGGGTAGAACCAGCCATTAATGCGTCCAGCCACTTGTTCTAAGCTGGCTATCACCTGTGACAATAATGAGATCTAGATTAATCCATTCAGAAGTTGAAATTGGAAAGCTCAGACATGTTTGTCTTTAGCAGCTAATCCCGCATTCACTAGGTGGTAACGGTTCATTTTTATCAGAATAAACTCCTCTAAATAATGATGAAAATTTCATCATGAACTACCATAGCTCCTCCAAAGCTTCATTTCAAGGCAAACATGTTTGTAACATGTTCAAATTTTGTAACATGTACACAAGTGTGTTCAACTTGTATGTAACATCAGTTCAAATTTTGACAAGAGATCTATATAAAGGTTGAAATAGCATCATTCCTAGAAACAAGCAAATTTTACATTATATGTTGAAATCCCCCCTTTATTCGTTCGAATGCTCGATAAGCATAAAAAGAAAGGTGATAAAAGTTAATTCCTTTCATAATTTTTAACTTTGTTACTCTCCTTTGCCAATGTGCTAATAATTTGTTATTAAATAGTTCAGTTGAGAGGAGAACTCTAGGCACATGCACAATCAAAGGCACTAAAGGCATTACTTTACCCAATGGTTATGAAAGTCCTTTGACTCAAAACCTTTTTCTATTTTTCCAACTTGGCTTGACCCATGTTAGAGGAGCTCCATCCATGGCATGCGCAATATATTTTGGATGAAGTGTAACATTTATATGTTAGTTTGGGTTTAGGGTTAGAGCCAATATGCTGAAACCAAACACTTGTGAAAAAACATTCCTGCAACAAGAAAATGTGATTTTTCTCACAAAAGGCCAAGGCTCATGACAAATGGCTGAGATTATAAACTTTGTAATTTCATTTGCATCTTTGAAAAATAACCCCATTTGTTGGTTTCAATAATTCTAGATCCTTGGTGGTGGTTTCAACATCATCTGGATCAAATGTCTTGAAGTAAGTGCCAGTAGATCTTGGAGCATTCTACATGGCTTTGAAGAAGTTTGTAACCCATTTACATTTGTAAAACACCTAAATTTCAAGTTTGAGCATGGATACTTGAGGTTTTGCAAGGTTTCATGTATGATTGTGAAAATGTCAAAAAAGTGACATAGTTTGCAACAATCATATGTTTCCTTCAAGAATAGGTAAATGTGCTACATGATTGTCTTTATAGATATACATACCAAAGTCCCTAATTTTTGACAGTACATTTTGATGCACATGTTCATGAAGTCTACATAATGTCTCCATGACTTACAAGGGAAGAAGCTGATGCAAGTCATGCTCATGAAATGTTACGACGTCAATAGAAACTTTGTAGAGCTTGCAAAGTTCAACAAAAGGCTACTACACTTGCACTTGCAATCTCATCAAAAAGATTGAAGCTTAATTCAATTTAAGATTAGGTTTCATTCCACTTCCTAAAAATTGTTTTCACAATGCACAAAATAAAGATTTTTAAAATTTTCTATTCTGTACAACAGTTATAACTAACAACTTACTTCGAAAGTAAAGCTTCATATTTTCAAAAAAACTTGCACTTATATAATTAGAGAACTTGAATATGTTTAACGAGGGATGCTGTCTTGGTCAAGGTTTGGGTCTCAGTTTCAGCAAGAGCTGAGTTGCAGCATGGTTTGAATCCAAATCCAATTTGAATAAAATTTTGAACATCCAGTCTAAATACCCCCAAACTGGACCAAGAGTTGGCTAGAGAACAAACTTAGTACCTCGATGTATGGCAAGTTCAAAATTGCTTTGAACTTTCAGTATGGAGTACTAAGTTTGTTCTCTAGCTAGTTCTTGGTGAGGAAGAAAACAGGGCAAAAAAGCTCCCAGTTCAAACTCAAAAACCTAGGAACTACAAATATCCTGAACCTATGTTTTCTTTCATTCACTCATCTCCTCGCACAACTTGTTTCATTTCGTGCTACTTGCGATGGGGTTAGGTCCTCGGTTATCTGATTATTTTTCTTAGGGCTCCCCGTTGTGTGTTTTGTGTTTTCAAGTGTTTTTCTTGTTTGAATTTTGTTTCAACTTCAGTTGTTTCTTTTTTCTTCTCTTGGTTGCTGGCGGGGTGTTTTTCCTTTATTTATTTATTTAGACTTCTACAAACATGCAGGGTTGAGTGTGAGTCTAGTCTAATTTTAGCTTTCATTCCTGTGGTTCTGAAATATCAAAATATTACCCTGTTTCTGATATATATAAACATGGTTTTAAAAAATAAAAATAGACCCAATAGCTCCTCACAAAACTGCAGATTCTTTGTTGAAGAAGCCTGGTGGTTCTTTTAGGTTTCTGAAATAACCAAAACCGAAGGTGCAAAAATAATTTTTTTAAAAAAAATTCCCTTAGTTTTAGTTTTAGTAATGTACCTTTTCACTAAAATTTCCTAAAAGCATACTGAAAATAATTGGTATGTTTTTGGGAATTTTTCCATGCATCCAAAGTGATGGTCATCCCCAGGAAGATTTAGCCAAATCTGGCTACAAACCAGACACGACGGTGCAAATTGGTAATCATCTTTGTAGATTCTGGCTGCATGTTGAAATCCAAATATAGAAATCCGGCAATTTCTTATATTAATTTTCCATTCTGGAACTTGGCAATGTTTTTGTTTAGTCGTGAAATTTGGCACTGTGACATGAAATTTATTTTATTTCCAAAAAAGAAAAAAGCAGAAATAGAAGAAATGATGGTTTTTGAGGTTTGTTTTTGGAAAGAAAATTGAAAAAATTAGCCAGAAATAATGGAAAAGGATTCCTAAATTTAAAGGCTTGGACCATTATCACCAATTAATGCCCAGATCAATGATGCTACTACTACAAGAAACTCATTAAAAAAATGTTCATTCGATCCGGGCAATTGAAACCCTCCAAGATCATTTTCACTTTCATCATTTTCAAATTTTTGATTTCGAATATTAATTTAGCTCAATTTCACAAGCCCAAAAAAAAGCTCCAAAATTACTTCATTTTCAAATCTATGATTTTTAAATTTGACCTTAAATTGTCGAAATTTCAACAGTTTTTTATTTTTAAAAGGCCTCCAAAAACTCTTCAATTTCAAGTTTTTGATTTTGAATCTGGATTTCTGACGAAATTTCGCGAGTCAGGAAACCAAAAAAAAGAAAAAAAGAACGCTGATTGAAGTTTCCAGATTCTTAGATTTTCTGACATTGAATGAAAATGGGAGATAGAAGATGCCCCAAATCTTGTGCAGAATTTTGCGCGTTGTTGCCATTTCTTTGTTGGTGAAGCCCACAAGTGCTTATAATAATTTTCCCAGATTTGTTCAAGTGCACTGGATCTGCGATTTGCGCCGTGCGCCGATGGAACGAAGTTTTGGGGATCATCTAAATCTGGTCAATATTCAAGCACTAAAATAAGCAAAGCGGATTGCTGCTAACAACTGGACTTGGAAGCAGGTTTTCTTTTTCTTTTTTCCTCTTTTTTTTGTTTTTTTTTTCCAAATTTGTGAAAACATTTTCTTTTAAGAAAACACTACTTGGAAGCAGGAGTTGAGTGTTTTTTTCTTCTTTTTTTCGTCTAATTTTTGTTATATAGAAAATTTGGTGAATTTAATCCAATGAGTTAACAGAGTTTATAGTCAAATTTACACTAGAAAAAAAAATTGCAAATTTTTTTTGAAGATTTTTTATTTTTTTGGTCCTAAATAAGAAAAAAATACACTACTTGTAATAATAAGCAGCAGCAGGGATTCTTTTAGTTTCAAGACTTTTTCCCGATAAATTACCAAAATGAGTCAAATTTACACTAGAATTTGGTGGTACAAAAAACCACAAAATTTGAGTGAAAAAGGAACACTTCTCAGAAGCAAGTTGTTTTTGTTGTTGTTGTTTTCTTTTGTTTTTTTCTTTGTTTTAAATTGAAGTTTTTGATACGAAAAGTTTGGCGAATTGTTCCTATAAATTAGCACATTACTCAATTTAAAGTAGGGAAAAAAAAGAAAACTTTGCCAACAAAAAGACCAAAAAACTCAATAAAAAGTACAATTTTTTATTATTAAAAAAACACTGATGAGAATCAGCAATGCAAACTGGTAGATCAAGTTGAGAGAGAGAGAGACACACACACACACACACATATAGAGCTCTTGCTGTGATCCTCTTTTCCCCATTTCTTTAGATCATGAATGTGTCGAGAAGATGGCAAGATCATGACAAGTACAAGAATATAGTTTTTCCAACAATTTTTTTGAGAATTTTGAGGATGTTAGCTTCCGAGATAGAATTTGCAGTGACGATCAGGCCTAGCTGTGGATGCAGCGGCGGCCGGGATCGATACAACTTTCTGCTTTTGTCAAACAATTTCAGCTTCTTCCTACATGAAGTGTAAGAAGCAAAACAGCAGTTTGGGTATTTAGGGTATCAGTAATATATTAGGGTTTAAGGTGGGAAGTGGCTGCACTAGATCACTGTGCCAATGGTGGTGTGTCAGAGATTTGATGAGTCTAGGAAATGTAGCAATCGAAGCTGTTGCACAGTAGTGATGGGATTCGCAGTCGTGATGATCCTGTGCATTTCGTTGCTGCTGTTGTTGCTGTTTCTGAGCACGATTAGTCGCGCTGGACTCCAGTCGACGTCCACAGAACTAGTGCAGCTAGCGTTACAAAGATCAGCAGCAGCATTCTCTGGTCCTGAAAACTCATTTCTGGCGCTTGAAGACTCGGACGCATGTTCCTGCGCTGAGTTCCGACGACGAGGAGCAGCTGCTCATGGGGGTGCGGGATCTTCTTCTAGTTATATGAATCGAAGTTTCGCGGACTGGTTGCAAGCTAATGCGAGCGATGAGGAGGTGATGTGCGCAGCGCATCAAGCAGCACTTCGACCTCTAGCTCCTGGTAAACCGCGAGTCGCCTTCCTGTTCATGGTTCGAGGACCTATACCCCATGAGTCCGTGTGGCGACAGTTTTTTCAAGGACACGAGGACCTTTACTCTATTTATGTGCATGCGGCTGCATCCAATTCCAACTCTCATGAATCCTTATACCCCAACAACTCCATCTTTCATCAGCGACAGATCCCGAGCAAGCCACTGAGTCGTTTCGAGATCAGTATGACAGAGGCTCAAAGACGCTTGCTAGCGTACGCCTTGCTCGACAACACAGTACCCAATTCCTGGTTCTCTCTAGTTTGTGAATCCTCGGTCCCGGTTCGTAGCTTTGGGTATGTGTACAACTATCTGATGAACTCGGAGCTCAGTTTTGTGGAAGCTTTTTTCGCATGGGAGTGGTGGCGACAGGGATGGGTCACAACTGATACACCACAACTGCAAGATCATGTAATGCGTAAGGGGGAAGCTTGGTTCTCTGTGCACCGCCGGCATGCAGGTCTGATTGTGGGCGATTTCTTCATCTTCCCCAAATTCAAGGAGCATTGGAGAGAAGGAGGAATAAGCGCGGAGATTTATTTACCCACTTTGCTCAACATTATAGATCCTTTAGGGATTGCAAATCGCTCAACTACTTATGTGAATTGGACTAATCCCAGTACTGATTCTCACCCTGAAACGTATACACGAGCCAACATCACAGACGAGCTTTTTGTGGGCATTCAGAACCAGATACGAAATACACATGGTATGTACGTTATGGGTAGTCGCCACCACGACTGCCATACCCAAGACTCCGGCTGCATCTACAATGGCTTTGCCAATTCCTCTTGTTGGCTCTTTGCACGTAAATTCTCTGGAGATCCACAAGATGTCCAGGCCTTGCTACATCATTTCACTAATACTGTTGTACCCATAAACCCTAAACCCTAAACCCTTCTATTCTGACAATAATTAAATTTAAAAAAAAATAAGTGTCAATTTTTATTTTATTTTCTCTCAAAATTAGTTGCTCACAATATTATTAGAATTATTCTCAAAGTTGTACTCAGTCCAAACTTTTTTTTTTTTTTAAATTTTTTTTCCCACCCTGTTATCTATACAGTTCAAAAAAGAATTGTGCAAGCAATAAAACTCAACATGAGGAGATTGTTGAATTCTGATATGATTTGCATTTTATATAACTATTTTGATAACTATCTTCTTTTAGTTGCTCATCTCCAGATTTGTATTGGGAATCCAAGATTGATTTTATTTTTTAATTTTATAAAAAATATTTTAAAAAGTAAATCCTCACCCAATGACACCCAATGTAAATTAATTAAAAGGTTTAACATTCATTTAACAATTTCAACTTGTTTTGAACCTCTAATAAATAATTTCATCCCATGTTTCAAATATTTTAAAAACAATTTTGATGTTTAAAAACATTTTTAAAAAAACTTTGATGTTTAAAACAATTTTTATGTTTAAGAAAAAAAAATTTAAAAATCTTTGATGTTTAAAAACATTTTTTTTAAATTTTGATGTTTAAAAACATTTTTTTTTAATTTTGATGCTTAAAAAAATTAATTAATTTTGATGTTTAAATTATTTTTTGAAACATTTGTTTGACAATACTATTGATTGTCTGCCCTCAAGCTTGGTGGTGTGGTTAAGTGTGCAAAATTAAAGACCTTAAATCAAATCTTAAAGATGGATGATTTCATCTTGGAAGAAAGGATAGTCATTCTTGAAAGAATGGTTGTATTCCCCCAAGAAATACTATTGTGTCACCACCATTCTCCAAAGAATAAATGTTCTTCCTTCCCACATGAAAGCCATGCAAATATGAAATTCTTAATGGTGAAAACAAGGAAAATACACAAATGCTTGTATTCCTCAAGGAACACACAAACCATTTCCCAAGAATGGTTGTGCTCTTTCTAGGATGAAAGCCATTAGGACAAAGATCTTCAAGATTTGAACTCAAGATTTCCCTTTTTGTGAAGGCATCAACCATTGTGTCACGCCACTTTCCTTCTATAAATATAATATCTTAACCATAGGTAACATAGTCATCATAATTGAGGGACAAGGAAAAAAATTTAATTAAATTAGTTCCTCATCAAGCATCCTTGCAAGCATGTGTAGTTTTTGCATTAAAAACTGAGCTACATTCAATTTGTTGCACTTTTTTAGTGCTTGTCTTGCCACTCTCAAAATAGACATAATGTTGTTTTCATTTGTGGGTTGCCTATAGAGTTTACAAGAGGACTTTTGGTAAAACATATGAAAACAAAATGTGTTACTATTGAGAACATATTGGGAACTTGCGGAACGAATTGAAAACATGATAAATAACCATCGGGCACTTCGTGGGGACATGAAAGGAATCATATGAAATACATTTGGGAACACCGATTTTTTTAAAAATCCAATCAGTGCCCCAAAATGAAAAGACTTAAGCCACTTGGCACATGTTGGGCTCACCTCATTGGCTGCCAACAATTTTTTATCTCTACATGTGTTCATCAACATATTTGGCTTAGGCTCATGGCAAGGGAATCACATAATTACTTGTGTTGTTAGGCCCAAGCTATAAATGACGACAAACAATGTTTAAACCATAATTTTCAAGCAACCAATTTGAGAAGCTTCAACATGCACATAGGAAGTTCTAAAGTGAGGATGAAATTTTTTAATTCTTATGTTCCTGAAGTTCCTGATGGGTTCCCCAAGTGTGTTCCCAATAACACCTCACTTTATTCCACATCCCATGAATGGGTATTTCTGTGGTCACCCTGTTTGAAATTAGGGTTTCCTCATGAATGATGTGTCTAGCAATCTAGATACCTACCAATTTTAGGTATTAAAATTGATGGTTCAATCTCAATCCATAGTCACTAAATGATGTATCTAGCAGCAATCTAGGTACTAGGTACCTACCACTTTAGGTGGGTTTTTACACAAGACACTAAATATCTTCTAATAAGCTTTGTCCAATGCACTTTCAGCCTTGTCTTTTTGAGTCTTAAGTGGGTTTGTGTTGAATTGCATCACATGATTTTTCATGTTTTGCATGTTTTGCTAGCGTGGGTGGAATTCAAAAGTCCTCAATATGGAAAGTATTAAGATGCAACACTGAAAAAATTAATCATATCGAACAGTGCTTCTTAAAGGGTGTTTAACATCTTTCAATTTTTATTATTGTTGGCAAGTTCTCTAATTTGAATTATAAAATTCAAGGAATTTAAGTTCAAGATTTTGTGACCTCAACTTGAATCATTACCCATTTAGTGGAACTAGCACAAGAATTGAACTATAGAATTAAACCTTCCAAAAAACCGTCTTGCACACAACTTCATGTTCTTCAAGTAAGCAAGCTGATTTTATTTTTTTAAAAGTTGACAAGTGTGCTGAGCTTTATAAATTATTGACGGGTTTTAATTATTCGTAAAATTTTGTATACTTATATAGTCCCCGACTGTTACTTTATTTTGTGAAACTCTTTACCTATACAATATTCAATCTTGGGGAGTGTGTAACGTGTATGTGAAATTGAACTCAAGTTTCAAACTAGGATAAAATTGTTCATGACCGATTGGACACCTATGACCAAATAGGGATATAGTGAGTTAAAATATGGGCACTACCTAGATCTAACACATTTTTAATCTCTTGGCCAAAGTACAAGAATCATAGATTCATACCACTTGTAGAATTTTAAAAAACACCCCTTAATATTTAGAGGTTGAAATCAAGAGGAATAAGGTTGAAATGAGGGCACCAATGTGAGAAAAAACATACAAACACTATACGTTTATACCTTTTTTTAAAATTGAGATTCAATCTCAACCTAAGCTCTCTACTATTGTTGAATAGTTATTGATAAAACATTTGTTTATCAACTTAATTATTAATAACTTACCAACCAATTATTGAATTTTCAATAGCATAATTGAATTTTTCAACTTTTAATAACATACCCGAATTATGGGGAATTTCATCCTCAAACCCTACACATGTTTATCACAAAAAACCAAAAATAAATAAATAAAAATCAACTTATAACCTACCTTACCCAATGATTGTTTTTTCAATTTTGTGATGTTGCTTAAGTAGAGGTCATCCATACCTATGTTTGGCCAAATTTGGTGATATTCAAAATATCAAAATAAAAAATCTTAAGCACCCCTTCATATTGTAGGCAATTGTGGCAATTTTTGGAAAAGAATTGAATTCCTTTTCTTGCAATTCTTTAAATAGGGAACTTGTGATGTAATATACATTTCTCAAAATGGAAAAAATTCACCAAACAAATCAATGACCCCTCCTAGGCAATATAACTTATGGTTCTCAAAGTGAGTATTTGAGAACCAACCCTTAAGCATAAGGGATGGTTGTTATATTAAAAAATGACCTAGTAAATTCATAACCAGAGATATGACATTGATAGTGAAATTGATAATTGATACAAGAGCACCCATGAACTAATTAATAGAATGAAAAATAGGTATACAATGTCAAGCATCCTTAGAAAGACTTATTATTAACAGATTTTGGTGATTTTTTGCCCAAGAGAAAAAAAAAAGCTGATGTAGCCAAGTGACCAAAAAGTGTGATTGAGTGTCTCTTCACCCACAAGCTCATTTTATTCACAAAGGAAAATTTTCTAGTCACTAGAAAGGAGGACATGAAATTTTGAAGGTTGAAAATAGTCTTTTAAGAATAATCCTTTTCATAGATCAACTAAAGAATAAACAAGGTAGATCACCTTCAACAAAAAGTCATTGTGGTCAAGAGTACAGGACAAGATGCAAAGTCTCGTATAGTTGCATCTTAAAAAGAATAAATTGTCTTTGACGACGCAAGGGAAACACAAAATGATGTGAATGGGGAGTGTGCTTTAAATGAACTAAGTAGCAAAATGAGTCTACAATTTGTTCAACTATCAATAGACCCAAAAAAAAAACACACGCACACACTTTTAATGTCATTTACTAGAAGAAAATAAAGAAAACTTCCTCAAGTTCTTCAAAGGTTTCAAAGTTATGCTTCTTTTTAGTTTACTCTTATTTTTTATCTACTAGGTAGACCTTGTTAGCAATTGTGAGCACTTCTCTACCCTCACTTCAATATACCTTGTCAACAATTGTCAACATTAGCCCAAGTTTCTCCTTTTAAAAACCATGACTATCAAGTCCTTTTGTTTTATTGGTTGTATGGGAAAGGTATTCACACTGCACAGATCAAACAAAAAAATCATTGTCAATTGAAATGAAACATTTGGTGTAGTTCATAAACAATTTGGGCTGATGTATTTACTTAACCATAACCTTCTCAAACAACTTAATCTTGAAAAGATCTCAGAAAAAAATCATTAGTGAGATTATAATTATCACATTATAAGCAATTTTGTTCCAAAGGATGTTATCAAGTATTGTAAATGATGGTGATTGTAAACTTCTTATTCCAATGGAACTCGTGTTAGGTTGACAATCTTAAAGTTCAACTACATTAATAGTTGCTACCTCCCGAAATTAGCTTGATTGCAAACTAATTCCATTAATGGATTTAACAACTTTATATGTACCATAAACCTGTTTTCAAGACATTCTCAAGGTTTCCCTAAAATAAATTTGAAAAAGAACTTGAAGCACAAACTTTGAAGTTTCTTGCACATACCTGACACAGACACAATTGGAATGCAATTCTTCGCAATATCACAAATCTAAATGGATCAACAACCAGTTGTATCAATAGGTTTCTTACACAATCTATCAAGCAATCCACCCCAAATGTTGTATTCGAATTGCATGGCATCTCTGTTCTAATATCATCATCTTGACACATGATGAGCAAGAGAAACCCAACAAAATACTAGAGTGAAGTATGTGCAATTGCCAATGCAAGACCTTCAATTCATCTCCAAATGCCCATCATGCCCCTTCATTCTGCTCCTTGCAGTAGCACCACAATTGAAAGGATTAGAAGAAAGTGATGTGCCCAAGGACCATGTGTAAGCAGTAGGTACAGGGGGGGGTCAACCATGGTAGACCCAATATCTCTAAAAAGACTAAAGTATTCTCACATAAGGGAACCAGAAGCTCCATCTCTAGCTATTATCAGGTTGATTCAAACTGAGTAACTAAAGAGAACCGCACATTTCAGGATTCCTGGAACTCATGAACTTCAGGCATTAAATTCAAAATCCATGAGTATCCAAAAGATAACATCTTTGAGGAAAGTATGCTGGGTGTTGTCAGCTGCAATGAATCAAGCAACATTCCACCAGTTTAAGTTGGTAACCAACAGTACCATTGAGCTTTCCAACCTGTGGATATAATTTCCAAAGACTCAATCTGCTGCTCATTACCTTTGCAAAGTAGACTTCCCACAGATTCAAGTCTGTCAGCTGTCCGTGGTGAACAACTGACTTAGAAGAGAGCTCAAGCCTTTCAACAACTTGGCCACTTCATATCCAAGCTTAATAGCAGCTGTTGGTATTTCTGGTCAGATGTTTCCATTGTAGTACATTGAACATTTCTCAACTGGGAGAGTCCCCTGCTTGTGGAGTTTCAACCCTGTCAATAGACATGGAACCAGTTTCTTCAGGGGTAGCTACATCAGCCTCTGTTGAGCCCCCAACATCATGCTTGCAGAGAGGGCAAGAAGCATTGATTGCAAGCCACTTGTCAACACACTCTAGATGAAAATGATGAGTGCATGGCAGCTCGCGCAGCTCCACATTGTCCTTGTACTTGCCAAGGCAAATGCAACACACTGCATCTTCTGGTGAGACCAATCTCTCCTTGTCTGTTCCTGCTGCAACCAATCCTCCTTCCCCAAGTCCCTCACTATCTGACTCATTTTCTTCCTTGTTGATTTTGGTGTCATTTGCACCCTTGAGTTTGAACCTATAAGTCGGCAATGCAGCAATTGCCTCCACAGAGGCTCCTTTCACTTGCCTCGACTCCTCCTGATAACCTAGAAATGTGATTATGCAGGGCAGGCAGCAGCAGATTGTTGCACACAAAATGAAGGGCATGGCATACCCTATACAACTGAATGTAAGGAACACAATACACAACCTGCACCAAACATCAGTAAGATCATTAGCAAAGCCTAAACATGAAAGAAAGATCAAAAATGGACTATGTTAATGTAATGTAAAGGAACCTTGCACAGATTCCTCTTCATATAGAGAGCAATACAGGAAATTTAAGTTCAGGAATATTGCCTATACAAGTTGGGAGCTTCACTCGATGATGAATGGCCACCAAATACCCAAACAGTGCCCACCACAAACCATACCGCAAAAAAGCAGTCAAGTGCAATCTTAAATCTCTCCACCAGTATCCCAACCCTGCCAGACCACATTCATTTCCATTTCAGTTGTTCACATCCCCATGATACATATCTGTTTCTGTGATGTGTCCAGCATCCAAAGACAATACAACATGACCAACAAACTACTGACATTGGTAGTCAATGCCTGTTTCCATCAGGTGTCAAAACATGAACAGTGTCAAGTAGATGGACAACACAAGCAAGAAAGACAAATTACTGATGTTGGTAATCATCAATTCATTAAACTGCATGTTCAAGATGCATCTGTGAATGGTTTAAGCAGGAAAACATTGTGAGATCCAGAGTGGGAAATGGCATGGTAGGCAGAGAAGAGGTCTGCGTGAGAAAAGCAACAATTGCCTAAATAAATACCTGTCAAATCCATTTGCAACTCCATTTAGGTCACTCTGCCTCTCCACCTGAGATTCTTCATCCCGGTGCTCTGGAGTTGTTGACAAATAAGAGGACTGCCCAGCCACATCTGTGGGCACTGCTGATGGGGAGGTAAAAGGGGGAGCCAGTGCATCCTGCTCACGGGCCCGTCCAATCCGATACTTATAACGCCAGTACAGAAGTGGTAATGAGGCCAGGCAGCCTGCAGCATAACCAGCAACCCATGCAGACAAGGGTGCCTCTGGCTTTTCATCTCTAGAGAGAATAAGAACAATAATGGAAGCAATAATCTGACTAACTATGATGACAACTTCAAAAGTTATCCAAATCCCCGAAATCAAAGGATTTGCACGATGCTGAGTGCCATAGCTGTTGGCATTCCCTGGCCTTGACAAAGAGCTTGCCACATTTGATGTGAAAGATGCCTGGGCTTGCAGTGATGAGCTGGGAGACAACCTTCTAGATGGAATCCCTCCTGCCACAATTGCCAATCAACATAAGTAGGATTGTCCAGCACAAACAAAATGTTCATGCTCATTTCAGGACAACAACAGGTAGAGATTACTTCATAAGAAGAAACATTATGCTCCTTGCCTGTACATAAGGAAAACATTTTCATTCAATGCAGGAAATCAAATCTAAATACTCTTTTGCAGCAAAGTGGAAGCTATTGCTAATATGGAAAATGAGCTAAAGAAAGAAACAGAATTCAAGCCCTGGGACACCAATCCTAACTATCTGAACTCAGTGTGTAAGCACCTTGGAAACTCTTGAAAGTTATATGGTACCTGAAAGAACCCGTTCTGGCTGAGGAGCAGATCTAGAGCTCAGGCTACAGTGACCATCACTCTCAGAACTTTCAGGAGAGGGCACAGCTGAATGCGAAATTGGCAGAATGTTAATCACATGCTGGTGATCACTGGAGGTTGGATTAGACATTAGTAATGGAGAGGAGTCACTATATTCTGATTGACAGTTCCAGTCCTCGTGCTCAGCAGCCATGGAAAACTGTCACACAATATTGTTAATCACGTGCTGGGTGGGAGGAGCAATGCCTCATGTTGACTTGTCTTCTCTGAACTGCACCAACATGAAGAACACAATTCCTCCACACTTAAGTGCCTAAACCACATCAGAACAGAACAAAACTGTTTCTTCACAATTGCACCTTGTGTACCTTTGAAGATCAGATGAGGAATTTGAGACACCCTTGACCAGACCTAAATCAAGTTACTGCTCTTCCAGCCACTAGCTTAGGCATGATCGCTGCATCCTCAAAACCACCACCTCGTATCTGGGGATGGAAGGGGCAGATGTCCAACTCAAGCAACCACTAGAATAACAGAGGAAGCAGATGGCTAACTGATGGCTAAATCAGAATAGAGAAGGAACCAAGTTCTAACTTACTCCATACAACTCAAAAAATGACCAATATTTGTCTTCTGCAAAGCTGAGCAGTGTTAACAGATCTGCAGAAATGCTGTCCTCACATCAAACAACTTGAACAGAGTATCTAAAGAGAGTATAATCCAACAAAGTGACGACAGAGAGAATCTCAATTTCTCTTTTGAAACCCACTGATAAGATGGGTCCTTCCAATCTGAAGAAAAAAGACTAGAGACCAGGGACTATCATCAGACTTGCTGCTCAAGCTCAATACACAAAGCCTAGACTGAACACATCAGACAACAAGAGACCACATTCAAGGTGTGATTCAGTTCAACTTAGGTGCTGCTGCAAAACTTTGCTACCAAGAAAGAATGCGAAAGAGGGCCATACTTTTACATAAAACCCTAGACGACACTCCCCGTGTTGAACTTACTTGATGCACAAGTTCATTGGAGTGTTGTAATTTTGGCAGTAAAGCGGGCTACAGACGGATCGGAGTTCAAACACTGAGATCTCCGGCAATCCTAGATTGGAGTGATTCTGCTTTTCCTACTGTGCTGCTCACTAGACTACAGCCCTAAAGAGGCCATCATAAGACGACCTGTTGCGAATTTTCTAGCGGCAGGAGAAAGAGAGACCTTCACAAGTCCTATCACTTAGCTGCCTCTGTGGGATTCCCACCGCAGCATATCCAAAACGGAGGATATTCAAAAACCCTGAGTCCCTTCATCTTAAGCAAGCGAATTTCTTTTCAAAATAGAGGAATAGGCGTCGAGCTTCAAGACAAGACTCCAGCTGATAGAGTCCGAACATAAACTGCGCGGCCTTCATTAGCATACTGTAGAACAACTTCCTCCCGAGAATGATTGACAGCATAAACTGGTCAGATTCACGCAAACACAGACCAGAAACGACACGGAAAATCGAGAGAGGAACCAGCAGGAAAGCAGTAGATACAAGATGGCCAAGGGGGGAGGGGGGGGAGCCAAACGGTCAGACAGATCTTCACCTCATTCCAAAGACTCGCCATCCTGCTCCGCGTATTCCCCTCTGTCTTTCTCTCTCTCTTCAACAAGCACTTCCGCTTGTCACGCAATTGCAGCTTTCACGCGGACGGTTGCCAGTAGCGGAGAAAAATGAAAAAACAAAGAACTTACAAGAACAATACTTAGTGCGGAAAGGGGAAGGAAAAACGAAAGAAAACGCAGCAGGTTTCGAAGAAACTTCAGAATCCCAAACGCGAAAAGCGGTTTTCCCCGGACAATTTTGTCATTAGTACCATTACGCTCTTCTCGTTGCAAATGCCACAGTGTTCACCTCATCACGACAGGAGTCCGTCGGTCAGCGGCTACCGTGTCTCTCGCTCGAGTCGGAGTGTGTGTGTGTGTGCGCACTGTGCAGGCGTTTCCTGGCGAGAGAGACGACCACCCACACCTGAACCGAACCTAAAACCGAGCCTCAATTGCAAACCCGTACCAGAAACGAGCCTCATATGCGACCTCCACCGCTTCCCGAACCAAACTCCGGGCTTAGACACTCGGTTCCGAACCTAATGCGGGCCTAAATTTCGCGGCGTGCGCGCTTTCTTGGCCCGCAGGCTGCCAGAGGAGACCCCTCCACCCAAAAACCAAATTTAATAAATAATTATTTTTCTAATTTTCTAATTTTTTAGAACTGAAAAAGAAAAAAGACTACCTATAGCCACTATTATTTTGACAATCCCAAAAATTATTTACCAATTTTATAACTACCGATATAAAAACCTAGTTCCTAGTATTGCCAAGAAAAGCCACTTCATCAATTTTAAACCTATTTTTGGCTTTAAAAATAAATAAATATGAAAATAAAAATGATAAACATGAGTATTAATTATAGTATGCCAATATTGACCAAAGTACAAGATTCATTGAATTTTTTTTTTGCCAAAATATGTTACATTTGACAAATATAAAATTAAGTATATTTTATTGATGAAATTAATCACTTCCTACATCCAAAAGTCTAATGAGTATAATAAGGATTTTTGCTTTGGTTGTTAAGCTACTTTTTTTTGGCTTTTGATTATTTTTGTTTCCCATAAATGCAGTTTTGTATAAACAAGGTTTCAATTAAGTAATTGGTTGTTTTAAGGGTTTTTTTTTTAAGGTTGTTGAGCATTTAACCTTACCCTAGGGTTAGTTTGGTCATTAAAAAATCTTTTAATTTATTTATCCATCAAATAAAAGTATATTTTCCCAAAAAAAACCATTAGGTTAAAGTCAAAATATACCAACAAATTTTTTTGATAAATGGGTAAGGGTCTTGATGTCTCATATCATATACCCTTTTTGGGATTAAAAAAATGGGCATGCATTTTTTAATTTTAAAATGAAGGAAAAATTTTACATTTTTTATTTTATTTTATTTTAAAATCAAAGGTCAAATACAATGTCAAAATGTAACAATCAAAAATGTTTGATTTATCATTGATTAAGATAAACATGCGTACAAGCAAACATTTAATGTATTGTAGAACAAGGATGTCATGATCAATGTTTAGTTGGTGATGGAGTTGATGGAGTTTCAAAATAATTTGCATCTCGTCTTTGGGCATTCCAATAAGCTTTTGAATCATCTCATTTATGGTAAGTAATTTTAAAGTTATGACCTTCCAAAGTAGAGAGTTTTCCATGAGAAATATATTATTAATGTACACTTATCATGCTTAACATGTGCACGTTTATCACATGTTAACAATCCTTAATTTTATTTCATATGGTTTGCCCAAAGCTTTCATATGTATCCTTACATAGAAACTTATATTTTGAGAAGTTTCCAAAGTTTCAATTTTTTTTTGTTTTTCTTGTGATGGGTCAATCTAATTGCCTAATTGCCCAAAAAAAAAAAAAACAATAAACAAACCAAGGAAGTTGGGAGGCACCCCATTTAATTAATAGAACTATCAAACTTTAGGGTTTAAAGCATATTTATTCTAATTTTGTTAAGTGGATATCAAAACATATCCAACTATGGATATGGGTATTTCTTAAGGTTATGAATATAGGATAAAACATTTTTGTTCAAATTTACATACCTTTCAATATGTGTTTCATTAAGGTATGTTAATTTGAAGAAAATAGGTTTTAATAAATTGTATGCCTTATCCATACCCAATGGGTATATCTAAGTAATAGATATACTTGCCCAACACTAGTTTATTCTTACCCTAAATAAATATCAACAATGAAGTTAAACAAATTAATGAAGTATTATTCATGGATGAGATTTACAACAAAGACAAACTTGTCCATTTAAAACCAATGAAATATGGCCAAATAAATGAAAATAATGCTTTCAATTTGTTTAATTATATTGTGCATAATGGAACTTGGGTTCCATGTTATTATGCACTATCAATGACAATCAAATTTATTTTTCTTCTTATGTTTCCATATGGTTTGAAATGGTTCATCATTATTTATCTGAATGTCAAATTTAATTTGAATTAATATAAATACAATGGACATGAAAAGGCATTTGTATCATGCAACCCTTAACCATACAAAAGGTCATGCAAAATCTCTCATGTACCAATATTTCAAAAAATTCATCATTAGAATTACACATGGATGAAAATGACAATATGGATGATACATAATACTACACTAATGAAATTGACCAAATAATGAATTCAACATTTGATAATAAAAAAATTCCAAATAGTTGAATTGATTGAACACATGGCCAATAACATAAGTTTGATTGATTTTCCATCGCTAAATGTGATTTCATTAACATCACCAATTTTTCATATACAATATGATTAATTCTATAAGTGTGTTCAACTTCATCATGTAATAGGTTTCATTGATGTCATCCACCAGCTCATTTTTTGCATGTCATTAATGTTTTTTATGTTGAAACTTTTGGTAATGTTGCCAAGTTTCATCCATGTCATTCATACCACTCATCTTGTCAATTTCATCCATACAATTGATTTCATGTGTGATAAATTTTATCCATGTAATGTACAATTTCCTTGAATTTAAATTTTCATTCATTATCATTTCAACCAAAATTTAGGTTCATCAATGTAATTAAATTTCCTTCATGTGTATTTCCAATTGCTTCCTTGTGATCAATTTCATACATGACAATGTTTCATTTAGTATAGTTCAAAGTTTTTGACTTTGCTTGGAATGTTTATTTTGAAATTTGATGTTTGGAATTCATCACAACCTGATGACACTTTTTCTAATATCATTGGTGCCATCTCGTTATAATTAGTGACAAGACAAAAACATGATGTTTTAAACTAAGTTGAAATAAATAGAATCTTTCATAAAAAATGATTGATCAATTCAATGACATTTTATATGTAATTTGATGTTTGATGGTTTTTTTGGCATTTGATGTTATTTTTTAATAAATGTGATTCATTTGAACTCACAAGCCACAAAGAAATTTTGACAACACTAACCAACAAAGTTCTAATCATCAACCTTTTCCTCCCTAGAAGACCTTTCATGTATCAAGGAATGGACAAGCCCTAAGTATGCTACAAAGTAAGCAAGCGGGCAAGCTTGTTAAGATGAATCTATTGACACATTTTGCAAAGTAGTCAAAAATGCCCCCCCCCCCATTCTTATATGTAAAAGATTTTGAACCATTACATTTTTTTAATATTGAAAATTATGTTAAATTGTGGTAATTGAAAAGGACAATTAAAAATTAAATTTTTAAAAATTTAATGACAAGGACATGTAATTAATTAGGAGAACAAGGTTAGCTTGGATGAAATTTCAAATTTAAAAATCCCTACAAATTGATAATATGCTCTCAAAATCCTTTGCAATATGATAGGTTTCAAAAAATTGGAAATAAATCTTATAATATATTTAATCAACTTGGGCTCCACACTATTGCATACTATTAATGACAATGAAATGATGGAAAAAATGATTTTATTTTGTAAAATTTTTTTTTTTCATTCCATCTGAATGAAAATATTGAATGAAATTGCATGCAATTTGAATTGAATCATAATTGAGTTCAAATTCAGAAGAAGAAAAAAAATGTAAATTGATGCAAAATTATTCATCATTTTTGCATCATTTGTGATTAAGGTGTTGAAAAAGAAAAAGCTTTGAAAAGAAATAGATCCAAAGAAACATCTTTACATAATACTTTATACAATCTTAAGATTTCATCTAAAATTGTCAAAGCAAAGGACCATATCAAGGATCACGATCCTTCATATACCAACTCCAAGTTTTTCATCTAAAATTGTCAAAGCAAAGGACCATATCAAGGATCACGATCCTCCATATACCAACTCCAAGTTTTTCATCATTGGAACAACTAGAACAACACAAAAAAGCTCTTATCATTTCTCAACTAAACAAACCAAACATACAACAATGGAAAATTGTACTACAATTCAACTACCAGCAATGGCAAAAAAACCACCATAACCTTCTATTTAGAGCTTTTCAAGCTTTTGATTGACCTTCCCCTCACCTCTCTCATGATGCATAACCTCTCCCTCTTCTTGTTCTTGCACACATCATCTAAATAAAGGAATGGTTGTGAATTTTCGTCTCCATGCCTAATCTCTCCCTCTTCTTTTTTTTCTTGCATACATCGTCTAAACAACGAAAGATTATGGAGAGAAGAGTGATTTTTTTCATCCATTAATAAGAAGGTTATGAAACTTTTCATCCACTTACTTGAGTGTTATGAGATCACTTTCAAACCTTTTTTCGTTTGTTAAAACAAAAAGGTTATGAAACTTCTCATCCACTTACATGAGTGTTATAAGGTCACTTTCAAACCTTTTGTCATTTCTTAAAACAAGAAGGTTATGAAACTTTTCATCCACTTACATGAACATTATGATGTCATTTTCAAACCTTTTTTTGTCCATTAACAAGAAGGTTATGAAACTTTTCATCCACTTACATGAACATTACGAGGTCATTTTCAAACCTTTTTTTGTCCATTCACACGAATGTTATGAAACTTTTCATCCACTTACATGAACGTTATGAGGTCATTTTCAAACCTTTTTTTTTGTCCATTAACAAGAAGGTTATGAAACTTTTCATCCATCTACCTGAGTGTTATGAACTCACTTTCTAACCTTTTTTTCATCCATGAACAGGAAGGTTATGAAAGTTTTCATTCACCTACATGGGTGTTATGAGATCACTTTCAAACCTTTTTTCTGTCCCTTAACAAGAAGATTACAAAACTTTTCATCCACTTACATGAGTTTTATGAGGTCACTTTCAAACCTTTTTTCATTCATTAACAAGAAAGTTATGAAATTTTTCATCCACCTACATGAGTGTTAGTTATGGGATCGCTTTCAAACCTCCAAACAGAAGAAGGTTATGTCTGGTAACCAGCATCCTCTCGTCTGGTAAGGATCGGTCCTTACCGGCATAATAAGAACTCAACACGTGTTAGGACTCCTTCTTAAGGCACTCGGATTAGGGCCGCAAAATACTAGTGCTCCGTTGAAGAATTAGGGTTTGGAGCTCGAGGGTTTGAAGCTCGACTGTTCTTCGTCTGTTGCAGAGACAGACAAGTTCTTTACGTCGTGGTGGAAGTCCCTGTAGCGGAGCAGTTCATGTGAAGATGGCGAAGAAGAAAGTAGCGGACGCAGTTCAAAATGTTGCTTCCAAGGTGCAATTTTCATCTTCTTCTTCCTTTTTTTCTTTTCTCTTTTTTTGTCCTCCCTTTCCCTGTCCATTCCTGTTTTGTTTTTCTGTAATGCTGCTTTGGAGTTTACTCAAAGAGGAAGAAGGATGTCTGCAATTTTCTCTGATCAAAGACCTGCGATCCGTTTGCTTCACTCGTTGTACGAAACTGGGGAGTGAGTGAGAGCTTTGGCTGTGAGTTGTTGTCTCATCTGTTTTCTGCACATGCGGGAAGTCGAGAATTGTAGCCCTGATTCGTTGGTTTTCTGTCAAATTTCGATACTTGCCAATGCAAATGATTAGAAGGAGATATTGAACTGAAGAAACAGCTAGCTCAAAGTTTGGCTTGTGAATTGCAGAAGAAAGGAAAGGAGATTGACCCAGTTCGTGTGTTTGCGGAGAAAATGAGAGATCATAAGGAGCTAGAGTCGCGGTGGGCGGTCCTGCAGGAGGCAAGAGTGGAGTACTTCAAAGGGAAGGACTTTGTGGCACTCCTAAGAGCTCATCCCGAGCTTCTGAAACCTCTGGCTATAGAGTCCACTACTGAGGACATGGAAATGGAGATTGGAAACCTTTTGTTGAGGAGAAAGCTGATTGTGCGATGTGATCGTGTACTGAAGACAGTGCGGCCAGGCAAGACGAAACTCTCAAAGTGGCCTGCTCGCATTGAGTTCTTCCCGGTATGTCAAATTTTCCCTTCAGAACCTAGATTGACAAAGATCTGAGGAGTTTTTGCTCATTGCTGTTCATGATCTTTCATAAAACCCAGAGGCTCTTTTCATGTACCGACACAATTGACACTTTCATTGTCATGTTGTTGAAATGCAGGAACAAAAATTTTCAGAAAAGGATTCCTTTTTTGCATGGACATTTGAAAGGAGGAGGCCACTGTGGCAGACAGTATTGTCATTTCTTGTCCCCATTGTGACACTTGCTTGCTGTCTCTTTCCAGTGTTCCCTCACTGGTGCAAGCTTGGGGTTCTCTACTTCTGCCTAACGTTACTCTCCCTCATTTTTGGATTGCTTACTTGTAAGTCTTGTCTAACTGTACACACCATGTCTCTTATGAACTTGCTCTCTGGCTCTCTTGGCTACAGACAAGTAACAACACCAAATGTGGGCACTGGACATGTTATCCAGGTGGCATTTCTCTTGCTAAAAGCAGAGAAGTTTGTAACTGCCCGTGGTATATTGCATGCCGAGCATTTCAAACTTGTTATTGTTGGATATATAACTTTCTGTTGGGTCCAGACCAGAATTTTTTTTGTGTCACAGTTGTTGAATCCTAATTGCTCTTTTGTTCATGAAAAAGGAATTAGAAGCTGTGGTACTTTTGTCCTGGGTTCAATGAAGGGATTCTAATCTGTCTGTATTTGCTGCAGTGCGGGCTGTCATCTTCGGAACAGTGTGGCTGGTGGCTGGAAAGAGGATATGGTTTTTCCCCAATATTCTGGCTGAAGAGGCCTCTCTCACAGAACTTTTTCGGTTCTGGCCAGACTTGAGCAAAGATGATGATCCACCCCCCAAGTGGAGTACTAGGCTTGCATTTGGTGCTTTGACAGGTGTGATTCTTTGGGTGGTTATTCGTCATGGGCCCAATGAGGCCTCACGTGCAAGGTCAAGCTTTCCCCTCAACATTTATCATGTTTGTGATCTTGCTGTCCATGAGCTGTTTATTCTTATCATTTTTGTTCTGGTTTGGCTGGAACTGACATAGTGGTTGCCTTAAAAATTGGTATTGTGGAGTTTTGTCTGCAGTCTTATAGATATGTCTGTGAGCTGTTCTCATTTTCATCCTGTGAGCTGTTTTGAAGTTTGATTATCATATATCAGCTTCCTTGTAAAATGCCAACTAATTCAAGCCAGAGGACTGCTAAGCTGAAGCCTTTGCCTTTCTTTGAACTTCAATTAGTAGTTGCACTTGCATAGTTATAACTGAGTATCCTACCGACTAAGAACACACTATCTTCCAAAAATTATCACCATCTGGTGAACAATTGCTAATCAACATGGACAATCTGGTAGACTTCCTCACAAGAGTTCTTTAGGTTGGTGTTCATCTGTCAGTTGTACACTGTGGCTAGGTAGTCCCTGGAGGAACTGTTCCAGTTGGAGGGATGTCTTGGTCTATATGCTTGATTTGTTGTTTGCACTTCTGACCTCGATTGAATCTGGTTTTGCATGAGTTGAGTAATTCACCTGTGGAGATGCAGGTTTATGGATTTCTCCATGTTTTTCAGTAAAGAAATTGCACATTCTGAGGTTTTTTGGGGGGTTTTGGAACAGATATCAAAGGAAGGTGTCAAACATCATTGATGAAGTTCTTGTTTGGAAGCCCAAGGCATTATCTGTATTCACTGTTCAAACAGAAGAGGCATCAACACCAGTGCCTGCAACAACACCAATATACAATGAAACAACAGACCTTGGAGATATTGAGCCTGTGGTTTATGACAGTTCACTGGAAGATGGACAGAGTGATGTGGAGTTGCAAGAGGTTGCAAATGAACAGGTAGATGTAGAAACCAAAGACATTTGAGATAACAGTGGAGATTCTGCAGTACCTGGTGAGGACATTTTACCCAATTCTGAAAGTAATGGTAATGTTAATCAGGTGAGTTAACATGCGAGAATAGTGATAGGCAGAGTAGAGAACCTTGCACCTTGATTTATGACCTATTTTGCATTTTCTCAGTGGCCAAGCCATGTGCACCGGATACTGGATCTTACCAGCAGGAAGATTATCTGAAACAATGGAAGGGAATATGATGAGATGTGAACACTGGAATATTGTGTCTCAGGTATAGGTTAAAGAGAAAATGTAATATGTTCTTTTCATCTGATCAGATTTGTTGAGTTGCATGTATGCCATGCACCAAAGTTTTTTCTAGTATTTAGTGTACCAATCCAAACCAATCCATTCAATAAATTGAGCAGCTCCCCAAGGTTATAACTGCATGATTGGCAGCTTTCTTTCTGTCAGGAAGTGGCTTTCTCTGTGACAGGAATTTTTCCCACTCCTTTTCTCTTAAACTGGATCTTGTCAAAGTCCCTTGTGAAAGCATGCTTTTTTGCAACCATTTTTTCCTGGGGTTTTTTCTCCAGAAGAATCCTTGTGGCATAATTCCAGACTGCCTGGAACTTGAGCAATGCTAAATGGCACCATCTCTGAGGTCCATTTGGGTGAAAGACACACCCAGTCTTCTGACTATCCAGCATTCCTCCTCCTCCCCAGAATGAAACTTGGGGAGGGACATGAGTTTGTATACTTAGATGCAAACTGAAACAATTAGAACCTGCCAATTGTTTGTTGTGATGGTAGAGCTTGTTTAGCTTTCAGAAAATTCTTCTGAAAATTTGGGTGTGGGGGAACTCAGGTTTTGCAACTTGCCAATTGTTTGTTATGGTGGTAGAGCGTGTTTTGCTTTCAGAAAATTTTCATGAAAACTTGGGTGTGAGGGAGCTTGTGTTTTGGTGAGAAAGCAGAGTTGTTGGGATGTGGATCTTGTCTATCATGAAAACTTGGGTGTGAGGGAGCTTAGGTTTTGGTCGGAAAGCAAAATTGTTGGGGTTGTAGAAGAATTCTATTGGAACAAATTGATCATTGTTGTCCTCCAGTATCAGCATGTGACTTCAAGGTGTGTTGGACAACAGTATGTTGCAAGTTATGTATGGAGGAAAACCTTAGGGTGGGGGCATTCCTCTGCATAAAGCAGTGGGCTTGATTTCCTTATTTTTCAATGCTTTGTGTTGTGGTAGACCAATGGCATAGTGCATCATGGGCATTGAAAATGCAAATAATTTTTAATAATGCCTTCACACTGATTGTGGGGAGTGGAGCTGTTCCAGCTTCTAGCAAGCATATTTCAACAAAGCAAAATCAAGTCCACTGTATTATGCAGTTAGAATCTCTATTGTCTTCAATTGTATGGTGTATATTGGAGAGTATTCAACAATTAGAAGTTTTCAAACATGTGTGGAGTTGGGCACAAAAGCAATAGGGATTTGGCCTAGTGTTCAGGTATCGGGTCGCATATTGAAGGATTGAAACAAGCTGCAGCATGCGATGGTTCTACGGGATTTGGCCTAGTGTTCAGGTATTGGGTCACATATTGAAGGATTGAAACTAGCTGCAGCATGCAATGGTTCTACGGGATTTGGCCTAGTGTTCAGGTATTGGGTTGAGAATGGAAGGGTTGAAACAAGCTGCAGCATGCAATGGTTCTACCTTTATAGCATTCGAGTGCAGAAACATCTAACATTGAATCATGTTTCATTGGTTTTCCTGCATGGCATACGTTAGATTTTCAAATGTCATGGCAAGAGACCTTAAGTGCTACAACTTCAAAACTTTTTTCTTTTTTTTTTTAATTCAAATTTTGGAAAAAATATCAACCCCGTTGTTTGAAGGTTTCAAAAAATTGATCAAAACAAAAAGTTGTGCAACTCTTCATTGTAGGTCCAAGGCTATCACACTTGTTGCATTAGAAGCAGTTCTCTATTGGATTTGAAGTTTGATCCATAGGTTCACATAAATTGAAAACGTATATTGCATAATTACACAACTTTCTCTCATTAATAATATTTTATATTTTGTACATCTTGCAAAATTCCTAAATTCCATAATCAATGTGCTAAAATTAAGTCCTAAAAATATAATGAATTATTCAATGATTATTTACGAAACACAATCAAGGATTACTCTATTTGAAATGCAATTGAGGTTTCTTTCTTTGGTATACAATACAAATGTTACATGAATGCTTGAAGGAAAGGCACACAAGAAAGAAGATTATTTATAATTTATTATTTGAAAAGGTTTTTACATGTACTAGGCTCTTGACATCAAAAATCAAACTCCTTGTACACTTAAGCTTTGGTTGAAAAGAGGTAGACATTATTAGTTATTGAAATTGCCATGATATAGCAACACCTCCAAAGGTGAAGAACATAGTTGGTGGTGGATTAATGAATCTCAATATCACCAACCCAATCAACATCTTCGAACCCTCTATATGAGTTGTGGCATTGGCACCTCCATAGAGTAAGCCATATGTGAATGTCCCTTTACAATAACGAAATATTCATCTAATGATAGATCAATGGAAGGGTCCTAGGTGGGCCACAATCTAAGAGCTATACTTCATGAGAAATGCAACATCAAATTGGGTTGATTTGATTGTATGGATGAGACTCACCATTGCTTTGGTATAGGGGATTATAAACATGTCATGAAACTCTTGGGTAATTTGGGGGGATTTATCTTGAATCAACTTTGTGTTGAAAACCATTGGGATGGAGATGAGTTTGCAAATTGGGCCATCCCATACTAGGCAATTAATTTTTTCAAAACAAACTTGGGCTTCACATTGCTACACACTACCATTGACAATTTCCTTCTTATTATTTTCCCATATGATTATCAATAATTTGTCATTATTTATGTCAATGTCAAATTCAAATTCAATTAATATAAGTATCATGGACATGAAAAGGTACATTTTGATTTGCCTTTTCGTATCATGTTGGTGAGTAATGAAAGGGGTGAAATAGTCATAAGGATAAATAAATAGTTATTAAGAAAAGAGTGAAGTAATTATAAAGATAATAAGTGATTATTAAGAAGGAAGTGAGGCAATTAGGCTTGGAAATGAGGTAGGTATATTTGAAAATGTTTCTAGAAGGGATGACCGTACAAAGGATTATGCAATATCAATAAGGAGCCTACGAAAAATTACAAAAAACCACCCATATACCAATTCCTCAAAATTCTCGTCATTGGAATATATGTATGGAATGTTTATCCTGATTATGAAAGACTTGAATACCAAAACAATAGTGGAGTTCTCCATTGTCAATGATCTCAATGGCTTGAAAAAAATCACATTTAATGATTTTCTAAAAAAACATTATTATTAGATATTTAAATGGAATTGTATACATACAGCCCAAGTAAAACAAAAACTTTGTGGGTTATTTTGATATAATATTGAAGTTGGTTTTGCTTTTAATGAATTCAACTTGTAAAAAATAGGTGGTGAATCTTTCATACAATTTGTGATAGGGTTGTTTGAGCCCATACATGGTACATAAAAGACAACAAACTTTGTATTTTTCAACCAATTTCTTTTATTCAAGTGGTTGAGCCATGTAGATTATCTAAGAAAGTTCCATTCAATAAAGCAATTTTTACATGGATATTTAATTTATTATGAGGTTGTATGTTGCGACAATGGTTATTAGAAAACATATTGAGGTGATTTTTATTATTGGTGAAAATGTTCCTTCATAGTCAATTCCATAGTGTTGAAAAAATCCACAAGCCATTAATTTGACTTTTTCTTGGACTCTAAGGTCCCAGTAGCATTGTACTTCTTGTGGAGTATCCGTTTGTAGGAGATGGGACTATGCCTAGTAGTAAATTTATGAGTTGCCAAATGTCATTCTTGAAAAGAAATCAGTATTCAACATCTAAAACTTCATGTTATTTGTGAACCTTTGGGCTAGCCATGGCTTCAATAAAAAATATAGTATCATTCATTTGTGCAACAAGAACTTGAGTCAAAATATCGGAAAACTTGGCTAACATTTGATCATTATTTGGTCTTTGGCACACCTTTTGAAGGGTGGTGGTTTGAATTAGTTTTTTATGAACATCATGAATTGGAGAAGTAGGCTCAATTCATAACATACTCAACAAAAGTTGACTCAAAGAAATGCTAAAGGAGGTCTTTATATTTGTATCAATGATTTTAGTGTTAAGATTTGTAATATATTTAAGCCAAATGGGTGTAGTGAAATGTGTTAAAAAACGATTATTGTTGAGATTTGCTCCTTCACATAAACTTTTTTATATATACTTTGGTGACTTCAGTTTAAGAATTAGTGTGAATTCATAGTAAAATACCCTTCAAAAATAGACCAAATAAAATTGAGTTTTAAAATGAGAATGTTTTGGGCAAAAACACAAGTATATTCAATAGTTATTTAAGTTTTATTATAAAACCATTATGCATTCCATTGAGTTTAGGATAAGTTGAATACAAAATTCAATGAACTATAATAACAGAAGTAGGAACAAGTACTTTTGAAATCAACTAGTCTATATATGGTGTTCAAAAATATTTTTTCATTAAAAAACCTAATGAAATAAATATGTACTAAGTTAAGATACAAAGATAATTGTATATTCAGGTTTTTCATTTTTAGAATTTGTATATTATTTTTGTTAACACATATTTGATACATATTTGAAATAAATGATACATTATAACAAATAAACTTCAAAAACTACTTGAATTTAGAAAGACCTACTTGAGATGTACAATGCAAATTTTGAAAATTACTGCACAATCAATGAAAAACTATATTTTATTTTGTCCTTTAAGTAATTCCATTGAATGTTTAATTTTTTTGTTATGGATTTGTTGTTACTCTTTATCAATCTGACAAGTATATTAACAAAATAACAAAATTGTATAACCCTGCTCACACCCATCAACAAAATTATTATCAATAAAGTTTAAATCATCTTTGAATCTTCATCAAAGATGATATCTTATCCAACAAAATCGTTACAAGTATGACAATCATATGATCTATACCCTTTTACTCCTTGTTCTCCATGTAATGAAAACAAATTTGATTGTTTAACAATCTCATTTACTTCATTCTTTTTATGGGTATGTGAACATAACATGTACACCCAATTTTTCATAAAGGATCAATTTTGGGTTTACATTATGTCCATAATCTATAGGAAATATTAAATGTTCTGGACTTTGTTAAAATTGGAACATGAATATTGATGTAACATGATGTGGAAATGACCTTAGCCCAAAAGATTGTAAGTAATTTAACAACTTGTATCACATTTCAAACAATAGCAACAAAAGTGCAACTTTGTTTTCTTTCAATGTATAGGGTATGGTAAATTGATGAATATTACCATGAATTGGAGATTTTTTTTTAAAATCAAGTGAAAAATATCATCCCCCCATCTCCCCTTCTTCATCATTTGTGTATAATATTTTCATCACATTTCATGGTTACTTCTCCAAGTTTTATATTCTTGAAATTTCAAAAATATTTTAAATTTATATTTCAAGTGGTAAAAATAGAAATGTTGTGCATAAAATCATCCACGAAAAGTGTGGAGTATTTGGCATTGCATTACATAGAGCAAAGCATACATCTAAATGTACTAGATTTAAAATATCTAGAAGTGGTTTGACAAGATTTCAAAAATGTTATTTTATGTTGTTTGTTCATAGTGCACCCTCCATATTAAAGTACATTTATGAAATTGGGTGCATCAATATGTGTCCACCATTTCTATTTGTTGTTAGAATCTTCATTTGAATTAAGATTATAATGGCCAAGTCTATAATGTCATAAAAACGTTTTTTTAATAAACACAAATGTTGTAAGGCAATGGTTATGCTTAAAGACCATATTTATCTTAATGCATGTGCCAACAAGGTATAAATTATCAATTTCTGAATACTTGAAAATGATCAAGTCACCATTTGCGGTATAAAGTTTAATTGCACAAAACTTATGATAAAAGAAAATACATCCTCATTTATGTGTGGATTAACAAATGAATAATCATCAAAGTCCGAGGACATGCATACATTATTGACCTCTATGGTTTGACCAATGTTAGTTTGGATTGTTATTTTGCCTTCACTTATTGCTTCTTTGGCACCAAAGAAAACATATTTAATAAGGATAAAATAACATATTATTTGAATGAATTAATATGAAAATCCATATATAACTAGCTCCCAAGTTGAAGAACTATGTATTCTAGATTTGAGTATCTCATTTTTCATGAATCAAAAGTAAATGTATCTTCAATGTTGAATATTGGGTAGAGATTACATTAGCTTGTATGATCTCAAGCTTGTAACCTAAGTGTTGCTAACAACAAGTCTTCATGCTACAAATTCATCAAGGGCTCCTTGAAAATTTCAATAAATTGACTTTCCTTGCAATTTTATTCAACTTCTTCTAAATAACAAGCTAAGTTGTTCAATCAAAATGCATACACAAGTTGATTTCAATTTGTCCCAAACATCTTTGGAGGTTTTCAATTGACCTACCATCTACACTTGAACATTTCTATAATGAATTAATAGGTCAAATCATGTTCTATAATCTTTCTTGAAGTCCAAGCTTTGAAAGCAACTTGATCCCCTATTCCAAACTTAAGATACATTTCATTTACAATGATATAATTATTGTTCTTGCACATTTCCATTCAAGTACTCCACGTCAAGTAACTAGTACCTTTAAGCCTTTCAATAGAATAAATTCTAGTTTTCAAATTGCTTGTGTTTGATGTTGGTATTTTTAATTAAATTGTCAACATGAAACTAAACCAAACTTAGGATCAATTTTGCTTACAATGACACAATTATTGTTCTTGAACATTTCCATTCAAGTATTCCACATCAAGTGGTTAGATGTATCTCTAAACCTTTCTATAGAATATGTTCAAGTTTCTAAATTGCTTGTGTTTGATGTTGAAATTTTTGATTAATTGTCAACTCAAGACTCAAAATAATTGAATGTTAGCAAATATTTAGATTTATATCAAAGTATCAAAACTTTGTTCCAATTGTGACATGTTGTCAAGAATGAGTTTATTTCAACTTTTCACATTCTTCCGTGAAAAGGACATAAAATAGTGTTTGATACATGTTGAACCTACTTTCATACCATGAAAGTTTGAAGGAAACACACAACAAAGAAGAATAATAGTTTAATTTTAAATGGTTTGTATATCTACACCTTTGACACAAATGATATTCCAAAGGTCATAGCCTTAGGATATAGACCAAATTTGATAGCAACATATAGTTGATTTCCTAATTTTATATTAGCCTATCATAACTTAACATTACAATGTTACCTATCAAAGTTGTTCTTGCAACAAGAAATTTTCAACTTCTTTTAAGCAATTGCAAATCACCCATATTATAAAGAATTATAACTTCTAGGATGTCTTGTTTCAAAAGGACTTTGACTTGTGAATACTTCACACATTAAAATTGGAAGTCTTTTATGTAAAGAGGTGAAGAGGGAGAATAAAGTATTGATGTTAAGAGAAATTCAAGCAATCTTTTAGTAAATTTTCACCAATTTTTGAAATTTGGATAATATGTTGAGTTATAACATAAATTACTAATGCAATTACTAATAATGAAGATATAAAAAAATATTATTTGAAAAAGGATTTAAAATCTTTAAAAAATTTAATCATCAAATATTAAAAGAGTGTTATGTACATTTGCATATTTTAGTTTCAATAAAACTTGGACAATATAGGAATAGTGATAAACAATAGGGCAAGATGGAAAACATAAAAATAATATTATAATGATAATGGTACATGAAAGTTGGTGGGGGAAGGGGGCAACTTTGGGTTCCATTAGTGGTCATCCTTTTGGATGACAATTCTAGGAGACAATTCATATCGAAACCCTTTCCATATTTGTCTTTTCATATCACCACACTTCAATTATCACATGTCAAAATGAATGTTCTTTTCTTCACAAAAGACACCAACACATACTTGAATTCAATTTAGGTCACATCACAATGAATAAAAGATTAATCCTTTTAAATATTCTCTTTAATGTTGGTATGTTTCATGAGTTTCTTGATGTATTCAATACAATTTTTGAAAAAATGTTTTCAATGGGTGAAGATTGAATTTCACATTATAAAATTAATGGAAATGGAAATGATTTCATATATATATATATGATAATGCAAATTTTGAAAGAAAGAAAAAACATATTAATATTATGACCATATTTTAGTTTGATCATCACTAGTAATGCAAACTCCAAAGTAACATGAAACTCAAATATATGAATCCAAAATGGAAGAACTAAATGTTGAATTGAACCCACAAATGTTATTGATGATATTGAAGGTACAAAAAAAGATGCAAATTATAGTGATGATAAATCAATAATGAAACATATTGTTCATATTATAACACAAACAATGATAGGTCCAAATTAATCAAATTTAAATTAAAAACATGATGACAATGAAGTGTATTAATATATGTACATAAATTATTTCTGGCTATTTGATCATAGACCATTTAAAAATATTCTATCAAAGGCTATTTTTGGCTATTTTTCTAAGTTATTTTTTACTATTTTAAGCTATTTTATCATAGGCTATTTTCTGGCTATTCTAAGTTATTTTACCATAGTTTATTTTTTGTTATTTTATCATAGGTTATTTTTAACTAGTTTAAACTATTTTAGCATAGGCTATTGTTGGCTATTTTATCATATGTTATTGTTGGCTATTTTAGATTATCTACCATATGTTATTATTAATTATTCTAGGTTTATTTATTCTAAGCTATTTGTAGTTATTCTATTATATGTTATTGTTGGTTATTTAAAGTTTATTGGCTACTCTATCGTAGGCTATTGTTGGTTATTTTACCATAAGTTATTATTGAATATTTTATCATTGATCACTGCTGGTTATTTTAGGTTATTTTACCATAAATTATTATTGGTTATTCTATCATATGCAATTGCTAGCTATTTTAAGTTATTTAAAAATATATCATTAATTATTGTTGATTATTTTAGGCTATTTACAATATGTTATTGTTGATTATTTTATTGTTGGCTATTCTATGTTATTTATCATATGTTATTTTTGGTTATTTTATCATAAGTTATTATTGTCTATTCAATGTTATTTATCATAGGTTATTATTGGTTAATTTGCACTTTCCATTGTCATTTCAACTCTTTGTAGTGCACCTTGCATAGCTTCAATATCTAAACAAACTATGAAAACAACTATGCGAAGTATGTAATAACCTTGTTCCGAAATAACAACACTTTCCCATTGACCACTATCACGCTTAACCAATATTTTATTTCTCCAACTCAAATCAACATTGCATTCTCCACATTTTGCATAATAGCATGTATAATAAGATATTTTGCACCTTTTTCTCCCATTTGAAAATCAAAATGCAAGAACATTGTGAATGCCATTGCTTTTTACTTTCCCACCTTAGAATTGTTGTCAAGAAAATAAGTAAATGTTTCATTTTCATAATGTTTATTAAATTGGATCTTAAACTCTTCATGGATGCACCATGTGAACCTCTTACATAGGCCTAGGACCTAGTTAGTGATTAAGATGACTAATTATGGCAAAGTTTAGTCATATTTGCAAAATCAACTTATTTACATGGCAAATTCTCTATTTATACTAACATGTATTTTAGATAGTACTCTATTTGATAAGTAGCATTTTTCATACTCAACATTGAATTCATAAATTGTCATTAATACATGTTTTGGATTATTGCATTGCCTTACTATTATCTAGTTGTTGGATTATTATTTAAGCAACCATCTCCCCACTTATTTTGCACATATTTGTTACAACAAATTCTATATTGCGCCGCATTGTACAAATTTCACATTCAAGAATACTTATGTTGTTTTAATTATTAGTATCTTCAACTAGGCCTTTTGTAGTCACTATATTTCAATATTGGATTATTGTATGTATGTATGTTTGAGAATTACATTGAAATTTTGGCTAATGGATTGTTGGATTGAATTGTTGGCTCAAAACATCTATATGGCATTTAAAAACCCATGATGAACATACCTTAAGATTATTCTACATGGTCATAAACTAATGTAATGTATTATGTTGGAATGTTAACAAAAGGAAGGCAAACGCCAATTGGCCAAATGTAAGGGGATATCGATACCCATAAACTATTTGAAGCTGAAGAGCTTGAGGCCCATAAATAGGGCTTAACAAGTTATGAATGCTTGTGTATGTGTTGCCATAGTGCAAAATTGCATATTTGTAGCACAATTAAAAGACATTTAAAACAACATGGATTGGATCCTTATTTTCAATGGTTGATGGTGAAATGTAATTTTTGAACACTTTCATTCAAATATATAAAAGAATTTTGAACTTATTCTTCATGTTGTAACTAATATGGTGAAATTGTTTTATTTTGTACCTAGATCACATATAGTTACAAAGAGGTATCTTTGGTGCCCAAAGTTCATATCTACTTGTTTTAGAAGGTTTTTTTTTGTACTTTAGAATTCATATCTAAGTTACATAGAGGGTTTCATTTGTACCTTGTGGCACATGTGAGTTATAGATAATACTAGTCTAAAATTCAAATTTGCAAACTTCCACAATTGGCCTTGTGGTTGGAATAATTTGATGATTGAATATATTGGCCATGCCATAATTAATTACTATATTGGCCTTATGGTTGGAATATGGACATAAAACAATAAAAGGAAATGCACAAAGCAATCGTAATGGTCAAGAGGTGGAATTTGGGAATTTAAAAGTTCCAAGAAGATTTGGATTAATTTTTTGAATTAATTGATCCCCCTAGACTTGATCCAAAAATTCAAATACTTTGGATGGTTGTTAAATCCTTTGCAACATTCAAAAAGCTACAACAAGTATGTGAAGAACAAAACCTTCCTAATGGTCAACCCTTGGAGGATACCACATATGACATCCATGTCCCCCTTCCCTAAGGATGCCATGAAGCTTTCATGGAAATAATGTTTTCAAAAGCTTTAAGGGTTCAAGCATGATTGGGGTACCATATTTGAACCTAAGGACTCATTCCAAGGATTTTCAAATTCACCTTTTTCTTCATTTTCCCCATGATTTGTCTTACATTTCACCCTTTTTTTTCAAGTCAAATGAAATAGTTTTGTTTCAAATTTTATATAAGCCTTTAAAATATCTATTTTTTCACTTATGAAAGTGAAAATAGTTAAATTTATCCAATGTGGGCCATGTTTTTATCAATGGCCCAAAATTCCCAAACATTTGACTTTTTGAAAAAAATTACATTACAATAGGGAATTAATTGGTTCTTGTTGCATTCATACATTTTCTATAGATTAGCATATAAGGTGTTTGTGGTAAAAACTTAAGGCAAAAAAAGTTTTTAAAACATTATTTATGAGTCCTTGAATTTGTTTTTCTCATGAAACAAAATCCTAATTTTTTTCCGAGGACTTGGTAGGAATGCTTAAACTTATTCAAATTTGACATTTATGCATAGAATAATACCTTTATAATGTATATATTTATGACTAAAATCAAAATCTCAATATGAATGTGTCATTAAATTTCAATAACATGTTTAAGTGAAGGGGTCCAATGAATATAAAATGAAACAGTCCTTTTAAGTATTTTAACCATACTTTGACTTTCAACCCTTTTATTTGAAGGTTTATCTATAAGCATGTTATTTATCATGTTGTTGTTATTAAATTTAAGGACAATTCATGGGGTTAGCAATAGCTTCATGGATGAATTATTTTCATTATTATAAAAGGAGCTCTTGCCAAAAGGGAATCATATAAGGCCCTTAATTTAATTAAGGTGCTTGGATTAAATTAGATTCAATCAATGCATGCATAAATGGGTATGTGCTTTTTTGGGACACCTTAACAAATGCCCAAGGTATCCAAAATGTAACACATGCAGGTATGTTGAAGGGTCAAAAAAATTCCATGAAAAGTGTTTTGATGGTTATTACACATATACAAGTGAAAATCCTTGGCAAAATTGTTGATTTAACATAGCCATGGTGCTAGTTTAGATGGTTTGGTTTAGAGTGTTCTAGATTCCATGGATTGGAAACATATTTATGACAAATGGCTAAATTTTTTGCCAATGATCCATGCAATATATGTGAGATTAGGGTTGGCACTTGATGGAGTCAATCCATTTGGTGATTAAGTTCATGTGATTTTACAAGGCTCATGATTTTACTAAATTACAATTTTCCCCCTTGGATGATAACTAAATTGTAATTTTTTATGTTGGCCATAATTATTCCTAGTAAGGAATTAATGACATTTGGAAACGTAAATGTGTACTTACAAATGTTGATCGGAAAATTACAAGTGATGTGGAAAGGGGTATAAGCCTTTGTTGCATACTCAAAACATGCATTCACATTAAAAAACAATGTGCATGTGGTCCATACATGATTTTCTAGCCTATGGGCTATTTGTTGGTTGTGTAACCAAAGGTGGTGTGGGGTGGCCACCTTGTGATCCAACTATTGAATCTCTTTTTTCAAAGAAATTGAAAACAAAGTTATATGGTGGGAGTTGATGTTATTTACCACAAAACCACCCTTATAAGTTTTTTTAAAAAAACACCTTCAAATTGTGGACCCGGCAACAATGGGGGACTTTAAACAATATGTTGCGTTGTTGGAATGTGAATTCCCTTCGTCATTTTTTGATGTTATGACATACCTCTTGATTCATTTAGTGAAAGAATTAGAATTATGTGGTCCAATCCACACGTGGTGGATGTAACCTATTGAATGTTACTTCAAAAACTTGAAAGGATTTGTGAGATTCAAAGCAAGGCTAAAAGGAAGCATGGTAGAAGGTTATGCACTAAAAGGAACATTAGGGTTCTACAAATAATACTTGCAATATCTTGGAGCCACAACGTGATTAATGTGGGATGAAAAAAAAATGCTTGCATGAATGAGAATGTGCTCGAAGGAAGTGGCCGTGCATGAATAATGAGTACAAACCTTTGTGACATGACACAATCATTTGTATTACAAAATGTGGAATCAATGCCAACATGGCACATGTAATTAACCTCATTTCTCCTTATTCATGTTGAAAATATTATAATTTTTAATAAATATGCAATAGATAGTGCATGGATTGGGATTGAATGTTTGCAAGTTACAACAACTAAGTTTGCAAAGTAAATTATCACAAGAAATATGCAATGGAAGTACAAATGCGGAACCAAGAGAAAAGTGAATTCTTATCTACTTTAGGTCGATCCTGAGTTATAGTTGTGTTTTTGGATCACCTTAAAGAAGCACCCCCATTTCCAATGTGGATTAGAAGTTCAAATTTTAATAGTTGTTAAACAAAGGGGAGTCAATTGAACAAGATGTGGTGTATTTATCCATGCCACCAACATTGAAGCCAAATCTCATTAAGCAATGTGGGCATTTGGGAACCATATTCGTGTTTCAAGTGCCAAAGAACACTCGACAACACATGATAGTGGTGTAGTAACAATCTTTGAACAAAAATGTGTTTCGAGACCAAATGACCAAAAATTGGTTCTTGCAAAACTAGAATATGTAGATGGGTTGAAAAGATACTAGAAATAAACTATGGGGTTTTAAAACTTGTTCTTTTCTTGTGTAATGAAGTGAAAACAAATTATTTTGGGAGTAGTGCAATAGTGAAATGAGATTGAATATGGTTTCACTTTCATAAACTTTGTTTTTGTACTTCCCATTTTAGATCAATCCTTTGTTTTCCCACTGCATGTAGATCTAGTGTTTTTTCTAAATGACCCAAAGGAAAGAGGATGAAAAGTAGTTCTAAGGAAAGTCCTTTGTGGGAGATAAGTAACTAACAAAGTTTAGACTGACTAGGTACGTAATATGTTTAAGTTAAAAAATGATGATGCATATGTAGGTTTACAAGCTCCCATTTCCATTGACAAGTTGAATAAACCTACTATGATTGTTGGTGGTTCTATAGTGGTTGTAGGTGATTTGGCCGTTGATGTGCCTAATGGAAGGGATCAAAGTGATGGAGCAAATACTGAAAAGGAATATGCAACAAAGTCTAGTAGTGATGGTGTATTTCCATTTGCCCCAGTACCAAATTTAACACACATATTGTAGAATGTTTTAGTTGGGCTCTGTGGACATGGATTAAATGTTATGTGATTAGGTTTTGGGAATTACATAAGGAAATAAAACATGACAAAACATTGATTTGATTTGGTTGGGTTGTTAGATTATATATATATGGTCATGACAATAATATAATTATGGGACAATTATGGATAATTTCCAATTTCTTTATAATTTATAAAATCAAAAGTTTGGTACTTCATAATTTGCATCCAAGTTAATTGTTTGTAAGTTTTAAGGAAAAAATATATTTGATTCTTTCAAAATTAGTAATGTGTTTATTGTCATAATCACAAACAACACTTCAACAATTATCTATTCATAAACTATTCAAAATATGGCCAACTACTACATTGTAAACTATCATAAACTCACAAAATTTTATTTAATGCTTCTAAAATCATTTAAAAAATATTTTTCATATATAAATTCCATGTGGTAAAGTAAAGTGACATTGCCAATGATGTATTTTAATCACATATGACATGTTGTAATCCACATAACAAACACATTAATATTAATGCTGACCTAAATTAATTGACTTCATGACATGTCAAAAAGTTTATGATTGGTTTTAATTAGTCATGTAATGTAACATAGTCCATGTAAGCAAACAAACTTCCACATGTAATTGGGGATGTCTGATGCGACTAAAATGTTAGTTGAAATAATCCAATTTGACACAACTAATTTTTTGTTTAAGAAAAAAAAAACATTTATAGTCATTATGGAATGTCTATGGTTGATTATACAGTCATTGTACTCACATTGTTAAGGGCACAAAAACCCTATTTCTATAGTAGTGAATGCATTTCAAATCAATCCCATTACTTTAATTGTGAAGGTTAAACAATATAATCTATAACCTCCCATGCTTTGGAGTCCATTGCAATCTAAACATGGTGATGGGACTTATTTTTTTTGCATTTCAACCACAATTATTCAACACAAATCTAGAGTATGATCTTACACCATAACCTTATTCTATTTTTTTAATGTGTTTACCATTTTTTTATTTCATTGCAATAAAGATTTGCTTTTACTTTGGTCTTGCACACTTCAAATTTTTTGATTTTCACCTTTGTGTTATTATCTTGGTTCCTAATTTGTTTTATGTTCTGCATTTACACTTAGACCTATTCTTTCATCATTTGTTTTCGAATGTGATTTTCATGCATGTGACACCCATGATGATGTCACCATCCATGAAGAAAACCAAACCAAACCAAATAGCTGAAAGTTGAAAATTAGTTCCTTGTCTTGGTTAAAGATTTTTTTGACCCTTGCAAAATCTAAGACCTTTTGCACTTTTGCAACCACCTTCATTTTTAGGAACGTTAAGTCCCATGTCTCTTTTTACCTTGATGATTGCCATGGAGTTGCTTGGAAGCAACAATACTATTAAAATTGCTTCACATTTGCAATTAAAACACAAACAATGAATGAAATTATCATATAAGAATGGGGTAAATCCTTACATACATTGTGAACTTTACAAACTAGAAGATAAAAACATTCCAAGGTCTAGTAATAACCATAATGCATACCAAAACAAAAAAATTCAAATAGGGACATTGTGGGAAATGTATAACATAAATCCAAAATCACTTAAATTGTTTATTGTTTGGCAATGGTTCAATCAATTCAAATGGAAAGTGAGATTTGTGGAGTATGCATCCTATAAAGGCAAAAATCTTTTAAAGTTTAATAGTACCCTTGGAATGCATATAAACCCCCCCCAATTTAAATGTGAAATTACTATCAAGTTGGCAAGGTTACAACAATTCATATGGCGACTTGTACATGCATATTAACATTTTTTTTGGGGAACTATGTCAATAACCATAATGCATATTAGAGGAATAAGCCATATAGAAATTGATACTACCCGAAGTGCATACCAAAAGACAATTCATTTTAACTTTGGTGTTGTGGAACATACCAAAGTAAAATAAATTGTGAACCAATTTGAGGTTGGTAGGGTTTCAACAAATTCATATGGAGATTGAAATTATGAAACTATACGAGTTTTTAACTTGAAATCTAGTGTGCATATTAAAAGAAAAATCCATAAAAAATTTGAGACTATCCAAATTGCATACTAAGAGACAATTCACTTGAACTTTGATGATGTGGAACATGCTGAAATAAAATAAATGATGAAACAATTTCATGTTGGTAGGGTTTCAACAAATTCATGTGGAGATTGAGATTGTGAATTGGATGACTTTTTTCTTTTGAAACCTATCAATGTCTAGTATGCATATCAAAGCACCATAATCATTTAAAATGTTTGAAATGGAAGACATACAACATAAGGGATGAAATATTGAATGAAAATAATGGATGGAAAATTTAGATGTAATCATTGTTCACATTTGTTGTTATTCATATCAATACATATATTTAATTCAATTTAAAAAAAAAGAAAAGGTCTAGGCTCAATGCTCTAGGTTCACATGCTAGTGTTGTTGCCAAAGACCAAAGGTAGTGAAACCAACCAACATGGTGTAGTTGCCCCTTTGTTTTGGTATAAATAATTGATGGACAATCACATGGCCATGGCAACTTCTTTTAATAATTCTACTTTTGCTCCTCCTATGGTTATCAACATTGTCTCCTTCCGCAAGCTCAACTACAAAGACAAGGTGATCCTCATCAACCATTGCATGTAGGAGTGGAACCCAATCTTGTTGTTGTTGTGATCTATTAATGACTGAAGAAGAAAGAATTTGCATCCATGACTTTCCAATGCATTTTTGCATTCATTTAGGCCAAGAACTTGCATTTGCATGTTGCCAACAAAGATACATTGAAATGAGGAATCGTTAGAAACGTGAGGTTGCATAAAGACAAGGTTAGGGTTGAGTTGTGTTGAATCATACGAACCTTTGCATAAGGTTAAGGTTGAGTTGTGTTGAATCATACCGACCATTGCATAAGGTTAAAGTTGAGTTGTGTTGAATCATATGAACCTTTGCATAAGGTTAAGGGTTTAGATGTGTTGAATCATACTAACCTTCGCATAAGTACAAGGTTAGGGTTGAGTTGTGTTGAATCAAACCGACCTTACATTGTTTCGAGGTCACCCAACATATGTTTCTAGGGTCAGAATTAAATGAAGCTACCACAAATTCTCGAAAATTGATAACTAATTCTACAAGAGTTGAAAAAATTACAATTTCACTTGCTACATATTCTAAGCTAACTATATAAACAGCCCAAAAGACGTGATGCTGCAATATATATATGTTTTTGAGATTGTCCAAAGCTTGATTTTTTTATAATTCTTTTGTTTTTTTTGGTTGAGTGAGCCAATCAAAGATGCCCCACACTAAAGGAAAATAATTGAACCTTAAGGATCCCTATGAGTAATTAATATGAGTCACACTATATCACATAAATATATTCATACTTCTTATTAATTAGTTGAGGGGTGTGCCCAAAGTTGTTGTTTTTGGTGTTGGAAGGAGCCACTTTGATTGGGCCATCACAATTTTTTTTGAAAACATTGGGCAACTCCCAAAGAGAAGCACAAAGGTGGTGCTTCTTGGGCACCCCCCCTCGCCCCCCCCTATTTACATGAAATTTAACTTTGGCCAAAGCATGTGTAATAAAAGTGTGGCACTATTGGGAACATCTTGTGGAAAACATTGGGAACTTCATGGGAACTCAATGGAAATATAAAAATGTAAAGATAAAAAATCCCTCCCCATCCCTCGTCCCACCCCTTTCTCTTTTTTTTTAACCCTTGTGATACCCTTTGGGTATCATGGAAAAAAGGGGATAAAATTTGACGTGTTTACACTTGCTAAAGCCCTCGGCCCCGTGGGCTGGGCTCGGTTTGGCCTAGCATGGCTCGGCGGACTGGCCTACGGCGGGCGGCCTTTCGTCGAAAGTGGCGGCCATTCACGCGGCTTGATACTGCCACGTCATGAAATAGCCCAGAGGACAAAGTCTGAAACCCGTGTTCGTTCGCTTGCCTATGCCCGAAAGTGACGCCCACCAGGTGACGGCCTATCGTCCTAAATTAACGACCATTCACGTAGCTCGAAAGTGCCACGTAATCCAAACGGCCCAGAGGCCAAAAAAGGATGAACCCCGTGGTGGTAGACTTGGATCCAGGGCTTTTTATTTAAAGGATTTTGTAAGTAGCAGCCAAAATGGCGATTATCCAGAAAACATTTTAGCCAAATCTGGCTACAGAACAGATTTGAAAGTAGGAAAAACCCAAAAAAAAAACCAGAAAAAATAGAATTCTGGCTACAGACTAGATCTGAAATTAGGAAAAACAAAAGAAAAACAGAAAAATAAAATTCTGGCTAACTACAGGAACTGATCATAAACATATGGCGATATAGATTTTTTTTTTTTTTTTTTTTTGAAATCTGGCGAATTTGGGCCCATTGTTTTTTTTCCATGAAAGAAAATCCTTTGCATAGGTGGAAATAATAATTTTGCTCAGTTTCGCCAATAAAAAAACACCAAAAAAAAACCCACTGCTTGGTTCCATTTGTGCTCGCCTACAGTCTCAGTTTGGGCTTTCAGCAGTTGTATGGAAGCAGAGTTGCTGTAGAAACGCGGAGTGATTGATTGCGTCCTTCATTGTCTTTCTTCAGCTTTGATTCCAGACAGAGAAGAGTTCCATCAACAAGAAGAAGAAGAAGAAGAAGAAGAAGAAGAAAGAACAAGAACAAGAACAAATAAGGGAGATTTGGCACAACAAAAATGTCATATGCAGCAGAGGACGATGAAGCACTTGAACACACGCTGTTGATTGTTAGAGAAGTGTCGGTGTACAAGATCCCGGCCAGAAGCTCAAGCGGTGGCTACAAGTGTGCGGAATGGTTACAATCCGATAAAATCTGGACGGGTAGGCTCAAGGTCATCTCCCTCAAGGAGAAATGCGAAGTTCGATTGGAAGATCCCAACACAGGCGAGCTGTTCGCTGCCTGCCCTGTCCTTCCTGGCAAGAGGGATGCCACCGTGGAGAACGTGGCGGATTCCTCTCGCTACTTCGTGCTTCGGATCGATGACGGCAGAGGAAAGCATGCTTTTATTGGCCTTGGATTCGCGGAGAGAAACGAGGCTTTTGATTTCAATGTGGCTCTCTCCGACCATGAAAAGTACGTCAAGAGAGAGGCAGAGAAGGAGCAACACGGGTTTGATGGCCATGACGGCCGTGACACCTCACATCCCTCCTTGGATCTGCGTCTTAAGGTAAGGATAAACCATTCCATGTCCAATCTGTTTCTTGCTCCTCTCTGCAATCGTCTTGTAGATTCTTTTGTCTGCATTCCCTCTCTGTCTGCTAGCACTTCCTTGTATGCTTGCTTACATCACTACCTCACTGGTTGTCCATATCTCACAGCTGCATTATCATCTAGCCGGGGTTATTATGTAGACAGCAATTTCTTTGATCGGAAATCTTCTGGAATTTGCATTCCCCTCTCTCTCGTCAGTAGATCTTAGATTGACAATTTTAGGGTTTACAACAAGTTTTAGGGTTTGACAGGTCCATCTTACATCTTCAGTTCCGGTCTACTGGACTGAGATCTAAACCACCTTCTTTCTATTGGGGCTTTTTGTGAGCTTCCAGGTTGAGTACAAAACTTTCCTTGTTCTGTTTGTTGTACCTCTGTCTTTTCTTGATCTGCACATGTTTAGGGTTTCTGTTTTGTTGCAGTTCAGTTGGAGCGGATGTAATATGCCTTTTGTGTGTGTTCTGGGGTTCTCATTAGATAGCTTTGTCCATCTTTAGTGTCACATGCTTTGGTTTGGGCTCTTAGTTTCTGGTGTGGGTCCCCTGCCTCCATCTTTTTTTGATGCACACATGTTTAGGGTTTTTGTTTTGTGCAGTCAGTCGGAGGGGATTTGATATGCCTTTTGTGTGCATTCTGAGGTTCTCACTTGATACATTCTCCATCTTTTAGTGTCACATGCTTCAGTTTGGGCTCTTAGATTCTGGTGTGGGTCCCCTGTGTATGTGTGGTTGCGGCTTGTATGACAGTTTGAGAGTACTTGTGTCTTCTAACAGGGTGTCTGTTCTCAATGAGCTGATTTGATGGGGAATTAGGGAGAGAGTAAACTTGAATGCATGCTGTTCTGGATCATGAGCATCACGTTTAATCCCTGAAAGGGCCTGAAAGGGAGACCTACTTTCCTCTTTTGTACCAATCAATATCAAACTTTTCACCCCAAATACTTCACAGCTGCCAAAGTTTTGACACTGGATCCTCAAGACCCAGGATTGTACTCGGAAGGATAATGCCTAGGTTACCCCCACATTGTTTGGTTCACAAACAAGAGCAAGCCTTGATCATTCCCAGGAGAAAACGCCTCATAAAGCTCAGATGGAGGATGAATATGCAGTTTGGACACCTACAGTCATAATCAAAACAAATTGGGAATGTGTGGTATGTTTCTTACAGAGTAGGTTTTACAGGCCTATAGGTCCTAAGATCAAGTAGGAGCGCATGCCCTCTACACTCATCAAGCTTGGTATTGTCATCCCTTATCAGCCCTGCCTTTGTCATATGCTAGTTGGAGCTGACTATACAGTTGCAGTATCAGCACCCAGATGTACTGCACCTCTCAGTTATAGGTCTTTTGTTGGAACCGTCCCAGGGCTGTCATTAACATGCAATGTGAGCTATGGATGTAGGAGGGGGAGACTATCAAAATAAATGTGAAGACTAAGCCGGCATCAGGCACAGGGATGCTGTCAGGTGCAACAGGAAGTAGCAATGTAAGCATTGGCCGCATGAAGGCTCCACTGGCACCACCTCCTGGTGGAGGCCGAATTCGTTCCCCACTACCACCACCACCTTCAAATGACTCCAGAAATGTTCATTCTTTTGGATCTGGTGCTGAACTATTGAATCCCACCAGAACTGGGGTGTATGCTTCCAATATGGCATCAACACAGGCACTTGACAGGTCCAAGCATACAGGAAGGGCTGATCCTTTCACAGATTTGTCTCATCTCAAGGTACTGCCAGTTGCAATGACCTACGAAACCTATGGCTATGCAAATTCCTCCATCCTTTCTTTGTTGATATGTAACATCGATCCAGTGAGTGTTGCAATGATGCCCGATGCATTTTTGTGCATGTATCATGGTAAACTGTGTATTGCAATGCCTGGATTCTTAGTAGGGGATGGGGAACAAGTTCAACAGCAGCAGTTTAATGTGGTTCTGAGTCAGTTAGTGTGTTTGCCATTTATGCAACTAATGACGCTTGGGAAATTGGCACAGTCGAATCTGCCAGCTACTTCTACGACAAGTTCAAGCACAAATGGCCGTGGTGCTGGAGGCTGGGCAGCATTTTAGTATGTATAAGTTTATATAGCTTCTTGTAAGCCCACTTGGTCTATGTTTTTCCCTGCTGTCCTTTTTTGTGTGTTTAGTCTATCCTGTTGTGTTTTGCTCTCTTGTGTCTTGTCCTCGTGTTGTTTGTTGCTAGCCAGTAGCATGGCTGAGTCTTCCTGATGCTTCCAGATTTGCAGCAGAAACTCAGTCCACAGGTTAGTGTTTACACTGGCCTTCACCCACTGTAGGGAGCTGATGAAGTCAGTGGGGATGTTGTGATAGAGAAGTCACTATCATACATGTTACTGTTGATGGTCCCTGAACAAGTGTGAGACTGGCACTGTTGTTCATACTGCATTCATGTTTATTTTGTTTATTTTGTCCTTGTTTGGTTTTTGTTTTGTAGTCCTTTGTTCTCAGTTTTGTCTTTCCTGCCCCTGGAAATTTCAGTGGCTCAAGGAAGAAGTTAACCTTGCTTTTCTATTTCTTAATTGTAAGAATGGAGCTTTCTCGATTCTTATGAGAGATATAATTAAGTTTATATGTTTTGACAAACAATTTTAGACAGCAGACCACACATTCTGTGGTAAGCATTTTAGAACAAAGCTTATCTGGGACTCATGATGAATGCTTCCTTTGTTAGTCTCCACTTTCCATGGTGTCAAGGAAGTCAAAAAGGTTAATGTGATATGTTGAGAACCATCTTCTAGCTTGCAGTAACTGTTGGCTTTTGCTGTTCATGCATGGGAGTTTCTGGTAACGGTTTGCACTTAGTGGCTTCACCACCATCAGTCTCGCTATCAGGGATACATGAGCATTTCACAAAAAATTCAAACATCCTCCTGATTGAGGAAAGGGTAGTGGGTCTTAGACCACCATGTATGAACTCTTAGGATGTATTGGGGTTTTACTCATTCTGTGGGGACAAGGCTCCCAAGACTGGTTTCAGCAATTTCCAGTGTCAGCTCAAAACTGTACTCCTCATATTAGAGGTTTGACTGTAGAGGTGAACAATGTAACAGACTTTAACTTCAAGCCTGAAGCCAAATGGAGAATGGAGTTCAACATTGTGTGTCAGGGTTACTAAGATAGTCTGACATACTTTCTTTGGAAGACAATTTTTTTCAGTTAAAAGTCTTGGGTAACATTTTACTGGTCTTAGCTGGAAAGAGAATCTGTCACTTTGTGAATTTATTCTATTTGCAGGTGATCACTACCTTCAGAGCTAGGGTTTATACATATGACTGGCATGTGAAGGAACTCTGCAACAGATTGCTGGTAGCTGAAGCAGCTTGCTGAGAATTGAGGGTGAGAGGAAGAGCTGTCAACAGTTCATTGGCACAGAAAGTTGCGACATTGATTCTTGGTTTGTGGCAGTTGATGATGACTTGAGCAAAATATGTGAAATGTGTTAGTGAATATTGCACTCAATATCTATCTCTGTTGTCTTCACCATCCTAGATGTTCCAGGTAAAATGTAGGAATAGTGACAAATCTTGGAGCCTAATGATGCAATCTCTAGTTTCCTAATGTATATATTTATGAACTGCAGAGTAGCCTTCACAACAATACTTGGACGACACAATTTCTCTGTCATAAATTGTTTCATCCGCTTGAGCATAACCAAAACTAACACAAGAAGAATATTTGGCATACTGTGTGAGACTGTCAACTTTGTCATTTATTGCATGACATAATCTAGCCCGCTGACTTCATCAGCTCCCAACGCTTAGTATTAACTTAGCCAAATTTGGAAAAAACCATATATAAACATCTAGGTTGTAAGCTTCTAGACACTTGGTCTTGATATTAAGCTAGTGCTGAAAATATCACTCATCAAAGAAGTAAACAGTTTTCAAGCAATGAGCTTTTGAATATAAGAGTCATTTTGTTTTTCTTGTCCCTGTACAAGCAAGCCCGTAAGCCTAAGGCACAAAGAGGCCTGCATACAACATGATGTCTGGAGCATACTTGCACCCTGCTCATATCATTTAAACACATGACAGTGATTACTTGGATACAGAACTTCTGCAAAAGTCACTGGAGACCATATCGATGAAATTACAGAGAAATCTCAATGCCAACACATTAAAGGGAACTATTCCATCAGTTTCAGCAAAACTAAAACTAAGATGACCAAAATAGCAATATTATTTTATATTACTTCCAATAATTTGCAGTAAAGAGAATTGCAAGTGGTGGTTTAGGCATTGTAAGCATCTGTGTCTAAGATTGGGAACATTGATGCTCAAGGTGCAGACCTAAACAAGCACCCAATTTAGCTTCCAAGCTTGAACTGTTGTTAACAGAGCGTATCTGCTGTAGGGAGGTGACAGTTATCAGAGCAGAACTTGGACACTGACATCTGAGCCTGTGATTTGAGCACCTAAACACAGTTGGGAGGTAAAAAGTTCAGACACTTGAAGTCAGTGCTAACAGATGTGACAATGCAACCTTTTTGGATTTCCTAGAGGTTTGGCAGTAGTTTCCAGATACTTGTTACTACCCCAGCTTGAGGATACATAGGTGAAGTATAAAAGAAGGTCAAGCTCTGGAATGGTAAATATTGAGCTTGAGCTTTGTAAGGTTGAGAAGAAAGTTTGAGTCAGAAGGCCAGCCTTAGCTCCTTCATTTGTTAGAAACATTAACCTGCATTACAGAAAGCACACACTTGAACCACGGAGAAACAGAAATGAATTCTTTAACAGTTACCAATGGTTCACCAACATATTTTTACCACTGAGTTGGCAAACAGATGTAAATGACTCAGTTGTGCTGGTCCAAAACACCTTAACTAGAGAAAACCTTCTGTCTACTGCATCTGAGTTGAATACCTGGGTGAAATTAGCTTAACTACAATAGCAAACCCAACACCTCCAAAAAACTTGCAGACAGACAAGAGTGACCAACCTTGTCAGTCAATTGCAGAGGTAACTTGCTGAATTTTGCACTAACTGTTCAAGATTGACTTGTCATTTCTTCCACATCAAGCTCAACAGCCAAAACTGGAGAATCCACGTGCATTGCCTCATCACTACATAAAACAGTGAAACAATAGAAAACACATTAGAAGATTTAATTCCCTGACCAGAGAAGATGGATACAAGAAAATGGCCCTGAGAAGTCGCAGGGATCAATGTTGGCAAGCACATCATCTATAAACTATGAAGGGGAAGTTGGCAACTATATCTCTATAGTAATGATATTCAAAGGTGCTGAGAACTTCTCCATACTATGGAGAGGGAAAGTAAAGAAAAAGCCAAAACAAGAAAAGAGAAAGAAAAAGCAGAGAAACAGGGAATCCACTAAAGATAAATCTGAAGCTTTTGCTTCCTTCAAGCTATGGAGGAATTGTATATACTTTCTCTTCTCCTTCTACCAGACACATTTGAGGGCTGACCTCTCAAATGATGAAACTCAAAAAATCCTAGCAAAAACTCTCTTTCTAGCTTCCAACTCTGGTAGATTGATCTTTCTAGAAAAAGTATTGAGAAATCAAGAGACCACAATTTGTCAGCATTAGGGCAATTCCAAAATTGACAACTTCAACTACACCTGAAGAATCTTTAAAACTCCAACTAGTCTGAGAAGCAACATCAGCTTCCTGCAACTTGGCAACCAGCAGGTCATGGACCACTGGCAGGATAGCTTTATACAAGGAGCTCAGCCACTTAGAAACTTCTGTGAGACAATTAGGACTGGCTGCATTTATAAAACTAAGTTTCATGGGGTTTTCACGAAACTCCTTGGTCACACCAAGAAATGGAAGACAAGAGTAGACAGAAATAAGAGTTGAAAGTGCCCACTCTCAATGACATGTATGTTGATAAAGCTACACTAACAGGAAAGTGGCAGTTAACGAAAAAAGTGCTGCCACAGGGCTGCTTTTCACCTGTTTTGGACAAAGCCATGTTCAACAGGGGAGCGGCTGCAATAGATGGCTCGTCCAATTATATTGCTCAATGGCAGTGGCCCAAAGGTCCGGCTATCTACAGCCTCCTGCAAGTACCAACTTGAAATGATGACATCTGCAAGCACAGTTACTTTTCTCATGAAATTGAGTACATTTTGTGTTTCCATGGCCAACCTAACCACTGCTCTATGACTGCATTTTTGTTGTACTACATTCTGAGTTGCCTTTTTGTCCCTGAGCCACCATAAATCATTAGACCTTTGGAACAGATGAATCAACAAATAGAACCTTAAAAGATGAGCATCTTGCAGTTACTTGAATTGTCAGACTTGATCTAAAAATTTACTTAATCCGTGTCTCTGAGATCTCCAGGTGATTTCACTGGATTTCTTTGTTTGCAAGGAGCCCCACATTGAGCATGTGGTTAATTTTCCACCCATGACAAACCCTACTATTGCATGATTTCTCAAGGGCTTGATTGGCAACAGTAGTTAACACAATGATGCCTGAATTGACGCAGAGTACAATCAAGGATCAAGAGGGGCCATTTGTACGCACAGCAGCCCACTTTCCATAGTATGGTTCTTTTCATCTCACACGCAAGGATATTTGACAAAGTGTGTCAATACATAGCATGGCAGAAGCTCGTTTTAACTATGAAATCAGAGTTCCAAACTCAAAGTTGATATCTGTACCAGTACCTTTGGGCTTATACCTCCGTTGTCACAAAGCACCCAGCAGGTTCCAGGTTGTAACTTAAAACCCTCCTCATTGTCATTTGATGAGAGCATCTCCTCCCCTTCTAATGCTGCAACCCGTCGGACAAGCTCCCTTTGTGGATTATCTGGATCCTCCAACATCACAACATCCCCCACAAACACTGACCTGCCAGAGATAAAGACAGAATGTTGTCAGAAAAAAAAGAGATGGAAAGTCCTTCATTAACACCCAAGATTCAATGATCCATGGATCCTAGCAGTGATTCAAGTATGGGATGATGCCATAACCGGAAAGATACCAACAAAAGGCATCTCAGGAAATGACACTCTACACCAAACTCGAACAATCTATCTCACTCTGTATTAGTGCAAGCAAGTGGTTGCAACAATACTCTAAAATCATCTATACCATATAAGTGGGGCATGCCAACTTTGCAGTTGCCTAGACAATTATTACCACTTTTGGTATACAGAACCCTCATCTGTAACCAAAGTTAAGTGTTTCTCACCTCAAATAGCATCTGGAACTGTACATTTCAGCATAAAGATGGCTCCAAAACTAGTAGCATGGATAAAATCATGATACAATTGCAGAAGCCATTTCACACCATCATAAGATCATGCAGGAAAGCACACTGAGAACAGTTGGTAGGAATGCAACTTATAACTGACCTTGGGCTAGGCCTTGGAAGTGATCGGATAAGTAATGTCTCTCCTTGACTTGCAAAAGTTGGTGTCATCTCTGTGCCTTTGAAAAGCCTTTTGAATGTGAGACGACCTTGTACTACATTCTTGACAACACTATCATATATTTCTCTCTCCTTGATGTTCCCCAGCTCATAACTCTGCATCAATTCATCATCCATTTTGCATCTTTGCATCAACTAAAGGAATCCTATCCTCAACTCCTATTTCAGGGGAAATCCTGCAATAATAAAATCTATAGAAGAAAGACAACCAACTACAAACGAAAACTGCAAAAATGAAGGGCTTGATGAATTCCACTGGAATTAAAACACTCCATGTGCAGACACCATGTCCAGATAAAAAAGAAAGTAATAAGAGTCAAATCTATGCTGCGTGACATACCCTGATGCTTTGAGCGAGGGAGACCTTGATCTTTGTTAGGAAATATCGTGCCCATGTCACTGGAGATCCCATGGCCCCCGCCCTATCTCCTTCAAGACCTGTCAGGCACGACCAGCAAAATAAAGTGACTGACTACATCGGGCAGATTCACTTTTCTCGCCCACTTTCTCCTATCTATCTTCTCTCTGAAACTTCACAAAATCCAACTGCAGCATTATAGCTGCTGTAACACCATCAACCAAACTCCATAGCTTCAATTTCCTTTCATCTACACAAACCTGAAATCCTCTTCAAAATGCTGATCTCTTGGATGCCACGTGATCTGACATCTCAGGCAATAATGCAAAATGAATTCCCGTCTCCCCTCCCTCCGAGCGTTATGCTTGAAACCCTAAATCTGTCGAAAACCCTAAATCTCTTTCTGACAACCAGGAAGAAGAAGAAGAAGAAGAAAGAAGCTTCGATGTCACACTCAAACGAGAAAGAAAAGCACTGCGAAAACTGCAACAATCATCTCTTCAATTACCAACACTCATCCGACAAAATCTTTTCCCTTAGGAATCAAGGGTTTTCCATATACCACGGGCTCACAAAAACCTTGGGCAAAACTCTCTTGCGGATTGAAGAAAAGCCACGAGACTGCAACTTTTCCACTCATCCGAGTGATTCAAAACCGAGCTTACTGATTCACGCCATGCGCAAATCGGAGATGATGGATCGGGAGAGGGAGAAATTGAGAAACCAAAAAATTCTTCTCAACGGACGAACGCGAGAACAGTCGTGTGCGGAAGACGCTTCCGCATCCCGAGGCTTTTATCTGTGCACCCTATTCGACGGTCGAGATGCCACCACGTATACTCTCAGAATATCCCGCCAGATCTATATATATCGCCAGATCACAAGTAATTATTGATAACCGGCAAGACTTTATTCCAAAGGGTACCTTAGTACCTTTGCCAATTCAACACTAATTATATTATTTTCAGAAAACGTTTCAAAATTTTCACAATATTTTTTTTCCAAATCAGAAAAATATTGTTAAGGAAAATAGTGAATATTTAAAAATATTTTATTTGTTGAAATGAATATTTCAAAATTAATTAAATTATTTGATGGACATGTGTTGAAATGGCCAAGGTATTACGATATGATAAACAATCAAGTGCACCACCAAGCATACCATGATTTGCAATAAATTATGACAAATTGTCACGCTTGACAATAAAGGTAGAAACCATTTTTCATTCTTCACCTACCTACGACAAATAAGATATATGAGGTGATATTGAATGAAGGGTTTGTGAGTGGTGGTAGGCGACACGTAGCCAACCTTATGATTGCTTGTCAATTGAGGATTGTGGAAGCTTGCAATTTTTAGAGCATAATTAAATTTTTTTGTTTAAGATAAATGGTTAAGATTGATTCCAAGGCGTCAATCAAGCTTGTTTAATCTTCACACATTGTTAACATAACATTGTAAAAAGTTGTTGGTTTGTTTATGTAAACAATCAAAGACTTGTCTCGTTAAGGGGAAATATGATTTCCAAGATGGGGATCTTGATAATCCCTTTTTTTGATTGGGCTTCTTGTGATGTTGCAAAACTATGTGTGGAAGATGTGTGGGTCAATAATGTGTGTGTGATTTTACAATGGTGGAATTCTCATTAACAATGTTTGCAAGAAGTTGAATTCCATCTTTTGAAAACACAATGTCAACATTGCATCCATATGTCTAACATGTGAAAGAAGAAAGAACATTCAATTGTTCTTAAACCACATGAAAAACAACTTCCTTTAGAATGGATATAAAGACATCATTAATGGCATCATGTGTCTCGATGTGTTCATTGCCATGTAACTATTGTAAAAGATGGATACCCATAAGATCAATAGGATGAATTTGTACACAACCAAGGTAAGCCAATGAGTGAGGGATGGGCCAATCCAAATCGAATTTGTAACGCAATGAAAAAAATTGATGATGATTAACAAAACATCAATATGATTAATAAAATTATAAATATGAGCATGTAAGGACGTGAGTTCAACTAGGATGCAATGAGGCCTTCAATCTAACAAACCATAAGGCCCCACACTCTACTTTTGGTGCCATGTGAAAGCTTTTGATGAATTGTGGTGGGCATGTTTGTTGTTTCACAATTTTTGAACTATTGGAGCAAAAACTATTAAATTTTAAATGATATTTTTAATTGTAATTTTTTTTTCAAATTGAGAACTTCAAAATTGATTTCAATTTGTTTGAAATAGTATTCAGATGGGTGATCTTTCAAAAGGTGTAATATATTTGGGCCAATAACATAAAAGCCCATTAATTCACATGAAAATTAAGCATAAAACAATTTTTATTACATAAAAAAAATTTCTTACATGTCCTCTTCTTGTTCGACATGTATTTTCCAAAACATTTGAACATCTTTTCAAGCCCAAAGCATTTATATTTTCCTAGGTGAGTTTAACATGTTAACTTGCCTTTCTCCCCCATTTCATTAGGTGGCATTAGCTTCATTTTAGGATTGGCTATGACCCCAACAACATTTTTGGAGAATGTAACTTTAGCTTGTCCCTATGGACTCTTTCATCTTGTGTAATGTGTGTACTTACTTTCTTAGATCAATTTCGGAAGGTTTTAGATTTTCTAGACTTTTTCCTTCTCCTCTCCTATTCATACCTTGGTTTTTCTCTCTACTCATGGGAAGGTTAGGCTCATTCATGGTTAGTTTTTTAGGTTAGCTACTAATCACAAACTTGCTTTCTATAAGGTTTAATGTTTTTATAACATTTTAACAATGTGTTCAAAATTAAAAGTTAACTAAACGTTGAAACAATCATTGATATGTTGTTGTGATTGCATTGTAACACATTGCAATGATCAAACATTGTGTTACAATGCAATGACAATCTTATGTCAACAATTTATCAATATTTAATTAGCACTTAACTTTGAACACATTGTTAAAGTGTTGTAAATCCATAGATACATGGATAGGGCAAGTTTGTTTGTGATAGAAGGTCTTTTATGTCCTCTCTAATGTGCAATCATAAATGAACAAAGCTTAAAACTCGGTGTTGAGGTCTTTGCCAAACAATTCTTTACTCTTGAATTTGAAAAGTGTTCCAAAACTACATGTCCCTTTGCAAGAAAACTAGAAATCTCATTTCTAGAATCAAGTAACTATGGGATTTGAAGACAACTCAAACCAAAGAGCAATGATGTAAAGATACACAAAAGTGACAAAGAAGATGAATGTGTTTTGGTGCACATTGCAAAGATTAACATGTTCAAAAGAAAAACATCTTATGCAACCACATGATAAAACGGGGACCTTCAATTCTGCTGGATTTAAGTTTAGTTTAACATATGCTTTAAGTGAATGTTTGGTTATGCATTGTATGTAATCATGAGATATGGGTGTTCTAATGTCATGGGTCATCACAGCATTTCACATAGTACATAGCATATTGTTTTGGAAAAACAAGTTGACAAGGATTTGTAGGCAGTTTGCTTCATTCAAATGCAGTTTGCTTCATTCAAATGCAGTTTTCATACAATAATGGTTATAGTGAATCAGTTTTGAAGAAACTTTATCGTTCCCAGCCATAAGAATTGAGGTCAAGCTCACTTCCTCTAAGCATTCTGATCCCATTTCCAGGGTTTAAGTCAAGAGATCCTTCTACCTTCACATACGATGGTGTTGCAAGTGTTGGGGTTGCAGCAGATGATCTTATATGGGTAGGTGATGCTGCTCCCATTTCACCATGATGATACATATTCTTCCCAGGCTGTAGTGATGAAGCAGCAGAGGAAGAAGTATGGGGAGATCCATCACCAGCACCATTCAAGCTTTCCTCTGCTTGCATTGATTGTAGTGCAGTGGCTCTCCTGGATGTGGGTGGCTCAAGTGCAAAAGCAGAAGAAGATAGAGCCCCTCCTGCGCCTGCTAAGGATCCCTGCTGCATCATGTAATTGGCATAGGAGGAGCTGCTGCCGGCCTTGTTGGATTGCCCATGCTGCATGCTCTTACTTATACCTCCAGCCTGAGAAGAGGATCTGTTGCTGCCTCCTGTCCCCACCATCCCAGCAGCATTGAATGAGAGACTGTCTTGGGAAGCTACTGTAGTCCAATGTGAGGAGGGGGGTTGAGCACCACCTGCACCCTTCAATTTGGTAATGCCCTTGAGAGCAGCTGCAGCCTTAGCAAGCCTGTCCTCAGCTCTAGCATTGCTGGATCCCTGCAGGGGCCGGAAGTTAGCACTCATGTCGCAAAGCCGTATGCTTTGCTGCCCCCTTTCACCACGATCATCACCCATCTCTGAATATGTATAGGAATGCATGTAAGCTCTTTTGATCTTACCCGTAGCTGTCTGGTGCTCGCCACCTACTGAAGCACCCCCACTGTCCTCTGGCTTGTTAGCTGTTAGACTTGTCAGGTAGCTTTTCTGTGATGAGGAATCTGACACCCTTGATTGTTGGCGTGGAATTAGCTGCTGTTGCTGTTGCCACAGGTGTGGAAGTGATAATGCACCTCCTCCTCCTCCTCCTCCTCCTCCTTGCAGATCTACACCATGTTGCAAAAACTCAGGATTGTTGATCATTCCAGGTGGCAAGCTCATCAAGGAGAAAGAACCATGATGCATGAGTACTGGGTCATTGGTGACTTTGGATGCTAGCTCTGCAAGTTTTGCATGTGCAGCTTCAAGCCCTGGAGATGAGGATGAGGATGTATGTCCTGCAAGAGTTTCCTTTGCTTTCTCCAAAATGGATTGTAAATACTTGCCTTGTGCCTCGATTCGCAATTGCAGACTTCTTTGAACCTGCATTCCAAGTCCAAATCCATTTTCCATAAAAACTCCAGTTGTATGCATATACATTGTTCAAGAAGAATGAGAGAGACAGAGACAGAGAGAAAGTGACACACGAGAGATTGTCTACTCGGCCAAAAAGAATCACAAAAATGTGAAACACAAATGTTGAATTTTGTAGTGAACAACACATACAAATCTCATGATACAAAACAGCAAAACTGATTTGAGGATAATTCTATGTGTGGGTGCATGTGAAGAATTGTTTTGAGCTTCAAAACTGTACAAATGATTGAGCTCACAATTCCAATTGAGGAATGAGGATGTACCTCAAGTTGTTGTTGTAGGTGATGCTGTACTTCCATTTGCAAGAGAATACTTTCGGTGATTTGGATGCCACTGCAAAAAAATTCTCACCATAGAAGAATCATCAGTCATTTACTTGGAACCCCTGAAATCTGTTTAAGAAATAGTTAAACCATATGTAGGTCATGACCTCTGTTCGAGAGGTACAAAAGAGGTGGTTCTATCAGTCCAGGGGGGTTTGTTGGTGAGTATGAGCTACTTACTACAATCCTACCGACAACAAGAAACACAAGCAAAAAAAGATTTGCACCAAGAGAACAACCCAATGTCCACATACTCTTGTGGGTTATTCAGTTGATGTGGGTCCACACTGTCAGATGCAGAACTGGTGTTTGTTACTTGCATATCTGAAGAGCCTGCAAAAACAGGCCCAAAATAACCACAGGTCTCCCTTTCAGGCACCCAGTAAGAGGTAAGACCAACAATCAGCAACACTTGAAGATCTTCTCTATACCAACAACAAGCACACCCAAAAAAAACCCAACAAATCATTTTAAACTCTTAGAGCATGATCTTGAGCAACAATTATGTGCCTTGAAGAAAACAAGATTCAGCAGCAATGTTCGTTTTTACAACTGCAAGTAAAAAAATGTAAACAGTTGTGACTAAATATTTGAGTTCAGATGTTTGCTTGAATGTGATTTTTCTGAAGCATACCATGAGATAGTCCATCCTTATTGGTGTCATGCACATTTGTCAAATCGCTGTGAAGTTTCTTCCCAAGTCTGAACTTCTACAAAACCGCTCGAGCCCAGATGACCCACTTGTTTCAGTTAGAAAACCAAGTTTGTCTTCTTACACCCAGAGAAGTCATTCATTTTTCTGCTTTCAATTTTACAAAATTAATTCAAACAGGGATCAAGAAAACAGACGATGCATGATAAGAATGAAATTGAACTACTCTGGTTGCTGCAAACAAAATATTTCTGGAAAATTCCAATAATCACAAAAAAACGCAAAAGAAAAAGAAAAAAGAAAAGACCCAATGAAGTTTCAAAGAGAGAAATGTTCAGGACATGAGTTTTCATACAGCAAGCACGATCTCATCTCCACAACAACAACCAGGATCTCAGAGGATTCAAAAATTCAGTAAGCAAGCAGGGATGGAAAAAAAAATTTATGCAAAATTTACACTGGATCCAACAAACCCAAGGAAAAACAAAGAGGAAAAAAAAATTGAGAAGAAGAATCTCTCACCTGGAGATGGCTTTTCAAGTGGTATAGTGTGAGGCCCTTAATACCCATAACTCGCATCACAGATTTGGGTGTTGCTTCTGCACACCCAATGTTTTTTTTCATGAGAGAGAGAGAGAGAGAGAGAGTGTGTGTGTGTGTGTGTGTATGTGGGAGAGAGAGAGGGAGATGAGAATGTGATGAGAATTTAGAGAAAGGGTTTGAGAAGGAAGTAAGCTTACTATCAGCGCCTCCAAGCTGTGTGACGGCATCTACAAAACGCTCATGAAGCTGCGGAGTCCATCGCAATCGTGGCTTGGGATCAGCTGACGAAGAAGAAGAATTCATTCCTGATGCATCTGAAGCTGATGACATTAGATTGCCAGCATAAAGACTACTGGGCCGCTCAAGCTGCTGATGCAGTGATGTGTGATGCTGAGCTCGGCCGTGTGGCATCAAGCTCGGCGGATTTGTATACTTCTTAATTTGATACATTTTTCACCACCACTTTGTATTTTTTTTCTTGGTGTATGTGTGTATGTGTGTGTGTGTGTGTGTTTTGAGTTTCTGCCAAGAAAGAGAGAGATCTTCCAGAAACCTTTTTGTCTAAATCACTGAGTCAGTCAGGCGAGGATGAAGCTTTCATTCTCTCCTTTGCTGTGATGAAGATGCATGCAATGAAGCTCAGAAAGACTCTTGAGACTCTTGATCTTCTAGCATGGGTTGGTTCTCCACCCCCCACAAGAGTTTTACAGCATCTTCACTAGCACATTGCATAACATGTTTTCGATGAAGATCAGCAAAAAAGAACCTCCAAAAATAAGACAAAACACTTGGTTGACAGAAAAGGCTTAGTAAAATGGTTTTGGCTCAACATTTTTTTTTAAAGCTTGCTGCTCGGTACAATAGTACCTACAAACATCAAGTTGGCAAAAGCCACTTGCACAGCTGAACACCTGCTCTTGATTGGCTAGATATATTGATTGGTCCAAGTGGTTTGTTATAAACTGGATTCTGACTTTGGCAAAAGCCACTTGCATAGTCTAACACTTGCTCTCCCTGTTGGTTAAATATATTGATTGGTTCAAGTGGTTTGTTATTTGTCGATTACGACTTTTTCATGTTTCATGTTTATGGGTATATATAGCTTGGGAAATAATAAATATGTGATCTTAGATGTAAGAAATAATGTTCCAAATTACCAAGTATCTTAGTGTTTATGGTTATAAAAAGCATGCATAGCTCTAGCAATGAAATGGTCTTTCTAATATATATATTTTTGGATGAATTATTATAATCAAATAGTTGTAAAATTGCTTTTGGGTTGATAAAGAAAATGCCCATGTTAACAATGCCTTTGGAATAAGGTTAGGAAAAAGAAATGATTATTTTTTGATTGACCAACTAGAATGATTGACCCCAAGTGATAAGATTTTAAATGGACTATCGCTTTATTCAATTTGCTTTTTCAAGGTTTATTGGATTGAATGTGAGAGGAATTTGACATTGCACTTTTGAATTGTGTTAAAATATTGATAGAGGCTCTGCTTTTGGGGCATGCTCTACGATAGATTGTAGAGATGCAATGCAAAAATGATGGGTTTTTTTCATCAAGATATTTGGTACTTTTGGTTTCATGTAACCCAAAATAATTTTGCTTGAATTGTCATCAAAATATTCGGCCTGTTTTTCTAGGCAACATGAAATGTTTTTTATCTTGCAACTTTTTTGTTTTTGCAATTGTCCCATATGAACATCTATCGTTCAGCTTGCTAACTGGCCATTCACGACCCTTGTACCTCAAATCCATGAATGGTCTCAAGACAAATCCATGAATGGTCTCAAGACGAGCTAAGCGTCTACTATCCTTACCTTATTTACTTGGAAACCCAATTTAGGAACAACAAATAATAAGGATGCTAATAAGAGGAAAAACCTCATGATATAAGGAGGTATCATTATATTTTTGAAAATAGATTTAATAATAAATAGACTCCTTTTTGTTGTAGAAATCGTAAAGAAAAAGAAGGAGGATGGATATTGCAAAGTTTGCAAATGAATTGCAATTTTTCACTCTCATTATGTCGTATTGAGATTGAAATGATATTTCTTACTTACAATTTCTCAAGCTTCACCTATAAACGTGAAAACAAGAATCATAAAAGGTGAGAGATTACTAAACCCTAAACCACATGGACCAATCTTTTTATATGATCAATAAAGAGCAATTATTAAACAATATAATGCCTTTTGTAAGCACAACATCCTATGCACAAATATTGGTTCATAATCACTCTATTTTCTCGAATTGGCATAAACTTTATTATTCTTTATGCAAAACATCTTGTGCAAAGAGCATCTCCACCCCCACACCTTCTATTTAGGCCTCTACAAGGGGTTACTACATCCAACATAGTGTGTCCATTATTTCTTCGTGCTTACCCTTAAACATGAAAATGACCAGGAATATCAAGTGAGACTATTCAAATGTCACCACTTGAGCCAATCTCTATGATCACCCAATTAATTGTTTTTTCAATTGACCTTATACAAGCAATATATCTTATGCATAATTAGAGATACAAACTAAATTTTGTATTAATTCAAGGCTAAGTTATACTTCATCCAAAATATCATGTAGGCTTTGGAAGCTCTAAGACTTAAAAACTAAAACTACTTTGATGAAAGTGCATGTTGAAGAGTAGTTTATTGACTTTGCCCATGGCTTGTTATTCCACCTTTTAGTCCCAAAAACTTGTTGGGTACAATAGTCTATCTGGATCATAGTGACCTAGGTTTAGGGTTTTAGGTGCATTAAACAGGTGTAATGAATTAAATATGGCACTATGCTCCACGCAATTGCAAGATAATGCCCAATAAAACAAATATATATATATATATTTTTTACAATACCCAAATTATGATTCATGTTTAAAATATTTTTCTTGCACAATATTTTCGAGGACAAAAATGATGTAGTGGTTAAAATCCCTTCCCTTCGACCCAAAGGTCCAAGATTTGTTGTTTGATTTAATTAATTAATTAATTAATTTTCATGGATGCAAAAAAAATTCTCTAAGCAACTATTTCAAACTAGTTGTCCCAAGCAAATGACTTCCCTAGGGAAAAGGAGAGTAAGTGGTAGCTTGACCAAGTTCCCTAGGGAGAAGGATACTAAATTTTAATCCTAATCAAGTTCAAAAGGGAGCAAATTTTGCAGAGAAAAAAAGATTTTCTCCAATGAGAAGAGGACTAAGTAATAGCTTCAACCAAGTTTCATGGCAAGCAAGTTCTCTTTGGAGAAAAGGACTTTCCTTAAAGGAGAAGGAGACTAAGTGATAGTCCCAACCAAATTCTTTGTAGAGCAAGTTCTTTGGGGAGAAAGAGATCAACTGATAGCTGCAACCAAGTTCCCTAGGGAACAAGTTCATAAGGGAAAAATGATTTTTTTTTTTAAGGGAACACTTCCTTTGAGAAGAATGGGATTAAATCCCCTTAGCAAGAAATGGACTTGACATGTTCAAATTTTTTGAGACAAAAGTGCAAGTGATAAGTTTTTTCGAATCAATTTTTTTATATATGAATAAGAAGTTTTCAAAACATATATATTGAAAGTGAGTTTGCATTTTCTATTTGAAGTTGTGAATTAAGAGTCAAATGACAAAAATGAAGATTGAAAATCACATTGACAATTTGACTCTCAAACACTAAAACCCAAAGAAACATGGGTCAAATGACATTCCATAAAATTGTACAACATAATGTTGGAAAGATCTAGTTGAGGCCTACAACTTTGTAGTTTGAAACTTCTCAATCATCATATGAAAAAATTATGAACTTGCAAAGTTGCAAGAATCGTGTGTTCTTTAAGGAATTTGGGCTCAAAATATGGTTATTGGAGGGTGGGTTTTCCTTAGGGGAAACAATCCAACCATGTGTTCCTTAGCAAATCTGACCCTGAAACATGATTCTTTGGGTAAATTAGTTATTCACCTAAAACCCATGTTTTCCACAAGAAACTTGACCCCAAAACATGATTCCTTGCACAATTTGGTTATTCACCTAAAAACCATGTGTTCCTAAGGAAACTTGATTGAGGTTATAACTTAATCCCTTTTCCTTGGGGAACTTGGTTGCACCTTTCATTTAATCCCTTTCTCTCAAGGAAAGTTTTTCTTTGGATAAATTAATTTAAAGAAATAATCCAAGAATTTTTCTTTCTTCATTCATTTCATTTGTAAAAAAATAAATAAAATGTTTTAAAAAGATTGAACCTTGGACCTTTGGGTTAAAAGGAGGAATTTCCAACCTCTAACCATTGGGCATTGTCAAACTAACTATGTGAAGCCTATGGTGCCATGTTCAATTCATTGCTACTATTTAGTGTTTTGCCAATTTTGTCACACCTTTGATGCTATTTTGTTGGCATGCGAGTATGCTAATAAGTATTGTAAGAAGTGTGGTGCAACCGTTATTATAATATCCTCCCTTGTGTGCGACTTGGTGCCTCATTGGGAGAACAACTCTTACCACGATTTTAGTTATACACAAAATACACAACTAGATTTATTCCCCCCAACCCCCTAAAGGCCTATCTTTACATGGTCAATTTTGTCGTTTCAAGGCTTTTGGTGTTTTTTTTAATTCCAAAAATCCATCACCCCCAAGTGGTAGCAAGATAAGAGGAGCACCTCAAGGTGTGAAAATAAGCCTCATGAATAAATTAGATTTTTCCCCCATGTCATAGATATTGAGATGTGTGAATGGGGTGGGAGATGAGGCGGGGCTTCAAGGAAGTGCTAATAAATAAATAATGTACCTAGATTTTCATTTTAAATTTAAATAATAAAAAGGGCTGAACCCTTATTCCCGAAATTATCATCCAACAACTCATGGGGTAGGGTTCAAATGTAATTTAATGTATTGATATTTCTACTACAAGTTAGCCTATATTCTTTGAAAGTGTGGTGGAAATTGTTTGCAATTAGGGTAGCCATTGCTCCGTGCTCAATGTTTTGTAGGTAAAAAAAAACCCTAGAAATCTTGCTTTTGCCACATCCAGCTTTTTCCAAAGATTTAGTCTATTGACTTGTGTTGAGTATGCACAACTTGGTGTTGTGCCTAATTGTGCTTGATTCCATGTATTGGTTGGTTTGAATCTATATTGGCCCAATGGATTCCCTACCACATGTGCAAAATCTCACAACCCAAGTATAATTTATTTGTCTCCCACATTTCACTTAGGTAGGTAGGTAGGTAAATATAAAGGTTTGTTTTGAACCCTTAGGTCGGTGGGTAGGTAAATATACGGATTTTTGAATGGAAATCTTCTCTCATCTCTACTTTTGAAATGCCATGAAAATCATTCCAAAGAAGGGGACAAAGGGACCCATTACCAATGTCACTTTTGGAGAATTTCATAATGCCTTTGAAAGGAGCATCTAGTGAAAAATCATTGTGGATTCGACCACAAGTATCAAAGCATGTAAATCATGTACATGACTACTACTACTACTACTAAGATGTGCTTTAGGTTCCAAAAAGTCGTCAATCCCAAGCCAAAACTTGTTCTTGTTTGAGAGAACAAATCTAACTATATATTGCCGGGAGAAGAACTACATAGTAGAAGGTTTGGTGTCATTGGCTCATGTGAGTAGACCTTTGGGACAAGGTTTGGGCACCAAGTCTTGTTCAAATCAAATAAATTTAAATTTTTTTTGAAAAAAAATCCTTGAAAATATAAGGTAATGACTTTCACATTTTGAAAATAAACAAGTTTTTGCATAGGTTACAAAAATATGTATGGACATGATGTAATAATATTAACCTTGTATCAGTTTAATACTAGTTTCAATACCAATGGGCATATATATATATATATATAATTAATTAATTAATACCTATCTCATACAAGCCAAAAGTCAATGTTGAAGCCCATATTATGACCAACAGGCTAGTATGAAAGTTTTAAAAATGTAGCCAATACGAAAACCAGATTGGTGTGAATTTAAAAAAAAAAAAAAAGTACCCAATACAAGGACTAGGGTTTAGGGTTTTAGGGTTTTATAGCAAAACCGATATTGGTTGCAATTTGTGAGCGAGCAGCACCCATATTCTTTTTCTCAACACTCAAATGGACTTGTCTACTCATCACATGCATAATGAAACCAATTGGGGAAGGAGTGATGGAAATCATACACATATATGATGAGAAAATAAAGAAAAGAGAGTAGTTGTATATAGGCTTTACTTGCATTATGTGACTATGAACAATGGATTGGAAAAGAGCGAATATTAGGTTAATTTTTTTGAATGAGAGCCACCCATTGGCACCAACGCTTGGTGGTTGCATGTAAGAGAGAGAGAGATGGTGTTGGATCATGAAATATAAAAGTAATTGTAAGAAAATGAAAAAAGAAATTCCAAGGAGGCGCATCTTCAAGAGATGAGCAACAACCCCAAAAGGAAGCCCACTACATAAGAATTGGCAAGGCTTGCGTCGTCTTTCGAAGACCAATTAATTAGTGAAGTGTTGTTGTTGTTTGGGAGTCAAAAAATTGTCAAAGTTATACACGAAAATTTAATTAATTGCATTTTTCAAAAAGTGCGAGAATTTAACTTGTCACAATGGAGTGTCGGTAGCGAACTTGGTTGGATGTATCATTAGAGTTTGTTTGTCTCTCAAAGTTATTGCACCAAACATGTCAACAACTATTGCGAACTTGTAAAAAACAAAGAATCCGTTAGAATTATCATCTAGTGAATGTGGAGGAGGAGGAGGGTGCCTTAAAAACCTCAGTAAAAAATTTCTGCCCCCAACAAAGGATGGCATCTTTACATGCATCAAAGCATCTCCAGTGGTGCTCAATATGTGATCGTACAGAGTAAAATTGGATGAAGAAAAGTCAAAACATGCCAGTTTAGCTCAGGAAAATAGTTTTTGGCTCAGCATAATTGAACAGTTTGAGGCGGCTGGTAAAAGGCACAGTACAACTGTGGACTTGCGGAAAAGAGTGTAATAAATTGGATCTGACTGCTGCTCACTGTTTCTGATTGGTCGATCATGCTGCTCAGTATTTCTGATTGGTCGATCATAATAATTGCTCCAGTGGGTTTCAAAAAAAGTATATAACTAAACTTGGATGTGAAAAATATTTTTTTGCTGGGTCACACATACTGAGCACACGGCTGGAGATGCTCTCAGGAACCTTACAATAAGTGTTTTTTTTGGAGGAACCTTAGGTGCTTTTTTTTTTTTTCTAAGTTCTTAAAAGCAAAAATTCTAATGGTTTTTTTTTGTTTTGACATACGCAAAGAGCACCTCCGGAGGTTGCATATAAAGGTCCCGCAAACACCACCACTTTTTGTATAAACCCTCCGCCATTTACGGCACATGGAAAATACTTGCTTTTGCCAAAATCCTACCCGATAGTGTGGGTTTTTCCAAGCCCGGTCACAACCGTCAACAACAAGTTGAGTGGCTAGCCATTGGCCGGCCAACATGATTGATCCATGCGTCAATTTACACATCATTAATTAATTAAAAATTGAGGATTTCATTTCAAAAAATTGTATATATTCCCATATATTCTATCAAAAAAACTATTTTCCTTTGGAAAAATGATTTAAATTTAAAAAAATTTAAAAAAATTCCGTAAATTTCAACATTTCTGAAAATTATGGAATTAGTGTTGAACTCGCCCACGTATTACGGTTTTGAAGCATTTGAAAAATCCGACAACACAACCGCATAAAGAGAATTTGTGCAAGTCGCATAAAGAGAATTTGTGCAAGTGGCATAAAGAGAACCCATGTGCAAGTTACCCTACGGTCTAAACAATAGGGGCCCGTATGTCAGAATTTTACACCCCCCTTTGAAACCTTAAAAATTGTTTACGAACTACTACGTATATTTCTTTTATTAAGGACTATGATATTCGAGCACACTATAATATATTCTTGGTTGTTCGTGGTCGGCTTGTTTTTGTATCGATCAACAAATTCCTTTCGGTTGTTCCATGCAAATAAAACCCATGGTGTAAAGGTGAGCTTTTTTTGTTCATGTTTTGCACACACAAGTAATTTATTTTTTCCAACAAAATTTGTCTCTTTTTTGACCAAAAAAAATTGGCTAAGGGGGGTTTTTTTTTTTTCCCTTTCTAGTAAAATTTCCACTAATTTCGCTAAAATTTGGGAAATTTATAAAAAAAATTAATATTGCAAAATTTGAAAAAAAGAAAAAAAAAAAACCTGGACTTGGGTTGGCCATTGTTAGTTGTGATGCAAAAGCATGCTTTCAAATTCCTCTTGTAACCCACCAAATGAACTCTAGTTAGACGAAGAGATGTATCGACTCCTCTTGTAACCCACCAAACGAACTCTAAGCTCGACAAAGAGATGGTATCTATCTACTACCCCTTCACGACCGACACCCACCGAGAGAGATTCCTTGGTTGCGAACATGAACAATGCAAGGAAAGGGGGGTGGAGTACGAGAGAATAAAAAAAAAACCGTAATTATTGGCATGGTAAACTTTTTTGGGTGTGGAAAAGAGAAAAAACCTCCGTCCCAATGGAATGTCCTTTGGGATCAAACCATGTGGACCGCACATGACTCGGCCGACGATGGTATAATCCTTTCTAAGTTATTATTCACTTTGGAGTTGTTGATTATGCAAATTTATGTAAAATTGATAATTTATGTCAATATAATTTTATGATGATTTATTTTCCATTAAGAATTTATGAATTTTTATTTTAGAAATTTATGATTATTTATTTTCAATAATTTTTTTATTAAAAAAATTTGGTTGTTCGTTGTTATCCTAAGAGATTATTTTTGTTCGGGTAAGGCGTGATGCACGGATTGAACAAATGACACAAAATTTTATTTATGTGGGGTCGGTCCATTTTGGATATTTTGCCTTCCAACTTGATGAGATGATGAGATGAGAGAAAGAACCCAATAAGGTTCATGAATGTGTGTCATGGGCAAATGATGGTGTATGTGCAATCAAATGCAACGGTTGGGGAATTGAATGTATATATATATATATACATAATAATAGATTCCGCTCATGCCATGGTATTCATTCTACACAAGGATGCATGCATGCAATATGGTCCCCACCCAAAGAATAGAAATGCATAAACAAATGTTCAAGTTTGCACTCCACACACAACAATGCAAAATAGGTTTTTGTATGCAACAATTGCATTTGTAAACAACATTATAAAACTAGTTGGACGAAACAACAACAACAACCATGGTATACCAACTATTGTGTGCATTGAGGTGAGGAGATGACAACAAAAAGAATAAAGCCCTTGCCTTTTTGTGTGCAAAGGATAACAACCTCATTAGTTTGTGCCATTTATGGTTTGTCGTGGAAAGGTGGGTGATAGATGTTGGCAATTCTCTCAATTTCTTAAAGGGATACATAGATATAGCCTTTCACCGTTGAGTTTGCTTCCTTCTTGTCGGTCACCAACAAGACATGTGGGTACCCGTGTTGTGTGGGTATGTTGTGTTTGATATATCCTAAACTAAGGGTACATATTAATTTTCAATTTGTTTCTCCAATGGGTAAGGGTATATATTATGATTTTTTTTTCCCATTAAAGTAGGGTTTGGATTAAAAACATTTATAATTTTGGGTAGATGGGTAGGGTTGGGGACCTTTATCATATATCTTTGGTTTGAGTAAAAATAAAAATTATAGAAATCATAATGAAACCCTTACAAATGCTTCATAATCTAATTGTGAATCATTTGGCCAATTCTTGGAAATTAACACAAGATTATTTAAGTTTCAAGGTCAAAGTCAATATTTATGAAGTTATGTTGAAATCCTAACAATGAATTTTTTTGTTCTTCTTCAATTTAGCTTTGCACAACACTTAGAATATGACGAGCCAAATATCCAACAATAGAGAACTACACCTTATGTGTTTTTCACTACTTTAATGCATCTTCACAAGTCTATGCAACCAATTTTAAAATTTGAAAACTTGCAAGTTTTCGTTGCATGGTGCACCTATAACAATAGAAAAAAATTGCTCTTCTTCAATTTAGCTTTGCACAGTACCTAAAATATGACAAGCCAAAATATCCAACAGTAAGGAAACTACACCTTATGTGTTTTTCACCACTTTAGTGCATCTTCACAAGTGCTTGCAACCAATTTTAGATTTTGAAAACTTGCAAGGTTTTGTTGCATGGTGCACATATAGTCAAAGGGAAATTGTTAACATTACACATTTGACTTAAATATGTTTTATCAAAATCCATGATGTAGAAATACAAAATTTACTTGTGATTGAAAATAAAAAAATCTTACATGTTTCATAACAATTTGATCTTGGGTCAATCTTTGCACCAAACACCACCAATGGTCATTCTTAGGGGCCAAAATTTGAGGGGTGTTAAGCAAAAGGATGAACTTTTTGATAAGCTAAATACAAAAAAAGAATTAAAATTTCAAAATTATACCTTGTTGCTAGATTGTGGCTTTTTTCTATTCCCACATAATTATTCAAAATAAAAAGATCCTTGAATCTAGGATTAAGCATTAAAGCCCACATCATGTGAAATTTTTTTTGGATCAATTTTTTACAAATAATCCAAAAATGGAGGAAGCACATGAAATGACTTCCAATCACATTCTATTTGTTAACAAAAATGTTTTTGCATAAAATTGAGATAAGGGAATAAAGCTCATTTGAATTTCCAATTCAAGTATTTCATTGGTCAAATTCACACAAAAGTTAATTACATTTGCAAGTGCATCACTTAGCACTTAGTAACCATGACGTTACTTTATCATACAACTTGATACAACCAGGGCTAAGGTTGAAGCAATGATTTTTGCAATTGCCAAACTTGTGGTGTTGGAATTTTGTGAAACCAATGTTTATTGATTATAATAGTATGAATAATAGCCTTAAATTCAAAGGCCTACTGGAACATTGCCACTTTGGAAATAAACCTTGTCTTCACTAATGTTCTTAGCTTCCATGGTTGTAAATTTGTAATCAAACAAACATTTTTCCATTCTACTCTTCATTTTCCTAGGTTTTTGGTCATGTTATACAAGTTTGAATTGAAGATTATGTAGATTTGATGTTCACCAGTTGTAGAATTTAATTTATTTTTTCATTGAAAATAACATATTAGCAAGCTTTAGAAAAAACATGGCCAAAATAAACACCTTCAAAAGGTGCCAATATCCCCAATTTTTTAAACGACATTGTAAACAAATTTGTGTTTTCATTTTTCAAATAAAAAATAATTTTGTTAATCAATTTGTACTCCTCAAACAAAGCTTACAATTGATGAACAAAATTAATTCCAATAGTGCCTTTTGGGACAAATTTTGATTCCCAATCCAATGTTAAAAAATTAATCACAAGAGCAAAAGTATCAAGTGCATCTTTGTTCATTTAAAGGTCAAATGTTGTTCCGATAAAAATTGTAGTATTAACATAAATCAAAAGAAACTTTTCAAGTGTGTGTTTCATCATACAAGGTAATACCTTTTTAGTTAGGGTTCTACATGATGGAAACACCAATCATGGGTCCTTTTCTAAACTAAATTACTTCATATCCATATGTTTTTCAATTGTGTGTAAAAAGAGTAACCCCTTCACAACAACCAACATATGATCATTAATGAAAGTTTTTTGTTTTCATCTGATTTTTAATATGTTGAAGTATATTGAACATGCACAAATGGATCTTGACATTACCATATTTTGAACCTTGGAACTTTGTTTGAACTCAAAAGAATTTATTTCATCACAATGTTGTCAAACAATTTCATTAACATACATTTTTAAAATGTTGGAATGTTGAAGTTCATAATGTTTTTTCATGGTTGAAGTTCCATTTCAATTTTATAAAAGAATAATCCTTTCTTACATTGAGTTTTTGATCCCAAAACATGAACCCAAAGTAATTCAATTACATAAAATATAATGAAGAACCCATTTTGTTTCAAGTGATATAGGTTCATCATCATTCGATTTGATAAAAGCCCAAATATTAGATTCTTAATCCCACGGAGCCCAAAATTTGTTTGTTGTTACAGTGTAACTAATTGTTGATTAGGTGTAGAAACAAGTTTGATTGTACTAAATACATTAATTGATGAAGAATAAACAACAATAATTATGGATGAAGGTGCATCACCATTTGAAGGGCGAACTCCTTTGGGTTGTTGGGGTTTATATTCAACAATTCAAATTACTTCTAAAAAATGTATTCAAATTATTTTTTCTATATTTTTGTTTCTATAAAACAATTATCCACACACACACACACACATTAACTATTTTCCAACTTACAAATGTTGAAGAATTCAATGTTGTTGGACACAAACACACACCATAATTAGAAACCTTAGTTAAACTCACAAGCTTACAATTGTTGGAAACCCAGTGTTGTTGCTAGAAAAACCACCTTAGCTACAAGCCTTAGCTAGCCACACACACACACACACACACACACACAACTATTTGCCAACCTATAGTTATTGGAAATTTAATGTTGCTACTAAAAACAACACCTTAGCTAAAAACAATTCTCCACACACACACACACAATTATTTGCCAACCTATAATTGTTAGAAATCACATTTGGTGTTGATATTGGAAACACCACATTAGCCGGAAACCTTAGCTATTCGCCAAGCTCCAACTGCTAAAAACCCAATGTTGTTGAAACCACCACCTTAGTTAGAAACCTTAGTAATTTGCTAACCTACAATTACTAGAAACCCAATGTTGTTACCAAAAACACCACATTAGCTGATAACCTTAGCTATTCACTAACTTACTACTATGTTGTTGTTAAAAATAACACTTTAACTAAAACTCCACACACACACACATAACTATTCGCCAACTAATAGCTTTTGGAAACACCACTTTAATTAGAAACCTTTAGTTGTTTGCCAACCTATAACTACTGGAAACCCAATGTTGTTGTTGGAAATAACACCTTAACTAAAAATAGGTTTCCATACACACAAGAAATTGGAAACACAAATGAAAAATGAAACCTATCTTGGGATTTGTTGTTGGTTGAATTGAAAACTTGTTGGAGTTCAAGTTGCTATTGACCTATTATGATACGAAGACTTGTTGCTGCAACTTGACCTACTATAGGTTTTGTTTGAGTTATTGTTACCACTCAACCTATTGTAGGTCTTGCTCAAGTTGTTGTCACCTTTTGAAATATTGTAAGTCCTATTCAAGCTTGTGTTGCCACTACTGCAGGTCTTATCCTAGTTGTTGCTACCCCTCAAACTATTGTAGGTCATGTTCAAGCTTATGTGCCATTCAACTTACTATAAGTCAAATTCGAACATTTGTGCCATTCAAGCTACATAGGTCTTGCTCAAGTTGATGCGACCTTTTGAGCTATTGTAGGTCCTATTTGAGTTGTTGTAACTCATTGCTAGTGACCCATTGCCTGTTCAACAACTTGTAACACCCACACACATAAAGCACACACACACCCAAAGCACCTATTCAATGACCTATTACACAAACTAAAAACTAAAAATGTTGCAACCCCACTTTGGGTGAAGTGGGAGGATGAAACTCCCACTCCCAAAGTTGGGGATTTGGAGTCCTCTGGGACTCCTGAATGTTTAGAGTTTGATAGAAGAAGCCAAAACACCTCGCCTTGGGATGTTCTTGGTGTCATTGGAAAGGTCTTGAAGTGTAAATGTCCAAAATGCCCTCTCATTGGTTATTTGGACATCTTTAGCCCAAGTTATGGGCAAAAGAAGGGCCGAGAGTCAAACTGACAGTTTGATTCCTGACCACTAAAAGTCGGGAATCAACCTCTTCCCAACCTCCAAATTGAGAGTGCGACATGGCGTTGGAAAATCTCTACGAGGGTTACAACTTTGGTTAAAACTTCATTGCGATCAGACTCTGCATTCGGGAATTATGAGTTCCCAAAGTTTCGAGACTCCAACCGGGACAATTTCGGGACAATTTCAGGACTCCAACTTGGGAGTTTCGGGAAAATGTGCCATTCGGATGTAGGCCCCCGGGAGTGGCGTAGAGAATACTATATGGGGGAAGGTGGTGGCTTCCCCTAATCCGGGCCGTGGTGAATCTTGTGGTCCAAAGTGCCCGTGGCTTGTCCCAACACCCAAAGGTGTCCCAAATGTGAACTAACCCCTGTGTGGTTGGTTTTTGGATGCAGAATCAAGCTTGATCTTCTAGTCCCTCTTCCTAGTCTAATCCCGGGACTTCTAGCACGCCGCTCTACCCCTCTATAGTGCTGTAAGTCGGGAGCGCCTTCCTAATCCCAACTTTCCACAACTACACATAGTTGAACCCTAAAGTGGGTTCAACAAGGGAGTGCGTAAAAAACATTGGAAATTGGCCCATGAACTACTTGGAGCACGCAAAAAACTTAGAAACTTGAGCACAAACTAGAAACATAATAAAAACTTGGAAACTTCAATGCAACCTTGGAAACATGAGCATGAGTTACTTGAAATACATTAAAAACTTAGAAACTTGAAAATCTAAACACAACCTTACAAACCTAAGCATGAATTACTTGAAGCACACTATAAATTTGAACAAAAAACTAGAAACTTGAGCATAACCCTAGGAACTATACACCTTGCACAATGATCTTTCGAAATGGTGATGACAATTTTAAGGTTTAGGTTGTGATTTTACAATGATCCTTGAAAATAATGACAATGATTTTAAGGTTTAGATGAAACTTACCCTAATGAATTTACCTAGGTTTGAAAATATACCTAGTTTTAGGTACATGGGCATTTTTGAGATATATTTCGTGTTATGAAATGAAAATATTTTTTTAAAATTTATATGCCATTGGGTATGCACTTAATTATGGTGTATTAATTTTGTATAAATAATATACCTTATTTGTACTTGACATGTATATATGAGTAAATAATATAACCACACAACATTAATGAGTACATAAATGTACTACCTTCATAAACTTTATCATGAAATTTCATGCGTTAATAACTTCATAAACTCTATCACAAGCTACCTAAATATATGCATGAAATTTATTGTTGATATGTTCATATCATATTAATGATTTATGTACAATTGATGCACAAAAACTATGTAAAAACACCAAGAAAGCTTTGCATAAATATACTGGACAAATTTAACACTTCAATTGAACAAAGACAATGAAAAAAAAGTTACAACAATAACAACAACTTTGCACATTATTTGCACCTATGAATTTTACACTAATTTGACATTGATTTAATCATAATAATACAACACATGACAAATATGTTAATACTATACACAAATTTTAAACAAATATGTATGAAAACATTTGATTTAATGTTTTTTATTAATACTTTGTCATGGATTTGATGTATTGGCATGGATCATGGTGTTGCAAAGATTAGGCAAAATTGTCTAAGGTTAATCTCATTGTCTAATTTTGTTAATTTTTTGGAGAAATTCACAAAATGTTTATATATATGTAAAAGTTGGGAGAAAAATACCACTAATTTTTTTTTAAATTAAAAATTAAAAAAAATTTCTTGAAATCAAGGGTTCGTAATGGATTTTGGTTAAGAGGGAAAAAGGGCTTAGCAAAAATGAAAAGCTGATGGATGAGATCAGATTGTCATCTGAGGGAGTGATGATGGATATCCACAGTCAGACTGTCATCTAAAGGAGTAATGATGGATAGATAGATGAATGAGATCAGATTGTCAATCTGAAAGGAATGATGATGGATGAATGACAGTCAGATTGTCATCTAAAGTAGTGATGATGGATGGATGAGGTCAGATTGTCAACCTGAAAGGAATGATGATGGATGAATGACAGTCAGATTGTCATCTATAGGAGTGATGATGGATGGATGAGATTAGATTGTCAGCTGAAGGAGTGATGATGGCTGGATGAGATAAGATTGTCATCTGAAGGAGTGATGATGGATGAATGAGATCAGATTGTCATCTGAAGGAGTGATGATGGATGGATGAGATCAGATTGTCATCTGAAGGATGGATGAGAGTCAGCTTGTCATCCGAAGGAATGATGATGGATAGATGAGAGTCAGATTGTCATCTGAAGGAGGGATGATGGATGGATGTTGGATGAATTTCATCAGTCTCATTGAATGTTTTCGTCGTCGTCTTCGTCTTCCTCTCGACACATAGTGAGGGAAATTGGCGCCAGTTCCGAGCTTTTTGATTGCAGCTCAGGGAGCCAAGAGATCGATGGCGTGGAGCAGCAAACACCGATTGAACGAGTATTTTAATAGAGTAGGTCCGATTGTGGCCTCTTTTAAGAGACAGCAAGCGAGTCAGCAAAGCAAAGCAAAAGCAAACGGGGAGGGAGAAAAAAAAAAAAAACCAAAACCAAATCACGTCTTCTGCCGTTGATTCGGTTGTCACCTAAAGCAGGTGTTCTCCTTGTGACTCGTCATCCCGTGTATCCTGCGTCACTACTTCAAGTGGCCGAACAAACTGCAGAATCTATACAACAAGTACATGAATTAGCTTAAGGATCTGTATTTACAATTTTCAGGACCACCACTCGGATTTCTCTAATCTTCGAGTTAGTTCCATGATTTGTGTAGCTCTTGTTTTGCAGGTATATTCTCCTTAAATGACTCGTCATCCCATGTTTCCTGCATCACTACAAGTGGCCGAATGAAATACACATCTACATAATATTCACATTCATGAACTAGCTTGTGGATCTATGTTTACAATTTTCAGTAGCACAGCTAATTTCAGTTAGATTTCTCTAAGCCTCGAGTTAGTTCCACATTGATTTGTCTGTGTTTGTTTTGCAGATATCTACTCTCCTTGCGACTCATCATCCCGTGTTTCCTGCATTACTGCAAGTGGCCGAACAAAAACAGATCCATACAACAAGCAAATGAATTAGCTTATGGATCTGTATTTACAATTTTCAGGCCATTCACGACTAATTTCACACTTATTTCTTTAATCTTCGAATTCCATGATTTGTCGGTCTTGTTTTGCAGATACCTATTCTCCTTGTGACTCGTAATCCCTGTGTTTTCTGCATCACTGCTAGAAGTGGCCGATTAAACTACAGATGCATACCACAAACACGTGAATTTAGTTTATGGATATTTATTTACAGATTTTCAGGAGCACGATCAATTTTACAGGGACTTGTTTAATCTTCGAGAGTTCATGATTTGTCGGTCTTGTTTTATCAGGTATTCTTCTTGTGATTTGTCGTCCCGTGTTTCCTGCATCACTGGTACAAGTGGCCGCTCAAACTACAGATGCATACAACAAACACGTGAATGAGCGTATGGATCTGTATTTACAATTTTTCAGGAGCACGATTAGTTTAAGATAGTGATTTCTTTAATCTTCAGAGTTCCATGAAATTGTCGGTCTTGTTTGTATCCTGTATCCTCCAGCGGAGAATGCGGGATTCTTCTTGAACAATGCTGTCTGTCTGAACTTATCCTGGTTTTGCAATTCTATTTCTGAGAGGTTTTGTCGTTGAAAAGCAGGCGATTTACTTGGTTTTCTTTTTTTTAATAAATATTTTTGCGTTGATTTGTAGTTGAACAGGCAAGAGAGTTTTTAGATCTGCACTTAGTGAATTGCGGATTTGATCGGTCTTTGCTGATGAATACGCTACCAACAGTCGAGCTCAGGATTTTCCATGGCTGCCCGGATACAAGATTCGCACCACTTCTCCTCTGACTTCGTGGTTTTCCTTTTCTGTTTTTGTTATTCCTCATTGCTTACGGAGGAATGACCACCGATGACAACCCTGTAGCGCGGTCTCTTTCTCGGTCGCTCTGTCTGTCTCTTTCTTTCTCTCCATGGATGCCCGGATACAAATTCGCACCATTTCTCATCTGATTCAGTGTTTTTGCTTTCTGTTTTCGTTATTCTGAGGGAGGCATGACCACCGATGACGATTCTGTAGATCTCGGTCTCTCTCTCTTTCTCTCTCTCTAACTATTTTGAAGTGATCCTCATGCTCAGAGGAAGAACAGATTCCCAACTGATGATGGTGGCTGACAACGACGGCAGAAGATTTTCTATTGGTTTTTTGTTGGACAATTGTCAACTCTTGAACAAGAATCATTCTTGACCTGCAAGATTAAAGGAAAACATGCAATTTTCTTGACAGAAAATTTTCAGGTATCGTCATGACTCATAAAAGTGTGTGCACCTCCCTCTCTCCCTCCTTCCCTCCCTCCTCATGCCACCTGCCTCCCTTGGATGTCTCTAAATTCTGCTGTAAATCCAGAAAGAACATTTCTCATCCTGGCTCAGATATCTCTGCTTTGAATCCAGAAAGAGCAATTCTCATCTTCGTTGAGTACAGCTATCTGTCTTCCTGCTTGATTGCTGTTGAGCTAGGAATGCATAATCATCATATGTAAGTAATCTTGTGGCAGCATCATCACTAAACAACGGTAAATGATTTCATTGCACATATCTAACCTGCTGGACTCGCAACCAATCTCAGCCTGATTCTGTTTTTACAAGCTCTGTGATCATCTGTGATCCTATCGTGATTCCATTGCACAGCTTCTTCCCATGATTGTACACTCCATAGTTCTGATACTGATCAATGTTTCTCTATTTTGTCAGAATCTCATGAGATCAGCGTCAGCATCAGCATCAGCCTCACCTTTTTTTGCAACAAGATTTTGGAATGGAAAATGTTGGGTTTTTTTTTTCCCCTTACGGTCACCACAAGGTCTGTGCATTGAAAGCCACTACCCGACAAGCTCAGACAGAGTGCATACACAAACCATTTCAAGCTTCAGGCCATGTCACACACATCAGGTGAGCACCCACCCAACTCAAGAGAATCCCCACATAACCACAATTCAGCATATGAGAGAAGGATGTTACAATCACTGCTATTGATCTTGGGGCTCATGTTTGGAACTCAGGATGGAAGGAAAGAAATTGCACGGGTGTGTTCTTCTTGAGGAAAGCTGGAGACTTGTGACTTAACCATTGGAAAGGCATCACTTTGTTGTCATTCCAAATTGTCAGACCACAACTGTACAACACACACCAGAATTCCCAACCTGACATCTCCAGGGCATGTCTGGGAAAACCTAATTGATCCATGTTGTTCCCTGATATCCTTGGCAAAGAATTTTGTTTCTACATGCAAAACATCAAATGGGAACTCGACGGTGGAGAGACAACATTGATTCGACTCTTTGCTCCTGTAACAAGAGGAATGGGGTGTTGAGTTTGAAACCTTATTCTGAAGTGGGCAAAGAGACTCACTTTCATATACACGCTTGTTAGGATGCTCGTGCTCATTGAACTTCATTTTGCACTGACAACACACTCACCACATGCCTCTCTGCATTCATCTCTGCACTCTTCATCATCAACTCCAAAACTTGACTTGCCTCTCTTCCTTTTTTTTGCTTGCAATGACATTTGATTTATTGCCCTGAAAAAGAAAACCTCCTTATTTGCTGCTTGTTTGAGCATGTCAAGCTTGCTTCCAAAGTCATGGAGTCAACAAAATCAACAAACTTGCATACAATACCAGAAAAAAAAGGGGGGGGCGATGAACTGTGATGTACACAGATAACTGTTTCACAGTTCTCACCCCAATTGGAACTTATGCAAACATTTTTAAGTCCCAAAATTTTCGAGGCAAGGGAATAAAGAGTTCAAATTTGGACAAACCAATCTGGAGCCTACACAGCATGGTGAAAAACCAAAACTACTACTGTTGCCAAAACTATGTATGCAGAAGAGCCCAGTCCGTCACCACATCTGATTACTGTACAGAGAGTGAACTAGTATTATTCCTAACATTGAACATTGCCTTTGATAGAGTGTTGCTCTCTATCTTTGCCAACTACCTACTGAAGTAATGGCAAGAGAATGTCACCACAACCTATAAACAATCTCTGGGTGCTTTTTGCTTTAACAATGTTTTGAACAGATTTTACAAGATAGAAGATATGGACACATTGTGGGCACAAGAATCCAACAGGAGGAGGCATGGCCACAGGAGAGTACCCTGTGGAGAGATGTCCACCAGGGTGGATTTACACACTTGTTGAAGAGCCTATTGTTTCCTTGTACCTGGAGATGCAGTGGACAATTAGCTTACATACCATTCAGTCAAGAGGAACTGCCTTTCAAGACTCATACTACAAGCGTACACCTCTCTGGCCATCATACAAGAATCATACAACTGGATACTCATTGAGTACTTGTAATCAAGGGAGTTATGAGGCTAGTTTCTAAGATTAAGGTGATGGTGGCTGATAGTTTCATTTGTGCAAGCCTTCCTTCATGGACTTACCTTTTCACTATGTGAACAGCAAGGTGTAACTCTTTAAGACCCCAGAAGTTCTGTCTTGTTCTCATGAACTTCATCTCTCAAACCATACAAATCCAATATCTAACTGATACAATCTTCAGTTCAAGATTAGGGCAGTGCCCATCATGCCTTTGCACTGTGCTGATTACCTGTAGAAACCTGGTGCTCACAGCTTCCAGATGCACCTCCACTGTCCTCTGGCTTAGCACTAGGGTTCGTGAGGTAGCTCTTTTGTGATGAGGTGTCTGATACGAGGGAAAGTTGGCGTGGTAGAGAAACTCCTTGAGCATTGCGTTCATGGGCTGACAGGTTAGACACACCCAGAGAGGGAAAGGAAGGCCCGCCTGGCTCTGTTATCACAGTGGATGCCAAATCTGTGAGCTTTGCATGTGCTGCTTCAAGTTCTGGTGCCACCCCTGCATGGTTGGCTAGGGTTTCCTTGGCTTTCTCTAGGATGGATTGTAAATACTTGCCTTGAGCCTCAATCCGCAGCTGTAGATGTCTTTGGACCTGCAAGAGAAGAAGAGCTTGTTGTAGCGACCTTACAGCATCTCACAACGTCTGAAAGAATCAAGCTTTAACAAATTTGAGTTGTCTCAAGTTCATATAGTTGGAGTATTCAACATATCCTGTGTCCCTAAAGTTGATCAAAAGAGAACCCCGGGGGGGGGGCCTGACACAAGATACCTCAAGTTGCTCTTGCAGTCGACGTTGGACCTCCATTTGCAAGTGAACAGCCTCAGTTATTTGGAAGTTTCTGCAAACAAAATCATATCCGTTTTATAGTGGACATGTGATGGGTATAGATCATTTTCTTGAATGCTCTGAATATCCAAAAATGCTATGCACAAACCTTGAAGAAAAGTTAGGTAGCTTTCTTCTGTGCATCAACTCTGAAAAAAAGCTCATCTATGGTGGAACATTGCCTATCAACAGTGTGAAAAGTTAGTCTTTCAACTATTAGGAGGATTGAAGAGATAGAAAGCTCACTTACTCTTGTGGGTTCTGTGACTTGGGTGTGACCATACTCTGACAGGCAGCAGCAGTGTTTGCTCCTTGTCCATCAGAAGACACTGTACAAGAGCTCACAAAAGAGAATAACAACAAAATGAGAACAGTCACACCATAAAATGGCACATTACAATTCCAGGCAATGACAAAGGTTTGTCTTACAGCAGGATCAGCTGACAAAATAAGAGTGACTGACCCTACAATCTTAAGTGACATTTTGGTGCACTCTGTCATTCCCACCAAAAGGCATGCACAGACACTTAAAATGAAACCTCTCAGAGAAGAAACAATTAACGGTCACTGCCTTTCAATCAAGCATACCATGAGGAGCATCCTTTGTTTCAGGCATACTCCCCTCTCGATGAAACTGCTTTCCAAGTCGGTACTTCTGCAAGCCCTCAGACAGAAAACAAGATCAGAAGTTGCAGACATAAGCGTGCAACCCACTTCTGAGAACTACGTGATAAAGAAGACCACTCCAATTATTGATCAAGAACAGAACGAAGACAGGAAAGCAAACCGATATCCAAGTACCCCATCTCTTGGAAGTTTGATTTGCCTGTTACTTTGAACTCCATATTAAACTTTAAGAAAGCAAGTGAAATCCACACCTTCAAGTAGCTCTCTTCAGTACCTAATGAAGAAATGAAAATAGACCTTTTGGGTCTGGGAGAAAATGCAAAAGACAAGTGAGAATGGAACCTGGAGGTGGCTTTTCAGATGGTAAAGTGTCAGGCCTTTCACACCCATCACCCTCATCACCGATTTTGGTGTCGCCTCTATCAACAATAGAGAGAGGAGGAAACGCTCATCATCTTCTCAACACTAGCAAATGAAGATTCTTAATGCACCAGGTGTTAGAGATTTTCTGAACACTAGCAGTGGAACGTTCAACTTCTTGCATCAGGCGTTACAAAAGGTTTTTTTGAAATACTAGCAATGAAGAATGATTTTTCCTGTGCATCACGTGTTACAGAGATTTTCTCAACACTGGGTGATGAAGTTTCTTCTTGCATGATCAGTTGTTATGGAGATGTTCTGAACACTACCAGTGGAACAGTCGTCTTGCATGATCAGTTCTTATAGAGAGTTTTTGAACACTACCGATGGAACATTATTCTTGCGTGATCAGTTCTTATAAAGAGTTTCTGAAAACTAGCAATGGAATATTCTTCTTGCATGATCAGATGTTCTAGAGGTCATGAGACATCCTAGCAGTGCAGAAGATACAAAGAAAAATGTATAATGAAGAACAAACTGAATCAAGAGTGTGAATTGGTAGCAAGCGACCACAAGCCTGAGTGACGCTCATGACACTATTATAGTGGAAGAATAGTAGCAGTGAGGGATGATGCAGGAAGAAGCTTACTATCAGAGCCTCCAAGCTGCATCACTGCGTCCACAAAACGCTCGTGAAGCTCTGGAGTCCATCGCAAACGCGGCTTGGGATCAGGAGAGGTCAATCCTCCACCATCTCCAGACAAGCTTCCACCATACAAAGATGACCTGTCTTGATAGTTTGGCGAAGGGATTTGTGTCCGGTGCGGTATCAAACCCGGACTCGTGTATTTCTTCATTTGGTACATGTCTCTCGATTTCTTCTTCCCCCCCTCAACTCTAATTGACTCTGAGCCTTTACAAAAGACGGTAAGATGATTGCAGCTTCTGCAGCTAAGGAATGAAATTGATTTCGAGCACCTTTGGATTCATCATATACCAGAGATGCTGCGACAAGTTCTGTATTTTGCGTCGACTCCCAATTTTGAGGGATTCAGACAGAGCATTCTACCACTTGCTATCCATCAAAGCAGCAACCAATCTCTACATCACACAGCTTGATTTTACGAAGACATAGATATTCCAAATGTATGCAGCATCACGATGCAGATGTTTCTTCATCTAAGTCAGCGGCGTCTACATACATACAAGAATCTCCAGCCAGACTTCCCCAGGGCGTTCTACAGATGGTGAAATGCGACTGCCGCAACTGTCCATCTGAAATCTGCAACAAAGTTTTAGAACCTGAAAAAGAAATATGCTGGAGAATGAAGCAGCATCACTGCTACAAACAAGAAACTCCTGACCACACACACACACACACAAAAAGGCAGGAGAAGAAAGCTTGTGTGTCCGGTTGCTTTTGAGCCACAGAGCACAGAAATGGATCAAGGAAAAACTTTGCATCAAGAGGAAAAAAAACGAAATATAAATGAGAGAAAAGCTCGCCGATGCTAGCGCGCATCAGACTAGCAAAAAATAAGAATTCTAGCAAATGAGGAAAAAAATTGCGAAGAAAACCGAACAAAGACAGAGAGCCACAGACACGAGAGAGAGAAAGAGAGAGAGAGCGAGCGCGAGTGAGGGAGAGCGGAAGAAATATTCATCCAAGAAGGAGTTTTTCATCCGAATGTTTTCGTCGATCTATCGCGTGTTCTCATCTTACACTCTACCTACTTACACACTTAATTATTAGGTCACGATGGTTTTAGTCAATCTGTCAGTAGTGCATGCAGGTGCATGCATGGATTTCTACGGTCCAGATGAAATTTTCGTCGATGATCAATGGCCAAATATTCCCCCCCCCCTTTATTCTTTTATTATTTATTTATTTATAATAAATTTCTTGTTCCTTATTTTCTTCCTTCTATTCTCTAAATAATAAGTATTTTCAAAAACCATTTCCTTGCCTTTTTTTGTGCCACTCTCTCTTCAAAAAATATACACTTTTTGTTTTCTTTTTTTTTCCTTTCACCGTGTGCTTGCTTTCCGAAGTGGGTTCTGGCCACAAATAGATTTATTCGCACATATATTTATTTTACTAGTGTTATTAGGGTCCGGATGTTTTTAATGAACCTTTGGTTCGGATCCTTGTTACTTAGTCTTTTGCTTTAAGATTTTTTTAAAAAAATGTCGGGTTTTAATTCCGCTTTTAAAATTTTTATTTTTTGAAGCGGTTTCGTGGAATTCTTAACAATTTGGTCGAGGCATATCCGCAAGCATAATTTCCCGCTCCAGGCTGGCACGGAGAATTTGCATAAAGATCCCCGAGTAGGACCAAAAAAAACATTTTTCGGAAGGCAATCTTCACTGGCTGAGATGAGGTGCTCCAGCCATTACGCTCGGTAAATCCATCCCCCCCCCCCACCCCACTCCGGTTCCAAGGCATAATAATGGACTATATTTTTGAGCAAATGACCACTTAAATTAAAGAAGGCCCTCAGGAGCAAGCCTTACCCTATGAAAAATAATAATTTATCGACTATCAAAGAGAATTGGACCTTATTGCAAGAGAGAATATAACAATAAAATAGAAATCTTCAAATTCTAAAACCTTGGGGGTGGGGGGGGGGGGGGGGGGGGAATTTGGAATTTTTTATTTTCTATTCGCAATGTGTTCTCACCAAGTTTCCAAGGGGTTCCCAGTAAGTTCCCAAAGGATTCCCAATGTGCACCTCAAGATGTTCCCTAGCACTGCTTTTTTTTTTTAATCCCATTTGCCATGCCGTGAAAATTGTCCTCATTTTCACCTGTATAGTTGGGTTTGAATACAAAGGCACCCTATATAGAAACTTGCAAATTAGAAACTTCTATTTTGGGGAGCCTCCAAAGTTTTAGTTTTTTTTTTTGGTGTGTTACAGGCCAATCAAAATGGCTCATTGTTTTGCTTTAGGACTTGAACCAAGACCGTGATTTTTTCAGATAAAATAAAATTACAACGGAGAGCTAACCAGAGGTTAATTAGTAGTTAATTGCTGATTCTGGTGTAGGTTAGTTGAAACCAAACTAGAACTGGGTCTGAATTTGAGAATAAAAATCAAAATTTACTTGTTTTTTTTTGAAGAACCAGACCTGAAACGAGATTGTTGGTTTCATTTATGTGTGGAATCTGAACCATTCTAATTTATTTTTTTAGAACCAACAAAACCAGGGGTTCTCCCTTAAAAAAAAGTAAAGAATTGCCCCCCCCAACACGGCATTTTACCTCTGTTAAGGTAGAATTAGCAAGGTCTCCAATTGGATGAAAAAATGTCAAAACATGCTGGTTTGGCTCAGGAAAACAGTTTTAGCGCAGAAAAATCACTCCGTTTGCTGAAATGGGCAAACAGCACTGTGTTGCTGCGTAAAAGAGTGTAATAAATACGATCTGACTGCTTCTCAGTGCTTTTGATTGGCTCATCATAATGATTGCTCCAGGTGGTTTGCTATTAGTAGTCCCCCCACTTATTTGCTGACTGGGGTTTCCAGTTTCAGTTTTATGGGTGAGGTTGCAAAAAAAAAGTAGACAACTAAAACTTGGATGTGAAAAATATTTTTGAAGGAAGAGTCACATACTGAGCACTGCTGGAGATGCTCTAATACTTTATGTTTTTAGGTAAAGTAGACCATTCTAAAAGTGGCTAAATAACGAGTAAAATATTTGTAGTGTGTTTTGGAGGGTGCATCACCTTCAGTAAAAAAAATTGTCTCAAAGGAGGACGGCACCTTATTTGTAAGGTTTCCCAAAATGAGGAACCTTACATGTGAAGCTTTCCTAGTCGTCTTCTCTCAAATGAATCAAAGCAATTCATGTGAGATTTCTGCTGATTGTTTTACACCAGACATGGACCTCAAACAGGGCTTTTTTGGGAGTGAGAGACCCACATGAACTTGTCTCTCCTTCCCAGAACAGCCCCTTCCTTGGTTGTCACTCAAGATCCTAAAACAAACCACTAGGCAAAGTGGAGGGGACCAAAGATTTCAAGAGGGTCTCAAGATAAACCCTTCTCCTACACTACCCAAAAAAAGTATTTATTTATTTATATAGCATGGCTGTTATCTAACAAAATCTATAAGATCCTTGACACAATTTGACAAGAACCTTTTGAATATTGCCAAATTTGGCTAAATATACTTATGGATGATTGCCAGTTGAGCCACACCACAAAATTGTAAAATAAAACCATTGAGCCTCTCTGCTAGTGAATTTTCTTCTGGTGAAAGTTCTTACTATTTTGCATGTTGTTTTGACATTGAAAGAACTTGGGAACATGTGTTTATTCAATAGAATTCATGAAGTAAAATTTTGAGAAATTAAAAAAACATGGGTGCCAGGAGGTAACTTGATACATCACAAAGAGGATGTGGGCTAAACCCATCACACAAGTCTTGATCCTTACAATCACAACTTGTTGTGACATCAAATTCCTTTTCACTACACCTCTTTGTCTCCGCATCAAAGGAACTGACATCAATCGATCAACTTTGGTTTCAATGTAACTCCGTAAAATATGATATGGTTACACATCACCACTTTGCATCACTTTGCATCAAGCACAATCACTGGCTAACCAGAAATCAGTAACATAAAAGTGTGGAGAAGCTTGCACTCAAACTTTCGTGATTTGCATCTTCAAGTGAAGTGACCACCCCAAACATGAGAGAAATTGTGAACTAATGTGTCTGCAAAAAACTGCAATTGGTGAAGGACAAACCTCCTGAATAAAGTCTCTGAAAGCAAGGAGCCCAAAACTCAAAAATAGGTAGCTCATCACTGGTGATGATTGTGCCATTAGGCACAGCTCTAACAGCAACAGCACTCCACACACCCATGTCTCATGAGAATGTGACTGAGAAATTGATTGATAAGCTCACAAAACATGTATATATTTGACTGAAAAATTATGGTTCAGAAATTCAATGATACCTTTGTATTTCATGAAACTTTGTAAAACTTATCTTGTTGAGTGCATTAGTCAATCTGTTATATATTCTTCAATAAACCTGAGGACACACAAAAGATGGCACGGACATGGATTATTCATCTTGACCAAAAGTAACTCTCTTTCAGCTAACCAATGAGGAGAGGACTTTTCCATGTTTTACACTTTGCTCTTAGCAGTCAGAATTTATGTCAAACAACAGAACATAGTGCACTGAATCTACCATCCATTTGTCCTTCTTAATTCACTTCTTAGTATAGCCTTTAAGGAAAAAAGTGAACCAGGGATTGAAACTTGTACGTGGTTCATTAACAATACAAAATACTACCATGACCTAAATTTCACATCCTATTTGTTGCATATGTTGTTTCCATCTTAACCTCATAGTTGCATGGTTGTTTGACATCGATTTAGCACAAATAGTTTATTTTCAAAGTACTACTAGAGATGCATCCAAGTTCAAAGCCTTGGGTTGAAAAGTACTTACATGTTGGACCATCTCATGTCTCTGGAATGCTGTTCCTGCATGAGTGCTGATGTTGATGCCGACTTGGAATGGAGATTTGTTGGAGTTGGAACTCAGCCAACTCTCCACTTTGAAAATAGTAGTCACTAGCAATTCAGTGCTCAGAGTGTAATGCACCTCGTCCTCAAGCTTCCATGAATCAGGGGTTAGTCAGAACATTGCCAAATGGTGCACCTGCAGCGGATGGCTCAAAACATGGTGGCAAAACCAATTCAGCCAGCAGCTGCTCTACTTGCTCATTGCTTTTTCGGAAAGTTCAATGCCATCCAATTCCTGAGTACTCCCTTTTGCCACCACCTTCTGTCTTCCTTAACCTACAGTCCTTCCACCCCCTTGTCTCTCGCTCTGTATTGTGCAAACAATCTTCTCCTCCTTTTCGTCTGCCGACGCAACAGCCAGTCATCAATAGTTTGTAAAAGCGAATCGCGCAAAAAGAATTACAACGGCGCAAGAAACTCTTTGCTGCTGCAACTCCTGATCAGAAAGCAACAATAATGATCTGCTCCATGGCTTACGACAATTGCTTCTCAAGAAAACTCCTGAGAGAGGAAAATCGCGAGTCTCGACTAGCAGAGAAAATCCGTGAGAGCTGCGGCCACAGGCAGGACGAACTAAAGTTCCAACAACGGAAAAAAAACTGGCAAAGAACTTACATGGAGAACTTTTTTGTCATCCAGTGCAAAAAAAACAGCCACTATTCGCTTGAAAAAGCGAATCGCGCAAAAAGAATTACAACGGCGCAAGAAACTCAGCTTTGCTACTGCAAGTCCTGATCAGAAAACAACAATGATGATCCGCTCCATGGCTTACAACATTTGATAGCCATAAATCGATTGTTCCCGCGAATTGCGCCAAAAGAATTACAATGCCACAAGAAACTCTTAGCTGCTGCAACTCCTGATCAGAAAGTAACAGTAGTGATCTGTTGGATGGCTGACAACATTCGCTAGCCATCAATCGCTTGTAAATGCGAATCATGCGAAATGAATTACGGCACCACAAGAGACTCACCTTTGCTGCTGCAACTCCTGATAAAAAAGCAACAATAATGATCTGCTCCATGGCTGACAACATTCCCTACCCATTATTCGCTTGTAAACGCGAATCGCGCAAAAAGAATTACAACACAACACAAGAAACTCTTTGCTGCTGGAACTCCTCAGAAAGAAAGCAGCTATAATCGGCATCACAATAGCTTACAACATTCACCAGCCATTAATCATCCATTGTAAACACGAATCGCACAAAAAGAATACCAACACCGCAACAAAATCAGCTTCGCTACTACAACTACTGATCAGAAAGCAACAATAATAACGATCTGCCCCGTGGCCTACAACATTCGCTAGCCATTAGTCGCTTGTAAATGCGAATCGTGCAACAAAAAAAATTTACGGCACACCACAAGAAATTACTCACCTTTTTTCTGATGCAAATCCTGATGAGAAAGCAACAAGAATCCGCTCCGCTCCATGGCTTACAACATTCGCTTGCCGAGAAGAATCCAGAGAGAAGAAAAATCGCGTGCAGCCAAAGCACATGAGAGAGAGAGAGAGAGCGCGCGCGGACTGCGAACGAAGGAAGAAGCGCTTCAAGCGCAGCTCTCGGTAGTGCTCCAAGTAAGAAGCGACCTCTCTTCGTAGACGAATGAATCCAGGAATTCCCTCATTTTCATCCACAAAATCTCGTTCGGATGTAGACAATTTGGAACCTTATTCTACATTAGTGGGTACCCGGTGCATAATGCACCCCTCGAGCTCCGACCTTGCCATTTACATGAAAAAGGTATCTTAAGGCAAAAGAAGAATTATGAAAATTCAAATATGTATGTCCGTTCATCCGTCAGTGGGTAACCGCGACCTTCGGTCACTTGTGAGGCACCCCTGCATTGTTTTACTAAATTCGCCATTTTATTTTTTTAAAAATGCTATAGCCCGAGTAGGACCATCATCATTTAATGCTAATTAATGCTCGGGATCCTCGCCAATGGACTTACTTGAGAAATTTACCCCAAAAAAAAAAAAAAAAAAACCCTGGTATTAACCAATGTGGGGAAAAGGGCGGTGAGGGGGGTATTACATACGCTCCGGATCTGTGGATTTGAACAATTCAAAACCAAAAAATTAAAAATTAAGTTTCGAGTATTTGAAAATTAGCAAAATCAAAAAGAGCCCCCAATTAAGGTGGGTGAAAAACCTTCAAAGACCGCTCACAGACAGACTAACCAGCGAGCGTTAGTCGAAATTATACAAAGTCCGTTTGTCCAGGCCGGTTCTCCCATACAAAATCTGTCTGTCCGTCCGTCCAACTGTCCGGGCCGATTCTGCCGGTGGATTACAACGCAAAACCGTCGGGTCACTTTTCTCTACGTCCACCCCGTCACTTTTCTTTTTCCTGTCACTTTTCTCTGCGTCCGCCATCACCTTTCTCTGCGTCCAGTGGTCACAGACGGACGCATGGACTAAGTGACTTTATATATAAGATACACGTATTTTATACTGTATATACCATTGTTATGACCCCATGTTGTCTGACCAGTTGGGGGAGTTTTTTCTGACTGGAATCTACTCTCCATGGTCCGTTCTGCAGTGTTAAAATGTAAGATTCCAGTTTGTAAAATTGGCACCAGTTACAGAATGGGCTATGGAATTTGACTGTTCCATGTCGCCCCCAGCCACACTCCACAACAAATTCCTTGCTGTAAAAAGTAGGGATCTACAAGCAGAATCAACACTTACTGCAGAATCTGCACCAAAAAGTGCCCAATTCAAAAGCCTTAATTAGCATTATTAGGTCTAGTGGTTTTAGGTTTGCTTATAGTAGGAGCCCAAATTATTGACTAATGCCCCCAAGACATTGATTGATTGGCATTTGAACCCATGCATGGTTTTGGGGGAGGGGGGGGGGGGAGAGGTGGAATGCTTAGGCCAGCACTTGAATGGCAAGCTGCTTTTGGAAGATTGGAAATTTGGTGTTGAGACAAGTGTCCAAAAAGATTGGTAAGCTAGGGATGGGGGGAGAGTCTCTCTTGTTGACCACCCCTCTCCCATTGTGAGATGATGATACAAGAGTCCACAATGGGAAAACTCTCACATACCATCAAAGGTTCATGGTTCCCAATGTATTTTGCAAAGTATTTGATACATGATTCTCCCAATGCAAAGTATTTGCTACAAGATTCTCCCTACGCATTTTGCAACATATTTTGCTACATGATTCTCCCAATGCATTTTGCAAAGTGTTTTGCTACATGGTTCTCCCAATGGATTTTGCAAAGTGTTTTGCTACACTGTTCTCCCAATGGATTTTGCAAAGTGTTTTGCTACATGGTTCTCCCCAATGGATTTTGCAGAGTGTTTGCTACATGATTCTCCCCAATAGATTACATGATTCTCCCCAATGGATTTTGCAAAGTGTTTGCTACATTATTCTCCCAATGTATTTTGCAAAGTGCTTGCTACATGATTATCCCAATGTATTGTATTTTGTAATGTATTTGCTACATGATTCCCAATGTAATTTGCAACTATTTGCTATGTGACTTACAAATACGTAATACATGTATAAAAAGGCTCAAATCACACTATCCAATTTTGTATGTGTAGAGCTAATGCATATTGTTCATATCCATTCATTAAACTTTGAAGGTTCCATGTATATATATATATATATATATATAGATATCCCCTATTAGCATCTAAAAGACAAGTTAGAAGTCAATGTAAAATAGAACCAGAATTTTGTTGAGGGAATATAAAATTTGGACATAGAGACCATGGTTTTGTCTTAGGACCTTAAATATAAGGTGTGTAGGAACAAACCAAAAAAATGTTTGGAGGGTAGGAGGGGGAGAGGTGGGTTTAGATTTTACCATGGTTCCAACCTTCACCCAAAGGATTGTCAAAATGAGTGAATGGGTGAGTTCTCAATTTATTCATTTCTTATAATTGAGAATCTAGTTATCGAGATTTTTCACGGTTTACTACTAGTTTTCATTTTTGCAGATTTTTAATGTTGCATCATGTATGTCAGTATCCCAAATAAGGATTATGCATTAAATGGCAATAGGTTTCTACAACATGTCCAAAAAAACAAAAAGCTAGTACATCTAAAATCCAAGTGGAATAGTGGTGAAAAAATTTCCCAAAAATAAAAATTTCCTAAATATGGTGAATTTTTCAACAAAAAAGAAAGAGAGAAGAATATGTGGGCAAACATTCCCTTTTCATTTTTATTTTCCACATTTGTGTGAAGTTTTGCACCAAAAAAAAAAACTTGTTCACCACTAGTTTTAAATTTTTAACATGTTATTTGCTTAAAAATGTATATCATGTGTGACATGTAGTTTTGGAGTTGTGCATGTGAGAATACTTGTAGCCCAAAATAGTTCATGTGATGGGTGCATTAAGTCTTAATGGCAATATGATTGACAATAAATCCTTATTTTTGTCCAAAATGATCATATTTATGTGGAGATTTTTCATTAGGGATGTTGTCAATGTGTCTCACAACTCTTACCATTTGAAATTTTATCCTTTTCACGAGGATCTAAAGTGTATCCTCACATGAATATAATTTTTATTATGATTTATAATTGAGATGCTTGCAATTGAATGTTAAACTCTTTCTACTCAAAATCCCCAAATTCATTCTTTTCACTTTGGGTATGTAATAGTTGTTATAAGGTAGTGACAACATCTTGATACAATTTCATGGAACATAATGTGGTGAGATATTTCATGTTCTAAATGATTATCACATTGAGGAAAAGACATATGACTATGAATTGGTCTTTTTTTTAATTAAAAAATTGTGATGTTCCTCCAAAAAATAATCCATGAATATATTTAACCAAATTTGCTGATATTCAAAATGTGAAAGTATAAATTTTAAGTACATTTCAATATTGTAGGCAATTGTTGCAATTTATTTTGGTTTTTTGGTGATTTTAAGAAACTAACAACAACAAAATACATAATCTTCTTTGCAAAATGGTGAAAATTCACCACAACATTGATGAACGGACCATCATTGGGTGTCATTAACTAAAGGAAAGTGAATTGTATTTGGAACAAGGTTGCCTATAGTGTCTTGGTGGCGTGTTGTGGATTTTTAGGACATTTCAATTTAAGCATCCCAAAAATAAGCGTAGCCTAAAAGATTTGGGGATGTTTCAATTTGGTTCCATTGATGACATAAAATATCAAGATGGCAATAAGGGACAACATCGAATGACAAACTACCAAGAGGGGATGATGGGGGAAACGACAAGCTTACAATGAAAAATGACATGGGATGACAAGCTAACAATGAAAAATGATGGGGCACAATGAGAACAATAAGGAACAACAAGAGGAATGGCATGGCACCAAAGTGTGACTATAAAGAAGTTCAAATGACAAGTGGGCATGAAAGGGCACCAAGACCCATGGCAAGGTGTTGGGGTGAGACCAAAGAATATATAGAGAGAGAGGTTTGTTTTCAAGGAATGAATGGATAATGAAGGACAACATGGACTAATGGGGGTAATGAATCCAATATAGCGTTTTCCCCCATTGAAAGGGCATGAAAAGGGACACCAACAAAAATGACATGTGGGTTGATGGGAGTATTGACAACAAACAATGGCATGGATTAAGAAGGACAATGGGAAACATGGATGAGGACAACAAACACTACAACAAAACGTGTCCTTAGTCGCTAAGTGATTTCATTGGATTTGAGTGAATTCATTGGTCCCACTAAACATCACTTAGTGGGGATCCAATGGATTCACTAGTCCACCAAATGAAGATGAAGGAACTACACCCACATTTTGTAGTGAGGAATTAAAGTTGTTAGGAAGGATATTGGGCACATTCAAAAGCACGATGGTTACAAAAACAAATAAAATTTGAATCTCCACCTCAACATAAAAATTCGAATTTTAAATAAAATCAAATGTAAGCATAAATTTGCATCCTATCAAGATAACAAAAATGATGGTTTGAACATGCCACAAATAGAGTTAAATGTAAGCATAAAAAAAATAACTACCTATCAAGATAACAAAAATGATGGTTACACCATGCAAGAATCCTTGGGACATGTTGGGATGTCCTTCTTAACAACCTTAATTTGAAGGGGCACCTCATTTGCATCATCTTTGATAAAGGGTTATTACATTTGGCCAAACAAGCAATTAGATGATTGAATTCACCTTGTCATCAAACATGTCACAAAATTCGCCTCCATGAGACATTTTGGGCCAACTCAATAATCTTATGACCCAAAGTTGTTGCCAATTAATTTTATATTGTAATTTTCACACATAAAATTGAACTACGATTATTTCCTTTAGATGATTGAATTCACCTTGTCATCAAACACATAAAAAATTCCCCTCTATGAAATATTTTAACCAAAATGTTTACACACCAAAAACAATGCAATCTAGTACTATTGTAACTTACACACATAAAAACCTAAACTACAACTAATGCCTTTAGCTTTAGTAGATGGAATTCACCTTGTCATTAAACACAGCACTAAATTCCCTTCCATGAGATATTTCAATCAATAGAAAATCGTTATGCACGAAAATTAATGCCAATTAATATTACTATTGTAACTTATAGATAAAAATTTTAAATAATTTTTCTTTTGTACTTACAAGTAAATTAACTACCTTAAAATTCATTCAAACCTAAAAATGATGAAACATAAAATGGGCACATTCACTTTTAATACAACTTTCTCAAAATATTTTTAAAAACATGACAACAGTACCCCAAACCTCAAGTAAGTGATTTTATTTTAACATTTTTTCTGCTACTATGTTCACACCTTGTGATACGATATTATTCTGTTTATATGAACTTTTTTTCCTTCATGTTTTGCATAAGTGTTTTAGGGACCATGCATTGTTGCAATTTTATTTTTTATTTTTTAATTGGGTATATATTGAGCTATAAAAATTCATTGTTTATACAATGATGTCCTTGTTTTCATCATGCAATCAATGTGAAGTTTTTGAAAAGGAGATCACTCCCATCTTACATTTTTCCCTTCAAATTTCAATGAAAAAATTATCATTATTGAAACTTTAGCTTGTTCTTGTAATTGAAATTATGAGAAGCCATATATTATCTTCGAGCATGCCTTTATGTATAAGTGAGAAATTCAAAGAAATGTTGAAACCATGTATTACCACTTGGTTCATGCAATTTTTTCTTGAAGAATTCGACAATGAAATACACAATAGATTGATAATTTCCTTGTGACAAATTAAAACCTTCTAATCAAGGTACCAAGTATCATGTGGCCATCCATAAATTGAACTTTGTGTGGTGTGTGCACTTTACAAACTTTGTAATTTATTTTTTTCTATTGGTGAATCAATAATATCAAGATGGAAAAAAACAACTCAAAGTCCATTTTTTGAATGTATTTATAATGTATTTTCAAGAAAACCTTTCAAGTGTTGTTAACAACAACATTTTTTTCATGTCCAATTCCAAAATGCTCTACTCTAAATCTTTTTTAATAACTTTATGAAATATAAGTTTTGAAAAACATATCTATGTAGACATCTAAATGAACTTTGAAAAAACTAATATTGTGTATTAAAATGTTTTCACAAAAAGAAATCTTACTTGGAAAGTTCATTCTAAGTGATATAAACCTTTAAAGTTTCATGTCCCAAAATTGTGGTTTTATTATCTAATTCCACCACATTGAGAAAAAATATCCAAAATCATGTTGGTAGATTGTGACCACTAATGATACTAGCCTAACTTACAAAGTCCACTTGGATTGAATATTGATGTTTTGTATGTGTTTTTTTTTAATTTGAAGAAATAAGAGTTAATGCACATTTTGATGGACTCATTTTTCTTAGATGTCTCAAATGCATTAAGATTATACACAACAAAAGTTGTGTTGCCCAAAAATTTACATTGTGACATCCATAAAAGTTCACCTAAAATGCTTTCACCCATCATTCTAGTCATTTGTGAAGTTCATCATGTGTGCATGCTATAAATATAATTAAACTAAACAAAAGATATTGCGGTTAGTAAACAACAAAATGGTGATTGTCACGAAAGCTTTCAGGCATTGGTGCAATTCTCCAAGTGTTTACAATGTTAAACACATGTTTCAATTGCAAAGCAACATACTCAAACAAGAAATTTACTAAAAATGTGTACATTGGCATGTTGATTTTTATGAATGAAGTTCTTATAGTTTATGATTTTTAAATTATATTACAAATTAGCTCAACATGGACTCTCTAATGACACAAAAGGTTATCATAATGGAACACATCCCTATCTCCTTAAAAACAAGGGATACCTATGTATACCATACTTATAACTAACCATTGACATTTTTTGCACAAACAAATATCTTTCTTAAAATAACACATTCAACATTCAATTTAATAATTTAATTTTTTAGAATGAAAAAAACTTATTAACTATTTAGAATTTTGGAAAAAAAAAGCTACAATTGCTGAAATAATTTATAATAAATCCATCCAAAGATTGTAAAACTAATCACTTAAAAAGATGTTTGAATGTGGAGCACTTCAATTATTGAAGGACTCAATGCAAAACAATCATCTAGCTATGTTTCTTGGCCAATTGTTTCGCACCACTTTTGTTTTGCTAGTGGGTACTAAACCATTGATTTGTGTCAACATGTAGGACTTTGTTAATAAGTTTTGGATCATTTACAAATTTAGAACTTGTAACTTGAGGAAGTGGACGCATGGTAAGAAAGTTGCAAATTTTGATTATCTCATATTATGTTTGTTTCATGCTTTAATATGATTTGAAATGGAAGCTGAAAAGACAAGCTAGTTGGTTATTGGAAGGCCATCAATGATTGAAAGCATTAATCATTTCTTCATGCATCTCAAAGGTTGCATTTTTTCAACCTCAACATCTTCATTGTTGTCCACATCTTTTGTTGCCATGGGTGCCACAATTAGAAAGTTGAAACTTGGATTATCTCATTTTGTGTTTGTTTCATGTTTTAATATAGTTTGAAATGGTTGAATTTTAAAAACCCTAGTTTGTCATTGGAAGGCCATGAAAGATAGCATCAATCATTTTGCATACGTTGCTTATTTTAAACCTCAATGTTTTCATTGTTTTCACATCATCAATTTCAATCATTTATGGTATTTTAGTACAATTGTTTGATGTTTATTTTTTTTGAAGCTATAGTATTCTAATATTTTGAATAATGAAAGGGGAAAAAAATTGTGAAAGGATTTTTTCTTGGTTTTAATACCATTACCAAGTCAAGAATGTAAGTGCATGGTGAAGTGGATCAAAAAGTGGCAAGAGTTTCCTAATTTGCAAGTTTATGTTTCCTTTGTATTTTTTCAAACCATAAGATTTTTTGCTCTTTTAAATTACAACAATGGAATCTTGGTCTATAATCTCATAATGAAATTCATTTAACAATGTCAATATGCACAACATGACAATTAAAATCACACCTAAGTAGTAGAAAAGTAAATCTTGTACTTCCAAATTGGTCCACCTTACCATGCATCCACCACTATGAATACATTAGATCATAATTTTGGCCATTTATTATTGTTACATTGGGAGGAACTTTTGTTATTTGGGGAACAATAACATTCCTTTTTAGGGAAGAACTTTCTTTCACAAAAACATCCATGTTCACCTTTGTGAACCATTTTTCAATGTTTTTTATGAAAGACACATGTATGATTCCATGTTATCTCTTTTGTTATAGTTGAAATACATCCATTTGATCTATGAACTCAATGTTCTTTTGTAAATTGATTATATTTTTTGATGAATCAAGTTGTACACATTATGTTCAAATTGGTGTAATATTGGTCATAATTGACAATCAAGATGTATATTTAAGAACATTTACATGATTCATTAGTATTGTAGGTCCATCAACACTAATGTAAAAAAGAAAAGAATGGAATGTATTGGCAAATGCATTCAATGAAAAAATGTAAAATACTTGGACATGGTAAATAATTGTTGTGTGTTGCAAATCATTTTTTTTTCTCTCCATTTAAACATTTATGAACTTTGAAGCTAGTCCATAGGACTAAAATGGTTGTTTTCTTTGAAAATCTTATTATCCATAAGTATCCAATAACATTTATTGGCTTGGTGTTTCATAATCCAATTTTTTGGTAGTGGTACTAAACCGTTGTTTTATGTCAACACATAGAATTGAAGTGCAAACTTTGCTAACAAGTTTTTATGCATTGAATCTAACTTGTTTGAAAAAGTGGATCCCACGACTAAGTTTGCAAATTGGGATTAATTCATGTTTTGTGTTTGTTTCATGCTTTAAAATAATTTGAAGTGCAAATCAAAAAAAAAACTAGGTTGTTATTAGAAGGTCATGAAAGATTGAAAGCATCAATCCTTTCTTCATGCATTTCAAAGGTTGCATTTCTTCAACCATATCTTGTGCATTATGAGAATTGTTTGATGCTTGTCTTTTTGAGGCTAGAGTGGGTTGAAAATCAATGATTTATTGTTTGCATTTTGGGAAAATTTTCCATCCTTTTGGCATTCTTTTTATGTGAAAAATTATTTTTCAAAAAAAATCAATTAGATCTTGCAAACATTTTGCATTGTTTGGTATGAGAAATGCATGTATGATCCATGTTATCTTTTTTGTTGAAATCAAAATACATTTATTTGACCTATGATAAATGTGTTTTTGTAACTTGACTATATTTCTTGATGAATCAAATCAATGTAAGGTGGAAGTATAGTAAAGCAAACAAAAAATATATTTTGAACTCCACTTTGACGTTGCATCATGCATATAAAAACAATAAAACAACATGTCAAAATGGGTGGAAGTATGATAGAAAACCCTTTGTGCCTTATGTTAACTATAGAAATGTTGGTTTCCTTGCTATTTTCCCTCTTGAAGTGGAATATTTGAACATGCTTTGAAATTTCTTTACTCTTTTATGAGGTAAATTTTGCAAAGAACAAGTCTAAGTTGAAGTTTTTGAGCAAATTTAATCCATACTCTATGATATTGAATTTTTTTTCAAAGAAAAATCTATTTTCATACCTATGTGTAATTGATTATGAGAAAGAATTTTATTTCAACAATTACTATGCTACCAATGCCACTATTAATGTTCTTTTTCTTCTGAGTATTGTATGTTTGGCTTGGTAGTGTTGATAGCCATGTGAACCGTGATTTTGAGATATAACATCTTGAGAAAGTTGTATCTCAAGGTGTTAATAAAACTATCATGGAACAATTTGTGAAGTCCTATAGAGAAACTATATTGGGTTACATGCTACCTACTTATGATTGCTATAAGAGCCTTTGTATTGTTGGGCCTTTGCCATTCCCATCCAAGAAGTTCCAAATAAGCCTTTTTGGGCAAGATGACTATAACAATACTCAAAGGTGTCTGAATCAAATTCCTCTTAAATAGCCTAATACACCCTTATGAAAGGGAAAAACTTTACAACTTTCTTTTATTTTATGGTAATCTTTTTATGTACTATGGCAATTGATTTGACTATTTTGAATGAAGGTTGTTTTAGGTTTCACATATATGTTGTGCATTGAAAAGGTTCACGAGTATGGGTTTTGTTTCTCTCTCCAAAAACTCAATCTAAAGCTCAAGGGATGAAGGAGGAATCAAGTGGGTGGGGTGTAATTTAAGCCACCATTTGAAAGAAGATATGCCCATGATTCCTTTCTTGTATGGATTTCAAAACTCAATGTTGGATGAAGTTTGTTTTCTTTTCTTCAACTTGAATTTCATGGCTTTTGAAAGAGATGTTTGCTTTCCATAATTAGTATTAATGATGCCAACATGAACAATGTAGGCCTTGAACTTACATCCCATTCAAAGAATTGAAAACACATGCCTCAAAAAAACTTTTGACTTGGTGGTGATAGAAGCCAAAATTTTCAAGAAGAAAAACATTATTATGAACTTACAAAAACTATTGTTGTGAAGATAGTTGGATAAAACCTTGTTTAATCCTTGATCTTTCCACATGAATTGGCACATGGTATTTGCAAATTTTCTTGCCCCCTATTAACCTACCCACCATTTTTAGATTTGTTTAAATTCTTTCTTAATGTAAAAAACCAAGAATTCATTTTAAGTACATATTGTAGCATCATCCAAGAGTGGGAGAGAGCTTTTCTCTTTCCCACTATCATTGAATACACTACACCCCAAGATGCTATGAAAAAAATTCTAGCTCTTGTGATTAGAGTCCATTCAATAGCAAGTTGTGTTGATTGTTTTTGTATAATGGTTTGGGATGACAAAGTTTAAACAAGATTTTTAGCAAGCCATCAACATTCTCTCCAATTTCACCTTCCACATGTGCCTTTTCTTTGGTCATAAACAATGACATGTTACCTTCCTTGTTACTTTTCAACCTCTAAATCTTATCACATTAAACATCATCATTCCCAATTGCCTAGTGATGATCTTATAAAACATCAACTCCAAAATAACAAAATGTAACACCAAGCCATTGCCCATTATGTTGGGTAAGGCACCAAGTGAACTAGGCAATGCATCCAACTTAATGGGCAATGAGATGGCCCAAATTTAAAATTCTCATAACACCGCCACCTAATAATGTAAAACACCAAATGCTTCCCCTTTTCAGCAAAATGCCCAAATTCACTTTTGCATGATTAACAACTTAGGGTTTAGGGTATTGGTGTAAAATATTGTCAAGTGGGTATGTGGTTTGGTGGGTTGGAATTAATTTTAAATCTAATTAATACAAATTGAATTGGAATTGGATTTGGGTTTTAAAATGGATTTTGGAACTAGAATGAACAAAAAACGTAATATTTCAGGATTCAACCCAAAAGTGGGTTCTTAGTTCTATTTATGCATGGAACTAGAAGTGAGATTTTTGAAAAAGAAAAGTTTTAAGAAAAACCCTTGAATCAAGGGCAAATTGGAGGTTAACCCATAGTTAAACCATAGGTTCTAGTGGGTTATCCAAAATTGAATCATAACTAGATCTGATTTTTAGAGTTGAAAGCAAAAAACTTTTTTTGAAAGACAAAACTTGAAACTAATGTGTGGAATTGGAACCATCCCAATTTTTTCTAAAAGCAAGAATGAAGGTTCATACAAATAAACAAATGCCCAACATTGATGTAGACTTCTAAAGTATACAAAGTTATCATTATAGTTCATTATTTTTTTAAATATTGGAGAAGGGAGAACATTAAACACCCCTGTTGAACTTTACAAGGGGTTTCAAAATTATTTTTGGCACCTTGCACAAATTTTGCTGCATGGTTTGACTAAAATTTTGAAAAGCAAAAAAAATAGAAAGTCATATGCATTTGTTTCAAATAACAAGAATTTTGGAATTATTAAAAATCTTGAAAACAAATTTGTTTGATACATATTTGCATCATGCATTACACCATGTAGAAAATATCTAGTAACAAATTAAATTGTCTATCATTTTGAATTTTTTAAATTTAGTTTTTAAAAAATCAAGGGAAGAAAAAATGCAAAAAGAATCATTAATTTGAATTGTGAAATTCTTGAAATGACATTAAATAACCTTTGATTAATCTAGAGTTTTTTTCCCCGATCACATGGTTCTAGTACTTGAAGGCACCATCTAAAGTATATTCTACTTGTTATTTGTTAGAGCATACATAAAATGTCCTTCACAAATGTGCACATTAGAAAAAATAGATTCCAAAATTGCATGTGTTTCAAAATAGCAAGTAAAATAATAATAATAATAATCTGAAATCTATTGCATAGTAGTGAAGAACTATCTTGATTTCTATTATTCAAGTATATTAAATTTATGATTAATTTTATTGTTACTCTACATCTATTTGTATCCAACCTTGATAATGATTTTTTTTTATGTGTTATCATGTTTATATGGGTTGTAGGCGTGACATTTCTTCATATCAATGTCATCTTGGTCATAATTGACATTGAAAACATCTATTTGGCATGATATATGCATGAGTTGAATCAATATTGTTCATTCATCAAAACTAATGAAATACAAAAATTAGATTGGAATGTATTGGCAAATTTGTGAATGTAATCAAACAATGTAAAATACTTCCATATTTATTTTAATTTTTCTATTCCATCAATGTTGATGAATTAACCATAACTGATGAACATGTCATGCATGTAGCTTTCCGTGGACATTTTGAATGTTAACATGATCAAGAGGACACCAAAATATTGAACAAACTTCATGATGCTTTCAAAGTAATTTGTCAAGGAGTATAACCAACTTGTAAAGGCAAGTTTATCATATATAAAATGGATGTATTTGGACTTTAACATAGAGTCATGCCTATGTTTCTTATATTGAGCAATATAAAATATTTCATTGAAATGGTTGGATGTCCTCATGTATTGAAAAAATTCATTGCCAAAAGGGAATGTTTTATTTGTTCCTTGAAGGACATAAGCTCCTCCCAATATGCCAATAACAAATCATCAATTTCATTGCAACCCCCTTTCACCTCAAAAAGAAAAAAATTGAACAATTGCCATAATGTACCAAAGGTGTTTTAATGGCCTTCTAATAATCAACTAGTGTTTTTTTTACTACCATTTCAATATATGTCAATTCAAGAAATTCCTTAGTTGGATTACCATTATCCTGATTTTGAAATTTGAGTTCCACCTCTTGTGCAATGAATTTTGGCTTAATCTTGGCATAAGTTAAAATCACATGAAGTTATAGTGGTTAAATATAAAAGAAGAAAATGATCCTATAACATTGATTTATTTAGTAATTTTTTGAAGATTGAAATTTACATTGGAATTTTGTGCAATCTTGTTGTTGTTATCATTAGGTGCCAAAAGTTGATGTTAATTAAAGCCATTCACACAAACATCAACATAATTTCATTACCAATGTGTTGCCAATTGCAATTGCTAGGTTGGATGTGGTATTAGTTTAGTGCAAGTTTGAATGCAAGGTTAAATTGACATCCAATTAAAACCAGCATAATACCACCAAGTTTCAAAAGCATAAAACACCAATCGAAAAAAAATAGTGTGAAATGAAATATAAAATTTACGAAACATAACTTCCTTTAAAATTTTTGGGAGGGAATTCTATTTTGAGACAAGATTTTTTGCTTTTGATACTTGGAATATTTCATTTTGTAATTTGTTATTCTTTGACTAAAAAAAAACTCTTTAAATCATTAGATTGTTTTCCACACCAATACATTATATTACAATGCTTCACTAATGAGTATAAAATGTGAACTTTAAACAAATCAATCAAAATTTAGGAGAGGCAAAAACCAACTTTGAAAGTTTATGGGAAATAAAACACTAAAAGAACAAAAAGAGGCAAAGAATGATTAATCATTCCATATTTGTAGACCTTCAATTCAAACCACAAGTAAAAGCTATGAAGTTTCACATGAATGGAAAAGATTTTTGTTTTGCTTTAGTATAACCTCATGCTACAAATGTTTTGCTTCATTTTAATACAATTAATTTGCCATAATATAAATCTTGGATCTACTTGTTTCTTGGAATTGTTTTGCTCCACTTTAATTTTGACATTGCATTCACATAATTTTGTAGAAAAAATACACCTAATCCCCATTTCCAAGAAGGTCATTTCATTTATGTCCTCATTTTCCATATATTTTTGTCATTGTTCTTTATGGTTTCTCCATCAATTGTAGGGTTCCCAATTCTCCCCTTGACATTATTGTTCAATACGAGAATTTATTTCTGTTTACATGGCAAGTCACACACCATCACAAAATTACAATCATTTTTGCATCAATTTGCAAAATCTCTTTTGTTTGGCCTTCATACACACCACAAGCTACGAAATCTCTTCAAATGATGTTAAGAATGAATGTGAAAAAAACCCTTTTGCATTAAATCCCAAAAAAATAGGAACAATATCAAAAAATGATTAGTTTGGATGCATTTATAGATTTTGAATGATGTGATTTTCCTTTGTTCAAGGTCCATCTATTGTTTCACATTTTGTTTCATGTATTAGCCAAACTCAAGGTTCCCATCCATCATAACAATATTGTTCTACCTACTTTTTAGTTATAAAACTTATTTTTTTAATCAATTATTTTTCACATAGGTAGGTAAAACCTAATGTCAACTTAGTTGGAGTTCATCCCCAAGGAAATGAAGTTAGTTCATTTTTGTGTTTAGGATTTAAGTTCAGAATTTTTTTGGCATGATATGTGTTTTTTCTTCATACTTTTATTTCCTTATAGGCATGTTTAAATTCTAAAATCCTTTTAAATACATTAATCCTATAAACTCGAAATGACCTTGATATTGATTTGGAAACCAACCTTGAAAATCAACTGAGTTCACCTTGTAACAAAGATTGAAATCGTCAAATTGAGAATTATCAATCACAAAAAATAAATTAAAAATCATAATCAATGCATTTTATTTTTAAATGATTAATTAAACCTAAAATTGAAGGTTCTCCCTTTTATTGAAAATGGCCAAACTTGAAACTCAAGGTTTATTTGACAAAGAGGAACTAGCCAACATTGGTTTTTATGATGGACAAAATCATTTTGTATAGAAAATCTCCCCATTTCAAACATTAGGGTTGTAACTAACCAAATACGAAGCAAAACCTTCATTGGAGACCTTAAAAAAACCCCCCATTAATTTAGAAGACCCTAATTCAACAACCCTAAAAAGAAAAACAAACAAACAAACAATCAAACGATTTCATTTCATTTCCTTGAATTTGTTTTTAGGGTTAATAATTTCACATAATTGGATTTAGATTCTCAAATAAAGCGTTTTACAAAATATGCTCTATTTTCCTTGTATATCAACTCCCACTTATTTAATATACATAAATAAATAAATAAATAATAATAATAAATAATATCCACTTAGCATTCATTTGAAGTTTCACAATGTTGGGCTGCATAATAATAATAATAATGATAATAATAGTAATTAATTAATAATAAGCCTGGAAAACCAATTACTGATTGGATTAAATTCCCCATGAATACGTATTTGAAAATGTCAGTACAAGTACAGGTATTAGATCAAGTACACACTGTGTACGTTGTACGTACAAACTACGTATGTATTTTCAGACGTATTTGGTTGCGTATGAAATACGTACGTATGTATTCGGTGACCCCCTTCTCTCCCGTCCTCGGCTCTCTTCCTTCTCTCGTTCAGTCTTCTTCTTGGCTTGCTGGAGCTTTTGTCGCGACCGGAGGAGGAGCTTCGCTTCGCATTTCTCCTTTTGTCTGGATCGCATTTGTTTTTTCTGGATCTTGAAGAAATTGTGGCATGAATTTTTGTTTTTTTTTGGTCTACAACTGCCTGAAGAGAAAGGAGATAGTGCTACAATTGCTTAGTGCTCGGCAGCGGCAGCTACTTTCAAGGGCAAGACAAGGCAAAGACCAAGACAAGACAAAGGGCAAGAGCAGGCTGAATGTGCTATGTCAAGGGAATGTGTAACAGGAAGCAGGGAAGGTATGGGCAGTTTGGTGTAAAAGTTGATTAAGAATTTGATAAACAGGTTTTGTTTGTGTAGTGGAGGAGGAGGACGTCGAGGAGAGTGGAATGCACGCAGTAGTAGCAGAAGAGTCGTTAGAGGAAGCAGGGCCGGGTACAGGTAGCAAAAAGGCTAAGCGAGGAAGCTTTTATCTGGCGGCTGCTTCTTCTGCTGTCTTCAACATGCCATCCACTACTTGTCAGGCGCATGGAGATGAATGTACGCATTTTCGTATTGAAGATATCGTGCAGTATCCTCTGCCAGGTTATGTTGCTCCTGCATCGGTCGCCTTCAGTCCAGATGACAAGCTCGTCTCCTATTTGTATAGTCCTGATAACACGCTAAGCAGGAAGGTTTTCGCTTTTGATCCTGTGACTTGTGTTCGCCACTTGCTCGTCAATCCTCCTGGCGGTGGTGTCGATGAAGGAAATCTTTCTACCGCTGAGAAGCTGAGAAGGGAGAGACTTCGGGAGAGGGGTTTGGGCGTCACCAGATACGAATGGGCCAAGGGAGGTGTCGGTGCACGCTTGATGGTTCCTCTGCCGGGCGGGGTAATTTTCCTCATAGCACATCCCCCCTTTTGAAACATGCATCGCCAGTTTCAGTACAGCAACACGATGTTGTATGTTGTAACCCCTCATAGAATTCCTTTTAATACTCACAGATCAAAAACAGTGTTTCAATCTATGATCTGTTCTTTCAGATTTGTCTTAGAAAGCTAGCAAGTTGTTTGTCTTGATGAGAAGGAAAAATGCCTGCAAAAACCCTCAATGGAAAAAAGTCTTCTGTGTTAGATTCAGGCATCTGCACCATCCTCTGTCCTAGGAGCCACTACTGCTGACTGTCTTAGTTCTGTGATGACCAATCCCACAGCCAAAATGAATTGACATCAGGGGCATGTTGAATTGACATCATCCTCACCTAGCCAAAATGAACCCTGATTTCTAATGGGAATTTCAAAGAGCAGTTTTGGTATTTGAAGTTGCATGGTGGGGTAGGTATCCATGGTAGATTTCAATGGACATAAGAAGAGTGAAAGCAGAAGTTGGAGCTGATGGTGGAAATTTGTGTTGGGAGCAGATATATGTTCAAGATGGGGCAGAATTGCGGCTCAGACTAGCAAGTTCACCAAGGTCACCCATTCTTGATCCACAACTTTCACCAGATGGATGTTCCATTGCATATGTGCGTGATGATGAACTTTTCATCCTCCCTATCAGCAATGGTGAGCCCAAGCAAATCACCTTTGGTGCACGAGAGACTGGCAAGGTAAGATGTTCTCCCATCTGGGGCTGGAATATAACTACCCACTTCTAAGCAATAGTCAGGTTGGTGATTGTGGCAATTGTTGCAATTTGTTGGATATTGAGTCTCCCAGAATGTGCATGCATGCTACATGTTCAAATTGAGTAGTCATCCTATCCATTGTGGGGATTGGTGGGTTGGCCTCTATCCCACCCATGGAATCCTAGGAGAAGAGAGATTTTTGGAAGATGAGAAATAACCATGTGAAGTTAGCACCTCTGGAAGCAAGGCAGTAGCTCACAGTGTGAACATACAACACAGTCATGAGGCAGGCAAGGGATCTTTCTTCTTGTCTCCTTCAAAGGTTGTCTGGGAGGAACTAAAAGCAGAAAAGGTTGGAATTGACAGTTGTCCATTTCTCTTGTTGTCCTATTATGTTCTCAGGTATCACCAGAGGCAGTGGGTAAGTACCTGGTGACCACTGCCTGCCAAGTCAATTTTGTAGCACTTCACATCATTTTATGTCCACTTTCTGACTGTGCATGGTGTGATTATTTGCAGACACATGGACTTGCGGAGTATATTGCACAGGTATTTGCCTACTCCCCACCTGAGACTGTTTGGAGTTGACATTAACTTTCTTTCATCAAGTGACCATATTTAGCAGGTGATTAAGAACCTGTCATCAAAGCTGCATGTTCAGAATCACATTGAGAACAATGTGCACAGTTTGAACTTGGAAGGAGTTGGGTAAACTCTAAATAATAAGAGTAGCTGATGAGATGACCAAAAGTCTCAAAGTTCCAGGTTTGAGTGTTTGATCTATCTTTGAGCGAGTTAGGCTCAAAGCAGCTTGCTCCTCTTCCATTGTCTTTTTGGTAGCCCTTCCCAACTCCCCTCTTCATCCTTCACCTCCTCACCTGTTGAGGGTATCCTTCACAACAAGAGGTGGAGAGATATGCCTGTGAGGCATATGGAGAGTAAATGAGGGGGTCCATTGTCCCTCCAAAATGCTCAAAGATGCAACTTTATTAACATGTGCTCAAGAAGCTATACTTTTGGAACCCTTTGAACAGGCTCTGAGAACTGCAGTTTGATTTGCAATGAAATGTGATTCTCTGCAACTATGTAAGTAACCACTGTGTTCCATCTCCACATCATAAAGATGCAAAACTGAATACCTGTGTGTGATGGTTGTTGCCTGGTATTCTGACCTACGGATATGTTGGGGTGGGGATGTGACTTATTATTTGTCCACAAGCTGAATCAAGACCAAACATACTTGAATGTATCAAAAATATGGTGGCTGGAAATTGGGCCTGAATTTGGACCTCCCAATGGACTACTAGGAGTTTGTGTTGCAATGAACGAAAGATATTCAACTGTGATCCTTCATGTTAATTTGTAGAACATGCATGTCGTTACCTTTATTGTAAGACCACATAGCTAGAATTCTACAGGACCAAAGGTGTAGTGACAATCTTCACAAGAAGAAGATATATGTGAGCCTCCTGCAAAAGGAGTCTGTGACCAGATTGTATTTGTCCACACTGAGTCTTTTTGGCATTTTTGTTGTGTGAACCAGGAAGAGATGGAAAGACGAACTGGATTTTGGTGGTCACCTGATAGTCAGAGCATAGCATTTGCTGAAGTAGATGCAACAGGAATCCCACCATTCCGGATCATGCACCAGGGAAAACCAAAGGTGGGAGTTGAGGCACAGGAAGATCATGCATACCCATTTGCAGGTCACGCAAATGTCAAATTGTGCTTAGCTGTAGTGCCAATCAGTGGCGGCAATACCACCTGGATGGATCTTCATGTAGGGAAAGGAGGGAAGGAAGGTGAAGAAGAAGAATACTTAGCTCGAGTCACATGGCTCTCTGAAAATTTTCTGACTGCCCAAGTCCAAAATCGGGCACAGACAAAAGTCAAGATTTTAAAGTTTGATATACAGACTGGAAGGAGAGAGGTGCTACTGGTTGAGGAGAACAATGTTTGGGTGAATTTGCATGACTGTTTCACCCCACTCCGCAAGGGACAGGGTCAACTTCAGGGTGGCTTCATTTGGGCAAGTGAACAAACTGGGTACCGCCATCTCTACCTACATGATGGTCGGGGGGCTCAACTTGGGGCTATCACTCAAGGTAGCTGGATTGTGGAGCAAGTGGCTGGGGTTGATGAAACTGCAGGTATAGTCTATTTCACAGCAACATGTGACAGCCCTCTTGAGACACATCTCTATAGTGCCAACCTATATGTTGAATCCACCTCCCCTCCACTGAAGCCCAAGAGACTAACAGAAGGTAAAGGGCGCCACATTGTAGTTCTAGACCACCATATGCAAAGATTTGTGGACATTCATGACTCATTAGAGTCTCCACCAAGAGTACTCCTATGCTCACTAGAAGATGGAACCATTCTGGTCTCAATATATGAACAGCCTGCCCCCACACCACACACTGGGAGATTCCAACTAGTGCCTCCAGAGATTTTGACAATAATTGCAAGTGATGGTACTGAGCTTCATGGAGCTGTATATAAGCCTGATGCAGCCCAATTTGGCCAGCCCCCATACCGGGCTGTGGTGAGTGTCTATGGGGGGCCTAATGTACAGACTGTATGCAATTCATGGATGAATACTGTTGACATGCGTGCTCAATACCTTCGAAGCCGAGGCATTCTTGTATGGAAGGTCAGTATTCTTTTCTTCCTAGAAGTGAGAGACCTGGGGCAGATGGGCACAAGTTGTATTTTAACTGCACAACTGAGCCAGAAAGGTCGAGTAAACAGAATTTAGGCCTATCAGGCTGTCAAGAACAGTCAAAGTGACTTCCACAGGGATGCCATTTTTGCTTGCCTCAGAGGCTCTGCACAGGTCTGCAAAAGAGTTGTTGCCTGCCACTGAGTGAGTTTTGTACAAAGAGCTTTAATGTATGTCTGAAGGTTGTCATAAAAACTATCAGTAGTGCTGTAGGAAAGAACATACAGACTTACTAGATATCATGTTTGATTTGGAAGCAGGGAAAGGCAGGGAAACAGAGAAAGGCCTGCCAAGAGCATTGATGTGTCAACTGATGTCTTCCTGTTTGTGCGATGAATGAGAGCAGCTGGACAACAGAGGGAGTGCTCGACGTGGTCTTATGTTTGAGGGAGCTGTGAAGCACAACTTGGGCAAAGTGGATGTTGAGGACCAACAGGCAGGTGTTCAGTGGCTAATTAGTCAAGGCTTGGTTCACCCCAAAAGTGTAGGCATCTATGGGTGGAGTTATGGTGGCTACATGGCAGCCATGGCATTAGCCCGCTACCCTGAGATGTTTCAGTGTGCAGTTGCTGGTGCCCCTGTCACAGCCTGGGATGGTTATGATACCCACTACACCGAAAAGTACATGGGATCTCCAGCAAGTGATCCAGTGAGATTTGACAAGAGCTCTGTAATGTACCATGTGCATCAGATTAGAGGCAAACTGTTATTGGTTCATGGCATGATTGATGAGAATGTCCACTTCCGTCACACAGCGCGACTTATCAATGCTCTCACTGCAGCAGCAAAGGAGTATGAGCTCCTCCTCTTCCCAGATGAACGGCACATGCCACGGGGGCTTCGAGACCGAATGTACATGGAGGAGCGAATATGCAATTTTCTTGAAAGGAATTTATGAGCACATTGCAGAGACTTCTTCCAGCTCATTCCTTGTGCACAGAATAATCAGTCATCACATGACAATTTCCAATAGGTATTTTGTGGGAAAAGCTCCCCAGATCTTGCAGAGCCTCCCCTGGTATACGTGACAAAAGTTACCCTGGATGTTATGAATTGAAGTCTTCAGTTTTCAAAGAGATGTGATTGCAAGTGCCAACAAATAGTCAATATTTGCATGACTGTCAAGAGCATGACCTATCATAACATGTGAAACACTTTTGTACTTGACACTGGACAACATTCTCTGGAACAAACATTTCATTTTGTGGTCTGTCAATTGTCGGAATTTGTGGTCGTTCGGAGAAGGTAGCATTGAATGCTGATATGACATTTTTGTTGAAATTTAATGTGACCATTGCAATTGTAGGGATGCAGGAACAATCTCTAGGGACCCAAACTGATGCTGATGTGCTTCATCTGAAAAACCAGTAATTCTGACCTAACACCAACCTTTATGATGCAGTTCACTGAACTTGTATGCACTCAAATTCTGAAGTCACACCTAGAATTGAGTTGTGGCTTCACTTGCTTGCATTGTATACATCTGATATGCTAATCCTCTATGATGATGCAGAAGAGGTTTTCACTGGATAGCCATAGGTGAGATTGAACCTGGGGTTGTGCTTGTGTGCCTTTAATGAAAAATCCACTTCTCTTTGTTCATCCAGGAACACTACTAGCTTCAATGCTAGATGATTGCTCTATGCTTGCTACTGAAATTTAGTGTTGGCCAAAAGTAAATACACCCTGAGCCTTCTTGTGTGATTGACCACCCATGCCTCTCAACTGTGGATGAGCTAGCCTCGCATGTAATCTTGACGAAGTTAGTGACACAGCAGCTGCAAGAAAAATGAGCAAATGCTTTCCTGATGTGCCTGTTGTTTTCATTGTGACCTCATGTCTATCCAGATTCAAACTCTATGCTCTAGACTTCTTCTGCATTCAATAGTATGTTTAGTGTGTCACTGCTTCAATGGTGGTTCTGACCATATCCACAGTCCATTCTGAACCTTGCATATTGTGCCAATCATTCCTGTTTAACTAGTGCACAAATGTTCAGGACACCGTGATAGCAATGTATATGAAGCCATGTTGATTGCTTCCAGTCTTCTGGCCATTCCTATAGATTCCTCAATTTCCAACAGGAAAAGAATTGCTGTGTTATCAAAGCAATTCTCCCCCAATTGTTTTATTGTAATTTGGCAAATGCAAGCACAGTTTTACACCTCTCCCACCTTGCATGGTTCCAATGGTATGGGTCCAGTGCACGTATGAATCTACTCCCATGGCAGCTTATGTTTTGTCAGTTATTTTCATTCCTCCCACTTGGCCATGTTAGATTTTTCTCTGGCTGTGAAACTTTTTCAACTTCAGCCTTGTACCTCCTCAACTCACCGCCTTCACATTTTCTTGTACCTGCATGGAGCATAAACTTGAGAAAACCACCAGAAATTCAAACCCTGTGAAAACAACTTAGCAGAAGAACAGTCACATTTCTTACAAGGCTGGACATAGGTGATTTTCACAACCATGAAACAAGACAAATCTGAGAAACACCCAACCTCTGACCAAAGCTGGGATGACTATCATTCCATCCTTAGAAATTCCACCCTGACAGATAAAGCTTGCACCCTAGTAAGCACCCCAGGTGCTCTTCCTTGACTAAGTTTCTTTAGTAGGTTGCTGTAGGTTGTGTTTTTCCCTTCCTTCTGAGATTGAATTAATGTCTTCAATTGCTATCTGTCAATTAGTCGCTTAGATAGCAATTGAAGATATGGGTGAAATTAAGCTCATAACCAAATGCAAACATACTGCTCAACTGAGTTCATGCCAACTAGTGTAGTTGTAATGTCATGGTTCCTCACTGCATACTGCAGAGCCAGCTTTGTTATGCTCTTAGCCTAAGCCTTGCACACTTGTATTGCCTTGTTGCATGAAACCTACAGGCCATCTTTGGCATATGAGCACTGACAGGATGACAGAATTTGGTAGTGATGACAAAAACATCTTCTCTTGCCAGTAATAAAGCTTCACTGCTCTTTGATCTTACTGCAGTGCAAGCACCTCCAATGGGGGAGACATAGATTCTCAACCCTAGCTCTAGAGTTCAATGGAAAAACCTAATCAAGGTCTGTCTTTGATTGAGTATTGGGTGATGATTTTTGCTACACGAAAGCAAGTAAACTTCATTTGGCTGTTTACCCTTGCATTGTGTATTCTCTGGGTCCCAAAGCCTGTAGCTCTTAGACAAAGCTGCCCAATTACATGCCCAAAGGCTTTGTGTTTTTCAAAGCCCCTCCACATTTCACATAACATGGACACCATCCTCATTATGTACTCCACTTGTTGAGAGATGTAGGAGAGAACATGGGGAGAACACTTCTGTTGTGGCCTCAAATTGGCCCTGACACCCTGCCCCTAACAAGGTAGCTAGAGATCAGGTAACTACTGATTTTATGCTGGAATGCTATTCCAGCAGGTGTACATTCATGGAGTTCACAATTATTAGGCTACCGACCCAAACTGTAGTACACTGATGAACTGCTGACTTTTTGTGCAATAATGCACCTCTGAGCACCACTTGAGACATCATGGTGACTTCATTTACAATGGATATAACCCAAAACCTACTTCAGATGTAGAACGAGATCTCTAAATCGATCTGTTTCTATTAGAAAGACATTCCTAGATCAAGTATCCAGACAACCGCCCCAACAAGCACAAAGGGAGGGTTAGTGAGTCAAACTTCTTGAAAAATTTCAAAGTTCTGGGTATCAGCTCACATGTTAGCTCAGGCTTGAATGCAGCCTCCATTTGATACAACTATTCACATTGCATTCCTTTGAACCATGTATGAACCTGAGTTCCATTTGAACACATGAAGCAAATGCCAGATGATCTCATGAACTTCAGACATGAGTTGCAGTAGAACCATCAGGCACGACAAATTCTGACAACAAATTGGGTGAGTGGGGCAAAGGCAACAATACCTTCATCTCAGCAACACCTCTAGTGCCAAGGTGGTGCTCAACATCACACAGTAATCCACTGATAATTCCTTTGGCCTCCTCTGTCAACTTTGCTTCCTCTGGGAATTTCAGATGTGTCCTCCAGTTGACAACCTGCAAACCAAGCATATGTGCCTGTCAATTGCAAAGAGAAGCACAGACTACAGGAAATAAAGAATAGTTACAACCTCATAACCATCTGAGAGAATATGACCATAATAGCACCACAAATGTAGAGGCTCCTAAATAGTCAGCTGTTCACCTTTCGGCACATTGACATTGGCTCATCTGAGTAGAAAGGTGGGTAACCAACCAACATCTCATACATAATTGCTCCCAGTGACCACATGCAGCGGCTATCCCTTAGTCTCTTTGGTAGAAGCTTAGGTCCAATTGAAGACTGTGATGCTTCAAACAATGACCAGAGATGATGAATGCTAAGTCACTCTCGGAGAATGTCATCAAGCTCTTACCAGTCACATTCCATCCCATAGCCCTTCTTTTAGCATTATTTCTGGTGCAATACAATCAGGTATTCCAACAGTAGAGTAATATTGAACGGTCCTATCAATTGTTTGGAGTGCATATTGAGGATCAATGATTTACAATCTAAGTGGAAGATCAAGTCATATCTACAACTGTGAAAGAGCATTGTTCGCCACAAGGATCAGGACTTTGACCACTTTTCATTCAGTAGTCTTGGGGCATTTTGCATGACAACTTTTGAAAGTTGATTGGCTTGCACCACAACCTTCAAAGACTCCATCTGCAAAATGTCTAAGTTGAACCTCACACAAGGTTTAAGGTTTCATACTACATGAACCCACATTCATGGAATGTGCACTTTGTCACCTACATACTATCATGGGATTGTCATGTAATATTGATGGTACTCATCCATTCCCGAAAAATCAACTCTCCAACATGTTTCTCCATCAACATGATTTTGTTAGTTTTGAATCCATCTAGATGATTGGAATAGTTTGTCTTCACCCATGCATCTACATCCACTAGTTTATTAGGATTGATGCTTGGCTAGTGCATCTGAAATCAAAGATGTTGCAAAACAAATATCATATGCCTTCACCCAATCCATAAGAAATCCTATGATTTCCTCTTCATTCCCCACCAAACATGTCATTTTGGTACTTTTTCGAGTGTTTCCACAATACAATGTACACACTTTGTGTCAAAACTAGAAGTACATAGAATATCAAAAGTTTGTAACATGTAAAAATTCACTCACTTTGAATTTATTTTTTAATCACATGTAATTGATTTGGACCTTTAAAACAAAACAAGTTGTATAAATCATGAATATATAATTGATTCATACTTTTATTTTTATGTAATTGTACATCAATAATTTAATAAAAATTTATTTAGAATATCTTGTTTAATAGTAGTTTACCATCTTTCATGTATTAAAAAAACTCACTTCATCTTTGTTAAAAAATAAAAACAACACTAAACTCAACTACATCTTTAATAAGAGAACATTTTACAACTTAAAAATCATAATCATCAACATTATCATAAAATAATGTACTATCAAACATTTATTTATCATTTAAGATAAACATCATGACTTTTTAAAAAATCAAAAGTTTTCATGAAAAAGATTGTTCACTTTGGTTTTCTCTTTATATATACAAAATTCCATGGAATTTTTTAATTTGAAACTGATATTTCTTAATTCTTTTGTTAATTTTCAATTTTATTACAAATTCTTGCAACTCAAAAATGTACTCCAATCAACAATTGAATTATTCAAATGTGCATCAATTAGACCATATGCCAAATATTTGGCACCACTTAATCGACACCCCACAATGGATGGAAACTTGGTAGTAGATTGGATCTATGTGCATACAATGTTCTTTTTGAAAAGCCTTATATGTTTTACAACATCTTTCAAAAGAATGAAATTTTTTAGCAATGCAAGGTCAATTATAAAGTATACTTATAATGTTTTCTCCTTCTCGCCATCTCCCCGCCCCCCAAGGACATGCACAAAAAAATATCTCCCCTCTTATGGAACGAGGCCAAACCTCTCTAACAACCATAAATTCCCAAATTCCCATGGTTTAAATGTATTTGTTTTGGGCACTATGCCAAAAATCCCAACTTAACCACAAAAGACAATACCACGATAGAAACTTTTGATTTTCACTTCCTACAAAATATTTCCCATCATTTCCCACAAAATCAAAAAATTCCCAATTATGTGAAATATTAAGCAAGGCTAGTCCCGCCAATGCCAATTCCTTTAACATAGGTTTCTCAATGAACAAATTTTTCTCTCATTCAACTTTCAATACTTCAATCCAATCTAAAGTGAGTGATACTTCTTCCAATTGTTGAATTTATAGTTAAGTCCAAGCAAATGCAAGACTAGAAAAATAAATACCTTTTAGCCCTTGAGGCCTTTGGTAGGATCACTCCATCATCACTTTAAAAGATTTAAGATCTCCCACATGAATGTACAAGTCCTTAAAATTAGTGAATCATGACTTGAAATCATCTTGGTCTAGGCAAAGGGAAAATACAAAAATTCTCCATCCTTGGGGTGCTATTCCATTTGGTCATGTTGTAATAATGGTGTTCATCCATTTGATTCTACAATCTCTTGTAATAAAGGAAACACATATTGATTAAAAGGAGTTGTCACCAATAAAGAAAATGATGCCAAAGACACCATCGTCACATCCCCTTTTAAAATCATCTCCACAATCAAATTCTCCCATCCCATTGCACATAGCTTCCCCCAATTAACAAGCCTTCAATGTTACATGCAAATTCTTCGGCAACAAAAGGAACTCAAACAAACCAACTTGCTTCCATTTTTGTCAATGTTCACCAATTCCCAAAATCACACCAATTTCAACATCTTCCATGGTGGTGATCACCATGTTGGTGCTTTCAATAGAAGACATATTTGTAATTGATATTCTCCTTCCTTTGGTCAAGCCACCAAAAATATTGATTAGGTTTTCAATTTATTTTATTTGCAACAATAACCATATGGATGAAACATTTCAATATCCACCAAGCCTTCCAATATCCGTTCAATAACCAAACATTCATCTATGCACCAAAAAGTCAATGTCCCAATACACCAATATATGAATGTTAGCTCTACTAATAGTTCAATTCCCATATTTGAATTGAAAAATCCAACAACAAAAGAAAATCAATGAAGTTTTGCCAAATAACCCAATTGTAAGAAAAAATAAGACACCTTGTAAACCCTGTTGCAAAAACTATCGAGACAAAAAACAAGTTTGAAATGGACCAAAAACAACATACACTTCAATCCACACCAATTATGACCACTTTTCTTTTCATTCTAACGATTACACCAAAATAAAATAAAATAAAATAAAACCCAAATTGACCCCACATGGATCTAAAATCATCAATTGGGGTTCTATACCCATCTCCCTTTATTTCCACTAACTCATTACTCCGATTGGTTTGTTTCCCAACACCTTGTTTTTTTTAAATAACAAGACTAGTTTACTATTATATGTAATTGTAGAATTTTTTTTCTTTTCATTTGACCCCTTGTTAGTTTGCAAACCATTTTTAAAAAAAAAGAAATTAGCGACCAATGAAATATCCCTCTTTTTAATTAAAAAAATGCTTTTGGTAACAAATTAACTACATACCTCACATTATTCTTGAAAATTTCACACACTAACAGAATTTGGTCTCATCACAATCTACATTTTTTGCCCATAAGGATAAGTGAAAAATAGTCTTGAAGTTTTCCAAACCGTTCCAAATCTATAATGAACCAACTTGGGCTCCATGTTGGTACCCATTACCAATGACAACCAACTTTATTTTCTCTACTTATGTATTCATATGGTTTTTAATAATTCATCATTATTTATGTCAATGTCAAATTTAATTTGAATTAATATGATTATTATGGACATGAAAATGGGCATGTTAATTCATTAGTAGAAAAATTATTTTTTGCAAGTGTCTTGTGTGCAACTAAAAGTGTTATATGCACATTTAGTTCTGCATAAGACAAGTTGCAATTTTTTTTTTTTTTTCTAATGATTTGCTTTTGCATATCCATGTTGATAGGTAGGGAAAAGAAGTGAGGTAGTTATTAGGAAAGATAATAAGAAAAGAGGTAGTTGTTAGGAAAAAATTGAGTTCATTAGGCTTTGAAATGAGGTAATTGTCTTTGGAATTATCTAGGGATGACTGTACAAAGGATTATGCAAAATCAATTGTTCAAGGATGACAATATGAAAGATTATGCAAAGTCTTCCTTATACCAATTCCTCAAAATTTCTTGCCATTGGATTTTCAAGTTCCACTCAACTAATATGCACGTTTCTTGAAAACCCACAAATAAAAAAAACACATCCATCCTCCTTTAGTCCAATTACCCCCATTGAAACAATTCGGGCAGTAAAGTTGCTTATGCAAAGCCTTTGAAACTTGCATGGGGCTCTTGGAATTGGACATTGGAGTCCAATAAACACAACCGAATCAAAGAAATGGATGCAATATCCAAGTATCACGATTTCGAAATCATTCATGGGCGGTATATTTCCATACTTTTTTTTCAATTTTAAAAACATTGTTTGCATTTTAACATTGGAATGTAATTTGTTTTTTTTGTTTTCTTGTGTTAGGCTTCGAGGCACAACAAAGGAGGCTTTTGTTGCAAATGCAATTCGACTTGCATTGGAGCATCGTCAACTATTTACTCATCACCATGCAACCAAAGCTATAGAAGCTGCAGCAAAGTATCGTACCAATATGGGCATTCCTTCTAGTTCATCCTCATCAGAGGAATAATTATAGATATAGTTTTAATGCATGCATGCACCATTTTGTATCAAACCATTATAGATTAACTTAGCATGATATATTTTTGTCACCGTACTTTTTGTAGTGTGGTTATTTGAACATTTTTGTATCAATCCATTTGTTTTAATTTTGACCTCAAATTTTGGGATTTGTAGATTTTGGATTAATTTTATGCCATGTTACACACAACACCCCCATCCATTACAAATGGATTACATTCACTATATATCAAATGAGCAATACCTTCATCTAATAGGGTTAGCACATTTTGTGGCCATGTTAGAGCATTTAAGCAATACTTTCATTATTTTATCATGAAATACTCGCATAATAACTTTAACGAAAAATGTAATATAATATTTTTATATAATTACATTGCCCATTTTCATGAAAGGACCCCTTGGTGCATAAATCGGTTTATCTATGTAGGTATTGCAAACTTTTGATCTCTCTTGTTTATGTTGGGTTTTCTATAAAATGTTTCAAATTGCAATACCCACATATCAACCAACTCATGTTCATGTTCCATTACCTTAATCTAAACTTTTGCCCAATATATGTTTAAAATAAAGGGGGACATTAGGTTTAAGGAAATTAAGCCCAATTCTTTGACATTAATTGTTTTAAAATAACCTTTTTTCTAACATTTATATTATTTTCATGGAATATTTTTAAAGTGAATTTATATTTTGACATACACACATATATCTATGTTATGTAACCCCCCTTGATTTCACAATGCAAAAACCAATTCCCTCATCATTTAAAGTTATGTAAGATCATTTTGTTTACCAAATGCAATACTTACATTTAGTGCATAAAAACAATAAGATGTATCCAAAAGATACCTATTTAAAAAAAATAAACCAATTATCAATACCTTCATCTTTAGGTGTAAGCATTGATTGTGGGCATGTCCTAATTTTTCCAAACTTTAATTTGCAATATGTACATCGTTTGTAGTGAATGTTAAGGTGATCATTAAGGTAATTTTTCTTTTATTATTATAATTTAATATTACCAATTTACCATAGTAGATTTATCATTATACCTACATAAATTTATATTGTGTACCTTCACCAAAAGCCCCCTTTTGGTTAATAAAAATTTATTATGCAAGTATTGCAAAAACTTAGTCCTTCATAATCTAGGTATACTTAAGGGGATCTTGTTCACCAAACGCAATACCCACATTTAATGGACCGAATGCAATAAGAAATATCCAAGGAATAAAACTTAGGATGTAGTTCTAGAATTTGTTGTAGTTTGGGATAATTTGTTTTACACATAGTTAGATTTTACCCGCATATTAACTTGGTGATCATTGAACATGACGTGCTTTTAAGTTCCTTGTTAGACCCACTTGAGGGTCTAAGTATGTTGAATTGTGGAAAGTTGGAACTTGGGGGCCGCTCTCGACTTCCAGCACTAAAGGGGGTAAGAGGGGTGTGCTAGAAGTCCCGGGATTAGACTAGGAAGAGGGACAATTATGTTATTACACATTCTTACATCCAAAACCAACCCCAAGTTGGTTAGAACTCATTCTACATACATTTGGTGTTGGGACAAGCCACGGGCGACCTTGGATTCACTTGACTTACCACGACCCGGACTCAGGGGAAGCCACCACCTTCCCCCATATATTATTCTCTGCGTTACTCCGAGGGAGCCACATCCGAATGGCACTTTTTCCCGAGACTCACAAGGAGGAGTCCCGAAATTGTCCCGGGTTGGAATCCTGAGATTTTGGGAACTCATATATCCTAGCTCTAACCTCTGATTGGAATGAGGTTTAAACCAAAATTATAGCTCTCCTCGAGAGCTTTCCAATGCCCTATCACACTCCTTCTGCAAATGTTGGGAAAAGGTCGATTCTCAACTTTTAGTGGTCGGGAGTCAAACTGGTAGTTTGACTCCCGGCCTTTCTTTTACCCATAACTTAGGCTGCAGATGTCCAAATGGCTCATGCAACGTCATTTTGGACATCTAAACTTCAAGACCTTTTCATTGATATAAAAAACACCCCAATGCGAGGTGTTTTGACCCTTGCGATCAAGCTCTGAGTTTTTGGGAATCCCAGAGGACTCCAAGTCCCCACTTTTGGGAGTGTGAGTTTCATCCTGACACTTAGCCCAAAGTGAGGTTGCAACAGCACAATTGACTTGCAATATCCACTTTCATATATTGTTTGAATGAAATATTATTGTTTCAGAGTTTTATAAGATATGTCTTATATAACCTGAATAATGTAACTTTAACTTTCAAGCCCTATATGTTCACTGATACAAAAATCCAACGCATTAACACCTAAATAATTTATTATTTGACACAATTGTAATATGATGCACATTTTAATAATGGAAAATTAAAATGGGGGATAGGTACAAACAAATTTGTGTTTTTTAATTCACGAGCCCTCTTCTTACAAATATTACCATATTCTAACATTATTTCATGCTAATCCTTCATTTGATGCACTGAATTACTAAGTCCATCATTGACGCAATGAAATAACATGCCGGGATGCATGACTTCATTCACCTTGGAAAGGCGAATATCTCGTACATCTGTTGCAATAACACACAACAATGATGTGGTGTGGTCTATGAGTTGAACCCCACCTTCTTTCACTTCACTGATGAGTTCTTGCATTATGTCATCCATTCGAACAAACGTTTTTTTCGTGGAGGTGGATGAGCTTGAAGGTTGGTTGTGATCTTTCTCTTTTTCCACATTGGAAGAGGTATCATCTGGTCTCATAAGCTCACACATATCAACAACCCATGGTTTTTCAAAATGATCTTCATCAGCCTCTTCATCATCAGATTCATTGTCATAAATGTGCAATTAGGTAAGGTCCATAAACATGGCAATAAAACCTCCACGATCAGATCCATACCATGTCTCACAATATTGAATGATATTTTCTTTAGTGAGATTGATACATGTAAGAAAAATGGCAACTTGATGTTTACACAAGTTTCCATGCCATGTCCATTCACATGTGCAACAAGCATACTTAGTGAAAGGAAGTGGGACTTTATGTGTCATATTCGGATGTTGTTGGCTTTGTACCATCCATGCATGGCTAGTTTCATTCGAGTCATCTATCCCATGGGTGACATTGGTGTGAGGGATCAATGTGGCCTTTTCAACACTCATTTTCACACTGCGTTCCACAACCTTATTTTTTATGATCCCGCATTTCTTCATTTCAGTTGTGTGCATGTAATGTCTTGTAACCATTGTTGTGAGTCTCCACACTAACCAATCAATTTGTCGACCTTGAAGCCCTTTTGTTTCCAAAGAGAACCAACATTTCAATGCCCCATGGTAAGACTCAATTGATGCTTGTGTGTTTTGGTTTGAATGTGGCATTCATCGAAACCCCACCATCCACAAATCTATAACATACAATGTGCATCTTTAAATTATCATGTAAGTATTGCATTTTTCCCCAATATATAGTGTGCATATTAAAAAAGTCATGTAGGTATTGCATTTAGGGCTCCCACATATTGTGTGGATTAGGGTCATAATGTGAATATTGCACTTTGCCCCCACATACAGTGTGCATATTTAAATTGTCATGCAAGTATTACATTTAGTGCTCCCATATATATTGTGGATTAAGGTCTTAATGTGGGTATTGCATTTAGTGCCCACATGGGAACACTAAGTCCACCATTAATGGTTTTACTTTAATTCAAAGAGTGAATATTTTGGGTTAAGCACAACATGGTGCAACAACAATAATGGTTTGAGAGTTAATTCACGTACCACCTTGGAAATAATAGGTCCAAAAATATCAAGTCCATGAATCACCGAGTAAATGTTGGGAACACTTTCAATGATCTTGTTTCTCCCTCGAGTCATGAAGGCTTCAATGCTTTCATTCGGTCAATAGGCATGTACATGACGGTGTGAAGGTTATCCAATATTGCACGTTGCATTTCATTGTCTTTGATTTTTTCCATTGAATGTAAGCACTAAGCCTTTAAGATGTGCCATGCGCAAAGGTAAATGGGCACTTGATCATCGCCCCACACAATCCTAACCATGCATAAAATACCAATTTATTATCATCTCAGCTAATAACATTATTTAAAATGGAGAATGTGGGATAAATTTTTGAAATGGTTGCATGTACATAAAAGTTCAAAAAAGGTAAAATGAAAATAAAACTCACCGCAATACTCCTAATTCTTGTGGAGCATCATCAACAATGAAACATGAAGGTTTCCATTTAGGGTTTTTCCTTTCAAGCTTTGTTTTTAAAGGAGTTAACCATTCCACCAAATCATCACATGTTTGGCGACTTATAATGATCCATGCAACCAACACTCCAGTGCGATGTGCACCAAACACCATTAATGTGAACAAATGAAATTTCACATCATTGGTGCCAAAGGTGGCATCCATTGAAATTGTCCCATTATCACCTAATGAAACCATGGCTTACAATTGAGATGGGGTTTATATCCCTATTGTGAATGGGACATGAATCCCATTATCCTCACTTGCATTTTGAAAATAAAACATATCATCTGGATGACTAAATGCCCATGTGCGAAGGGAAATGACTGGATTTTGGTGTAAATGCCAACTGCCTTTTTTGTGTTTGCAATCCAAGTAAGCAATGTCTTGTTGTCTAATGAAATCATCCCTTGTCATGGCTTCTCCTGCATTGATTATAGCCCACCATATTGCCTTATGCTTATCATATATTTGTTTGACGGTGTAACCTAAACCCAATTGGGTCCAAATGTGGTCCTTGAAGGCTTGTGGCATTCGTGGAGCAAAAAAAGATGGTCACGTATTGGAATCAAGGTCATGTTTGCCATGTGCAAGTTCATCATTGATCGGCGTATGAAGTCGATGGTAGAAAATTATCTCTACCACCTTAGGTTGTGTGTAGAATTGCTTAATCAAAAATTGAGCTAAACAACCATGTTTAATGAATCGATGGTGATTTGGGTCTCCACGATTATCTTCAGATCCATACCCACATGCATACATACAAAATGTGAAATCAATTTAGGACTTAAAATTTGGTACAATATGAAGTTTAAAAACAAGTTCCATATAACAAAAAATGAATAATAGAACATCATACCAAATATGGCCGAGATGGTTTTAGATTCTTGGCATTTTTACATTTTCTTGTGAAGGTACTTGCTTATAAATGTTCCACTCCATCGAGGAGTCTTCATGGCTTCATTCACTGTTTAGAAATTCCAAGATTCGTGCATGTGGGATGTATACACACTCAACCTTGATTATATGTGCCCTTCCATGTCGAACATCTTTTTCCCACACCAAGTCCATGTTGTTAAAAGGTGACTTTGTTGGATTTTGAATCTCAATATATTGAGATTTTGAAGCACGACCCATGTTTGAAATTATGCCTTGAGTTGATTGTACAAGAAAAAACAATGAATTGATATTAATGTCCAAAATTTTATATTTGCAATATGTTGAATTACATGTTAATTGTCATATTCAATACTAATGTAAATGTACATGTTTTAAGTACTTAATTTGTATCCCTCATCTAAACCTTATATAATCATGCACATAATACCTTAAATGCTAAATATGGAAAATGTATGATATGGTCTATGGTCATAATTGTAAATTTTAAATCCATATTATCTATTGATAATATAAATGTAATACCCCACATGATAATTAACAAACTACACTATTTATGGAAAAAATAAATGCAATACCTCCATGACAATTTAAAGATGCACACTGTATATGGGGGAAAATTACAATATTCACATTATGACATTAATCCACACTTTATGTGGGAACTTTAAATGCAATACCTACATGACTTTTTAAAGATGCACATTGTATATGGGGGGAAAATGCAATACCCACATTATGACCTTAATCCACACTATATGTGGGAGCCCTAAATGCAATACCTACATGATAATTTAAAGATGCACACTATATGTGAGGGCAAAATGCAATACCCACATTATGACCATAATCCACATTATATATGGGAGAGGGAAATGCAATACCTACATAACAATTTAAAGATGCACACTATATATGGGTGGCAAAATGTAATATTAACATTATGACCCTAAATCCACACTATCTATGGGAGGCCAAAATGCTAAATCTAGATATCAAACATGGAACATTCTTAGTGGAATTTGATGACCGTATTAAAACCATCCAAGGTTATTGACTTCCTTAAATTAGGAACAAAACAATATAAAAAAAGAAAATGATTAAGAAAAAATAACATACCGTTGATGTTAAAGGATGATATCACATTCAAAGGAGTTGTATCTTGATTTGAAAACACAACCTAAATAAATCAACACACATTTCATTAAGCCTTAAACTTAAAACCCTAAATAATCCTAATGATAATCGCTCTAAACCTAATGATTATACAAACAAAACTACAAATGGAATACAAAAAACATTTATAACAACTATGTTTCGAATTTTAAAGTTAATCAATTAAAATTTATAATGAATGGAAGCATTAGCATTAGAGTTTAAAACTAATTACCCCCCCAAAAATTATATAGACCTAAACAATTTTAATGGTAAATGTCATAAAAATTAATAACTATATAAACATATACAAATGCCATACAAAATAATCTTTTAGGAGTGAGTGATGAATTAAAATTGAAACACAATGAAAAGAAAAGATTAAATGAATGAAATAAAAGTTTATTCTCTTACCTTTAGTGTGGTCACTTCAACTTGAAACTTTCTTCATTCACCTTCAAAAGAGATAAAATGCATTTTGTTGCAAGTATTTGTATGTGAAAATTTGGCCAAATTTCCCCCCAAAATCCAACCTAGGATTGATTTTGATTAGTATTAAAAATTGTGCAAATATTCATAAATGTTTGATGTCTTTTTAACTCTATATTTATCAAGCCTATTATTTAATTAAACGAAGTACATCTTTCAATAAATGGTCCAAAGTGGAGCTAGAGGACTGTTGCCAAAAAAAAATTCACTATTGCAATACCCACATTTTACATTATATGTTTTGTAATTGAAGTCCATAATTTGCAAGTGCATAGGTAGGTATAATGATGTGTGGGTAGGTAGGTTTTGCCAATAAGTAAATGTTTTGCAAATAATTAAAATGGCATTATTGAAAAATGTATTTACTTTTTTGGTCAATTTCTGAGGTAGGAATTAGGTACATGTTTAACTAATAAGATATATAAAGTTTGCCAAGAAGTATAAGAAGAAACATAGGTTTAACTAAGAGAAATAATTTTAACTAAGAAGATATATAGGTTTTGCCAAGGGATATAAGTTCAATTAAGAAATATAAGTTTAACCAAAAAGAATATAAGTTTAGCATGTTTTGCCAAAAGAGAGAAGTTTAGCTAGTAAAATATATAAGTTTAGCCAAGAAAAAATAATTTAACCAAAATATATAAGTTTAACAAATATAAAATATAGGTTTAACCAAGAGATAGTTGTTTAGCCAAAATTCATAAGTTTAACCAAGAAAAAATATAGGTTTAAGCAAAAATATATATAAGTTTAGCCAATAAGAAATATAGGTTTAAGCAAAAAATAGAAGTTAGCTAGTAAGATATATAGGTTTAGCCAAGAGATAGAAGTCTAGTGAATAAAAATATAAGTTTAGTGAAGAAATAAAAATTAACCAGTAAAATATATAGGTTTAGTCAAGAGATAAAAATTTAGTCAATAAAAATATATAGGTTTTGCTAAGAGATAGAAGTTTAGCCAAGAAGAAATCTAGGTTTAACCAAGAGGATATAAGAGTTTTGCCAAGGTAAGTAAAGGATTAATTGTTAGTTAAGAGGTAGGGCTAAAATTTAGGTCAATATAGTAGTTAGGTGGGTGGGTAGTATGGAGGTCAGGGTTGAGGAAAAAATGGCAATGAAAAAAAATGGTCAAAGGTCAGCAGCCCAAAAAGATTGACTGTGGTAGAATGTTGGTTAATGTAAGGTAAAGAGGTGAATGAAAAAGAGGCGAATCATCCAGCCCATCCTATGGACAGAACGGCCAACTGGTGCAGTCATGGGGGCTGGTTCACTCTGCCCCCAGTGTAGTAAGTGTGGGCTCACCCTTGTTGAGACCAGTTGGTATATGGGTGTATCAAACAAAATGAATGCAAAACTGGAACATTGGGGTCTTGGCACATGCAAAAGGAGCTGCATAATCAGAACCTTCAGTAATGATGGGCATACCCAAGATGGACACCGTCACCTAATTGTACACATATCAAAAATTCGAATACCGTAGTACCTTGGGCCATTTTCAACACATGTCCCTTGAATAATTAATTAATTAATCAATTTTGAAACATGAATTTCAACAAATGGAATAGTTCTAAATATCCACTATTTTCCTTCACAATGCTTTTTTGATTTGGAAGAAATAATTTTTTGAAAATTTCAACATTTCTGAAAAACTAACATAAATTTGGGTCGAACTGGCCAAGCTACTTGAGTGCCTATCAATCAGAATGAAGTCCCCAGTAAATTATATGTGCCAGTACAGGTACTGCCCTTATATGCCCATCAAAGTTGTGTCTGGGCATCATTGCCCTTGTTTTTTTCAAGAAAAAGATGGATTGGGCTGAGGGCAGACAAGGACCTACAATAACAAGTATGTGCACATATAATGTTGGGGGCATAAAAGGAGGGCATTGGTATGCAAAGCCAGTCCAAAATCAGAAGCCTATATCCATATGCATGTCCACCATGCAGATCATGTCCACCTTCCCATTATTTTGTCCTTTATCAATGTTTACCACATCCAACATAGAGTGTTAATTATTCCCCCACCCATACACATGCAGAATTGAACAGCATAAAAATGAGAGACTAATTTAAATGTCATCATGTGCACAAATGGCCCCACAAGAGTGGCTGACCTTACAACTTCTGGAACCAGAGGAAACCCTTAGAGATGAATGTGATGTGTGGATGAAAAATCATGTTTCATTTTCTACACTTTCATAAGAAGTAGATTCCAAACAAGAAGGGATTCATCCATAGATTAATGTTAATTGTAGGACAATAATAAGTGGCATGATCCCATTGGTTTGTGGTTGATGAATGCGATTGTTTCATAGATGTGGATGAACGGGGATAATAATTTGTCCATTCTTCCTTGCTAGTATATAAGGGGGTTATGGGTAGGGCCTTGCAATAGAGTTTTTTTGTTTTTGATAATCTTGAATTGCTACCTTGTGCGAGGATATGATAATAACCTTGATGTAATGGGTGTTTGTGACAATAAACATTATTGCCCTTGTGATGCTAGATTAGTGGGTACAAAGAAATTCATGTGGTTTTGGTGAATGAACCCCATAAAACAATGTCTCTAACATGTGTACAGATCTACCCATTGGATGTAGCCCACATAAAGACTAGGTTTTATGCAGTTGGGTGATCATAGCTTAAAATGCATGAGAGTTTCATATCTTTTATTGTCCATGAGTCCTATGAAGTTGTGTGGGTGTTGAGGTGTACATTTTTGGGCAAAACTACTTATGTAGAAGTAGGGATTTAAATAAAAATAAACCCTAATAAGCCTAGACCTTTCTAAGTTATAGTCTCTTGGTGAAATGCCCTCTAGATCATAGGCAACAATAAAATCATTGTTTTGCTCTATAATAGGCATTGGGATAAACCTATGTAGTAGGAGGCGTGAAGGTTTGATGTCATCTCCAAGCCACTTTTACAAACATGGTTGTAAGACAACCATCCCAATGTACTGTTATGTGTGAACACTAGAATAGATGATGATGTTGATGTCATTACATTATAAAACTCACCTTGGAGGAAAACCTTCTTATCACCATAAAATTCATGAATAAAAAATGTGGTGATCTTTACCTTCCATGTCCATGTGTGGCCTTTGTAATGCTCATCAAGTTCAACAACCACCAAATCACCAAGTCAATATTCTTTTCCCCTCAACATTAAATATGAAAACCCTTGCATTGAAATCTAAAAATGTTTTGAATTCTCATTGGTCATCATGCCAAGATTGCTCCAAAATCGCCGCAAGTATAAACATGTATCTTTTAATATTATTACTGATGGGGTTATATTTTTACCCACAACAATGCCCTTTGTGGTGATCACTTGCCTACAATAACAAGGTGGCAACCAATGCACTAGTTTCCAAACCACTTGGGCAATCTCCTATGACAACACCACCATCACACAATCTTGGTGCCATGGTTCACAAATTGTGCAATTTTTGCCCATAACACAATGCACATTTGTAGAAAGCTAAAGGCATTGATGCATATTTTTCAAGGTTCTTTGACCTAGGAATAGTCCAACCTAATCTAATCGCATTATCTTATGAACTATTGTGAAACGTAAGCTAGCATTGTAACTAGTTTACATGATTTCATTAGCCAAATTGTTTGGATGAGATGTTCACAATTCTTGAAACTTCTTTCTCAAATCATGGGTAGCACCAAAAAACATCATGGCATCCATGTCTTTCCACATCATGTAATAGTTTTTTGCTACTTATTCAATACACAACATGTTATGCTCCAAGCAATAATTACACACATAGAGCCTCGGTTTAGGTTGGGCCAAACAAATGTGTCTCATTTTCGGTTTGAAGTTTTCCAACATTGAAGCAAGATTTTCAATCACAAATTTTAAAATTTCTTATGGCAAGTTGAAATTTTTAAGTGCAATGGAATTTACTAAATGTAATAGACCTAATTTGTCTAGGTATGTTCATAAAACTAGAAGTGAGGAGATACATCATTATATGGCTTTAAAATGGGACAAGGCATATGAAGTCCTTCACATTGTAGAACTATGCACAAGAAACAAAGACCCATTGAAGAGCTTTCATGGAGAAGGATAGACATTAAAAACAAATTCAAAGACAATGACCAAATGAAGCCAAACCCAAACCTTGATTTCTATTTGACAAAAACCACCATCATGTGGTACAAAAACATACAAATATAAATAGTTCTAGGTTTAGAGAAATTGACCAAATGAAACTTTTGATGAAAGAAATACATTGAAGCTAACCAAATGAGGTTTTTAATCAAAGATATTGGAGGTGCAAAGAAGGTATCACTCCAAGAAGGAGCTTTTTGACTTGTTGCCAAATGTTTAAGTTTTATTTTGAAGGAAAAAAATCTAATTTTTACATCAACTAAACTAACACAATTAATAGTTCTTCTTTGATTACAAGAAGGTGGAAGATAAGTATAGAGTGAAAATCATGGCTTACCTACAACATGTTCTAGTGGAGAAGAATTTTGCCCAACACCCTCTTCCAAACAAACATGTTATGTTGATAATAACTTTCATGCATTTGCCAAAGTTTGAATGCTCCATCCATGGCTCCAACTATGGGTTTAAATAAGCCTTTCAATCTCCCTAAGGAATGCACTTGTCCCACCTAAAATAATGTTACGTCCTAAATCAAGATTATTTAACACATGTGGCAAGCACCACATGATGATGAAAATTTGATACTCCTCCACCTTGTAGTATCCTAAGGAGTCTATATCCCTTGGCTTCTTAGCCCCAAGTCTTTGAGGTCTCAACTTTTTATGCTTTTCATTGTAACTTGCAAGTTATTCATCTTGCCATTCCCTTAAGCATTTTTCACAAGCATGTGAACATACTTCTTGCATATACAAAATGCCAAAGTGTGCACGACATCACATGTTAAGTCTTGAGACAAAATCAAACATGTATAAATCATACAACCTCCAAAAACATGAGTACTCAAAATTGCCTACTTCACAAGTCATTATATCTTTTTCTCTACCAAATGGTAGTTATCACCATTACTTCATCAAGACTACAAAATTTTCTACAAGTTAAATGATGGGTGGGTATCTATTTTGTAATTTTTTATCATGGTATTCCGCCAAACCTATATTGGCAGATCTATTTCTCCATCTAAATACATGATAGTTTCATTTACAACTTGAATAACTGTTACTTTCAATCCACACACCTTGCACTGAATTTGGTTAGTCACAAATCCAAATCATTACCATGGCCTTCAAGATTATAATTGAACACCATCCAACACATTAAAAAAATCATCACTAATTAATGTGGAAGACATGCATAAATTGTATAGGGAATCCATCGACAAACACCTAATCTAAATTTGTCATAAATAGCTTTAGAAATGTTGACCAAACATCACAATTAGTTTGTTTGATAATTGTAATAAAGCTTGTAGGATGAACATCATAGGCAAAGGATCCAAAGTGTATTTTTTGCTAAAATTCAATATCACAAATCTTTTGTCCAATAGTTCTTTGGACTAGTTTTTGTTGATAAAAAACCATCCCAATGAAGTATTAATCCAAAATTTTGTGGATCGCCCTACAAATGCAAACCACAAAATTTAACTTAGAAACAAATTCCTTGGAAGAACTAAGTAATTAAATTGTGAAACTAATCGCGTAGCTGGGATCTTGTAGCAAAACATGAATTTGAACACTGCATACCATGTAATCAACTTTGGAAAACTCCATATAACTGTACATTGATAAACAACAATGTAGACCATTCTTTTTAGACATATTACGTGGATGTATTTGTGTGGACCAAAAATTTTATAAACCAAACTAGGAAGGCAATTTGCAATAATTGTCCAACAACAATGGAAAATAACAAGTGTGATGTTCTAAATACAAAACAACAAATCCACAAGCATTTCAAATGGAATGAAGACATATGCAAATTCTTTGACAAGAACACTTGAAATGTTATAAATCGTCAAAATTTGACCCCACCTTATCAAACAAAAAGCATGTACAAATTTCTGTGGCAAGTTAATTATGTATTAATTAAACTATAGAAAGCAAGGGCAAAGGAGATTTGAACAACTAAAAACTTCTCATGAATTACACATGGGATTGAGGTTCCATCTACAACTAAGTTAACAACTTTTCTATGTGTTCAAAGATTAGTGTTTGATTTGATTATTATCTAAAACTCTATGCTTTCAACAAGCATCTTAGAGTATGGATGAATGAAAAACACTTTGAACATGCAAATGTTTAATGTTTAGTTTCGGGACCCTAATGTTAAATAAAATCTTCACATTTTTTAGATGCACGAAACATTTTCAAGGCATGAGAACAATTCTTGTTGGGGCAAATTACTAAAACCTCCCACTTTGCTTCTAGGTCCCAACAAGTTTAATGTTCACAAAATTTGTTTCCATCAAAATGTTCTTTGATCAATTTTGGAATCTTTTCTCAACCATTTGTCCCCAACCCTCCATCTAGCTAACAATTTTAACAAAGGGCCCTACTTTTGCATAAACTTACTAATAATGGTCTCACAAGCTAAGATGGTCTTCTTCATTTGTAGAATGTGCGTTGCTACTTTAAACATAGTTCACAAATGCCATCTCTCAGTCATTATTAGCCCCAATTCACAATAAAATTGATGAAGCTTCTTCCATGAAGTTAATGATGAGAACCCTACCACCACTTCTAAACCAACCAATGTCAACAATCTGCCCATTAGTAGGGCATTATAATTGTTCCCATCATCTAGAAATTCTGGTTCCTCCTATAATAAACCAAATACTTGGTATAACATGTAATCTTGTCTAGATTAATGGGAACATGGTTCTCATCCCACTTGCCTTGAAGCTCCACCAATTTGTTAGCTAAGGCTTTTATCAAAGTCACCAACCTAGTTCACTAGAGGTTGATCACTTGAAGTTGGGTTGGGTGAGACTAAAACATCAACCAAGGCACCTTTTAGTCCATACAAAACATTGGTCTCTTAGACTCCATCATGTCTTATAATGACAAAATTCCAAGGTTTGATACTCCATGAAAGGTCAATGGTTTTGTTGTTGAATCATCCATTTGTTGCATATGCTTGTACATGGTGTTTCTACCCACCATGCGAATTCCTTTGCAAATTAAGCAAGGACACAATACTTTCAATGTTGAATTCAAAACCATGATTCATGAAAAGAATAAATACCCTTGATTAAACACCATGAATTTTTTTTTAAAACATGAAGGCACTCATTAGACACTTATGTACAATAATCATTACACATACCATTAAAAGACTCCACACTCATACTGAGTGATGTAGCTTTGTGTGTTTTGAGTAAATGCTATGTTTTTTACTTCAACCATTGCGTAAAAGCACAGTAAGGTCCTTAAAAATTAGTAACAAACATTAGTTTGTAGCATTTGAATTGTTTTTACAAGAACTTTTAGAATTGGAATTATTGTTGTGAATTTCAAAAGGGTTAATTAGCTTGGAACTTAGGCTAACCATTTCTGAAAAAAAATAAAATGATGCAAATTCTATGATTATATTTATCAAAATAAAAAAAACATGTCAGAAAGTATGCAAAATTAAGAATATATTTCTAGAGTGGGGTTGTAGGTGATGAATGACATTAATGCAACTACCAAATTCCATTAATATCGACAAGTTCTTTAGATTACCTAATGTATTTCATTCATCAAACATATTTTATTTTTCTATTTATAAGCCATGAAAGCATTATGATTTTTTATAAAAATTATATAAACCACCTGGAAAGGAAGTAATAACACATTTATGAAAGGGACATTAGTTTTTTCCCATTTACCTTTTGTTTATGAACATGGCATGGAACCAGAAATATGGGTGTCTTGGTGTTACAACCTAACTCCAAATTATATTATATATATATGATGTATATGTTATATATACAACCATTTTAAATCTTTATAATTGAATCAAAATTAAATTATGTGTCAATTGTAAGTAGTTTAGTGTACTACAAAAGGACTATTGCAAACAATACATGCATTAGTCCTTTTATAGTACACTAAATTTGTATTTGTTTACTCCTAAACTAATCTAAAAGCTCCATGGTAATCCACAGTATACATTTTGATTTCATTTAAATATTTGAGTTGGTAGGTCCAAAAGCTAATCATATATATTGAGTGGTGATGTTTTGCTCTTGAAGAAACAAGATCAAAGAAAGGGGGATTGGTGAAAAACTCAACCTTGTTGTATAAGATGACTACATTAGATGAATTTACAAAATATTTAAAACCGAAGTTCCAACATTTTGTTGCTAATGAAGAAAATAAGCACTTCAAAACATGTGTGAAATCATTCTCTAAGGACTTTATTGTTTCAATTGTTGATCTTTTAGAAAATTATAGCTTTGAAATAAGCTTCAAAACATCCATTGGTTTTCTTATCAAATTAAAATATTGGTCACATAACTTATTAACATAATCCAAATTTTGATCCATAAGATGAAGAATCTTTTGTTCTAATAGAATATCACTTTTATATTTTAGATGATAAGAAACATGACTTGAAATTTGTTCAACCATGCTTTTAGTTACATTGGCAACATCTATTTGTTAATGGATTTGTGTCAAAATGGCACTTTGTTTGGTCGGATGGTTACGCATTGCAAATCAAGTCATCAAAGCAATGATATTTTGTTAGTCAATATCCAAACATGACTAGTGGATGTAGGATGATATGGAGTTTTTGCAAATCAAACCATGGTAAGAGCCCTCTTTATGGGGGAAGGGCAACCATCAAATGATTTCTTTGACATGAGTAATGAAATCTTCATGGCACTATATTGCAAATGCATAGGATGTTGCGTACAATTTTTGCATGTTAAAACCTTTTTGACAAACTTGAAACCTCATTTTTTGACAAAGGAGACCTTTACAAAGAATCTTTGACATATTAAAGCAATTGATGTTGACCATAAGTCAACTATCTATCGGACTACCTTTACCATTTTGTAAATATTGCAAGCGAAGTTTTTAATTTTAAAAAAAAAAATTCACTGCAACCTTATAATGAAAAATTTCCTAAAAATTCAAATGCAATAAAAGTGAGAAAATAATAATTTGACATATTATTGCAAATAAGCACCTACAATAGTTACATAAATACTAATAAGTATGTAGTTTAAATGCCATTAAACTAGACCTTAACAACATGAATCAGCCAATTGTGATAATTTTAGGGTAGGAATTGATTTTGAATACTTGTTATTGGTATTCATGTGTGATGGTTAAGATCACAAGGTGTTCATGGATAGTTGAATACGATGATCCATAAATTTTGATATTTAAAATTAAGTTTTTTGAAACTTTTGACAAGGTGGCTAGTAATTTTCTTGAAATTTCAGATTTTATTATTATTATTTAAATTGTGGCCAAAATGGCAAAAGTACTATGGTACGGTTGTGAATTTGTGGAAGGCACTATGAAATTACATTTAGTGTTTTTAATGTACCAAAACAACTTAAGGGTAAAAACATAGTAAGGTCCCCAAAAAAGTAGTCAGAAACATTGTTTTGCAACTTTTTTTAAAAAGTGCACTTTCACAAATGAAATTACTCTTTATTTGAATTATTTTGAAAAGATTTGATTAGCTTGGAACTTACGCTAACCATTTCTAAATAAAATAAAATAAAATTATGGAGATGTAAACATCTATGAATATATTTATCACAAAATCATGACAAGTATGAAACATTAAAATTATATTTCAAAAGTGGGGTTGGCTTAGGTGGTATTTTTGCATGAAATTTTGGGTGGTGAATGATATTGGTACAAATTGTACAAAATTCCATTAATATTAACAAGTTCTTCAAATAATGTATGCCAATTATCATATGGGTATTTTTCTTTATGTAAGGGATGAGAGCATTATGATATTATTATTATTATTATTTAAAATCATCTTGAAGTGAAAAAATAACACATATAGGAAGTGAGGGAGTGTTGTTTTATTTTTCATTTAACTTTTGTTTATGAATGTGGCATGGAACCAAAAGTAGAGATGGACATAGCATCACAACATGAGCCTAAATTATGTGATATACAATGTATATGCTGAATATACAACCATTTTAGATCTTGGTCATTAAATCAAAACTAAAATCGTTGCAAATTCAAGTGGTTGTAAATCAACTTACAATCTGATCATTGGATTGGGATGAAACAATTTAAAATATTTGCATAACATTATATGTTGCAAAAAATACTTATAAATATTATAATTACTTTTAACAATTCATGACATTTGCCTAAAGTGGGGTAAGCTTAGTGTATTTTTACCCCTAACCACACTTTTGATGAAACATTTTTCAAACTTTTGTGTGATGACCTAATTGGGTTGAATGCCTTAACCTACCATGGACAAGTGATTCAATTTCAAAACATTTGCATTTGTTCAAGAATTCAAGGTTATCACCATGTGTATGCACTCGTCATGATGCGATAAATTGCATATCTATACATAGATGCATCTATGTATCACATCCATATAGGATTAGTCTAGGTCAACCTAAGGTCAATGTACAAAGAGTGGGATGGGGATTGAAAAATGTAACAAAGTTGATGAAGATGAATCAACCACAACTTTAGATATAGCTGGTAACTTTGTTGTGAATGTAGAGAGGTAGGCAATAGTGAAGGAGGTGATTTTTAGATCATCTCTTGCACCAACCATTTCCATAAAAGCTTTGGTTGATCAATGTATTTCAAGTGACCAACTGAAGCTTGGTGTATGATGCACGGTTGGATAATGGTTTTATTGATTAGTGGGGGTGTTCTTGCTATCTGAAATGCAAGGTGGCTTCATCTGAATACCAAGGTGAAAGCTATGTAGTGATAACTTTCATTGATCAATGTCCTTGAAGTGACCAACTTTGGTTTATGAAATGCATGGATTTCATATAATTTGTTGGATCTAGTTGTTTATATTGATCAGTGAGGTATGTCTAAAATGTAGTTTGGCATCATTTGAATATTAAGGTGGAAGCTGTGTGCAGTGAGTTCCCATTTGTGTTTAATATGAACCATGACCCTTCTTTTGGTGATTTTTTCTCTTGTTTCTCACATATTATGTTTTGCTGCAGAATTTGATCTTCTTCTGTAGTTGAGTTTTTTTGTCTTTGAAATTGTCCATAACTTTTTTTGTCTTAAGATATTAGAACTCAGATTTGTATGTAGATTTCTACAATAAAGTGAGTGCAAAATTTTGTAGAAGTCTGAAATCTGTGAGTATTTCTCACTGCATATGCCCTTGAAATTATCTGGTAGAGACCAATTGAGCCTTTACATCTTAGAACTTCCGTTTAAAGTTCTGAAACTTACAGACTTGTATCTTTGTGCTTTCTTCTTTGCAGAATTTCTACTTACATTTATCTTTTGAATGTTTTAAATTCTTTTGATGTAGCCTAACAAGTTAGCAGTAGAGCTCAGTTCTCTAATCGAGAAATCGGGAAGAAAATTTGGAGTTTTAGAAGAGAATTCTGGAAGAATTGGGAGTTCTGGAAGCTCGTGATCCATAGTTATGAGGGCTCGAACACAGTAGATTCAGCTTTCTAACGTTTCTCGTCAGTAACAGATTGATCAGAAGCTCGATCCCGGCAATCGGTGTTGATGAGGGAAGCAGGGCGAGCAACGAACAGTGCCTTCTCATCACCAGCCAGTTGTACGATGACTGTAGTCTGATCCGGCAGCTGCGACCCGGAATCATCGACTGTCGGAGGATTCGGAGCTGATGGGTGATGATAATGATGATGATGTGAGGCAATGCTCATATTGGCGAGCGCAGCAAGTGCTGCTGCGTGAGGATCTGCTGGTGATATTCTTATGTTGGATCTTGCTGATATTCCAGTGAAATTTGCATTCCGACTACGACTGATATTCATCTGACGCTTCTTGTAGGAACAAAGGAGGAGGATGACTGCTAAGCATATGAGACATACCATGCAAATGCTACCCATTATAAGTATAAGGGAGCTCGGAAACGGACGTTGTTGATTGCAGCTTGTAGTGATTCCGCCAGTTTCCTGATCTATGCATAATTTACCAGTATTATTATCTGGTAGAGAAACAGGAGCCCCGTGGTGCCGATCACGTGGTGGTGAGACTAGCCATCGTCGTGCGGGACCTACGGAAAACATTTTCCAGCATTAATAACTTCAATGCATTGAGAGAAATATAATTCACGACTTGGTACAGACATCTTGTTGTTACGCAGCCTGCAAGGTTGAGAAGAATATGTACAACGACTGTACACAACAGCAAGCTCTTCTATCGTGTACCAAACTTATACCTAAGACCCATCCTCACGACGTCAGTAAAACTTAGGACTCATGTTTTTCATTTGTTTTGCAGAAGAGTTCAACTGTAAAGTGCCGGGCCTGATCAGGCAAATGGAGAAACTAACTCGATGTACATACCAACACTACTCTCGCAATTGCAAAGGTCACTGGATGGGAAACAACAGAAAGATAGATTGATGAACTCGTAGGCTGAGGTAGCCGAGGCCGATCACTCTAGCTTAAACCATCTCTCTGTCTCTCTCTATCTCTCTCTGTCTCTCTCTGTCTCTCTCTCTCTCTCTCTCTCTCTCTCGCTCGCTCGCTGTGTATCTCACTCTCAGACTCTCTCGCTGTGTTCTAGGTTCTATTGAAAATAGTCTGCACGGTATGTAAAGGTACGTGATCTGTGGACCTTGAAGATCTTGCCGGCTAAAGGAGACTATCACCGTTGCGGGCGAATCTTGATGGGTCCATTTTGTTTCCTGTCGGTAGATCAAGTACCTGATCCACTCTTGAACCGTTCGACTGCAACTGTTTTCAGAGCACAAACATTCTAGTTTAATCATGAGGTCTGGCTCATCAGTTGGACATGAAATATTTCGCGCGATGCTATAATCACTTCCTCTGGCTTCTTCTAACCTTCGATACATTCAAACAACTCCCTCAGCATATGCAGGACAAGCTTAAGCTTTGCGCAAGGACATTGACAGAAGAAAGCCTGAAATGTGTGATCTGAGATCACTGATTGCTCTCCAAGTCCCACAATTTCATCAACAGTTTTGTTTTTGTTTTTTTTTCCTCCTCATATTAAGTCCAGCCGTTGTGCAGGCACTTGTACAACAATCACTGGCCTACATGACTTTTAACTACAATTAGTTCTGCACTTCAGCACTGCCTGCAGCAACTCATTTCAGAATTGAACTAGAGTTTTAAAGTTGGAACCAAATGAGAGCAACTACAAGTCTACCTGGTTCCATCATCCTTCCACAAACTTAGCTGCAGCAGCTTGAATCTGATGAATTCCTTTCCACATTTTGAGGCTCTCCAGAAATCTGGAGTTTGAATACTGGGTGTGAGTTCCTGAAATCTGGTGGAGGTTTGAAATATACTTGGATCATTCTTTCCAAAAATTTGGGTACAGTTCGAATACTGGGTGCTTGAATCCTAAAATCTGGTGGAGGTTGTCTGAATGCTGGACAGCAGTCCTAGGGCAATGACAAGTTGCTTTGGAAAATTGGAATTGAACTGCAAAAACCTCAAGTGGCGTGTGCTACTCTAGAGTTGCATTTGCAAACCTAAAGAAGAAATAATGGGAAGTTCTATACATGGAAACCCAGTTCATCTTCTTTTCATCTATTTTTGGGTGTGTTTGCATACATACACATGACTATTCCATGTGGTAGCATCAAGCCAACAGTCCAAGTGGTGAGACTTTTGATTGCAGTGAGGTTTCTGTTTAAGTCTGAAGAAATTCAATTTTTTGAAGTCAGAAGATTTTTCCCCTCTGGTGATTTCATCATCTCCCAGATTTCAAAGTATCTCATGAATTGTAAGTTCCATGGCATCAACCCTCTCAAGTTCGAAAACATTTAGGCCACAACTAGCTCTTGCTTTTATATTCATGCCTGTAACAAACGATATGAAAACATCAATTTTCAAAAGGTTCACCAATTAGAAAATTTGTCAATTTAATCCAAAATTTATTCCAAATCCATATCAGTGAAGATTGAATGCAGTTTGATGCTTCTAAGGACTGTCTTCCATCAAGGACATGTTTTTGGCAGTTTTGTCAGATCAAAAGTTGTCCTTAAAATGTTTGGAACAGTGTAATTCCCATATGCAAAAATATGTAAAGCAAGGACAATCTCACTATGGTGATCTCAATGTTTGTCATCAAGAGTGCAATGACATGGGACAGTTGAATGAGGCCAATCCTAACAAGCAGTGCAAATGGGGAATAGTACTGTAGTGAATGTGATTGCAGACAAACTTTGCGAAAATTTTGTAAGTAAGCAAACAAATATTGAGCTACTTCCAGGCATAGCAACAAACATCAGAGTCATAAACTCTTCATTGACACCATGAAGTATCAGACCATCAGCTTCATCTGAATAGAAGCAAGTAGCTCCATTACCAGTGGCAACTGAATCCCCACTGTAACAAAAGAATTGGATCCCTCATTCTGAGTTTGCCAATCAGAATTTTTCCAACTAGTCAAAGTTAAATCTGTGGGGAGAAAAGAAGGATCAGGTTTCAAGCTCTCAGAATTCTTCATCAACTGGTGTAAGGTCAATGTTGAGCGGCTCCTTGCCCTTTGTCACTCTCTGCAACCAAAAAGCTTGCTGATTGTAAGGCCACATAGATTACAATCTTCCTGTATCCACAACATCAACAATCTTCAGCCATATGTGTGTGTAGGATAAAACTGTGCTTGGACACATGATCCTTCTTTATATGAACCATACGCAGAACAGGAACCTCATGCGTATTATCTTGTAAGTTTCCTAAGAGAAAGAGAGAGAGAGAGAGAGAACATACTGCAATTGCAATTAACTCCTCCAACAAAGCCTTCAAGTTTCGCAGTGGCTGTTGACATGCAAGTGCAAGGCAAGCATCTGAGTTAGTAAATCATACTAAGTGTAACAAGGACCATCTCTTTTGGAGCATGACTAACATCCCAATAGTTCACAGAGAAAAGAGTTTAAAGCTGTATACCCACTGAGTTGGACCATCACATGGAGCTTGCAGTGGATTATCATGCACCTGCAATTTCATTTCATGCACCATACTCTTTGTCACTTGACTTACTCAGGGCATTTGCAAAAACATTATCTCCTCAACAGTATTCAATCAAAGACAAGAATTACAAGGTAGACTAACCTCCATGAAGAGTCCATCCACACCAACAGCGACACAAGCCCTTGCAATGCAAGGAATCAGTTCACGCAGACCTCCACTTGCAACCCCACCACCATCAAGCTGCCCCCACTCTGCTGTCAGGAAGATGAATAGCTGTGTGGACAAACTTTTCCTACTGTAAAATGTACATGAAAAAAGAGTGTCAACATAAAAGCCACATAATTGGAAAGAAATGCAAGAGGCCTGGGTTGTGGTATGCGATTCACCTTCTTTCCAGCAGGCTGTTGCAATGAGTGAGTGATATCAGCAATCTGCAATAACCAGCAGGCCCTATCAGTTAACTGAGTTGTCAACTAACATGCTCCCCAGCAATATTTCAGAGGTCTCCAAATAAAGAAGAGGACTAAAGACAAGTCTGCAGAATAGTAGTTACAACATGTTACCACAGGGGCATTGGCTTCTCTCATCCACTCTAGATTGCGTGGATCAACAATCAGGTCATCTGCAGGCAATCAAGAACCATTTCTACAAATCATTGCTGACACTGAGATGGATGGTAGACTACCAATCAACTGATCATGCATACACATGTCACCAATAATAACATTGCACCACAACCTTGCAACTTTGTCAGCTGAAATTTGTCAAGCTGTATCTGACACAGGAAGGTTCTATCTAGTCAACAAATCCAATATGATCAATAAAAGAGTTCTACTTCAAGACAGCAATCTTTCTACTCACTGTAGCCAAACATGGTGCCACGTTCACACACCATCACATTTGGGTTTCCTGCTAGCCTGATCTTGTTAGCTGAATTTGCCATTACCTGCACATGGATATGCCCACATTAGCTCTAACAAAACAATTTCCACATTAGCAAACCATGCATTGGATTTGTGTTGTACTGATGTTTTGAATCATCCCTGCTTTGCACATCAGATCCCACTCAAAAGTGTTGCATAGTTCTCAACAGGAAGTCCTGCTGATAAGAACAAAGTATCTTTCATAAGAATAGAGAAATCTCCATTCTCACGATGAAGAAGAAACAGCAAGGTCAAAACTTCCTCTGGAAGCCACACAAAGAACCAAACTAGGGAAGACAGAAAAAATAAAAAACAAAAACACACACTGGTATGAACAAAAGTCTCGGTCTCACACCTGTTCAGGGACCATCAACAGTAGTATGTGTGATAGTGACTTAACTACCACAACTTCCCCACTGACTTCATCAGCTGCCTACAGTGGGTAAAGGCCGGTGACAAGCACCAACCTACAAACTGAGTTTCTGTTGCAATTCCGGAAGCAACTTGAAGACTCAGCCATACTACTGGCTAGCAACAGACCACAACAACAATGACAAGACAAAGAAACAAAGAATGACAGAAGAGGAAAAGAAAAACAAAAGGAAAGGACAAACAGGGAAAGACTATGAACAAAGGCTTACAGAGGATGCACAAAATTGACCCTTCTTGATGTTGATCACTCTTCCTGTTTTTGCAGCAGCTACCAGCAAATCTGTCTGCCACATTTGAAGTATATGTTCAATGAGTTTGGGACCAAGAAGAAAATCAGGGCTCATAGCAACTGTAGAGCAACATCCAGCCCAGAATTCAACTGGCTTGACCATGAACCCTAATACTCAGATTAGGGGAGGAGTGCACTTACCTGTCGGCATAAGAATGCTGGAATTTGTATAATGTCTGCCACCCTTGCCACCAGCTCACACTATAATGCACAGCCCCAAATTCAGAGTCACAAGCTTTGTCGCCCTCCATGACTGCTTTTGTGCCTTGTTACTTGAAGTCAATCACAAAGCTCAAAACCAATACTTTTGTGATGGGGCAGGCTGGATATGGAAGGAACCTGATAAGCTTCATGGACATCTGTCACAATGGGTAGACCATACGTTGTCTTCACTTGCTGCAAAACCTACATTGCAATTACACAACAGCAGCTCAACATCCACAGACTCACACAGAACCTGAAACCCAAAGAAGCTGCTACAATGTGAATTTCTTCACACTCTAAACCCTAAACCCTCAAAACACCCAGCTGCTATCATAACAAAAATGGCATGTTCCCCTGTGATCATGACTCTCTTTTCACCTTCAAGCCATATTCAAGCCCTGGACCACGAAAAGAAGCAGAAGAGGTTCTGTTGGCCTTGTCAAAACTGGATTTGAACACCAACTGCAGACCTAGTCTGCACATGCATTCCAACGCCCGGCTAGGGTTTACACCACAACCTCCACACACATACAGCCGGCACAAAGCTGGGAATAATGAACAACCCATTCTTGCAAAACCAACAGTGTAATGTATGAAGGGAGAGGGAGAGGCAATACTGACTCGTCTGTAACAGACTTGATCTGCCTTGCCATCTTCAGCGCATGCTCTTCGGACTCGATCACATTGGGTCCTGCCATCACAAAAAATGGCTCTGCTGTCTACATCGCTCATTCACCCCGCCCCCCATCCACCCAGCCACACACCCGACCGATCAAAACCTCTGATGAGTTCTAGTGTGCTACACAAACAAGCTGGAAGAAATCCAAAGGAAGAAAGAAAAAAAAAGGGTGGGGGGGGGGCCGGGAGGGTAGAGAGACAAACACCCGAAGGGCATCGAAGAAAGGCGATGTTGCTGTTGCGGACACCATGTCCATCGCTTGGCAGACAGCAGCAGCAGCTACTATAACGCAAGAAACAACACTTTCCTCTTGCAAATGTTATGACTACGAGTCTTAGAAACAAAAACGTGTATTTTATAGCTACCACATACATATTATAGAGTGATCTTTCCTTGAAGAGCTCCTCCTCAGTGATATTTTCTTCAATTTTCTGTTGTTGTGTCATTGGTAGCATCTCAAGAAGGATTTAGCATCAAATGGGGACAAGTTTTTAGAATCTCTCTGAATACTATAAAAACCAGCATGAAAATGTTATCAAATTAAAATCAGAATCCAAATGTGATGGAAATAGAGTTACTCGTAAAAGTCTCCCACATCATGGGGGCAAGAAAGATCAGTTTGGCATAATAGGGCATCAAACGTGTAACTGAGAATGAAAATTTTACAAAACGAAATAATTGGGACCCAGATCAGGTTTTTCAGCAGTTTTGGTGGTAAACTGAGTTTCATCTTGTCTTTCTTTTTTTTCTTGAGCGCCTCCATTGTTGCTGCATATATTTTCACTGCTCTTACCTGTATAATTACTATAATTACTCTCGACCCTTGTGCATTAAATGTTGAGTTTATTGTAGATTTAATAAAATTTCTTCACTTTGTGGATACCAATGAAAGAGCGTATAAAGGGTGGAAGCAGACCTGAAGGCAGGGTGAAGACAGGGGTGACTTTATGGATAACTCTAATATTTTGAAACTTTTTTTCAATATCTGTTGATTCTTTTTCAAGAAAAATGAAATATTGGGACAAAATATTCTTTCTTTTTTTTTTCTCATTTTGGTGAAATTCGCAGAGAGAAAACACTCTGCTCCTCCTCTGTCATAAGTTCCATTGTTTTTTTAGTTCAATTTGTATCATGTAGCCACACTTGCAGTCGTTCACAAGAGGAATTAACCAAATTTGGCTACAAGAGGAAAAAAGTAAACAATTTAAAAACCCTGAGCTATATTTTGGTGCCATGCAAGAACCTATTGTCTAAATATGACAATTCCAAAATCCAAGTCCTTGAAATGTGTATTTTATAACTAACACAGATAAAGTAATCTTTCCATGTAATAAGTTCTCCTCATGTCTCATAAGTACCACGGTTCTTTTTGAAATTTTGTGATGTAACCACACTGACAATCATCCACAAAAGGAATTGCCAAACTTGGAACTGGCTGGTTTATGAAAATCCTGAATCCTGAGAATAGATCGGTTCCATTTTTTTATTTTTTTATTTTTTAAAAATTCCCCAAAAAAATCAGTTGCATTCGCATGAAAAAGGTCAGTTTTTTGGGGCTGATTTTTAAAGAAAAAACCAGCTTGTTGTTGAATTGGTTGTCAACCACACCTCCTTTTTGAAATTCTAGAATGCTAAACTCTTCCAAAAAAAGACAAACATAAAACATGCAAACTACACACAAGGGACAAGAGACAGCAAAACAACCGAAAAAGAGGCAGCAGTGCAACAAAAGACAGAACTCGTAGTTGATTGAACAAAACATCTAAACTTCTTTTGACCTTTCAAAAAAAAATCTCCTTCTTCTATTGAACTCTGATGCATCTTGTGTGCCCACCACGTTGATTCTTGAGTAAAAGCAAAAACTAAAACCGACAAGCTCCTCGCATGCTCTTGCTGAAGTCACACACTCAAAAAAGCTATGACTTGTGATTATAGAGAAAACATGAACAAGCATCACAAATCTCACACCGAAAAATCCTAACGTTGAAAAATCGCAAATTTTTGAATTCCATGCAAGCGGATTTTCATTCAAAAACCTTGACTCCTTTTTGGTGCTTGGACGGGGGCAAAGCCAGGTTTTTCAATTGGGAACCAAAGGGTATTACATACATATATGTGAACTAATAATAACTGGGAAATAGTCGACAATGGATTAAAGAACTGCCCAACACTGGTTGAAACCTATTCTCTTAATGTAAAAATTCCTTCAAATATGGTGACTTTAGCAAAAACAATTGACGAAAATCATACAATTGTATGAGCCATACTAGATTTTTTTTTGTCATTAAGTGGCAAATATTCACCCCAAATAAATGCTACTCATAATGTGTTTGCAACACACCCTCTCATTCCCACTAGTCACTTGTTACTCTTGGTTAGTACTTGAGTTAGGATCAGTCTCTAATTTACTAGTTCGAGCAAGTAGTTTGGGCGTAATTGGGCATCAAATGCTTAACTAGGAATGAAATTTTACGAAACGAAATAACTTGGACCCAAAGTAGTTTTTCCACCAATTTGGTGGCAAACTGAGTTTCGTGACCTCTTTCCTTTTTCCCCTCTTTCCTTTTTACTGAGCTCCTCCACAGCTAGGACATATATTTTCACTGCTCCTACATGTACAACTACTATAATTATTCTCAAACCTTGTGCAATAAATGATGAGTTTCGACATTTCATACTGAGATTTAATAAATTTTCATTACTTTGCCACTACCACTGAAAGAGGGGATAGTGGGTGGAAAGAGAGGATGACTTTACAAATAACTTTATTCCGCAAGAAATTTGATGAATTCCCTATGTCCCTTAGTGATTGAGGATCAGTTGCTATAGACATACTTAATTTATCAATAATGAATTCGTCATATGTTATGATGTTTGAAATTTTATATTATGTGTTGTTAATAACTCTTTAAATATATGATCTATATATGGTCAACAAAAAGTTCATATAATCAACATATAATCCATATACCATTGTTGGTAGCAAGGTCTAAACAAATATTACATTGCCTTTGTCATTCAACTATCACTTTGCTTTGTGATAAATGTGTCAAAATTACATATATCGTAATTACACAAAATTGTTTTGTACAAATCAAACATTAGCATATATTCTTTTTTTCTCACATATTGTTCAAATGAAACAAATGAAACTTTTTCCAAAGGTCTCGACATACATAATAAAGAAACATACAGAATTCCAAACCATTTAAATAAAAACATATTTGAATTCTATTGTTAAATAGCAACTCACATAATATTTTCTCATGAAAAATATGATTTTACAGGTTGCAATATTTTTTTATGCAAAAAACTTTATGGCAAACATAAATAATTAATATTAAATATTATTATTATATTTACTTACATACAATTAATCATAAATTATAAGCTTTTATTTTAAATGAAAATAATTATTTGAATCATTAAAAAAATTTACCTTAGTGAATTACCATAGTGAATTGCTTTGATTAGATGTGGATATGAATGATTCAAGTTTTACCCAAGAAATGAATATGGTGTCCTAGTTCACTTTTAAAACCCTCATAGTGAATTGGGTTGCCAAACTAAACCCCACTTTTGTAATAGTGAAAGGAGAGATGAAAAATGTGGTTTTCATTTAAGGGTAAATTTTCCAAAAAATTGGCTACAAGTCCAAGAGAAAGGTAAAATATTAATTGGATTCCTCCTATTCTTTGGCAACTTTACTCATGATATGTTCTCAAATGTACATAGTACAAGACATCAAGATATATGGCAATTGAACATGTAGACCTTGTTCGAGGGCTTCATTTGGACAGTCAACGAAAATCATTCTAATCAGTCCATTCACTTTGGAACACGATTAGCATGCCTTAGTTCAGCTTGTTAAGGCGTTCACACCATGTGCACCTGCACTTCTTCTAAGCACACTTTTATCAACATAATGTTCTTATCATCTCCCTATTTGAGATTTAATGGTCTCGACATTTGCCCACATTTGATAGTTAAATAGCATTGTCCCCTTGGGTTTGTTTGTCACAAAGATGATGTTCAATGTACCTGTCTACAGTGTCCTCCTCACATTGGTACCTACAGCTTGTGTCCACCAACTGGGCTTTCTGCATCACTCCAGGTGAGACCTGTGAAGCACATGGTGGGGTTGTCATGAAGCTGATATTCAACACACCAGTCAACATGCCAGTTTCCCATGCTGGTCTCCCATACCCTCACATCAGAACCTACAGCACATGTAGAGAACCAGTCTGTGTTTCCCATAGTCTACATTTCCCTTTCTTTTGGGTTTCAACTTCCAGCATGCAAAGACTGCAGAGACAACTTAAGCCTCCTGCATTGACAAGGAGGTTGCATGTGGATTTATTCACAAGGCCCAATGGGATCTCAACTACATAATCACCAAGCAATTTCACACATGCTATTACCAGTTCTTGGAGTTCCAAAGACCACACCTTTCATGCTCTGAATCCAAACCAGCTATGAGCTGTCAAGCAGCATTTAGCTTTTCTCCATGACATTGGCATTTGTTCTCAACTCATTCTGCTATATGCTTGTCTCAAACTGGTTATTCAAATCTCAAAGTTGTGCTGATAAAGTACCACCTTCACAAATCACACCATTAATCACAAATCACTCTATCAATTGAAGAGATCCATGTCATTCTCCTGAAGGACAAAACAATTAGGACAAGTAGGGTGGAAAATAAAATAAAGCACAGATTTTGGAGAGATTTGTGGAGATTTGCCTGTTTGACAGTGAGCTTGCTTGTTTACATTTGTATCTCCTGCATATACAGCACAAATACAGTGCCATAGCTTGAGGCTCACAATGTGAAATGATGGGGAAGCTCCTCTATTTGTGGTCTTTTCTCTTCTCCAGTGCTGAAGACCTCTGCTTGTTGGATTGTTGCAGATGATCTTGGCCCTCTCTTAATGTCTTTTCTCTTCTCCTCCAGTGCTGAAGACCTCTTTTTGTTACATTGTTGCAGATGATTATGGCCCTCTGCCAACTTCAATTCACACACAAAATACTAGATGGACGAGAGCACAAAACTAGTGAACAAGGTAATTGAAGTTCCATGAGAAGAGGTTTTAAGTGTGTCATGGAGACAAATATGAACATGTTAGTACATCAGCTCTCAACTTAGAAAAGCTCCTGCAGAGCAAGAGACTTGTTAACACTTTCATTCCAAAAACTGGAAGTAATAGCTCAACTTTATTGTTGCAATCACTCTTGTAGCTTGAAATGAGCTACAAGTAGCCATGTAGTGAGTAAAACTGGTATGCACAAAAAATGTTCCTGCAACTATCCACAGTCATTCTGAGTCCTCACTACACATTGTAAGCTAAACTAAACACCCATATGCACAACTCACCTAAAACACACCCAAATTCAGTGTTCAATCCATTTTCCCCAAAAGCACCAAGACTAGACAACTGTGGACTTCCTATAAATTTCTGGACTCGGTCCTTGAATGCCTCAAGCTCTTCCAAAATTCCTTGCGTGAATCCCATGGTCAGGACTACATATCAGCTGATTCTCATGTCGGGGGAGAGTATATCAGCCAAATCCCCCTGTTCCAAATTTGAAAGGAGCCACTTGTGAGAGGAGTCATCTACTGCTCAAAGACAACATTAAACAATTAATCGACAAAGCAGGGGCACAGGTGCACTTATGCCCCCATGGCTCCCTGGTAAATCTGGAGAGGCTTGTACGACACAGTAGCATCAACAATCTGTTTTTTCTCCAAAGAACTTAAACTTTCCTGCAGCCACAAATGAATTTGATTGCACAATTGTCAGTGCAGCATTCAGAAACTTAGATTCAAAGCTCCTAAGCTCAAGCTAGAAATTTGATTGAACCTTTATGCTGATCCCAATCAACAATATCCAATCAGAGATGCACAGAACTCATATGTGGCTCTAAATGATAAGTAACCCAACACAAACAGTGCAGGGGAGAGTTGGAGCTGAAAGGCTGACATATCTATTAGATTCTTAATAACCCAAGTTTCACACCATGTACTGTAGCATACAAACAGGGTCTCAAAATCTTACACACAACTGTGTGAAATGAGTTGGGATGTACCTTGGAAGCCATTTCTTCATCAGTATCCTTGGTGCTATCACCACTATTGCTACTGGTGATGCTGGAAGTTTTGATGATTCTGTCCATGGTAGCCTTCTCTACCACCAGATGCTTCATAATCGCACCCTCCTCAAGTTCTCGGCTATTGTGCCAGTAATTTCCTAGAAATGTCTTTGCACCATCAAGGCTGGGAAAGTATGGTGGCTCAAAGTAAATCTGAGAAAGGGCATCTGCTGCTGAGATCTCTGTTTGTGCTGAGCCTTTGTATTCACCACTCCCCATCACTGCAACCACAAGCTGCTGATAGGAGAAATAGAATTGTCTAACTGCAGCTTCAACAGCTTGGAAAGCTTGCAAAAGATGGATCGTAGATGAGTGGTAAGCCAGTGGTCGACCATATGGAGCTACAGCATGAGTGCACATGCCATGAGAATGGAAGAGATCCATCACTGCTTCTTGAAGCCTTGGTCCTCCCTTAGGATCTGCTTCCACTCCGACCACTTTAGGCACCAGATGTCGAAGCTCCTTGCATGCCTCTGTGACTTTGCGCAGCATCCTTGATCTCAAGCAATATGCACCTGATCCAACAAATCCGAAACTGTAAAAATCAGTTTGAGGTTGTGCTTGGTAAAAACTACAAAAACTGCAAGCACGGTTAGAGAAAGCCAACAACCTAATTTCTCAAGCTCTGAAATCATGCAAAAAGCACCAGACTAGCACATGCAAAATCAACTGCAGAAAAATCTTTGGCACAGCACTTACCACCTCCAATGTGCTCTCCACTGGTATCTACCCCAAGTTGAGAACTGGTGTTAATAGCAAGTTCGTGTTTCAGCTTCATGAAGTCATCAGGATCCATGATGTGAAGCAGGTCCATGGTTGACATGAGAAGTTTCCACACTCGCTCTACAAGCCAGCAACTCTTGGCTGCAGCTTCAGAATTACTGGATTTGACATTTTCTTCAATGATTTCTAGCAAGCCTTGAGCAACTTCCAACCATGCCTCCATGATCTGATGGACTGTCAAGAGTGTGTGATCCTCTGGATGTCCTGGAGCTGATTGCCTGCATGCATAAATCTGACACCAGAAAAACTTCAAGTCCTCCACCAATGTGATGGCATGGATATGAAAGAAACATAAACATGTGCAACACCAATGGCAAAGAGATCTATCATTTGAAAACTGAACATGGCACTGAGTGAACCCAATTAACATAAGCATGTGTGACACCAATGGTGAAGAGACCTATCATATGAAAACCGAACATGGGCCCACTCAGCAAACCCAATTACTACACAAGCATCTGACCAAACAAAACTGCAAGATTTTTGATCTGGAACTCTTTGTAACAACTGACAGCAAATACTAGCAGATAATTCAACCTTGGTTGAGACATTCATACCAAAGAAAAATCCTGGACAAGACAACAAAGACACATGTTTCTATACTCTGACAGTTCTGGAATACGAAAAGCAAACAAACACAATGACCCATTCATACTGAACCAATTACCACACATCTGACCAAACAAAACCTCTAGATTTTTTATCTGGAACTCTTTGTAACAACTGGCACATACTATCAGATCATTCCAACCTTGGTTGAGACATTCATACAAAAGAAAACTGCTGCTGTAAAGACACATGGTTCCATACTCTGACAGTTCTGGACTACTGAAAGCAAACAAACATAATGACCTATTGATAGCAGGCTATGGTCATCAACATCCTGTCCAAAGTGAAAAAACCTTAACTATAAGTGCTGAGAACTTCCCCTTCCAGAGGGCAGTGGCTAGGACATCTTTCCATCAGTCCGCTGTGATCACAACAGCTTTCCATTGTGTTTTCCTAGCTGTGCTCACAGTCATCTCACAGCTCTACCAGTCAAGCATTGACCAATTATGGAGCTGCGAGAGCTGTGAGTAGAGTTGAATTGTGCTGACCATAAAATGGCATCTGTCCATTTTAGTGAGAGTATGTGTTCCCAGAGTTTCTAACATGATTAACTACATATTTTCAAATCACTTGCAACTCTCCAATGGAAAGCAATAGTCCCTGCAGCAAGAAACAAGGCCTACTATGTCAGCAGCTTTCCATAAGTCTGCTGTGATGTCGGCACACTGTGTGTAACTGGGATCACAGCAGCCTTGGAAAGAGACCCTTAAGAGTCCGTGAGGGGAACATGTGCACTGCACTGAACCTTCCTTCCTTCCAGGAACAGCCTTACCTCCAGGGGAGTGCAGATCCTGTCGTACTCGAGAATCGGCTTCCCAGAAAGATTAGGCTCTCCAAGGCCAAGGGTGAAAGGGGCACGAGCCATGTTGCTTTCGATTGCGATTTGCAACCTTGCCCCGACGCTCTGCGCTGTTCTCCATGCAGCAAGTCGAGGCAAAAGGCTTTCTTGGCTCAGCCTGCTCACCACCGCTCTCGATCCCGATTTGTGCCACACAACATGAGACGCCTCCGCACCAACATAACTCGAACTCGCAGATGACTTGGTAGTCGGTGCTTGTTGATCCCTCTCCACTATACAAGAGAGAAGCTCCAGCTGCATATTCGCCAAAGACTCCAACCTCCGCAGCCACTCGTCACCATCGATGTATGGTCGGGTATCGCACAGCACGGAAGAAATCATCCTAAACACCATCTCTAGGCTGTGCAACGCAGGCTTGACTATGCGCTCGTTAGGCCATGCGTTGGGGTAAAGTTTCGCTTGCCATAGCCTGGAAAGCTCGGGAAGATGGATGTACAGCTCATAACCTTCAACTTGAGCAGGCGATGGTTGCACGAGCGCATCGATATCGCAGTTCGCCAAGGAGACGGACAGCGGCGTACCTGGAAACAACGCACAATGCAATCCACCGCAGGTTCTCGTCTTCAAGCGTCGCGGATCCATACCACTGTGATTCTCCATGCTCATGCGCTACTACTTGACGGCTCTTGCAAAGTACAAAATCATGCCAAAGGAGAGTTCGAGGTCCTGTCTGCGACTCCCGATGCGAGGATTGAAAGATCTCGTGCCCGAAATGCGATCATTTCCTATTGAAGAATACGCAACCTAACTGAAGAAGCGGGAACGCTCTTCACCGTTACTACGTGACTGCGCCCTCGGTGACACAGATCACAGATCTTGTGGAAGCTTAAGGGACAGCACTTCAACCTTGTAGAACCGAAGCCACACAACGAACACAAAACTCTTCTCCACAAAGCACAGGCCGCAAGTGCTTTCAACTCTGCAGATTTTGTCCTGAGCGCATGCGTGCACGTTCCTGTTTCCCTCTCCCACACTAAAAAAAATAAGCTCCCGGACTCTCTATAATCTCCCAATATCACTAATGGCAACCTCTGATGGTCTTATTTCTTGAACTCGCTCCTAAGTCGAAAATAGAATCGGAGGGAACTGCAAGGGATATACTCACACGACACGCAAAATCTCTCTCTCTCTCTCTCTCTACAAAACCCGAGACTCAACCTTTCTTTGTCCCGGATAGTGAGTGACTCGAATGAAAGGTGGCAAGAATCCCCGGATGCGCGTGAACACGAATGCAAGATTCCAACAAGAGTAGCCTAATCCACTCTTCTGCCGTCCTATTGTGTCATCACCGTTCCAGCTCCCCCCTTCCGGGCCCCCCTCTACGCACGCGCCTACTTCCTTCGACCGCCTGAAATCCGATCAACAGAAGCGTGTACTTACATCAAGCACATCCTGTAAACGCTGACAGCAACAGCACTCCTACCAACACCCCCACACTACTAATACGCAATCACCAGAGGCAGAAAATGGATTGACAAAATCGGCAATCCGTCGAGGGAGTCGAGCGGGCGCGCTCGCGTGCGTGTGACCTCGTGTTTCCTGTGCGACCTCCAATCCCTTTCTTCGTCAGCCAATTCTTGGTCAATTTCCTGATGTACCGAAAATGGCGACGACCTACAATAATATTTAGCCCAATTTGGCTACTAGCTAACTATGAAAGTAAAATTTGTTAATACAGCCTCCTTATTTTCGGGCTACCCTACTTAAACCATGTATAGAAATCTGGCAAATTTTCTTAAAATTTTGTCAAAATCTGGCTATTGAAAATCCTTTTTTTTAAAAGTCATTTTCGCACTTTAAATTTGTAATATTTGCAATATAGCCAGCTTAAAAAGGGTCGGTTCTCAGCATCAGTGTGTCTTTTTGAAAATTTTGTGTAGTAGCCAAAGTGGTAATGATCCAAGGAAGATTAAGCCAAATTTGGCTACAAAGTAAATATCAAAGAATTATTCTAAAAATTTCTTTTTATATTTTTGCCTATTCTACTTGAAACATGATTAGAAATCTGACGAACTTATCTTATATTCTCTTCAATTATGGCTATGCACAATCTCAAAAAGCACTGATTGATTTTAGCTCTTTTAATTTTTAATATAACTTTTTTAGATACATATAGCCGGCCAAAAGAAAAGGGCTGCTGCTCAGTATTCTTCCCGGTTCCCTCCCCGGCCCCCGGTTTCCCCGGTTATATAGGATTGTGCTGATTAGCAGCTTACTAATCAAGCCACTAATTTGCACTAAACCCGAGCACTAATATTTGATAATTGCCTTAACCACACAACTGCCTGGGTGGCCTACAGAACCAGGCAGGTAGGTCCGCAGTAGGTACCTGCCTAATTCCTAGGGCAGATGTTGTACTTTCCCTATTTCTTAGTTTATTTGCACATCTGAGGGCCTAAAAAGAAACTCGTTTGACATGGCTTATCCTTTTACTTTAAAGGGTGATAGGGGGTGCAGGTACCTCCAATTTTTGGTAACTAAACCTTAAACCCCCCCCCCCCCCCCCTTTTTTTTTGGGACATATAGGTCTTGGGCCACCCTACATGGCCTTGGGCCACCCTTCGCTTTGATGGGCCCTCATGGATTTTGAAATTTTTCACCCTACAATTCACCTCTGCAATGCAAGTTTTCAAGTGAAAATGTGTGGGGTAAACCCCAAAGTCGAGGGTATTATAATGTGCCCTCCAAATTGGGTGCAAAGTCAACTTTTATTTTTATTTGTATTTTTTTTCCCGGGAGGTTTCTGTCTAGATTTTGACATGGGAAAAGGGCTAACTGAAGGCCCTTTAATTTTTATTTTTTTTAGTTGCCCCAAAACCACCCTAACCCTACACATGGTAGCCATGTCTTTCCCCTAGCTAGAAGCCTCTTTGCCTTTAGTTGCCTCACCAGAAGCACAAAGTCACAGATTTCCATTAGCCAATAAAGCAGAAGTCCAATTTCACTAACAACACACTATGAGCACAATGGATCAACTCCATCGTGATCTTGTGGGTTGTTGGATTGTTAGATATGATCAACACAATGTGCAAGTTTGCTAGAAGAGTTAATGTCTTTCCTTCATTTTCACTTGCATGACATATTCCTTTAGCAAAAATATGTGTTGTGCATTCAAGGTTTTTCTGCAAGGTTTCATGATGATTCAAGATAAAAATTAATAAAAAATCAAAGACCAAAGTACTTCACATTTGAACTTGTAAGTTGTGGGGCTTAAGTGTTAAGCTTTATGTCCATTGCATTCTTTTATGTGCATTGTCATTTTGTTTCATCAATATTATGTGCCATGGTTGACTAATCATAGAATTTTGAACTCTTCTGAAATGTTGTATTCAAGGTGGTGATTTGATACAAAATTACCAAAGATTCTTAGTTTGAAGATTAATGATCAAACCTTTGCCGTGCACACACAATGTAATGAAAAAATTCAATTCACTAAACTAAATGCATCACAATGGCAACCAAGGTTTTGCGCACATGCACAAAATTAGCCCAAACTTTGATTTTAAAATTACAACAAAAATTTATAAAACAAGAGATTATGAATGGAATGGGAATGGTTTATCCACATAATTAATTGAACAAGGAGATTTTTGACACAACATTTACAATACATTCGGTTATAATCAAGGCTTCCTTATGTGTTCCCCCATTATTGGATTCACAATTGTCTGATATGCAGTTTAACTTTTCTAGTTGACCATCACTCATCATGTATTAAAACTAGTAAGGGCTGAAGGCTTTATTAAGAACCATAATTCCAAATTGTGGATGAAGATCAATGGTTCACTTCAAGCTAAGTGAGTAACAAGCTTCCCAAAATTGCTATGGTTTAGGTCTTAGGTTTTATGGAGGACAAAAAGACATTAATTTGACTTTCATGAAAAATAAATTGTGAAATTGTTTAACAACACATCTTGATATTTATATTCGCATGTACAATATATTAAAAAACCAATTCGCTCACTTTTCCACATGAAGATACTATTTTAACTCCACGAAATGAGAAGGTGAAGTCCTAAGCAAATTGGTAGAACTTTAATATTACAATTTTTAAAGCTTATTTTTGTAGCATGAGAGATGTGCACCTTTTGTTTTTGAAGCATCTTGGCTTTGCTACTTTTAGATTACAACAAACTATTTTTGTTTTGAAATGTAATAAAGTTGACCATCCAAAGCAATTTTTTTTTATTTTTTTTTTCACTACATCATTTTTGGATCCGAGCATATGTGATGAATCTTTTCCATTTGTGGTAGTTATGTGATGCAAGTTGTTAGGCATTTAGTTGTTTATTGATGTTGGGCAAGAAAACAAAATATGAGTGTTTTCTTGGGGATTGGGGTTGGATGTTTCAAAGCTGGGTCAACTACTTGTTGGATTGTTTTTCTAATGTGTGGGGCGTGCACAATTCCATGATGCATGGGCAAGACCTTCATGGTTGGAGTTTGATCCCCCCCCCCAAAAGTTTCATTTGATTAAGTTTCAAAACATGTGGCTTGCAAATTTTAGATTGTATGGACATTGGGATTTTAGGTATGCTTTTAACTATTTATGTCTCACCAAAAAAAAGACATTCCAAAATGGTGATTACCAAAACACATGTATTAACAATATTAAGATAACAAAATGCATATGTTCAAATTTTAATGATTGCCAAAAGACACATGCTTAATTATTCGTAATGGCCAAATTGTGACTTAGCCTTATGAAAACCATAGCCAAACACCAACCAAAAAAAATAAAAATTTAATGCTTGAAATTTGGCCATATGAAACTATTGTGTTGAAAATTTTGCTCTATCATTTGCATGCAATTCACCTTTCTAACCTCAACACTTTCTAGAAAAAAAAAAACCTTGGTGCAAAGTCTTACCTATATATTTTTCCTATTTTAATAATGTTTTTAACCATGCTACATAGATATAAGTTCCCATAGCGAACACTTAACACACTAACATCTTAATATGAATTTTGAAAGGGAGTTATAAATGATGACATCTTTTTTTTCTTTTTTTTTGCAACTACATTGTGGATGGCTAGTCTAGGATTTGATAAATTGTAGTTGCCAAATCAAAAATATTAAGCGAGTTTAAGTTTTGTCAATTTGAGAAACTTAACATGTGGTTTTGTGCATTCGGGAAGGAGGTTGTGGAATTGGATTCCCTTAAGTGGGTGGATAATGGTTTAACATAATGAAAACCTCGAGAGCAAAGAGAAAGAACAAAGAAAGGTTTCAAAGTTTCTTTGTTGCAAAACAAGGTTTGGACTTTGGGAAAGTGATAGCTATTTGTTATTTGTTTTTGTGTAAGGATATTGACAATGATTTTGGCTAGTGTTAACCATATCTTCCTAAATTTTATGGGGTGAATAGTGTGTCCTATCCTAGTAGCACAAGTGTGAACATGATCTTGAGATAGAGTTCAAATTTGAAAATCTATCTTAAAATTTAAATTAATTTCCATTGAAAAAGACTATTCAAAATTCAATTTCTCCCCCCCATCATATGTATTAAAAGTATAAAATTGCATCCAATAAATCTCACTCATCAAAGGTTGTCCAATAAGACAAAAGGGCTCACCCTAATTTCCCTAGATTATTTTAGTTTTTGATTTTGTTAAATTTTCTTTGAAAAAATTTATTCAATATTCAAAAATTGTTGCATGGTAGGTCTAAACAATCCCAAACCACCTGGGTGGATCCCGAGTCATCAAAGACTTTCCAAACACGAAGTGAGTGCTCAAGGCTTTAGTGGCTTGGGAAATGTCAAATGTGATAAACAACAAACACAAACAAACAAATAAACAAACATATCTGACTAGGCTGAATCGGTGCCTACACTCGTACCTTCACCTCCTTGAGCCAAGTCCTCTAATAAGTGGCTACGTGAAGAGCTCTCTTGTTTTTTTTTTTTAAAAGTTGTATTGGGATGTCACGTTGTTTCTCATGTGGGCTTTTATGATTTTTTTTTTTGCAAATTTTGCCTACCCTCTCCTCTCTTTGAGTTTTACAAAAAAAAAAAAAAATCATAAAGCCCACTTCCCATCTTTACCCCCCCGCCCCCTTTAGGCACCTTATTTTGTAAATGCCCCCACCCTAAGGTTTTACGAGTGACATGTGAAATCGATACCAAATTTATAGGTTGTGCAAATTAATTAATTAATTGTTGTGCACACCAGCCCATAAATTATGTATAGAAATGAAGTTTTTCACCACTTTCATTCCAATGTTATAAAAAAAAATTCATAAAAGAAAATAACTATATATATATTTGTTTGACGATGCACTTTGTGCACATGATAGAAATTATGGGTGAACTATCCGCTTTCAAAATTGGGGGCCCCACTCGTTATTACACCAATCATGTACATATTTATATTGTAGTTATCCGGAAGGGTCTTTTCCGACTGCAGGAAGATCGATCAGCCAAAAGTGACCTTGAGAAACATCAACGAAAGCCCGATAACCACATTATTTTGTTGACCCAGGGATATAGTACCTATTATGGTGCATTCACACTATATGTTAACTCAGTGGTTCAATGAAAATCTAGTTGGCATCCTACGTGGCACACAATGTTAAATAAGTGATAGCTTAATCTTAAGTGAATGTTAGCTTAACATAAAATTTTCATGGTAAGTAGAATTAATTCCTAAATGACTAGCACGGTGTTAGGGGACTCAACATTAGAGTCCCTCACACCAAGTGCAAATGCACATTTTGTGTACTAATATACAAAGTGTGTTAAATAGGCTTTTTTTTAGTGTAGCTATGAAGAAAAAATTGTTAATGCCAATGATTATCAACAATTTTTTATATTATTTATATTTGAGAGAACTAATATTTAAATGTGTAATTAGGGTTTGGTAGATTTGTGAGGTTTTTAAAAAGATCAATGAGAATGCTAGAAAGGGACTTTTATTTTCAATGTTCAAGAGAATAGGGTTTTGTGTAGGCCTTGAAATGTTTATTTTGCAGGCCAATGGGATTGCTGGATTTGGTGGTTTGAATTTGTTTTCTTTAGTTATCTTGAGTGTTTTATGGCTTGGGGTGTGTTGGAAGGAATTTTGGAGGGGATATTTTTTGGGCAGATTGGGGACTGTTTGAAGTCTGAATTGGGCTGTGAAATAGGGCTGAATTAGGGGCTCTACTTGAGATAAAATTTTGGGGCTGTTTGAGTGCGAATTTGAGGTGGAGATTGGGGGTTTGGTTGGGCGGTTCCTAAGGTTCTTGCCACTAGTTGCACCATGAAGGGGGGGGGGAGTTGTGGAAACAAAATTTGGGGCTCCATGTACAGCTTGGGAAATTGAAAGTGTAAAATTAAAAGGAAATAAACATACTTTTTGGAGAGCCAAATTGGTGATAGAGAAGAAAAACTACTAAGCTTTGCAACACTAGTAGTAGTACTACTAAAACAACTCCCTTTTTACTTCTGTGCCTATGTTTAGGGATCTCCCCCAGCAGAAGAACCCTAGGGTGTTATGCAAAGGGAGCTCCCCGAATTTATATGTTCCCACATTCCCATGGAAATATCTTTTTTCTATGAAATGAGAAAGAAATGAGGAAATAAAAAGAGAGTTGCTTACTGAAGGGGAGGTGTTCCTGTACTTGTACATTCTCCTGAGGTTTGGGAACACACCCTTGGGCTCATGCCCTTGAGTGCCCCTCCCTCAGGAGAACCCACTCGTAGAATGGGAACCTCCTATGGAGATTGGAAAATTAAATTTTGTACCATGACAAACATTAGAAGTTGGAGAAACAAATTAATGAGAGTGAATTAACAACATTAATAACAATAACTCTAATAACTTACTACTCCTTGGGTGAACCAGCACCCACACTAGTGCCAGGGTAACACTATCCCATTTTAACACTACATAAATCAAGGTCATCATCTTTGAGTCAAAAAATTTTAACCTTAGGAAATGTTGAAATTTGGAATCAGAGACGCTTATGTAGTCTTGGGATGGGTTATTTATTATTCACCATGGAGAGATGCAAACCGCCAGAGAAACCGGGATTTAACCATGGTAGCAGTGTGGGTGCTGGTTCACCCTGGCTACCCAGTTACTATTTCTGAAACTTACTACTCACGCACCTACTACCTACCTTACCTACCTACCTTCTGGGTAAGGTGCGATGAATTCAGGCCACGTCGTCGCTTGACCGTCTCTTACCGCTTCTCTAGCTGTCGGCGCCGAAAACGCGTGGGCAGTGTACCGCCGGAACGTGGGGGAACGCAATGCCTTATCCAAAACGCCTCATGCTGCCATAAATTCGTTGGCCGCTGCCGTCCGTCCGTCCATGAATGTTGGATATGTTTGAGATTTACTCCAACAAGCTTTGTCCATTTCTGCTCGGCTCTATTCGGCCCCGAGAATCATCTCAGCAACAATACTAGTTTTTTTTTCTTTCTTTTTTTCTTTTATCCCTTTTTTAAGGTGTCGATTTTCTTGCGAATTTTAACAATCAAATTACCAAAATTAGTTGAATTTACGCTCACCAAAAAAATTAAACAGAATTTCCAAAATTTTCACCAATTTCTTTGTCGAAAAATGGCTAGATCTCGCCAGAGAAAGAAAACACCATCTCGGCGGTTTTGGTCTGGTCTTCTCTCTGTCCGTTGGTTTGCATCAGGCTCTGGCCCAGCTGCAGCTCTTTTTCTGTTTTTTTTTTGGTGTGCTGGCTGGCTATGTAGAACCAGAAAATTATATTAGAATCTTCAAAACGCTAAAAACAAGTGGTTTTTTAGTACATTTTCAATAGCCAGGATTTTCAACCCTAACTTAAAAGAAATAGCATCAGATTTATATACATGAGCTCAAGCAGGTAGCGAATAAGAAAGAAGGTCGTTTGAAAAAGTTAACTTTCATATATTTAGCTATGTAGCCAAATTTGGTTAAATCTTCGTGCAGGTAGATCATCGCCACAAAATTGACTCAACGAAAAAAAAACACTGCCCAGCTGGGATCATTGTATGATTCAAAAGCGATTAGTTAGGGTTAATAGAATAGCAACAATTTTGGGGTGGTGGGGGGAGCGAGTGAAGCAAGGAAGGAGAACGGGCCCTTGGGGGAAGCAAGATCGTGGCAGCATTATCCGACACCAGTATTCGCGGGGCAAAGTTGAATGACGCCACCACGCGAGTTCGCCGGATAGCTGTAGCCTGGCCTTGCGAAGAGATAAGTCAAGGTAGCCTGCAAATTGCAATGCACTTCGTGCCTGCTTGCGCATTTGCGATTTGTTTTAACTTTTTTTGTTGACGCATTATCGTTTCCTGATATCACATTTATGACTGAAGCGCCGTTGGTTCTCCGCGTCTGTGCAACAGATCGAGGGCTGCCACGCCGCTCCTCCGTTAGAGCGTGTCCATCGCGCGCTTTCGATCCGTTTGTCTGCTTTTACATTACCGCCTGGCACTCAGCCATTAATACTGTAATCTAAAGAGCCTTCGCGAACCAGCACCCCACCAGTGCACCATCAAGGATGGATGAAATGTTTATCAGGAAAACAATTTTCTGTTGGGTTCCGGTTCCCTAGCTAACCATGGTGGTAGTTAGATCAGTTGCTTTATTTACTACCTACCAACTAGGTAGGTAGTAAAAACAGCCCCTACCTACTATGTATAAACTATCTACGTACCTACCTAGTAGTCCCCCATTTTTTACCTACCTATCTATATGTTAGACTTACTTCTTATTGAATGGATTACCAAGATGAAACCAGGTAGTAACTCAGTTGACAATCATCCACAACTGAGTCAAAACGGGCATCCAGTGGATGGTGCACTGGTGGGTGCTCGTTCAACTTCCAACCAGTGGGCCCTAGGTGCATGTCTTTTTTAAGGATTATGTTTTTTCAAGTTTGAAACATGGCCTCCATGTTTTGGATAGGGCCCATTATTAGATGATATTGCCAATTTCAAAAGTTTAATTCACATGTGTTTTCATAAGTTTTTTTAGTAATATTTAGTTAAATTCATTTTTTTAATGATAATATTTCAAGTAAATCAAATGTGTAGATATCAATAAAAGTAAACATGTCAATATTTTTGAAATAATATGTTTTTCAAACCTTCAATGATACATTATACATGCAATTTATCAAACATACCTCTCTTTAACATCATTCCAAATGGAGCAGAATATATTCACACACACAAAAAAAAAATGTAACACATTCAATATTTATCAAAATGTAACCTTGCTTTTGTTTATACTAAAATATATGTTCTTTGTTTGAAAAAAAAATTCAAATTATGTAGTTTTAATGATCAAAGCACATTTGAAAAGTAACTAACTTGGATAATTAAAAATAAAACATATATTCAATATCTTGATGATACCATGCCCTCATAATCTTAAATATATGGTCATCCACAATTTTTTAGAATTATTAGTTTGGTTTTATATAGATAAAGAACATTCGAAATTTTAACACCTTATACCCATCAAATTGTCCACTCCTTACACTTTAAGGTGCGATCATAATCAAATGAGGCAACAGTGATGAAGAACTCAAGAACTACATTATTTTTTGTGATCATTTTCATTTTTCCATAGAAAGGACTTTTGGGATGAAATCTTTTGCAATATCTTACTAAAAATACATATAATCGTTTCAATACATCACATTTTTTGTATTAACTTTTCATGAATAACTAGAAATTTTTTCTAAGTGTATAGATTCTACCAAATTTTGCATTTTGGTTTTGAAAAATTATTTTAATTTCAAATTGTAGGAAAATATGCTAATTTTTTAAATTTTTATTCTTTATATATATATATATGTACCTTTTTTTAAAATATCATGTACATTACACCCCATTTACATGTGGTAAAAAATTCTTGAAATTTTAAATTTTTATCCAACAGATTTTCTTTTTTTAATTTCAAAATTCACAACTTTCAAATTGTGAGTGTTTTTTGAGTGTGGATAATCAATTAACATCATCTCAATTTTTTTCTCATCAAAATTCTTTTATAAAAATAGTCTTTAGCTTAGTAATTTACAAAATTGACTACTTTTGATGTAACTGTTGTTCAAGTTCAAAGGTCCTTTATTAAAATCAAAACCCAAAATTTTATTTTATTTTATTTTTTTTGAAATCTTCAACATTCATATTAGTCATTTAACATTACATTCCATGATTACCATGGCATTAAAGTGGCACCACAAAAATATATATAACAAAATTATAGTTTTTATAAACTTTTGACAGGTGCCCGATGTGCTTTTTGCCTCGTTTGATTATGACTACACCTTTTATGGCCAATGAAGCATATCAAAATTGCACAAAATTCACTTTGATGGAAATTCATATGTATACAATCGTTTTGAAAGTGATTTCATTAAATTATAATCCTTATAATTCATATAATCATTTTTCAAAATCATGGGGGTGTAGTATTTTATGTGTGTACACGTAGTCCTTGGCTCCTTTTACTGCAAACGCACCCATGTTGAATTTGGCATGTATAGTTGTTGTGCCAATTGAAGTTTGAGTTGGTGGGCCAATTGGCAAAACAAATTTTGCAAATGGTGGGATAATGATGGATTTAGTTGTTGAACATTGGCAATGGTCAAGTTCAAAACAAGTTGTCTCTGTAACATTCCTAGTAAGAACCTCTCCTTATATAAGGTTTCACTTTTAGTTTTGCCTTGCTTTCTTTTTCACGATTGTTTTTAGATGTAAAAAGATAGCGGGGTTTCTTATTCATTTTTTTCAACATGCAATACTTACAACTATTAAAACACACTTTGTCAAGGTACAAAGGATTTTTATTTTCACTTTTTTATTTTTTATTTTTCTAAAGTCAACTACAAGTGTGGAAGTTGAATCTTTTGAAGAATCCTCAAAAGACAAGCTGAAAATGATGACATATGTGTACATCCACTATTTGCCATAACAAAGGAAAACATCAATTGATGGGTTATGCAAATAGGTTTGCTTGCAAGTTTGGGGAGTGTAAATAATTTTTTGTAAGCAAATGGTTCCTTATTAGAGACTTGAAGAAGGACCACAACATCACCATGGATGCAAGCAAATCTAAACACCTTTCAATTCAAAAAGGGGGCTCAAAAAAAATAAAACCATCTTGTGATGAATGCTCAAATTTAGGCAATGCATATGTGGTATGTAAACACAATGAATAAAAGGTAGTTGATTATATAAAGAAAAATGATGAAGTTGAATTTGACAACCTCTAATTGGAGACACAACATTTACTAAACATTCAAAAACTTGCACTAGGGTAAAAACATAGTAAAAGGAACCGCAACAACCAAGGTCAAAGTCCTTATCAAGGACTACATTTTACACGTGTCCTACATGCATTGGTCTATTAAATATCAAAACTATATTTTAAATGTAATTTATGGCATTAGATATGAATATTGAAACCAAACATGATTCATATTATAATAAAAACTTTTTTTTTTTGCATGAGGACCTATATTATAGTCAAATGTATAATTTTGTTTTTAACCATGATGACAAATTTTGACCTTTTTTGACCATTAAGGACGTTTAGAGTCAAAATCAACAACATTCATTAAAATGATTCAATACATGTGCATTTGAAAATATAAACACATGTGGTGCTTCTTGTGAAGATATTAAAGCCCATAATAAATTTGAAAACATTTTATGAAGGTTTGAGTAATAAAAAACACGTTCGCATTTTTTTAATGTAGTTTTATATATATAAACACAAATTTACCAATGACCTTAAATTTTATGTATCATTTTTCATGAAAATGCAACATAACCTTCCTTTAAACAATAAAAAAATTTGTCTTTTAGGAAGTTTTTATAATTTTATGTTTTTGAAGGTGATAAACATGCTTAAATGCAAGCAAAACACACCCAGCTAAAGGCAATTTAGGGCATGCTTTTATGTTTTTTTTCATACTAGGCCCTTTGGTTCATCCATAGATGGTCTTCTCAAATATGGAGCATGAATGGTTAAGCTTAGCATAGGATTAAAGATGAGTGAAATGAAAAATAATATTCAACTATAGACTTTCCACTACATTATGACCACTAAAACAATTGGGAATCACACAATTCTTTGGGATGAAATTTCATTAACAATAAAACATGGTGTAACAAATTTAATTACATTTTGATGTTTCAAAATGTTATAATGATTTTTCAAAGTTGAGATTGAAAAAATTAAGGACAATCAACATAGTCCTTGGTATGCTATATTGTTGAATGTACCCACTAGTAAGACTTGCACTAATGTATATGTGCACCCATTGTAATACCCACATTTAGGATCTATGTGTGGTATATTTTTAGAATGGATTTGAAAGATAATGCCAAGTTTTTTGCAATACTTGCATTCTATTGCTTATCGACATTGTGAAACTTGGTTGATCATTAAATTATAAGAGTGGCTATTAGGTAGGTAGGTGGGACCAATTACATAGGCCCACGTTAATCGATAATAGGTAGGTAGGTGATGAGTTGAAATAATATTACAAGATTTTGTTACAATATTTTCATCGATCAACATCACGTATTTGGTGCGTATGTAGGGGGGGGGAGGGTGTCAAGCTAGTACATGTACTTAATATTCTTGCAATAATGTCATTGGTCCACATTGACATCATGTAGTTGTGGGTAGGTAAGTATATGCAAGTAATGGTGCATTCACACTTGATGTTAAATCAATGTTAAATGAAAATCTAAGTGACATCTTAGGTGGCATCCAATGTTAAATGGACAATAGCGTAATGGTAAATGAATGGTAGTTTAACATAAAATATTCACAATAAGTAAGTTTAAGTCTTAAATGACTAGTATGGTGTTAATGGACTCAACACGAGAGTCCCTAACACCGAGTGTGAATGCACCATAAGTTGTTTTGGGTAGGAATTGGGGGGCAAGGGCAAGGTCATAATTAAAAATAATAAGAGAGAAGAAAAACATAGGTCTTTTAAGTAGGTAGGTAAGTAGATAGGTAATGGACATAGTAGAAATCCTTATGTAGGTAGCGAGGTGAACGGTAACATGTACAATAGTGTGTAGGTAGGTGACCATCAACATGTAGAGCAAGGTGATGGGGTTGTTAGTTGATAGGTAGGGGGCAAGATGGATGTAGGTTGGTGAGTGTGGTCAGAGGTGAAGAGAAAAAGTAAAAACAAACAGTCCCAAGTGAAGGGAAGGGCTGAGAAAGAAAAAACTTTAACTCTAACTGTGGTTACAAAGGTGGTTAGCAAGAACCAATGAAAAAAGCGTGGGCATCCAGTCACCATCCATCCAGATTGGTGCACTGGTGGATGATGGTTCACGGTAGCCAGACTTAGGAAGAGGCCTTCCAAATTCCCCCCCACGTCCCCAAGACTTAATTTAAGTCTATTTCATAACTCTATCTGATCAAGCCCTAAGAACCTAAACTATATTGACACCCATTTCATCCTTAATTTAAGTCTGAGTTTAAAATCTGGCTCAACAAATGGGACATTACGATGACCAAATTAAGTACTCATTCAAGAATTTGGGGCCAAAGATGTGCTTCTCAAGGAAGAATGAAACCTTGCAAAAATACTGGAGATTTGTGAGGGCTACTCCTAACTCTGGCCTGAATTGTGGATTGTGGCTAAAAAGCACCCCCAAAAGAAAGGTTTTCTCCTGTCAATAAATAGGGCGAAAAGGCACCAAGTAATTTTAAAAACCTAAAAGTCCTAAGCACAACAAAGTTATCAGTTAAAGTCAGGCGATTAGGGGGCGAGAACGGCCAGTTTCGGCATAATAGGGCATCAAATGCTTAACTGGGAATGAAATTTTACAAAACGAAATAACTGGGACACAAACTAGTTTTTCCACCAATTTTGGTGGTAAACTGAGTTTCATCCCCTCTTTCCTTTTCCCTGAGCGCCTTCACTGCTGCTACATAAATTTTCACTGCTTAACTACTATAATTAGTCTTGAACCTTGTGCATTAAATGCTAAGTTTCAACATTTCATACTGAGATTTAATAAAATTTCATTACTTTGCAGATACAACTCGAAGAGGGGATAGGGGGTGAAAGGGATGGTGACTTAACGGATAACTTCAATGAGACCAATAAGTTACTAGTCTACTTGGCCACTTTCCCCCAATGCCTTCTTCACCTAGTTGCCCCTTGTCTTTGACAATCCATACCTTTCATGCTCCCATTTTGTCCATTCCATTCTATGCATACATGTGTATACATGTGCACAATGTATGTACACATGTACAATGTACAATGTGTGTACAATCCTGGACACAAGGTATATATCGGTGTCGGGCAAATTTTATTGTTAAGAGAACTGCCAATCCCAATTTTGACATTATAATTTCTTGGGGTGGGGCTTTAGGGTTCTCAAACCCCCTTGATGCTTTCAATTTCTAAACCCTTTGGTTTTGGTTCTAGTATAATTCGTTCAAATTCACACATGATTAGTGCATGCTTTGTTTATTGACATGCTAAGACCCTCTTATTTTATCACATTTTCTTTAGAATTAGATCCAAAGAAAAACACGAACCCATTCCTAGCATAGACCAACTACTTTTGATGTTGAAAACATAATTTTAAGTTCAAATTATGAGAAATAAACATAAAACATGCGGAAATATATAATTACATATATAAGGTTCAAAAATATCCACCGAATTATTGAAACTACGTGGCCAAGGAAAAAACTTTGGATTTATGGAATGCATTTTAATAGTTAAATGAATCATTAAATTTTAATGTAAGCTTCTCTTTAAAATGTGAAAAAGAAGTAAGGATAATGGTGAAGGAGATTGAGGGTTTATCAATTTAATAATATCTCCTCCCCCTCCTTTTTTTATTTCCCTCATATGTTCTCATATGGTTTCTTATATCTCATCATTATTTGTATCAATCTTAATTTTGATTTTATAGTATGACATGAAAATAAATCTTAATGTTCATTTTCATGTTTTTTTTGAAAGGGTATTAAAGTAATTTTTTTAAAATTACATACATATATAATGATGTTATGAATTGCTTGAAAGTTGAAACCATAGACTCTAGATAAATCTAGAGTACACATGGTTGCATACCAAAAAATATTGTGAAATTTCAACAATAGGTAAGATATAAATTTTACTTTATGTTTGTAGATTCATCAATCCCAAATTCACCATAGGTGAGGGATGTTGAGTAACAAAACCACTTAAAACTATTGGAAAATGATTACCTTGGGGTTACCTTTCACTAGGCAACCTTGCCTTCCAAAGAAAACAAAGAGAAAAGCTTTAAAACAAGCTAAATCCTGAAGGTTAGTGTTGTGACAAGAAGGTAGCGACCTTTTTGCCCAATCTTCAATCATGTTGCAAGCTGAGAATTACATCAAGTAAGAATTAACTACATTTATTTGCAAGTAAAAAAAGAAAGGCAAATAAATTTTTCAAAACACGATGCTATAATTGTCTTTGAAATATCCCTTTCTAGCATTCTCACAACCCAAGTTTGGTGTCTTTCTTCCAAGGCTCTATATGATTCCAAGAACTCCATAAGAAAGCCAAAAAAGCATCTCACCTTTTCTTACAAAATAGAAAGCTTATTCAAATATTTTTCACAAGCTTTTAGAAAATGACCAACTAACCATCATATTTTGCGAAGACTAACTAATCTAATAACTTGATTCCCTAGTAATTAGGAGATAAGAAATGTAACTAATTAAATTATTATGAAGCCCACTAGACTAGGTAAACTAGAACACCTACCCATTAACATTTATCTTTCTCAAAAGATTAGAACTAAATGTTTCAAAGTTTATTTCCAAATTTGAAGGCTCACTTCCTACTTTCACACACAATTAGGCTTGAATACATCCCAAGCCATTGGATGTTAATCATCCAATTTGGGGGGGAGGGGAGGGGAGGGGGGGTTTATGATAAGCACAAAGTTTCATAGTAAAATGAATACTAGTCATAGCACATTAATTAATTAACATTCATCATGTTGCATAATTATCATTTCACCCATCAATTGAAATGAGTGATGTATAACAACCCTTCAATGTTGTATTCACAAATAACGCTAGCATTTCTTGGTTCAGTATATGTGGGATTTGGGCCTCAAATCATAAACACCGCATAAATTTAACATTCATATAGTGTACTCAATTGGTGAATGTTAACTGGTATACATCACATTTGATTTGACATGATTTATTCTGACTTGCATAATGTATAATTTCATTTGGTCAATATCTTTGTGGATGTTCAGAATTTGTCATCTGATGTCATGGCTCCACACTTCTGCTCCAGTAGACTGAGAAATTTTTGTGCAAATTCAATCAGCAAGGGCATTGTTGAATCAGAAGATGCAGTACTTGTGTAGAATTTGTTGGATAAGACCCCTTGGAGTAAGATCCACTACACCCAATATATGAGCCTCTACTAGTGCTTACCATATAAAAAAAAAGTGTGCAAGTTATTTCATGCTTTCACTCCCTGCCTTTTACAATGTCCATCTTGTCACTGCACCAAGTCTGCTGACTTTAAGGTCAAGTTCATGCAGAATGTTCAGCTGCTTCCTCTATTGATCATGAACTTGGTAGGGCTCCAGTGTTGATGTCAGAGAAAAGGGCAGCTCCCACCCAGCTACTACACCAATACTACAAAGGGATTGCACAAACATCTGAGCTAAAACCAAATCACCGCATAGAAATGGATAGATGGACCCCAGGCTTGTAGGTCCAGGCTTGTAACTTGTTGCAGGATTTCGGCCAAGGAAATATCCATCCCAAATAGGCTCTGACAAATAATCCAAATTGCAATTTATGGGCAGCCTTGGAAGGAACCTGTTGTGTGCTAACAACAGTAAAGAGGAGGCAGGAGAAAGATAATAGTCAAGAAGACCTTAAGTCATAACCAGAAGTTTCATCATAGACTTGAAACCATGTTGGGCAAAACATGGACTCAAATCTCTGAAATTTTTAATTGAGAAGAGCTTCAGTGTATGAAATTTAACATTCACAAACACTATCTTCTGACTCTGAATGGAAATTGAGAGACAACTTCTTTACCAACATTGTGGAGATATTGGAATATCAGGGAATGTGAAAACATCTGAGGATGTACTGTGATGCAGAGACTTAACATCCAACACTGCATGAGCAAACAGGAAGAACAAGTAGCAGTACTCAAACACTAAAAACATACAGAAAAAACTGCATGGTTTGAACAACAATGAGCGTTCCATGTATAGAGTCATAGTCAGAAAATAAGGGACTATCATGTGCATGTCCAATGGCCTTCAACAGCAACCTATATGATACATTCCCTTTGACTTTCATTGGCCTTGCTGTTAGCAGCTAGTGGTGCTCAATATCCAGCATTACCTCCGATACCAAACTTCTGTCATGAAACCAGCAGCAGAAATAGGAAGACTTGGCCATGGTGGATATTGTCAAAGAAACCAAGTTGCGATGGAAACAAGGGAAACCCAAAAAAGAACCAAACGAGAAAGAGAATTTTGCCACACAAAGTTCAATCTATGGACTCACCTGGGTGTAGAGCTGACAATATACAATCCTACTGCGCACAAATTGAATCTATTCAGTGCCATATTTTCACATGATCAAAAAAATCCATCCAAAACTGGCACTCCTGATGTCTGACATATCCTGCAACTGTATTGATGAGACAAAACTTGAAGAGATTAAATAACCTATCTCTCAGTCAGAAATTAAAAGACAATAAGTCCAGCAAGATTTATTCATCTACCATTACAGATTTGAATGTAGTCTCACCCCTGTAGAGCAAATAAACTCCAGTACAACCATACCAGGTATGTCCTTCACCTCCAGGACTTTCTAAATGACAAAATAAAAAATGAGATAGCCCCACACTTTAGCCAAGCAAAAGCCCCAGACATTGCAGCATGTGTTACCGTGGTACAGGGTGTGGGTGTTACTATCACAACTTGGGGTGACTGCAAGAGCTCTAACCTATTGTGACTACTTGTTTACAATTAGACCTTGTGGGGTACAGGCCCAATTTTTAAAACTGCAATCCCAACAAGATTTCTGTGTGAAAAATGTCACTCAACTGTGCGATCACACAAATCCTTCTACAAAGGGTGTCTTCAAATTCCTCTCCAGTCACTGTTTCCACCAAAGCTACCACCCCCACCGAAGTCATTGCTTCCACCAAAGTTACTGTTCTCACGGTGGACACCTGTTGGGCTGTATCCACCACCACCACGTGGCAAACTCCCCCCAGGTCTCTCTCCTGGTGCCCTCTGTGTGGCATAATCCACTCGGATTGTCCGTCCTGCCAAATCCTGTGCACCAAACGAACAATTTATCAAAGATCAAAGATGGTGAAAACCCAAGTAAAAGCTTGTTGTGCATTAGTCCTTTGGCACCATGGATTCACCAACTAGGGATAAATGAAAAGATGAAGAGCATATCTCAGCACATAACCTACAAAAACAATTATGGGAGGACCTTTCATAGACTTGATGGCAGCAATTGGGTCAGGAAGAACAATATTTCTTCCCAAGTACTGGAGAACTGCTTCATTCTAAAATTTCAGTTAAACTGAATAGAGTTGAGTGATGACCCACATCAGCAAACAGGCAAAGAAGGAAACCAAACCCTATAGAATAGAGAAACCTGAAAGAAAGCTGAGAAGTGGTTTGAACAAACAACGATAGTCACACGCATATTCGGCAAACAGCAACATGCTTGGTATTGACTGGCTACCACAACATCCAAACCCGATTTCATCAGGTACAGCAATGGAGTGGAAGTCAAACATTATACATTAAACTACAAACTCTGCATTCCTGTCACAAGATCACAAGAATAGTGATGTGAAAACTCAACAATGATGCTCACTAGGTCAACAAAACCTAATAGAGGCAAAAGGGACACAAAAAAGAGAGAAAAGTGAAAGAAAATAGAAACATAAGAGAAAAGAGACAAGATGGAGAACTTATAAAGCACACAATCTTTTGAAGTTGGGAAGACAGAGGTTCAGGTGACAAGAAAATAATACTACAGATCTCAGTGATGGAAAACAAAAAATTTGCACACAAGATATTCACAAGACCTAGCAACAAGCAGCCTGTTGTGGCAGAGCTATTCAAGACACTTCACTACAAGGCAAATTGAATGTCTACACCAAAACCAGCAAAAGTAGAAGGTGATACTTGCATCTAGGAGGAGCAAAGGAGGTAGACTTATTGAGGTGCGACTTACCCGGCCATCCATCTCTTGAAGAGCAACTTCAGCCTCTTGCTCAGATTTGAAACTCACAAATCCAAAACCCCTGGATCTACCTGTATCTCTGTCACAGATGATTTTGGCTGCATGGAAAGGAAAATCTCTTCATCAGCCCAGTTACAAGAATAAGAAGAAAAGGCACAATCAAAACATCCTGCTCTGACTCTTCAATTTAAGACAAAAGGAGAATGTGGGTTTGAGGAAAGGAAGCCTCAGTACCCTCTATGACCTCTCCAAAAGAAGAGAAAGCTTCTTTGAGAGTTTGCTCATCTGTTGCCCAAGCAAGACCTGTTTTTATTTTTCAGAGCAAACATAAAACTCCGTTAATACGCCGTGTACACAAACAAAAGGTTGTGGAGCTGACAACAGGATCCAGTCTAATGACCCAAACCTGTCTGAGCCTTCCAAGTACCTCAAGCCTTTCTGTGCTCTTAAACCCTAAGCTCCGCGCACGGAGGGGAAACCAAGAAACCCATGAGCAAGGAGACAACAAGCAAAAGAAGGCGAAGGTGGGGTACACTACGAACACCATCTCTAGCACAATCCTCCTCATTTGGAGACTTTCAACAGCCAATTTTGCACAGAGTTGCGAGAGATACACCCGGCTGAAAACATTGAAAGTAGGGGGGAAAACAAAGGAGAACAACACAAACCGCCTATGAAGAGTTTTGAGGAAGCCATTCCCCGCTGCAACATATATAGAGCGGGAAGAGCAGCAGCAACCGCCGCCGCCGCACCACTCTTCTGTAACATGGACGTCGCCACCATCTGACGTGACAAAGCTCCCAGTTTCCCGAAGTACGCCATAGTGAGCTCTAAAACCCCCTAAAACTCCAGCTTCCTTCCCCCAAACCGGTCCTCTTCACAAAACCATTCCTTAAAAAACAAAGCACCCACATAAAACAAAATAGAATTCCGGGGGTTGTGTCAGTAACAAATATCTATACGGGGCAAATGCAAGGTATGCTGTCGGAATCAACAGACGCGAGAAAAGCCTCACAATTACGCGAAAGCACACAACGTGGACAAACAAAAAACCCTCGCAGCGAGCGAAGTCTTTGCGCTCCAAAGCCTCTCGTTTTCCGTCGAGCCTAACACCAAACCTAAAAACCGAGCCTGAAATGACCAGAGCTGGGCGGGTATATCGATGGAACTTTGGTCCTGGTATCAAGGAACCGATTTAGCCTAACACCAGACCTACAAACTGAGTTTTGAAATAACCAGTGTAGGCCGGGTATATCAATTAACAATTGGTGATTATCTCGTTGGCTATATGGTTTAAAAATTTTATTTTTTATTCTTTTTCATTTCTATATTATATCATAAGCATGTTTAACATTTTAGGAATTATAACTTACTTGGATAATAATAAGTAGGTCATTTTGGTGGGTTATTAAAATTTGAAAACTCAATACCAGGCAGAGCTAGGTTATTGATCAATTATCAAGAAAATCAATAAATGCTTAGTAACTTATCAATATATGGGTTGATAATCGCAAAACTCAATAACTAGCCAACATTGGTTTGGACCAATTTGGTAGGATAGAGAATTGTAAACAACTTCAGTTAGTTTTAGTTCATCAAGATTGAATCAAAATTGAGTTCGATTATGCGAATCAATTTCAAAATCAAAATCAAAATCAAAATCAAAACTTTTTTTATGAATTGAACTCCGAATCATGTTCCCTATTCTATTTATCTGTTGAATGAGAACCAAAATCAAAATTGAGATTTTTTGGGGGAAAAAAAGAACTATAATTGGGGAGCTAACCGAAGGTAAACTAACCTACAATCTGATTTTATTTTTTTCAGAACCCCTAAACCCAAAACTAGATTCCTACTTACATTTGTTATTAGAACTAGAAACATTCTAATTTTTGTGAGGATGATGGTGGAAGTTCGAATAGGTGAGTTAGGTAATAAAAAATGGGGTTCCATTGTATGATAGTCAACTTGACGATTATGAAAACATTCCATGTGAAATTTGAAGCTTGAATATCTCATTATTTTTATTGCCCATCTAAATAAATATGAAAAAACAAATTAACATGTGCCTTTTCATAATTGAATTTTCCTTCCCTCAAATCCACTACCAGCACATTGGCAAGTGCCATACCTATGACTAATGTTTGGCACACAAAATAATTCACAAAAGGTCTAACCCCAAAGAAATAAAAATGTTATTGACATTTGTTGAAATTGTTGAAAATTGAAAACCATTGGGTTATTGTTATTACAAATGCACAACACAATATATTTATTATGCATACGTATTCCTCAACTGTTGAAATTTTAGAAAATTAAACTTGAAATTGTTGAATCGCATTTTCTATAATAAACAAATGTTCAATGAAGTGTCGAACATTAGTTGTACATATAGTAGTCAAGCATATTTTCAAATATATAAAAGGAACACAAACTTATGGTATTTTATATTCATCACATGCAATCAACAACAACCTTGGTAGAACTTTGTGATGTTGAATGGGTTTGGGAAGCAAATAGTTGCAAAAATACCACATGTTATGTCTTATTGCTTAAAGGTGGAGTTACTAGTTGGAGTAGTAAACACCTACTTACTTTAGCCTTACTAGTACAAAGGCAAAATATAAGATTACTACTGAAGTTGCCAAATATGCATTATAAATTATATAACTTTTGCACAATATTGCAATAGTTAATTGTGATAATCAAAATTGTATAGTTCTTTCTCATGATCACGAATTTCATGTTCACACAAAGCATATTGAAATACAATATCATTACGTACTAAAATAATAACAAGAAGAATGGTGATGTTATAATATTGTCACACCAATGAGAATATTATTGAGATTTTTACAAAATCACTTACCAAAAATAAGCATCAATATTGTGCTATTTGTCTTAGTGTTACCACTGTTTATTTCTTTTCAATTGTTTTTTGAAGATTCATTTCATGTTTCATTACATAATTTTCTTGTCAAGATTGTGTTTGATCATCCAACATTTTTCCAATTTAATTTATCCAAAGTAATGAAATTTTAAGATAGTTTACCCAAGTAAGAGATAATGATTTTTTTTGTTTTTTCACACTATGTCAATTTGGGCATTTGTTGAACATTCTTTTACCTAAGGTGTACTATTTGCTTGTTTAGTACATATTTACATCATTAATGGCAATGTTTTATTTGCTTGTGCACTACATAGTAAAGTTTGGATATAAGTTTTTTATCACAAGATTCCACTTCCATCTTAATCCATTGTCAAATCTAGGATTTTATCAATTCCACTAAAATTAGGGCATTCCATTTAGTCACAATTGTCAACCATTGAATTATATTTCTTAACTTTAATCACGAATGTATTTAAATGGGCATTGTTCCAAATGGACATTGATTGTTAATTAATAACATGACAAGAAATTTCAAAATGCACAAAACCTCAATCACACCATTGAATGAAAACAATTTTGAATCACTTATAGACCTAAATTTGACATAATTGATCAAATGTCAAAGAAAATTGAATATAAAAAGGTGTACCCTTAGTTATAATTTGAGTGCATCATTAAACCATAGCACCATAAATTAGGGTTTAATGTGTGTTCATTTATGTTAGGGTTAGAAGTTGAGCATGTGAACCCAAGGTCCTATATGAAAACATCTATGAAGGTGACAAAACTATTGTATTAGTGTGGTTAGTGGTCCTTACAATCAGCCACCATTAATGGTTATGAGGTCCAATTCTCCAAATTTCAATTGAAAGGTAAAACTTTTCATTTGCACCATCTATTACATCTTACAATTCTTACATATATAATACATGATGTAACTTGAACTAGTGACCTAAAGGTTTGAATGTGGTTATTGCCTAATACAATATGTGCCAAAACTCTTTTGGAATTATGAATAAAGAATGTTAAGTAAAGTACTAGTTCTAACATTCAAGTTCATTATATTCGAAAATATCAATAAAAAAGAATTGGTTCCCTCCAAATACCCATTTTGCTTCGTGTTAAGATCTAATTGGAACATATGCAAAACTTAACTTACTTAACTTGCAACACCAAAAAAATAATGACTTTACTTTTTATAAGGTTGGCCAAATTCTAATGTATAATTAATGTAAAATTGATTAGGATGGTTTCCAAGTTCAAGCTCACACATAACTTGGTTCAAGTTATTAACTATGGCTAATTAGAGGTTTAAGCAACTCATAGTTGTTAAATATCAAAGAACTATTATATTTGGGCTTAACAAGATCATGATATTATTTATATTACTCACAACTGGTTGTTTTCTTTTGTTGCAAGAATTAGTCACATGAATGACATATGCGGGCAACATGTTTTGTTTAAGCTACATGGTGACTTTACTGTAGATGCAAGATTACAATGTTATAATGTAATGAAAAAAACTTGAATATACAAGCAACCATATCTTGAGCTAATGCAATGCATATAAAATCAAACCACAGTATAGAAAGGCATATGGGATGTCCTATAGAGGAAGTAAGATAAAATTTCCTATTAATTTCCAATATAAATTACATTAATTAGGGAATTGAAAGCATATGGGATTTTTGAAATAACCCCAGGTCCTTTTCCATTGAGATTTTAAACTAAACTAATTTCACATGACATAAAAAGGAGACATTTAATACTATGATTATTTCATAGATCATATAAAAATAATAAGAAATATCCCATGCAAAATATTGTAAAAGATAGCAATACATTCACATGCAGTAAAAGTGGGATTTTTTTTTTATAAATCACATAAGAATTCATACACATGGTAAGTTCTCTTGTAAGTTAATAGATATTTTTTATCAAAATTCCTAAATCAAGCTCCTACATATGTTACTCCTACATAGAATTGACTCCGAATTTGAAATGGTGGTCTACTTTAGGAAGGATTAATAAACATTTTTCATAACTATTGATTTAGAGGTTCATCACCACAATAGGTCTACAATTTTGGAAGTCCAATAGCTACTTTCATTTCCTTCGAATGTTATACACCTCCTCTACATAAATGGCAACAAAGTACCCTAACTTCATCTAGGTTGTGAAGGAACAATGTGTAGAAAATTAATAGGATCATGTCAAAAACCTCAATCACATATCTTTGATTCACATTCCATAAAAGTAAGGGACCAAAATGGAAAACAAAACCACTACAAAGTGATCTTACAAAACAACTTTATAGAACTATGAACTTAGTAATATTCCATGCCCCACATAGACAAAACACAATACAACATTGTTATATGCATCTATATGTACTAAAGCTAAAACAAGGTTACAATGTGTACTTGAAAGTTGAAAGTTGAAATTGCTATTGATTTCAAAATGGGTAGACATAATGCTTTGAATGCCATTAAATAATGTTCCTTTTTGGCCAAAAAATTTGATAATTTTCAACAAAACCTTATACTTCAAAAAAAGTGGACTTTGGACTAACCAAAAGAAATAACAGATTATAGCAAACTTACATGGAAAACTATATTAGGAGTGGTTTCAACTCCCATTAAAAGTTTTTCAAATAGACATTTAATCTTCTTTGTTTTGGGTTTGCATCAAAAACCAACCTACAAACACATACTTACATATTAATCACAACACTAAAAAACAAAAATTGCACAAAGATGATTCAAATCTAAATTTATAGGGGACATTATTGAAAATTAACTTACAAAGTTTTTTATGACAAAACATGTATTTATGCAAAACAAATTTATTTGAACCCATCTTGTTGCTCATGATGCCCATGAGAAGGTCCTTTTACATCATCATTTTTTTGGTCTACATGTAAATATGAAGTGAAAATTTTCAAAACTTGTGCAATTTTTTATTTGGAATTAAGAATGGCTCAACAAATCCCAAAAGAAAAAAAATTGAAAAATTATCTTCAAAATTATTAGATGTGCCTTGTGTTTTCCAATCCCTACATTTACTTGAGACTTGCTATTAGGAGCACCTTGTGTTGAACTTTCATCTCTAGAAAGATGTTCCCATTTTAAACACCCCCCCCCCCCCCCCCCCCTCCATTCCCACCCCCTCTAGGTGTCATTCTTCCACCATTAAAAAGGTTTGTTGGTGATTGGTCTTTGCTATAGTTACAACCCTTCCCATGATTCCAATCTAAATCAAAATTGAAATCTTGATGGTCTACTAGCCTATGCAAAGGTAGAAGCTCAAACTTTGTTATTCTTATAGGACATTTAATAGCAACCCCTTCACTTTATGATGAGCAATTTTTGCAAGAAATTTCCCTAAAGGTGCCTTGTGAACTATGGGTTCTTGAGGACGTCTCTTAATCCCAAGTCCTTCTATTTTTTGATGCATTTATACCTCCTCCTTTTGGTCAAAATTTCATTCATGATGTTCATGAGAAGGCCCCTTTGATGCATTATTTGTCCACATGCAGACATCAAGCGCATTTCTTCAAAAATTGTGTAGATTCTTTGGAGTTACAATCCTATGTATTGATAAACCCAAGCTATATATAAAACTTACCCAATAACACAAACAAGATTGACAAACTTGATACCTATACTCCAATGTGTTATTGAAATACTTCTTGGAGTACTAGATTTAAGGCATCTTTCTAAATTTCTTCTAATCCACAATAACACAAAATCTTGCTCCATCCAAACAACAATTATAGATAGCAATTTTTGCTTTGAAATTTGTGTGACCTAAATATTGTCAAAAGAAAAAGAAACCACATACACAACATATAGTCCCAAATACAAAGTAAGACCTATCACTTACTAATAAGAAAACTCAAGTGCCATCACAAGATGATCCAAAATACGGATCCTCCTCTTTTGAGATCTTTTTGAGGGTCTGTCTTGGATTTGTTGGTGTCAACAAAATAGAATCTATGAGATTGTAGAGAAGAAAACAACCACCCTTTGAAATAGAGAAAAAGAAAGATTTCCACATGTAATAGCAACAAAGATTGTCATCCTTCTTATTGACCTTTTTGTTGGTAAGTGACATGGACTGAAACCAATTATATAGATGCGTCATTCTAAAAAATGTATTAAGATGAATAGTCATCTTTGGTTAACTAGTACTACAAGCAATATTCATTTTCTATTGCACATTGCTTTCCAATGTTGAATTTGAAATGATTTAACATTCATGAAACTAGTAGTTTCTTGAAGAATTGTTAAAAGTTCATGGTTTCCGTTGATGAATTGACAAGATATTTTCAATAGGATCGTGGAATGGAACAAACAAGAATGTTTTCATAGTTGCTTAAGAAATCGACTTGTTTGCTTAAGAAATCCTCTTTTCATAATTTTCTGAGATATATATATATATAAAATTAAAGTCTATATGCCAAGGACAATTTATGCCTTTTGGTGAGCTAAAAATCTAATTTTGGGCCAACAATTCTCTTCAAGAAATTATGATTGTCATGAATTAAATATTTTCCTCTTAAGGTGATGTTTGGGTGATAATACATGTATGCACAAGTTTTAATCTTTGATCTGAACTAACAATTGTTCACGTTCAGATCCTTGTATTTGATATTTTGTAGTTTTTGTAAATGGACAAAATTGGGGCCAATTCGATAAATGTCAACATATATGAACATTGTGCAAGAAATAGGGTCCAATCCTCCAAATATCAATGTATTAATCAAGATTGCATTGGTTAAAATGAACCTTTAGGATCTAAAAGTTAAGATTTATGCTAGTGGCCATATAGTTGATTGATTCTTTTCATGAATCATGGTTTCGAATTCAACATTGAAAATATTGTGTCCTTGCTTAATTTGCAAAGGAATTTGCATGGTGGGTAGAAGCACCATGTACAAGCATATACAACAAATGGACAATTCAACAACAAAACCATTGACCTTTCATGGAGTATCAAACCTTGGAAGTTTGCCATTATAAGATGTGATGGAGTCTAGGAGGCCAATGTTTTGCATGGACTAAAAGGTGCCTTGATTGATGTTTTAATTTCACCCAGCCCATCTTCAAGTGATCAATTTCAAGTGAACTAGGCCAATGACTTTGATAAAAACCTTAACCAACAAATTAATGGAATTTCAAGGCAAGTGGGACAAGAACCATGTTCCCATTAGTCTAGACAAGATTACATGTTATACCATGTATTTGGTTTATTATAGGAGGTTCTAGATGATGGTTCCAAAATTTTATGCCATCATGTAGAACATACTTTATTTTACTTGTAGTTAAAATATGAATCAATTTGAACAAATATTGTTATTTTCAATAAAACTGTGTAGTGCGACAACATTCCTAAAACATGTTCCAAGACATCTAAGGACATGTTTAAATCATCCAAATCATAAATAATCACAACCATTTCACTAATAAATAATGTGAATATTTAATTAGAAAAAAAATCACCAAAACAAATGAGTCGATAAACATAGTCATCATTCCATGTTTTAGGAGTGATTTTGCAATGAAACATTCCTTTTGTGTACTCCAACCATGATTGTGCCCATTTGTATTGTCCATGTCAATAAACAATATATTAAAACTAATAATCAATTACACACAAAATGATTATCAAACAAATATTTTATGTTGCAACCTTAGCTTTTGGTTCATGACCAAGGCAAGGGCTTGCGAAGGTGTGGGCCAAGAGGGAGGCATGGGAGTCACATTTCATGTTCTTGGGAGTACAAGAGAGTGTGAGGGAATGAACCTTCACATTCCCAAGTGAGCTCCCACTTTGGGAGTTGGAATCCCAATGGACTCACAAATTTTCAGAGAGCAATTGTGGGGGTCAAAACCCATTGGATTAAGGAGTTCCTTATATCATTGGAAAGATTTTGAAACATGATTGTCTAAAATGGGCTCATATGACCCATTTGGACACTTAGCACACAAGTTATAGCCAAAAGAAGGGTTGGGAGTCAAATTGGCAATTTGACTCCTGACCACTAAAAGTCAAGAATCACCTTGATTTCTTTGCGTGCAAATGATGTGTGACATAATGTTGAAAAGCTCTCGACAAAGGCTACAAATTTGCCTTAGACTTCATCTCAATCAGAGGTTTGCACATAAAGTTATGAGCCCCCAAAGTCACAAGAATTTTAATTGTGGGAATTTTGGGACTCCTAAGTAAGACTTGGGAGTCCTAGGACAAAATGACATTCAGGTGCTAGTCCCATGGCCGGGCATAGAGTATATTATAAAATATAATATTCCAAACTAAAAAGGTGTTGATTAGACCCCATTGGATACCTAAATCAATGCAACATACCAACTAACTTACCATCCAACCTACTAAGAGCTAGACCTATGGACTAATGATCCGGTCTTGTGTTCCCAGCTATTAGGTTTTTGCAATGACAATAGGTACTTGTGTATTATGTCAGGTAACTCCTTTGGAATAGGTAGTCCCTTATGGAGGGTTGTTATTTTCAATACTACCCACTCCTAGGGAGTTACCCAAGATTTTAAAAAGCTATCAAAGCCACCCCATGTGGATCAATTATAAATCAAGGCAAAGGTTTGAGCCCTTTTCTGAATTAGGGAGCTTTTGAAAATTGGGTAGTCTTTTGTTTTTTGGGGCAAAAGTTTGGGCAGCAAGGGAATACATTTCACCCATTGAACAATTTGTAAAATATTCAGCTTCAGGCTGTTTGAAGAGAATTTTGACAACCAAGAAAAGTAAGTGAACTTGGTGACTTTGTAGGCAATGTAGCATTGGTGATATGGAATTGGCTTGAGTTCAACAATGTGGACTTGGTGATTTGACCAAGTGATCTAGGCAAACTGGTGAAGTGGATTTGGCAAAGTGGAGAGATTTTAGTTTTTGGTGGTCCCAAGCCCAAATGCTCTAGTGTAAACTGCCCTACCTTATATTGCAAGGGTGTGATACAACCATGAATCATCCCTATTCGCTCGATGAGGTCGTAGGTTCAAATTTGGTTTAACCTAGTCCAGAAAAAATAAGAATTATACTGGTGCAAAAAAATTAAAATGTGTTTAAAAAACTGATTTTTATTTTGATGGTAAATATTGCGACATTGCAAAATGCTTTTGAGAAAGACTTGGAAAATGCGTTTTTTCACCTGTAGAAATATGTCATTCCATAAAAAATTCACCACTTTAGTGAAACCAACAAATTGAGAAAAATAACTGCTGGGTACCAAGGTCCCAGATTCCTGAGCAGTTTATGTTCATCAGAATTTAGATTACAGAGGAGAAACACAAATCCCAACTCTTCCAGTTGGTTTGGCCAACAATCTAACATTAACTTAGTACAAGAGGTTGTCATTGTAATGACATGTGGGATCAAAATTTTTGGAAACCTTTGATCTCAATCTGCTGACCTGTTGCAGCATGATATTGCAAATAAAATGAATACTGCAAAATTTGTGTTGCAGAATGACTATTTTCACATGTCAGCAACAATCCTTCCTTCAGACATCATAGGATTTGCTTCCAAGTGTAGGATCAAGAAAGGCCATCATCTGTAGTTGCATCATAGGAGTGTCCATTAATTGAATGCCTATAGAAGAGTTGGTGAGCCTCAATTACCTCCAAGTGCCAAAGTGCCTCCCGATTGGAATAAAATGACAAATCCACAATCTTGTGTACCTGTGTCCATGACCATTGCACCAACATTATGATTAGTTTATCTTGTTGTATTGTATCAAATTTCCATATACTTATGATCGTACTACATCACAAGCATTGTATGCACAAGCTGAAGCAGATACTCAATCAGAATGTGTGCATTTTCCTTTTGTCATTCAGCACTTGATGGCATTGGAGCACCCATGTGAGACCCACAACCTCAGAAATCTGGCAACTGCACAACTGATCTGGATCATTCTGTATATTGCAAATGGCATTCAGGAGCTTCAAATTACACTTTTGAAAACTGTTGGCAAAAACCTGGTATTGTCTTTGAGCTCTTTGACATATTGAAAGTCCAATGCCCAATCAGGAGATGGAAGGCATTCAGATCTCATAAACACCCTTACATACCTGAATAGACTAGATGAAACTGTTTGTTCTCTGAGCAATGCAATTCACTTGTGATCCTTGAGAACAGAGCTCTTTACAAAGACTGCAAGTGTCCAACCAGGGTCATGCAACTACACACCAGTGAGAGACCTTGTGACATTCATTTCAGTGCAGATTGCAAATTACCTTGAGAAATGGAACACCAGTGCTGGCAAATAAGTATGCTCCAATGACCAGCACATACATTCCTGTACAGTCCTTGGATAGTCAGCAACATGCATTCTTGTCTCTTCAATGGTAAAAACCAAAGCCAGCTCAACTTCAAAGTCTTCCCACATACATACCCAGAGATGTCCAAAGACTGTCATGTTCAAACCCAAACAGTGCAAGACATGCACGAAAAGTAAGGTTTAGGGTTTAGGGTGGGTTTAGGGTTTGAGCAATGCACTACTCACCAGGCTTCCATGATGGCATTTTCAAGTCTTTTACAAAAACAAGCTTTAGCACACCGCTCCCATCATCCAGCCACAAGCTCTCTTGGTCTGGGCTTTCAACAATGATTCCCTGAGCCAATTGTCTGAAACATTACTACTCCGTGTAAGAAGAACCTCCAAATTTCAATTGGGGACCAAATCATGGATGTGGATTTCAGTTACCCGAGAGCGTGGAACGGAGCTAACTTCCTTCATGGCAAGAATGCACACATTTTAGTATCAATCGTCGTCAATAAACTCCAAAAAGAAAGAAAAAGCTCCACACCTGAAGCCAGGCACGCTGGAAGAGAAGGGAACCCAGCGACATTGTGACCCCACCAGTTCGGGGCACCTCCTGCGCCGCTTGCAGCTGCGCGATCAGCACTTTCACAGCTCCCAAGGAGTAATCCATCACTCACACTCGCAAACTGCACACGCGAAAACTCAGCTCATTTGCGCCGTGCTTGACTAGGTTTAGGGTTTCGAGTTTAGAGCATTCTGAAGAGAACTCAAAAAAATGGAGGACGGGGTTTTCACGCCGAGATCTGGTGGTGGTGGTGCAGAAGCAGACGCGATCTGTTTTTATGTTCTTTGTCAAAAGTCCCCACTAACAGTTTACTGGAGCGAGCAATCCACCAGAAGAACGGGCACCGCGTAAATCTTTTCGCTAAAACTCCTCGTTATACGCCAGAAATAGGCACTGGGAGTGTTGTCACAGATTCCACAGCAATCGCCAAAACCTTGGCGCTGTTTTCTGGTGTAGTTGCAGGACGCCCTACAAAGCACAAAGCTTGAGAGGAAGCGTTACAAACCCTAGCCTCTGGGTTTTAGGGTTTTGGTAACTTGGCAATTTGAGAGCAATTTGAAAAAGGTATTGAGTTTTTATTCAAGTGGAATTTGAGCCCATTGGAAATACTATGGAAGTGCAAGGATAGGATAAATCATTTGACTCAGAGGAATCCATTAATTGGATGAATTATGATGGGGGAAAACATGACCCCAAACAATCCATGTCCATGGATGGAATTTAATTCGATGGATGAATCTTACCCCCATTAATTGGATGAATTATGTCCAAATGCAATGACATGAATTTCTCATGGATGCGAAATGAGCAAACAAGATGAAAATGCCTCTTAATGAATGGATGAGAAATTTGGATGAAATTGAATATGTTTGCAAATGAAACAAATTTCATCCATTGAAATATCACCGAGAGCTTTAGGTCATTCATGAAGTTACGCATTCAAAATTTATTCCATCCCTTCAAAATTCATGCAGTCCAAATTGGAGTAGTTTAAACTGCTTTCACATGGCAGCCATGATATCAAGCGGAGTTGCTCGTGGCCTCCACCAGTTGGTTTCCGACATCAGTTGGGCGGCTTGAACGGCCAAGAACGGTAGTCGGACACCCGGTGTGAAACCTACCAAGACAACTGAGATACCTAAGCAACACACATTCATCGACGTGCCTCGAAATACAGTCCCAACTACAGCCATTGGATCCTTTAGATCGACGGCGTGTAAACAACGAGGCGTGGCCGTGCTCTCATCGGTAAGCAGCTGCTTGGTTTGCATTATGAGCCCTCCCTAAGACCGCGGTGCCCATTGAAGCAGATGACCCGTCCGATTGAAATCTCGACGGCTGTCGAATCTCTGGAACCGTGCACTCTTATGACCGAGCCCTCGTCTTTCCTCTCTCTCCGTTTGCGCCACTCTTTGCGTTTCTGCTTGCAATCTCCGTTATTTCTTACGTTTCCTCGTTTTTTTGCGCGGAGCTTCAATCATCCATTTCTCCGCACATCCCACATTTTCTTCCATTTTCGAGAAACTGGTTCGAAATCGATTGGTTTTGTCTCATTTTTTTTGGCGATCTGTAGTTTTCACTAGAATATTATTGTGTCTATTTGAAACCTCTGGTGTGGCCGTTTTCAGATCTGTTGTTTCTTTGCCTGGTTAGTTGTCTGTGTGTTTTTAGTGCTATTGTGTGGTCTCTTTTGAAGTTCGGACCTGGGAGCCCACATACAGAAGAGGATCGTAAAGGGGGTACCAAGATGGGGCTCACTTTCACCAAGCTTCTTTCCCGCCTGTTTGCCAAGAAGGAGATGCGCATCCTCATGGTCGGTCTCGATGCCGCTGGTAAAACGACGATCCTTTACAAGTTGAAGCTGGGAGAGATTGTGACTACAATCCCCACCATCGGTGAGTTTTTCCATTTCTGTGCTCCTCCCTTCGTCTTCTGGAGATGGTTTCGGAACTGCATTGCGTGTTGTTCCGCTTGTTTCCACCGTTTTGATCGCCACTTGTTGATGCACCTCTGAGGGTTCTTTTCACTTTATCTATGCCACTCTCGTACATCGTTTTAGAATGGCAGTGATTTGATCGTGCTCCTTGAAAACTGGTGTTGTCTTCCTGTCCTGTTACCAAGATGTTAAGGAAAATTGTTTTGAAGCTCAAGGAGCGCACTGGTGCTGAAACAGCTATGTGAATCTGGTGGTCTCCTTGAACAGCGTTGAAGACATGTGGCTGGTGATCTTTTTATTTTTCGGTTCGTTTGAAAAGTTTGCATACACCATCGTGTCTGGGTTCAACCTGGCTTGGTCATTCGGCGTAACCATCGAATGACCGAAAGTACTATGACATTTCAGCGTCCTAGTGAACCCGTGAACTGTGTATTGTAGATGCCTTCTCCTCTCCGGATATGCCCTAAACTTTTGAACAGATCCGCCGTTTCTTGTGCAGAATGCTCCATGGTTTGTTGGCGCTATGCTTTCTCACAAGTCTATCAGCCATTCCGTCTCCTTGATAACATAAAATCCATCAAGAACATTGTGGCTACTGTTGGCAAACATCCCCTACAGTGAGCCATTACTTTTAGCGTTGCATTTTTTCACTATGTCATTGGACTAACCTCGTGGATCAATGATGAGCATTTCAGTTGAACAAGGTTAACTAGCCTCTATGATTCTTGCCTACCTTTCCACAGCACAAGCACGGCACAGGTAGCACAAGCATTGCTGCATTTGTTGGGGTTGTTTTGACTGTCCCTCATTGTCCAGTGTGAATTCCCGAAATGTGGCCTTGATGCAGTTATTGTGGGAGTTTCACAGGTTTCAATGTTGAGACAGTTGAATACAAGAACATCAGCTTCACAGTCTGGGATGTGGGAGGTCAGGACAAGGTATCTCAACTCTCCTTTCCTTATAATTACCTCCATGCTTCTGTCTTGATCTGTGGTGGACATTTCCTGCTTGTGGATGTAAGCAATCATGTCAGTCATGCCTCTTTGATGCTAGCTGACATCATGAGTAAGTCTTTGTGTCACTTCCGGAATTGTGTCTGAAGCTCAGGAGCCAGATGTTGTGTAGTTGTTCACCCAAAATTCTTAATAGATTATCATACATTTAACTATACCCACTTTTGAGAAGTGATAAAAGTGACCGGGGAGTAATGTGAGCTAGGCACAGCATGAAGGTGATTGTATGATACTTTGTGAGGGGCACTCAGAAGGTTATGCCTTCACTGATTCTTGTTGTTCTTGTTCTGTTCTGGTCAGAACTGTTACACCCAAAGTGCTCTTATAGAGTTTTGTCTCCAATATCATAGATATGGATGTCAGTATTGAGTTACATTGAGGCTATATTGAACATCATTATTTCCTAGAAGCAAGTTGTTGCAAAATTTCTGATCCAGTTCTTGATGTGCATTGGTTACTATTAGATGTGTTACAGACAGTGGATCTGAATCAGGGTTTTTTTAATGAAGAGGGTGCTAAGCTTGCTGTGGAAATGGCTTGTTACAGATTCGGCCATTGTGGAGACACTATTTCCAGAACACTCAGGGTCTTATTTTTGTGGTGGATAGCAATGATAGAGATCGTGTTGTGGAGGCAAGAGATGAGCTCCATCGTATGTTGGGTGAGGTAAATCTATGCTGACATTGGATTTCTAGCCCGAGGTGACAATGTTTGTTATTGCATAACTGTTGGAACTGAATTTCTATGCCTCATAGGATTGGTATAACCTTGCTGGAACAATGTTTTCCAAATTGTTGATGGCTTACAACCAGTGTCTCTTGTTTGTAGGATGAATTGCGTGATGCTGTTCTCCTTGTTTTCGCCAACAAACAGGATCTGCCAAATGCCATGAATGCTGCAGAGATCACTGACAAGCTTGGGTTGCACTCATTGCGCCAACGTCACTGGTAAATTTCTTTCTGTCAAATCATTTAGCTCCTAAAATCCTTGGAATGTTAGTAATGCTTCTAGTCTTTAAAATAGCTCCTTTTATTCTTTTCTCATAGCACTGAATTTTTGTGGTCACATGTAGCATATTGATGTTGATTGCTCAAGCTGAAAGCATCTCATCTCATCTGAAAAATTTCTAACTGTGGGGTTAGCTTAATTGAGAAAGCTGTATCTCAATCATGCAATTCATTTGAAATGTAAAACAGGTACATACAGAGTACATGTGCTACCTCAGGTGAGGGCTTGTATGAAGGTCTTGACTGGCTCTCCAGCAACATTGCAAACAAGGTTAGTTCCATGCTCCAATATGCCAGCTACTGCCTCTCATGTTCAGTTTCCTTCTCCATGGAATTGCTAGGTTTATGCAGCATTAGCAATTTCTGTCTGTTGAATTGCTGTTGTTAGGTGATCTGTGATCTTTGCACTTCCAGATTTTCTCCCAATTTGAAATCTAGGATCTTGTGTGAATTATTGTGCATCTCTCTGAGCTTTTTCTGGTGTTTCTGGCAGTCCTGATGTACATGTTGAAGTTGAAGTCTCCAAGAAGACAGTTAAGTTTGTTGGACCTCTGCAAGTAATTTTCAAGTCTCCATGATTTGGAATTTTTCCACTATATACTAGTTTCTATTTGGAGAAGACTGATGTTTTTAATTGATGTTTGTCTGGTTTCTCAAACATGATGTACACATTCCAATGTAAGCCTTTTTACATTCCAATGGTGTTCTTTTCTTTGCCATGCAAGTTCCTTTTGAAGTCAAAAGATGTCAGGTCCTCCTAATACTATTTGCCAGGAAAGTTTTCTGTTTTGTGTGATGTACTGTGTATCACCATGTGCTGGTCAAAGTCTAGAGCTGACCTCTAGGGCCATAACTGAGGGTATTGGCACCATCCAATTATATACCCCATTGTCAATCGGTTTTTATTTGCCTGGGTGGATCTTTCATCCTGATTGCTGGGGTGTTTGAAACTTAGGTATAACTTGCTTGAATAGCTGATACTGACTTGGCTTGCATTTGTTCTTTAATGTTCTTCAATTACATTATTTTGGTGTAATGTGTTCAACTGATTTGCCATGATACAAAGTAAATGTCTGTTGAATGATTAATTAATTAAAAAAATTCATGTTGACAAGTAAAACATTCTTGAAGATAAAATCAGCAAAGTGTTCTTGATGTCCCTAGCCAGTGTCTTGTAGAAGCGAGATGCTGTACATTGCTCTTCAGTGAGCTGTGAGGGTTGGAACTTGCTGGCCAAGTACATAAATCCTGCAGCAGCGCCATTGAGAATGAAGGCTGCCATGGACATGCCGAAGTAGGCACTGGTACTAGTCTCAACCCCATTGTTCATGGCTGCCAGCATGGCTGCTGCGATGGTGGTCATGTGGCAGAGCTTGTTCCAGTTATCTCTCTGTACACCAATGATGCCGTGTATCTCACTGTGATCTTGGGCCGCAAAGGCGATGTTGTGAAGCTGAGCCACCATCTTCCAATTCTCCACTCCATTTCCATCAGTCCAGCCTTGGGTGTTGTGCCGAGATGGAGAGCTGATTGGCGAGCTTGGGGTTGCTTGATTTAATGAATTTCACTCCTTCACTACTGAAATATCGCTGAGTTTGGCAATGGGAGAAGGTCTCACCAAGTTACAAACCCTACCTCGCTGTAGTAGTCCATGGACAATTGTGGAGATCCGGATCGGCACTTGTGTCCTCCCATGTATAGTATAGAGACTAATATGATTAATAATACCATGAGAGCGGTAACAATCCACAGCAAAATGGTTTCCAGAAATGAATGTAAAGCATGGAGCACTTAAAGAAAGAGTGGAAAAAACAGCCATAATTTTGATGCTAGCTAAAACAAAGGTTTTCCCAAATGACATAAGTTTTGATCGACATGTACTTTTGGCGGCAGCCCAACAAGACCCATACGAATGCGGTGACAAAATTTGAAGTTGTTCTAAATGAGTTCGTTTTGGCAGAGATGGATTGAAGCTACAAGTGGGCCTGGCAGGTGTTGATTTGTAAAGGTAGAATTGTTAGTGTTTTGGAGAGTACATCTTAAGGTATTTCTTAATATTTCAATAGGCAAAATTTGACAATTAAGAAAAAAACGTAGGGTTTGGCCCTAGAATCTAGGAATAGCTAGCTATTTCTTGAACTACTTAAAGAGTTCTTCAAAATTGAGCGACCTTACAAACATGGAAAATCCCAAAAGTGGAAGATACCTGGACCTGGGATCTTCCACTTTTGTAAGGTCAAGGTATCTTCCACTGTTGTCTAAGGTCCCTCAAATCTAAAGTGAAAGAAAAATTCTGCCAGGGAGGTCCTTTCAAATGCAAAGACCAAAATTTGAAAAGTTCTGAATCCTGGAAATCACTGAGGATGGCACTGAGTTAGTCGAACACTCAGCCTCCGTAGGTAGGAAACTACTTAGTGACAAGTGTATGTTGTTATTTTATCTAAACCTGTTGACTTGAAATGGAGCGATCATTTCCATTAGGTTGAGATGGTCTCAAGCGTGGCAAAAAAAGAGGAGCAAAGAAAGAAAGAGAGTGCATCCATTTGGTCACTCTGGCATCCAAGTTTGATTGTGAATTCTCTGAAGTCCCAAATAAGTCAGCTTCTGGATGCAAGGTTGTCCATTTTGTGGATCTATCACTAGAGAGACAGAGGGGCACCGGTTCTGGGACTGTAGGCCTGTTAGACCTGGCACCGGACAGTCAATATTATAACAGATTACAGACAAGGTCTGTGGAGGAACTTCAAGCTAGAGCAATGCATATTTGGTCATAAGCTTGCTGCCCGATTATTCAAGAAATTTAGTCCCATTTGGCATCTCCTTCGTGGGGATCATCATCCCATGGACGATTTGGATAGAACGAACTGATTTAGTGTTCGATTAGCGTAGATGGCCTTTTCATAGAGTAGAGAAGAGCATATGGAGTCATTTGCTTGAGTATGGTAGGCTGGTTTGGCAGGAACTTCTCAAACATAGTTTCAGGGTGCCTTATGGTGAAGCTGAATTGCTGAACGATTTTGACAGGCTTTGGGGTTCTAGGTTTTTGATTTTCTCTCCCTAGGTTTTCTAATTTTCTTTCTAATTGAATTTTTCTTTCTTGACTTTGGAATTCATGTTTTCAACCCAAAAGTAAATAAAAATTGAAAAGTCCTTTTTCCGTGTCCAGGAGATAAAGGTGCTTTAGATATTACTCCCACGTTTTGTTCTTGCACTTGAAAGGGGTCATTAACAAAAAGTTCAGAATCGGAGTAGCCACCTTTGTATCTTGAAAGTTGCGCAAGTGTTTTTTTCAATGTCACACTACTCAGTGAAACAGAGGCCTCTGCATGTGAAAGCAGAAACCTTCCTAGGTCCATCTAGGGAAGGTAGAGACATTTAGAACTGTCAGCATCAGCAATCTGAATAAACCAGAATTCAATTTTCTTGTTCACTTATTTTGATATTAAAGAAAGGATAATTTGAATCTCAACCCAAGTTGAAGTGAAATTTTTGGACTTATTTTCAATTAGTTATGAATTTTTGAAAAACAAATCTTAAGCTCTTCTTAAATAGTAGTGAGTAGTAGCATTTTTTTTGCAGCGACACAATTCACAAGCCTACCACAGGGCTATTGTAAAATCCATGGGGGTCATATGTGTTTTTTGGCCTAATGTTATACCACCAAGTGCAAGGATTGCCCTTATGCAACAAACCCTAAACTTAAAGTTGCCAATCTTTTTTAGCCAATTGACTCTTGTTCACCATCATCACTACCAGGAAAACGAGCACTTCACCAGGATGCATACTTGCATTCTGCTTACATTGTCAATAGGTGGTGATGTAATGAAGGTTAGGATTCACCATCACTAATGCTACAACTAAAATTTTATTTGTCTTGAGGTTGCAATTTGTAATTTGATAGTGCCATCATCTTTGTAATTATTTTGTTGTAGAATCAAATTTGCAAGTTGAGTTTTCCTACTTGCACAATGCATTTGTTAGTTTGTATTTGGGATTTCTCAAGATGCAAATGTTTGATGAATTCAAAGAGCTTGTGCTTGATTGAAGAAAAAAATGGTGTACATTATTGTACCAAGGATTATGGAGTAACAATCATGGATGATGGGATTCGACAATTTTTAGGGGTCATTACAATTTGGATGAGATTTGGGAAGATTCAAGTCTTAACTCTCGCATCTTGACACTCAAAAATGTCTGGCACTTGCTTTGTGCAATGTGCAAGTTTCAAGCTTCAACATCATGTCTATCATCTTGAAGAGTCAATGTGTGAAGACTGCTTGAGATAAATCATGATTCATTAAATCTAAGCTCTATAGTTTCAATTTTATGGTTGTTCTTTGCACTTCCTTGCGATCTGTAGTTGCTTCTAGTATTTCCAAGGTGATTCATTGGCCTCCAAGAAAAAAACCTCAGTTGTTGGTTTCAAAGTTCAACTAGCAAATTGTGGAGCACAAATGCAAAATTTTAGGGTGTCATTTTAGTTGTACATGTTATCTAGTGATGGAAGAGTTTCATATCTATATTCCAAGTGGCATTTTCTTTCCTTTGGTAGGTGTAGTCACAATCCAACGATCCAAAAAGGGCGTTGAACCACAAAGAAAAACAATCAAAATTGGATAAACATTTATGTTTTATCATTTAAAGCCATGGCAATCATGACAAATTATTGCTTTTTCATTTATATGAATGTTAAGAAATTCAAATAAAAAATACATTTGAGAAAATTTTAAGTTTAAGTTTTCATTTAGGACTTCTAAAAATGAACATTTATGATATCATACAAAAGTCAATTTTGCAAAGGATTATCAAAAGGACTCATATAATAAAACACATTTGATGGGAAAAAATTAAGAGGACAAAAACTTGTTAACCACATTTTCAAAAACACTCATACTTTAAAATATGTGGAATTTTAAAACTTTAAAAATTCAAAGAACTTTACAAAATTGATGCACAATTTTAAAACTTCAAAAGTCTTTTGCAACACATAAATGGGGTAGAATGTACATGATGTGTCAAAAAAAGTTGTAGGTTATTATACAAGAAAATATAAAAATGTTTTTAAAAAATTGGTTATGATTTGAAATTATTATAATTTTTTAAAAATGAAACACTGAACTTACAAGAAATCAAGACACTTTCATATTTATTCAAAAATGGTGAATAAAAAAAATATATATACTTAAAAAACTATAATCATTATAACAAGTTGCAAAAAAAAAAGTTCCAAAATAAATTCATATGAAAAAGTTGTTTTTGGAAAAAAAAGATCTACAATCCTTTTTTAAAGTAATCATGTTGGCTCATTTTATTTCGTTTACACCTTGTTAAATTTAGTATGTTGGCCAGTTGCCTTGCTTTTGATTATGGTATGTTTATTTGTTCAAAAAATGTTGATTTGAAAGTGAAGAATTATGTTAAAAAACTAAAAAAATGTTAGTTTCCTTATTATGTTACATTGTGAGTGTATTGCAATTTACACCATGTTTGTTGAATTTAGAGGTTATGAGATCAAGCCCAAATGTTTGAGATGGTTCAATTTTTTGTTTTCCTTTGTGCAATATGTGTTTGTTTTAAGATATTTGTTACCACACATGGCACTAATTGCCATTGTTGGGGTGATGTGTTGAAAAATAGTTTGATTTGCTAGCAACAAGAGCAATTTTGAAAGATTTACTAAGTGTGCATGGTGGAAGTGTGTAAGGAGTGTGGGAGGTGGGTTGGGCTTTAACACCTATGGAAGAAAATGCATACCAATTACATAATTTTCTTATTGTTGAGGTTAGGTAACAAATACCCAAATCTAGGTTGCCCTTCTTTGGTTGCACATGCTCCTATGGAGACATTGAGGGTTCTACTATATAGTAAGAACATTAGTTGGTGTATTTGAAAATATGTGGCAACTAACATAGGTTTCTATTTTGTATGTAATTTCAATATTGCAAAATTGTTCATGTTGAAACATTTATGGTTATTAGGAGTGCACTAAAATCATTGTCACTTGATGCCATGTTTATCCACTCATCACACACATCTCTAAGGGTCTTCTCAAGTTTAGGAAGTTGTGATTGTCTCTGCCCTCCTTTCGGGACCATTTGCGCACGTGATGACATTTAAAAACTAGTCTCTCACTTTATGCTGACCAATTCTTCATGTATATGGGTGGGGATGTACGAATAATTGACACTCTAGCTTGTAACCCATATAACATTGATAAAGGACCAAATGGGGGTAGGTGGAGATGCTCTACGTGGTGGTCATGCATATAGATAGGTATAGGGTTTTGGTGTTGGGGATTCTTTGCAGACCAAGGTCCTACTTTTATGCCCCCAACATTCTATGTGTCGATAGTTGTTAGTGTAAGTATTACAAAAGTACTGCTTGCTTCTTTTTTTCTCTGGTCTGCCCATGGCCTGGCCTGATCCATTGGGGTTTGTAATGGACACCTATGGCTATTAGTACAAGCCCAGACCATGCACAACATCAGTTCAAAGTGTATTATTGGGGGCAAGCATTGGTCGAAAAGCTAAAAACTCTCTTATGAATGCAGATGTCGCGTTATGATAATGGCTTGAATTCAACTCTACTTTCACATTGCACAGTGTGGAATCCAAGTCAATCATGCTATGTCAATCACATGCAACGTATAGTTGCACACTGCTTAGACTCCAGACCCCTTGAACCCCTAAAAACTCACGTGACAAATAACAGCCAAAGAATGTACATATAACTAATTTTCCTCTCACACACCTCCCAGCCGCCTCTCCCAAATAATTTGGACAAAATTTTGGCATACCCTAAATAAAGTCCTCCCCTCTCCCCCCCCCCCCCACCCCTCCTCAACCAAGTGAACTACCATCCACTGGATGCCCCCTTATGACTCAGTGGTCAATGAACAACCTCACCTGAGTTAATAATATTTGGTCCACCTTGGTAACCTATTTCGTAAGAAGTAGGGTTGGTTCTATATGCCCCCCCCCTATGACCTTTGTAGCTTCAACACTAAAAATACATTTATTTTCAGAAATGTCGAAAATTTCAAAAATATACTTTTTTTTTGTTTGTAATAACAATGTTTTTTGGGGATGGACACCATTGAATCTCAAAGAATATTCTATATGTTGATAATGAAAATTTCAAATGTAATTTAATCATTTTGACAAACATGTGTCAAAGCTACTGAGGTACATACTACAGGACATAAGTAGATAGGTATTTAAAACAGGTAACCAGTAGGTAAGCCGGTTTGTTAGTTGGCAGGTAGTAGTCAAAACAGCCCTCACCTATGTGGGTTGTTTTGACTACAGTAGTTAGGTAGTTAAAAAAGCCATTGAGAAAACCAGCATGGTTAGCTAGGAAACTGGGCTGGTGGGTACCGGTTCACTGTTCCCTCGGGCCCTTCCCACGTTCGCCATCCCGCGCAATTCCATACTCGCCTTTGACGGAAGGACTGCTTTGCACAAGTCCGCTTGCTTCTCTGAGCATGCTTTTATAAACAGCCTCAGTTCTTCCTCCACACCTCACAACTCTCCGAACATCACCAGACTTACAAATACTTCTGCAGTACTTGTTGCTCTCAATCTCTCTCTCTATCTCCTTCTCTCTCGCAGTTTGTGCCTCCCCACCCAATACTAGCTCCCACAATTTTAGATTTTCCACAGTTTTCTCTGCAAGAACAAAATTTCCATTTACAACTTCTTCCAATTTTGTAGTTACCGCATCTTGTTGAGCTGCTGCTGCCAAGACTCCTCAAACAATAGTGTCATGGCTGCTGCATCTTGCGCTCTTTCTTCTAGTGCCTCTGCAGTACGCTCAGCAACATTGCTTTCTGGAAACCAAGTTGCTGCTGTGGATCGTTACAATAGTTCTCGTCGTGTTCATAGTACTAGTACCAGTCTGATACGCACTGCTGCACATGGGAGAACGCAACTGCCCATCCGGATCTCGACCACGACTGTCCAAGGACTACATGAGCGCAGGAGTTGGAAGTTGGTAAGACCTTCTGCCATCGCCGTAGGACCTAGAGAAAACAACAACTGGGTAGATACGGAGTGGAATTCGTTCACTCAAGTGGCGCCGAGCTCGCCCAGCTCTCCATCCCAGCGCAACACCAAAGGTTGGACTGATGGAAATGGAGTGGAGGATTCGAGGGTGGTGGCTCAGCTCCGCAACATCGCCTTCGCAGCTAAAGATCGCAGCGAGATGCACGCCATCATTGGTGTACAAAGAGATAACTGGAACAAGCTATGTCACATGACAGTGAACATGACCACCATCGCAGCAGCCATGCTAGCGGCCATGAACAATGGGGTTGCAGGGAGTACCAGTGCCTCCTTCGGCATGTCCATGGCAGCTTTCCTTCTCAACGGCGGTGCCGCTGGATTTATGTTCTTGGCCAGCAAGTTCCAACCGTCACAGCTCGCTGAAGAGCAACGCACGGCATCTCGCTTCTTCAAGATGCTGGCTAGGGACATCGAGACCACTTTGCTGATCGATCCACGGCTGCGTAAAGCTGTCCACTTGTACATGGACGATGTGATGGACAGGCTCGAGGCGCTTGACGTCGCCTTTCCTCTCCCCTTGACGCCCAATGGGTTGGTAAAATTCCCCAAGGAAGTGGTACCCTCGGTCCTTGGCTCTACCGCAGACCTCTCCGAAACGGAAATCCTGGCCAACAACACGAATGGGTGGAGCAACGCAATGGTGCAGGATCTCAAACACACTGCAAAGAAGCTCAAGGAGTCGGACATGGAAATCTACTTGGGCTGGGCCAGAAACAAGGAGCGTGACAACAAGAGATTGGCAATGTTGGCTCCGGTACTTGCAGGCTCTGCTGCTCTCTTGAGCTTGTTAGGATGCTGCCAGCCAGGGATTCATTCGGCAGCTCTGGCATCAGCCTGCAGCATAGCAGCAGTCTTCGGTTCTAGCTTCTCAAATGGTGGGCAGATTGGAATGATTTTCGAGCTTTACAGAAACTGCGCAGGTTACTATGAACAGATGGTGCAAGACATCCAGAGTACAATCAGGGTCCCAGTGTGCCAGAGAGAGGATGGAGAGCTGTACCACCAAAAATTTGCACTCAAGCTGGGCAGGCGTGACAACATGCCTTTGTTTTCATCTGAGGAAAAGACTGCTGGCAAGCTTTTCTAGTGACAGCCCATCTAGATTGAGAATTGTCCATGCACTTTGCAGGACACCATTTTTTAAAAAACCAGAAACAATCCAGGAATGTTGATGAGCGCTGTCACTGTGATTCTCCTCCCATAGTTAAGGTTTTAGGTTTAGATTAGCTTGGAGAGATCATCAACTTCACCAATGTACATTGCCACTAATGATTCTATGACGTCACAATGAAGCTCTTGAATCTGGCTTCTTCTTCCCTACTTCCTGGGCCTGTCTGTGGCTGGAACCCTAACATTTACATGGATACATATGGACACACCGTTTTCCATGATGAACTTGGAACTTAGTTGAAATCTGACCTGAAGCTTACTTTGTTTGTTGGTTAATCTAGTAGCTTGCAATCTTGACTGCATGAAATATAAGTAAACTAAAAGGGGTGGTGAGAGCAGGGCTAGCTACATCTCAATTTCTACTACTGTGTACAAGCTGCACCAAATCAGTCATAGAAAATGATGCTCAAAAAGGGTGCTCTGAAGAAACCTTGCATTAGACTGTGAGCACCTTTGAATCTGATGTTTTGAGTAGAACTTCCAAGTTTGGAATGATATCAAGCTTGCAATTTCAAAAGCCACAAGCAAAAACATTGTATCTACTGGAACTCTGTTATAATTCAAGTTTCCTCTCCTCTCTTCTCAAGAGACACCTACCTTTCCTCAATGAGAAGAAATTCTTTGCCATTTCCAGAATCAACAAAAACTAGACTTTGCTTTTCCATACATGTTTGCCAGTCAGAGCAATTATCTCCAGTGGTGCTTGAGATTTGACTCTGCAGAAATATTTCTCACATCCCAGTTAAGTTTTTTAAAATTTTCCAAACCTACCCATGAAATAAAATTGGGACTGGAAATAGGTGGGAGACAACTAATACCAACCCACCTGGACTAATCAAATGATCTAGCCAATCAACAGCAGCTGTTAGGCTTTACTGTGCCTTTTACCAGCCTCAGCAAACTGTGCAAAAATGCTGTGCCAAAACCATTTTGCAGAGCTAAACCTTCATCCAATTTTCATTTGCAGGGTCACATACTGAACACCATTGCAGTTGCTGTCATTAGAGAAACATGGGGTAGTAAACTCAAATACCAAAATTCTTGCTGCTTGCACTTTTGAATGAACTAGAATGAGTCATATGGACTACTGGGAAAAAGGGAAGAATATATGGATCTGTTGAGATGGGCAGCAAGTTCACCATTCTCATAAGTGTTACACACTGTTAGTGTAATCCTGGGCAAGCTTCATCAAGTTCACTGTTTCCTTGCTCCAGCCATATGGCACTAGATCCTGCTGCAACCATATAATTTTGCATAAGAATTTGTCAGACGCTAGAGTCACTCAGATGGCAGCGAACCCGTTTCTTTCCTAACATGATTATTAAGATTACAGTTTTGGCTGCAAAATTAGGGTCTATGGACTTACAGCTAATTGGTTAGAAGCAACTGGCATTGCCTTGTCAATTAAATTGTTGGACACTCTTTGAGTGGAAGCATACAACTTTTGGACATTCATACAATATGCATTACTTTTGTACACATGACTCTGGGTGGTGGGAACTATTCAACTTTGGGAGAATTCAAGCAAATGACTTGTGAGCAATCTGTATATAGTTGTTGTTGCTAAAGATAAAATATTATCTGACTATAACCCTCTTATGCTATTGGCCAAGCACAACTTCAGAGAATGCAATTTGTTAAATCCAAAATCATTGCAGATCAACGATTGTAGCATGTCTTGAGCAAATCCTTCTGGCATGTAAACTGATTGCTTTTCTTAGAAGGTTTACAAAACTTTGGTGTCTGACTTGGACTCCTCAGAACTTGATAGAGGTGCACAAGTGGTGATCCTTTGATGAAGATCTCCTCACAACACATTGTGTTCTTGAATGGCTCGTGGCATGAACCAACAGAAATAGAACCTGCAGGCCTCTTGCTTCAATGGTCTGGTGTCAAAACCCTACAGAGAGAGGAACAAGTTAGACAATGGTAGACAGGTAAACCCAAAAGCAACCAGCACACATCTAGACAGTCTAGCAAAGGCAGTCCTGTTCTTTGGCCTGAGTGAAGCCAGCACCCATCAGTGCACCATCCAAAAAATCCCGTTCTAGGATTCCATGGATGGGATGAAACTGTCCCCCAGGGGCAATCGTGGTGGCTGCAAGAGTGCGAAAGCACGAGGAACTGAAGTCTGAGTTTGAAGGTAAGCTCCTTTCTCCTCCTCCTCTTTTCATTATCTTTTTTTTTCTTTGCTGCGAAGAAGATGACAACGGCATTGTCATCATGCCATTCTCGTCCTCTTCTCTTGCTTTGCAAATGTGAAAAATGACGACGAGCAATTGCGTTGCTCATTGTCATTTCTTTGTGGTCTTCCTACGAACATCACGACAGAAAAACGATGACAAGCAACGCAACTGCTCTTCGTTGTTCTCCTATGGTTATGCAAGAGCAAGAAAATGACAACAAGCAACCACTTATTATAATTATTACCCCACCCATCCTCTCAAGTGGAAAGGATGGGTGAGGTTTTTTTTTTGGGTCGAATTTGTGATTGAAATACCTTCTATAATTATGGTCCTTAAACCTCTTCATGCCCCACCTTCCTTCTCCATGTGAGAATGTGGGTAGGGCTTTTCTTTTTGGTCTAAGTTTATAGGCAATACCTTTAGGCTTTGTATATTGTTATTTTTAGAGTTTGCTTCATTTTATGCAAATTTCAATATTGGAATTCAGTTATACCCTCATCTTGTGTTTTTGTTCTTTTATTTTCTTTGTGCAATACTTTCATCTAGTGTTTTATTATTTTTTCTTTATGTGCAATACCATGGTCTTGTGTTATAATTTTCTGTCTATCTATGCAATATTTTCATTGTTTAGGGAATAACCTTCATCTAGAATATTAAGTCTTAGATTAGTTTTTTTGTTTTTGTTTTTTGATTTCAAATGTGGTTGACCCCCTCCCCCTTGCCATAGAAGGTGTCCATTGAGCAAGGGATGGGCTCAAATTTGCTTGTAAGGTTGGTGGTGCGATGCATCCTATACGGCCACATACAACTGGTGTGGCATTTGTGAGCACATCACAATGTTACCATGGAGCTAGGCACACCAAGATGCCCATTTATTCAAGAGCAAGTTTCGAGGGTTCAAGATCACACAACAATGAATGCACAAGTCTTTAACAACCTTTTGGCTTGATTTTGTCACAATGAACAAAAGGCTATTGTTAAGGTTAAGAGGCACGCATTCCTAAAGTGGGATAGGCTCCAAGTTGATTTGCAATACACACCCAAATTGCTTAAGCTTGCACTTGTGAAGCTAGTTTCTAGCCACATTCCTTGGCTTCTTGGCATGACTACATGGGGGTGTGGGGCCCATGCCTTTCAATGTGTAGGCCAAGTTAAAGCATGATGAAGATCTTGCTCTTGTGATTCAAGTGACTTGAGCCGGGTATGCAAAGGCACTCAAAGATGTTTGGATGGAACGCAATTGGAAATCTGCATCAAATAAAATAGTGTGGGGTAAAATTTGGCCTCCATATGCAATACCATGATTCAGAAATGATTCATGGTTGGTAAATTTCCAATAATGCCATACTAAATTTTATTTGAATTTTAGGTTTTATAATTCAAATGCAATATCTATTATATTGTGTTGTTTGTATTAGGGTTCAAGGCACCACCAAGGAGGTGTTTGTGGGTAATATTGTGGATGCAACATTAGCCAATCCCAGGGTTTTTATGCAACAACACACCCATGATGCAAAGGTTTCATTAACATGGTGCATGAAGGCCAATGGGATCCCATCCCCTTCTGGTAGTGATACATTTAGCCCATATCTTATCCTAGTTTTGATTAAGGTGTTGTTTTGGTGTTCAAGATTTAAGGTAACAATTTATCTTTGAGGTAACCACATGTTCCCCATTTTGGCCCCCTATTTTAGGCTAGGACTGTTTTAGACTTGAGCATTTATTGCACATTTTTATAACACATGTTCACCATGTTCTTTTATTTAAGGCATTTTACTTTCATTTTGCACCATATTGTGTTAATAGTTAAAATACATTCTCACATTTTCTTATATGTATGCTTCACAAATTTATCAAAATAATGATTCTAGTCTTGCACTCAAACCACAAAATTGATTTTTACCCCAAAAAATTAGAAGTTCAAACCTTAAAAGGAAAATAATACCTTCACGTGAGTATTCTATAAACACCATGGATTGAATTATTTTGGTCAAAGCTATTAAAGGGGTAATGCTTGTGTCCAAAATTACTCAATGCAAATGCAATGCCCCTATAAGGGAATATTAGAACTCCTTCGGGCTCCCTAACATATTTAAAAAGTCCTAGAATGGTATTGCATAGCCCTAGCAAAACCTAGAAAGAAAATAACACCCACATCATTTTGCGATAATATCATAAATCATGAAACAAAAGAGTTTTTTATAATTATTCCATGCTCTCATTATATCATGCCAGAAATATTGATTCAAATAACTGAGGCTATTGCAAATTTTTTCACATTGATGTTAAAAGGTCCATCTGAATGAAGTTGTGGAACTTAAATGCAATACTTGCATCATCTTGAGATATTTGCATTCAAATTGAAACTTGGAGGGGTATTGCATAACCCTACGAAAACCTAAAAAAAATACAATACCTATACCATATTGTGATAATATCTTAAACCAAGATACAAATGAAGGTATTGTCAAATTGGTCACATTGATGGTAAAAGGTAATGAAACTATCACTAAAATGAGGGTATTGTAATTACACTTCAAAACTTTGTTGAATTAATGTGGCCAGTAGGGCAATACCCTCATGTACATTTACCCAATAATTTTGCATTGGTCCATTTATGAGTTTCAAAATGTCTTTCCACTATATTTAGTGTTTATTTAAAAATTTTAGCATAATTTTTTATTAAGATATTATATATTTAGGAATGAAACACAAAAAAATTTAATCCACACAATTTAATTAAGTAGAGATTTTAAAAACTTTATTATTATGTCTCATTGCCAAATGGACTTATCAATAAAATAATGAACATATTGCATTTACACTTCAACATTTTGCTCAATACCATCAATGTGACCAATTTTGCATGGATTAAGTATGACAAAAAAAAACTCAATATTTTTCATGGTTAGTGACATATGAAAACACAATGAAAGTAATTTTATGAACTTTCTTCAAGTTTACCTTATACCATCAATGTGCTAGTTTTGCAATATCTTCATTCCAATTTGCATTGGTCCATTAGTGAATTATTGTCATTTATGATGTTGAAAACGACTTTAAATTGTAATTTTTAATTAAAATATTACCAAGTTAAAACATTTAGATAAATATTATATCTCTAGAAAAAAAAAATAGATATAATTACAAATATTAATTAACTGATTGTATCATGATTTTAGCTAAAATATTTTCAAAACTAAAAATTGATAGATTATGTACCATTTACATTTTTTGAATCATAAACAACCATTCATTTATTCAAATAAACTTCAAATGTGTTTTAAGTTTAATAAAAAATGAAAAAGAAATATTTTACTATATTTTAATACAAAAGGGAATACAAACTGAAGTGTGACAATTAATGATCATTGGTGCCATTATTTGATATGTTATTCCTTAAATTTCAATTTACATAGAATAAACAGGAGATTACATGCATTAATTAAATATACATCATTAATAAGATTTTTTTGGATAGGTTTTGGTAGGGTTACGCATTACCCAAATATTGTAGAAAGATATGTGATTGACCCCAAAACATTTCTAAGATACAAGACAAGGGTATTGCAATTTAATTCCATCCTTCTTCTAGTCATGAGCAATGCCCTTTGGATAGCTTAGGTGGAAAATGATTTAGCCCACGGTGTTTTATAAAATACCTTCATTAAGGTATTCATTTCCTTCTAAGTTTTGGTAGGGTTATGCAATACCCCAAATAATGTAAAAAGATATGTGATTGACCTCAAAGCATTTCTAGGATATCGGACAAGGGTATTATAATTTAATTCCATCCTTTTGGTCATGAGCAATACCTTTCGGTTTTGTTAGGGCGAAAATGATTTAGCCCATGGTGTTTTAGGGAATACCCCAATTAGGTTAAGGTTTTGGTAGGGTTATGCAATACCCCGAATAATGTAGAAAGATATGCAATTGACCCCAAAGCATTTCTGGGATATTGGACAAAAGTATTGCAATTAAATTTCATCCGTTTGGCCATTAACAATACCCCTTCAATAACTTACATAGAAAATTATCTAGCCCATGGTTTTGTAAAACACCCAAATTAGGGTATTGATTTCCCTCTAGGTTTTGGTAGGGATATGCAATACCCCACATAGTGTAAAAAGATATGTGATTGACCCCAAAGCATTTATGGAATATTAAACAAGGGTATTGTAATTTAATTTTGTCCTTCTAGCCATGAGCAATACCCTTTGATTTTGTTAAAGGGAAAACGATTTACCCCATGGTGTTTTAAAGAATACCCAATTAGGGTATTGATTTCCCTTTAGGTTTTTGGTAAGGTTATGCAATACCCCATTAATTGTCAAAATATATGTGATTATCCACTCGGCATTTTTGGGATACCGTAGGAAAGGTATTGTAACTTCATTCCATCCTTCTAATCATGAACAATACCTTTCTGATAATGTTGGCCAAAATTAATCAGGATATGTTGTTTTACAAAATACTAACCCAATATAGGTATTACAATACCTTTCATAATGTCCAATGATAGTTGATTGCCCCAAAAGCATTTTTTAAATACTTGAGAAGGGGTATTGCATGTTTTTGGATTCCACAATGTGGGTATTACAATTAAACTTGATGTATACAAGCAAGAAACTTTCATTGTTTTGTGCATTATTTAAATTTTTTAATTTCATTATTAATCACATCTAATTGTGATTAACAATTATTCATTGACGCATATTGTTTACCAAATCATTTGGATATTTTTTTAACACATGCATTGTTTTCAATGCAAATTGCGCACAATTCAATTTTATTTGGTGAAAGGCGTAAAGGGTTAAATGTAAATGAAAATTGAGTAACACAAATATTAAGTCTGAATATGGGTAGAAGTGATGTACCTTTCTTTATTCCCTAGTCCTCTTTTTACAAATATCTAAATGCTCAATCATTGTTTAATGCCAATCCTTCATCTGATTGATGGAGTTCTAGAAGCCATCATCCACCTAATGAAATACCATTCCCAAATGCATGGATTTGTTGATTTGAGCCAAAAGAAGGTGGTGAATGTTTGATCCAACTCCTCAAATAAGTGATGTTGCATGGTCACACAATTCAACACTTGCACCCACAAGTACACTTTGTAGTGATCTCAACCATTGTTTCATGCAAGCGGGCTAGGGCTCGATCCATGGGTGCGGATGAAGCTTCTTGCACATCAACATTGTCAAAACAACTATTTTCATTCCATGGCCATAAGCCCCCAATGTCAACAATGTCAACCTCATCAACCAGATCTTGGTTGTAATCCTCATCATCAGATGCACCATCATCAAATTCTAAGTATGTTGGGTTAGCAAACATGAATTTCAAACCACCATGATGAGTTCCATAGTAGATGCCACAATACTCAATAATATTTTCCATTGTAAGGTTGATACACATCAATAGAACAACAATTTGATGCTTGCAAAAGTTGCCTTGCAATGCCCATTCGCAAATGCAACTTGCATACTCTATGGAAGGGGCACAGATCTTGTAAATAACACCAAGATGGTGCTGGTTTCACACCCGCCAAACATCATCACCATCACCCCCCTTCAATGTAGGTGAAATCACATTAATGTGTGGAATCCGACTAGTTTCGTCAACACTTGCCATCACAAGTCGTGCCATGACCTTGTTTTTTATGAACCCTTACCTCTTCATCTTGGCTTGGTGCATATAATGTCGTGCCACAATTGTGGTTACCCTCCACATTAACCAGCCAATGTGTCACCCTTTCAAACCCTTTGTCTCAAGAGAAAACCAACATTTCAGAGCCCCATGATAAGATTTTATGTTAGCTTGTGTGTCTTGATTCAAGTGTGGCACCCAACAAAGCCCAACCATCCAAAGCTCTACATGGACATGCACAACATACTTTCAACCCATGACATAATTCAATTATGTGTGAAAAATGAACATGCATCCATGTAATGCATCCATAACAAAAAGGTTTTAAATTATGCCATACCTAGAAGGAGGACCATTTAATTACCAAGTTTGCAATAATAAGCCCAAAAATATCTTGTCCAAGCAACACCAAGTTATAAGTTATCAAAACTCTCCACCACCCATCTCCTTCCCATGTGTTTTGAAATCATCAATGGTTTCATTTGGGTTAATGGACATGAATGTCACCATGTGAAGGCAATCAAATACAACACACCTGACCTCTAAATCCTTGATTTTTTCTATGGAGCACAAGGACCATGCTTTCAACACATGTCATGCACAAAGAAAAATTGGGAGAGGATCTTGACCCCACACAATCCTACCATGGTACACCCAACATCAATGTGCTTACCATGGCCCTAACCATGAACAATAAATATGTTATGGAATCCCCATGCTAATGTAGTACCAAAACATAAAACAATGCAACAAAAAATAAAAAATCAATTTATAACCTACCGTAATGCTCAGAATTCTTATGAGGGATCATCCACAATGAAACATGATGGTCTCCAATCTGACATATGCAAAAGAAGCTTTGCCCACATGGCACTCAACCATTCCACCAAGTCTTCACATGTTTGTTGACTCATGATAACCCAAGCAACTGGCACCCCTATGTGATGAAAATCAAATGCCATCAATGTGAATAAGTGGTATTTCACATCGTTGGTGCCAAATAAGGCATCCATAGAAATAAACCCATTGTGACCAAATTGGAACAAGGCTTGAAGTTGCGTAGGTGTCTAGATGCTTATGGTGAAAGTGACATGAATCCCATTCACCTCACCTACGTCCTAGAAATAAAAAATATCATCACTATGAACATAAACCCATGACCGAATGGAAAGCGTTGGGTTTGTGTGCAAGTGCCAAGTGCCCCTCTTGTGGTTTCGGTCCAAGTAGGTAATATCTTGGAGTTGTAGGAAACCATCGCGGGTCATAAGCTCACCCACATCGTTTGTGCCCACCAAATTTCTTTGTGTTTGTCATAAATTTGTTTCATAGTATACCCTAACCTTATTGGGTCCATATAAACTCCTTCAATTTGTGAAATACACTTGGAGCATATGTTGACTTTCATTATGTGGACCCAAGGTCACATGCACCATGAATAGGATCTCCATTGGCCTGAGTATGAATTTAATCGTAAAAACCGATTTCCACCATATTTGGCCATGTGTAAAGCCTCTTGATGGAAAAGTGGGCCAAACAACCATGCTTGATTGACCTCATGTGGTTAAGGTCTTTGCAATGGTCTTCTCACCCATAACCACATTCATACCTATAAAACAAAATTTCCACTTAATCAAATTAAAAACACCAAAATGACTAACCCTAGAATTTGCAAAAATGACCAAGGGAAAAGGTTTATAGGTTTTGAAACCATACCAAATATGTCTGAGGTGAATATTTATCATCGGTTTATTTACATTTTGTCAAGGGGACAAATTCTTGGAGAAGTTCCACTCGACTGCAATTTGCATACCTTTGTTCACCTTACAAAAACTCAAAGACACAAGCATGGGGGATATATGCGATTTCAATTGCCACCTTGTTTTGGCCTCCATGCCTAAACCTATCTTTCCAGACCAAGTCCATATTCGAGAAAGGTGACTTTGTCAAGTTTTGGATTTCAATAGATTGGGACAATGGATTCGCCCCCTGCTTTGAATTGTCAAAGGAATAACCTTGTAGTAGGAGTCCCCAACTTGTGAGATACCATGGAATACCTTCAAAAGTTTACAAATCATAATAACTTTAATCAACAAAGACATTAAACCCTAATCAACAAAACCCTTGATATCGGGGGGTTATATACTTCCAACATACATTAAATGTGTTGGCTTTGCAATAACCCCCATTGTGGAAAACACTTCCAACATAAAACTTACATTACCCTAATTGGGGGCGTTTCACATACTTTAGATTTTCAAAAGATTTTGCAATACCCTTATAACACATAAAAATTGCATGTTTTACAACCAATGCTTATTTGCAATACCCTTACACAAGGGGATGACAATTACTTTAATCTTGCCCTTATTAATTTTGTTCAACGAACAAGACCAAGTTCCATGCAATACCTTCAATTTATTCTTTCCTAATCATTTTTCATTGTCGAGGGGTCTATAGGAGTGCCAACTAGGTAGTAGGTGTAGCCATATAAGTTGGCTTTGGTAGGTACCTACCTAAAGTAGATAGAAAATAAGTGGTAGGTAGAAAAATAGATGGGGGGGGTGGGAAGGTGGTGGGGATGAGAGTAACACATTTTAAATTTATAAGTGAATAGGTAGATGGGGAAAAGTCTACTTTTAATTTAAATTTATAGGTGAGTAGGTCGAGGGGGGACAATGGGGGGCAGTAGGTGGGTGGGTGGGAAAAGTTTCAAAAACACAAAAAAAGGTGGGGGGTGGGGATGGGCTCTATAACATGTCTATTGGACTTTGGAAGGGTATTGCATAGCCCTAACAAAACCTAGAGGCAAGCATTACCCACATCATTTTGCGATAATATCGTAAACCATGAAACAAAAGATTTTTTTTAAAGTACTTATTCCATGTTCACTACATGATGCTAGAGATATTGATTCAAGAAAATGAAGGTATTGCAAAATTCTTCACATTGATGTTAGAAGGTAACTTGAACAAAGTTATGGAGTTTAAATGCAATACCTACATCATTTTTGGATATTTACATTCACCCTAAAACTTGGAGGGGTATTGCATAACCATAGCAAAACCTAGAGTCTTAAGCAAAACCTTTCTTGGTTCATCACTCAAGCAAGACGTTTCTTGCAAAAAATAATAATTTGTTATTCCATTCTTGTTTGCAACTAGGATGCAAAGATGAATCTTTTGAGGAAGAAGGCCAAACAATAACAATGTTCAAAGAACACCTTAACACATTTCATATTGGTAGTGGCACGTTGATATTTTGAAATTCTTTTAGCTAGAAACTCTTTCGCAAGTCCATATTTGTAGAAACATTTGTAAAAATGGAAAGCAAATTGATTGAATTTGGAATGGGTTGCCTTAATGCAAGTATTGAATGGGACTTTAAAGCTGTCAAGTTTCATGCAATGACTCCCAAGAGAAGCCAACATTGACATAGACATTAATTGTGCTTTTTTTTTTGGTCCTTTGACTTGTGTTTTGTCTTTCTATCTCCAAAACTTGGCTTCATATTTGACATGGATTGGCAAATATGATTTTGTGTATATAGCATGTCATGAAGTTGTTTGAATTCATTAACAAGATTTAGGGTGAAGAAGGGCCGGTGGAGGGTATTTATAGATTTGCATGTTGGACATCATGATCCACCTTTTTTCAAAGACCCATTGGAGTTTCAACCCTCTCGGTTTGAGGTGAGTGATGTCCAAGCCTAAATAAAACATTATGGCTCATAATAAAAATAGAGCCTTTTTCTATATGGTTGGCTTGTGGGCCTTGGTTGTGCTTGGGCATGAATTGGCCAAGCTAAAGATTTATCTTTTTGTTCATATTCTAGTGACCAAATACAAGTAGCACTTCACCCTCTCAATTACAATTGCATAATCTACAAAATATTTGCATCATGTGCCAAGTTTGAAGAATTCCATGCAAATTCCACTTTTGGAGATTTCTCAAGTAGAGATAGTATTTTGGGTGCTTCAATGTGCTTCAATGTTGATAATCAATCCCTAATACTCATGGAAACAAGCTTAAAGATCGAAAAAAAAGGTGTAATCTAATTTTATTCTTTCTCATCAAGGGAATTGGAACAAGAGTTGTTTTCAAAACCAATATTGGTTTGCCACCAATTTGTTGTAGGTGGGAAAGTGTAGACAAGCACTTCTCACTGGCTCCATAGGTCTCCCTAAAATTAAGAAATTGTTACTAGATCCATGTGACACCCATTACTCAATGAAAAATAACCTTGTTCATTATTACCACCTCTTCAACAGACATCTTAATGTTGTAATTATGACTACATTTGCAACAAAACATTGATGACATTGGCAGCATAAGACATTTCAATTTAACTTCATAACTTGTTAAGTTGGGTTTGAATGGCACTTGTATTGTAATTCATAGATTTGGTTGCAACCATTAAGTTTTGAAATACTTTCTCAGTTGATGTGTTGATGTAACCATGGGGTCTAACTCTTGGGTAATTTTTCATCATTTTCGTTTTCATCAAAACTAATCAACACCATGGAATCATCTTTTTGATAAGAATGATCTTCATTCTTACTTGCTAACTTGACCACCTTGTCATCATCATCATCATCATCCTCATCCTTCTCCTTGTAATTTTCATCATTTACAATATCTTCCTCCTCATTGTCATTTTCAAAATCATATTTAACCGCCTTGTCATCAGCATTCAACATTGCCTTTGCCAACCCAAGAACTTTCACAATGATACTAGATTGTGAGGTGATTGTGAAGAGGAGCTTGTTGTCAACCTTGAGCTCATTATCAACTACAAATGCAGTCCATCCAATTGTAAAATAGCCCCTAGAATTCTGAAAATGGGCATGCCACCCATACTCTACTGGATATTTTTTGCCACTTGGATGTGTCATATTTACACCTTTTTGAAGAAAATTTCCATGTGGCTGCATGAAGCAACGTGGAATCTCTTGCAAATCAAGCAATATGCTTGTTAACACTAAGTTGAAGAACAATCATCTTTTTTATTATTTTGAAACTCCTCATGTAAGTTCAAACATGCTTGACATTTGTAAATATGTTTTTTCATTCATGGTTTTGATTTGTCATCATCAACATGTCCAAAGCTTGCTCACCGGATATGAGAAGTTCCTTGCAGAAGAATATATATAATAATCAAATATTTGATGAAATTTGGAAACATAGAGCATGAATTGAAACAGTTTCTTGTCATCTCTTTGGACCCAATTGCCCTACTGTTGACCTCATCAACATTGTAACTTTGAGTTCTTGCTTGATGAGCATGAGGTCGATCAAAGGTTAAAGACGATGCTATTTTCTTCTCTAGAATTCCATTTAATTGTTTGTGTTTTTGGCCCCAAACCTCGTTTTCCTTCTTGACTCTTGTGATTCCATCAAAAACATACATGTGAAATTTTGAATGTGCCCTAAGGGAGATGATGATATGGTCACCTTTCTCCAATCCAACAACATGAACAACATCTTGCCAAGCTTGCTAAAAAACATTATGGAACATGTTGCTCATTCTATAACCTTTAAATGAACTAACAATGGTTGACCATTTGGTAGACTAAAGTGAATGTTTTTTCCAAACCTATGTCCATATTCTTGCAAAAAGATTATAGGGATCTCATGTATGGATCCAACAACATCCTCTCCCTCATGGTGGAATGATTGGAAACAAAGATTTCATGTATCTTTCTAACAACACCTTCCATTCTCATGGTGGATTGATTTATTTGAAAATTGACCCAAGGGATAAGACTAAATGTTCAAGATTTGCAAGGAAAGCAATGTCTAGCAACTTTGAGGGAAAAAATAACTCACAATTTTGGAGTGCTGCCTTAGTGCACCATCCATCCACATTGGGGTCAAGAGTCAGCATAGGGGTCAAAAGGCCAAAGACTTTCTTCTTTGTCCACCTTCCTCCTCCATCAAATGTTTAAATAAGTTTTTTACCAAGTTAAAATAATTATGCAAGCATTATATCTCTAGAGTTAATTTACAAGGACTAAATTTACATAATATTAGTAACTTATATTTCAAACTTCAATTAGCATATTTCAATTTACATAGAAATAATATTCAATTACATGCATTAATAAAATATACAACGTTAATAACTTATCCTTTGGAAATTTCAGTTTTCATTAAAAATAAATTCTACGAAAAAATTTCATTATACATAACCATGGGTTTATATATGTAATCTAAATTTAATATATATTCTAATAAATTTTTATCCTATTTAAAATAAATATGAAGACATTTATATATATTAAAAAGAATCAACAATATAACTCCATAAAATCATTAATTACATACAATGTATTATTCGATATGTTATAAATAAAAATATTTTTAGACCAATATTTAAACAAATATTATACATCATAAAAATATGCATTATAATATTATTAAATGAGAGACTTTATATTTTTATTTTTTGAAATGAGTTTACAACTTTAAGAGGGAAAAACATAAATATGTACATCATTGAACTCTGACATGAATTAGTAAATTTTACATTAAAACCTAAACCCTTGTACCATCAATGTGACCAATTTTCCATTACGTCCATTTTTAAATATGCTAAATCATAAGGTAAGGTGAATAAATAATTTTGAAAACATAAATTTCATGTATGTTGGTGTGGAATCAAGTATTTTAAAAATATTCTTATGTTTCATGGTGAATGCAAATATTCCATGATGATGCAAGTATTGCAATTAAACTCCATAACTTTGTTCATTCTACCATCAATCTAAAAAACTTTGCAATACTTTCATTTACTTGAATCAATATGTAGAACACATTATATCGAACATGGAATAAATATTTTAAAAATATCCTTTTGTTTCATGGTTTAAGATATTATCACAATATGATGCAAATATTATTTTCCTTTAGGTTTTGGTATGGTTATGCAATACCCTTGCAAGTTTCAAAAGATATGTTATAGAGCTTAAATGATTTTTGGGATACCTTGAAAGGGGTAATCCATGTGCATTGAATATTCCTATGCATGAGCAAAACCCCTTTGGTAGTCTAGACCAAAATAAGTTAGGCCATGTTGGTAAGGCTATGCATTACCCTTCCAAGTTTGGAAAAATATGTTATGGACCCAATGTATTTTTGGGATAACATATAAAGGGTAATGCAAATGTAATGTGTAGTTTTGAACATGAGCAATATAATGTAGACCCATGGTGTTTAATTACAAAGTACCCTAATGATAATATTGGTTTCCTTGTATGACTATGCAATACTCCTACAAGTTTCAAAAGATATGTTTTGGAACCCAATGTATTCCCGGGATACCCTAAAAGGGGTAATGCATGTGCATTGAATATTTCTTGCCATAAGCAATACCTTTTTAATAGTCTAGATTAGAATAATTTAACCCATGGTGTTTACAAAATACCCCAAGCATGGTATTACTTTGCTTGTAAGATTATGCAACACCCCTTCATGTTTCAAGTTATGGAGCCCAATGTATTTATGGGACAACCTATGAGGGGTATTGCAGATGTATTGTGTAGTTTTGAAGATGAACATTATTACCCTTCCAATAGTATAGACCCATGGTGTTTAATTACATAATACCCTAATGAAGGTATTTGGTTTTTTGTAGGTTTAGTAAGGTTATGCAATACCCCTCCATGTGTCAAAAGATATATTCTAGAGCCCAATGTATTTATGGGATACCTCGAAGGGGGTTATTGTAGGTATACTAAGTAGTTTTGGGCACGAACAATACCTTTATGATAGCCTAGACCGAAATAATTCAACCCATGGTATTTATAGTGTAGCACAATGAGGGTGTTGAGATCCTTCTAGGTTTGGTAGGGCTATGCATTACCCCTTCATGTGTCAAAAAATATGTTATGGAGCTCAATGTATTTCTAGGATACCTTGAAAGGGGTATTGTCATGTTGCCCAACGAGAGTATTGCATTCCTTTTAGGTTTTGGAAGGGCTATGCAATACCCCTCGAATTGTCAAAAGAGATGATATGGAGCCCAAACTATTTCAAGGGTACCTAGAATGGGGTTTACACGTTCATTGAATATTTTGTCTTATGAACTTGAGTACAACATGCATTAAATGCATCTAATTTGAATTAGAGTTTCATACTGCTTTGATTGATTATCCACTTGGTTCGCAATACTCTTATATAAGGGGTGTTAAATGTTATAATTATCCCCTTATTTATTTGTTTGAATGAACAAGAACAAGCTCCATGCAATACTTTCATTTTATTCTTTCCTCATCATTGTCGACTGTTGGGGGTCTATTACAGTGGCAAACCATGTAGGTAGGTGTAACCATGTAGGTGGGGTTTGGTAGGTACCTATTTAAAAGTGTTGGTAGGTAGGTTGGTGGTAGGGCGGGTAGGTGGGTGGGGATGAGAGTAGCACATTTAAAATTTATAGATGAGTAGGTAGATTGGGAAGAGTCTAGTGTTAATTTAAATATATAGGTGAGTAGGTTGGTGGGGGGCAGTGTGGGAAAAGTTTCAAAAAAAGAAAAAAAAAGAAACCAGGTGGGGGGACGGGCAGAAAATAAAGTTCCAAAAAAAAAAAACTGAGATCAGGGCTGAGAAAGGGCAAACAAAAAAAGTCAACCTGGGATGGCACAGGGATAGAACTCATCCATCCACGTTGGTGCACTGGTTCACTCTGGCCCTGTTCTTTGATTCTTATTTCACGAGTTATTGGCACATTTTCATAGGGGTCATTTTATGCCAAGGTCTTGTACAAATTGTATGCCAATGTCACCTTGGTGTAAAATTACCTCTAATAAAATGGTGTACAGACTGATGCCCAAAATGAACGATATGTTGAGATTTGCCAAAAATTCAGCTGCAATTCCATTTCATCTCAAATATTCATGAGAATGGCAAGATGGGTGGACACAGATGATTTGTGAACATGCCACAATGACAATTTTGGGGGTGTTAACTCTTGATGTATTAACTTCAGAATATACAATGGACTTAGCAGCAAATATGGTATTGAGAATGTCAGAGCCTGTGATCGAATGGATTTGAAGCCACACTGTTGCTCTAGGCAGTTTAGTGTAGAGTAACAACTAACAACCCTGGAGCAGGCCATTCTGCAATAAGCACCTGCCTGATGTGGAGCCAAGGGGTGCTTATTTCACCCCACTCTGAAGGCATTATTATCCTGAGTAAAGCACTGGCATGTTTTCGTATGTTATCCAGCTAGTGTCAAAATGAACCATGCCTGTTAGGCTGAACTAGGTGATGCACCCAACATAGTGAGCAAGGGTGAGGCCATTCCATTACATTAAGCTCCGGGGTGGCAGATTCAACAGTTTTTTGAAAAAACCATGTTCAACAACAACAAACATTTGGTCATTAGTACAAAGTCTATGACATCATTTAAAATTTTTTTTTAGCGAATTTTTGGAAAAGTTTTACCTGAAAAAACATAGTTCAACCTATGCAAAGGACTTTTCACGGAAAAAATGACTCAAATTTGCCAAATTTCTTTGATAAGTTCAAGTAGGTAGCCAAGAATTTAGAAAGATCCTGTGTTTTTTAACCTTCCTATCTGGTAGGTAGCCAGATTTGGCTAAATTATTTTCTGGGTGATCACCACTTTAGCTACATCACAAAATGCTCCAAGAAAACCCTGGTGTATGATGGTCACCAGAAGAAGATTATCACATATAATGTGCTCAATAAAATGGCATAATCTGCCACCCCAGACCATAATGTTCACAAGTGTTACTCCAAATACATGAAGAAAATTCTGGCAATGCTTGGTGCCCTAAACCCACTTTTTTGCGGTTCTTGGGTGGCCTTTGAATATTTGCATACTCGACTTTGGTCGCCGGCATGAAATTCGATCGGACGTTTTGTTTTTTTCCCTCTCTTTACAATGTATGAGAATCATCATCATCATCGGTGATGTGGTGATTGCCGGAAGAGCGGTGTGTCTGAAGAGTACCTACGGGGGTGGATCAAGGTACCCACGTTTCAGAAGATCCATCCGGGATAAACCCTGACACAATGGTATGAACTCGTTTTTTCCACTCCCAAACTCCGTCTCTGATTTGGGTTGCTGCTTTTGATAAGGGTGTTTTGCTCAAGTCCGTGTGCGTTTTTTCTTTTGGGTTGCAGTGTGGGTGCAAACTTTCCGAGTGGGGAGACTCCACTTTGACATGTCTTAAAACGTGTTTTTTTGTCATTGGGTGCTTTTCTTTCTGGCGGTTTGCAGAAGCAGAAGCAAAATCACCGCGGCGGCGGCGGCGGGAGGTCAATATTCTACAGGGGACGATTCTTCATCTTTCCCGTTGTTGTGTTTCCGTGTGAGAGGTGCGGTTTTGTGCCCACCAACAACAGGAAGCAGCAGACGAAGATAGAGATCTGGAGGAGCTAAAAGTCTGTGAGATTTCTTTGTTACCAGCTGCAGCAGCTTTCCAGCTCTCTTGACTGACTGCTAGGGTTTTGGGAGCTCTGGATGAGGAAGAAAGAAAGAAGGGCTTGATGATGGGTCATGATGCAGGAAGCTCATGTCATTTGTGTTGAAATCAGGTAAATGGCTCGAAGTTTTTGGGAAGCTGGGAATCCAGTGGCAGTAGGGGGGATACTGGTAGGAGCAGGACTAGTGGTAGTAGGGTCGTGGATTGTGGTGGCCAAGTTCATGCAAGCAAGGGAGGAGACACGCTGCATCCAAGAAGCTCAAGAGATTCTCATAAATGGCAAAACCATGTTTAAGTTTCCAAAGTCATCATCCTCATCTCAGAAAAGGTTACCAGGGGATCAGGTGAATGCATCCTCACCAGTTTAGGGTTTTAGAGTTTCCAAATACAGCATAGAAACCTCTTATTAGAGATCTAGATCTGCCTCATCCTTGACTCACATGGTGCACAGCCTTGTCTTTTGTGTGCATCTTGCAAAAGAGAATCTAGTGCACTTATGCCTTCCACAATTAGTATTGTGCTGCATATGACTACACAATGGTTGCAAGGTTGTCAGGCACCACTGTCCAGACAATCCTTGTGTGGATTGGGGAGGAGAGGAGAAACCTTAGGGTTTATGAACTTTTGTGGGCAGGGTGACCATTATAAAGTTCCACCTTTTGATCATATGAATTATGTATATCTGTTGTATGAATTCTAGTATTTTTTGAATTGAAAACTGTACAGGGTGTGAATGAGCAAATCTCTCTTCTGTGTCACAATATACCCTACTGGAATGTTTAGCACGATTGAACTCATGAGAGAAAAATGAAAAGAAGGTAAGGTTATATCCCAGATACCTGATGCAACTATTGGATTAATACAAGACTGATACAGCAGACATTTTCCTGCAACAAAATTTAGACCTGATTACCAAAAGTCCAGCAAGAGGCTCCTGATGCAATTTAACTGTGTAAGGAAATTGTTCAACAGCAGAACAGGAATGAAAGATATTACCTGTTCCAGTTACAACTTCAGGTGTTGCAACCAATAAAGACTGACATTTGCCACATAGTTTTGCAAGAGGTGTGAATCTTATCAACACTGGAAGTCTCAATGGTCCAATTTCCTTCCCATCTACTAGCATGAGCAAAGAGTAAATCCTCTGTCTAGGTGACCAGCTATCATTGCTGGTTGTCAGATTCATAGGGTGGCCTCCTTGCAACCCATTTCAATCTCAGTGCTCTTCAAGCTCTTAAACTTGTGCTTGAAAGGTTCAGTTGGGAAATTCAGCTTCAATTTTATGTACACTATCATAGTCTCCAGCCTGAGCATCATCAGCATTTTCAAGGATCCTCAATGTGAACTCCAAATCTAGTGGTCATATACCACTTCACCATAGTTACTAGTGGATAGTCCAGTACCTTCTCCACAACACTCTCAGAGCACCATACCCCAGTACCACTACTGGTATTCAAGTCTGCGTCACAATCACAAGTGATCTGAGAGCTGATATGCTAGTTGCTTAGATGATGGTTCATTGTGATGTTTCACATCTGTCTCTTGTTTTGCCCCTCTTTGACTACTGACTTGGTCATTGGGTAATCAGTACTCCAAGCATCCAATATCTTATATTTTCCTGTCTCTCTTGTGCTTTGTAGGTTTGCCACACACCATGTCACACCACATGCTACAGAGAGCCTATTACCTACAGCAATGGAAGAAAGACTTATAAAATTATGAGTGATTGTTACTTGTCAATCATAGTCCTCGAACTACAGCAATGGAAGAAAGACTCATAAAATTATGGTGATTGTTACTTGTCAATGATAGTCCTTGAACTTTAGCCTCATGACATACCCACTTCATCCAAACAATCCAACATCATGCCACACAAACTGACAAGGACATCCCCTCACTAGAAAGGTTAGGAGGCAACACCATAATAGGGTTAGCCTTCAAGTCCTACCCAATCTAGCCCTTATTTCATACCCTCCATTATCCTCTCACCCTCTCACCCTCACTTTGATGTTATCTGTAATGTCTCAAAAAGATTTGGCCAAACACCAAAATTTAACATGAGATTGTTGTGATTGGCATTTAATGTGATTGTGAAAGGTGTGCTAGCAAATAACGAAAGGTTGACTGCCTCAAGATTTGCCTTGGCCATCACAATCAAGACCAACAAACCAAAAGTTTGATCCTAACCATGATGCCCCATGCAAATGAATTTACAAATTTAATGTTCACCGAACATTTAAACCCAATTGAAACCCTAATGAACAATTTCATCCTCTATTTGAAACACTTTATAGATAACTCTAAGATATCCAAACGTTCAAGAATGTGAGTTTAAATAACTTTCTACCTCACATGAAGCATCAAGCCAATCAAACCTTGGATGAGATGGATAAATTGATGGAACAATATGATTGTCAACAAGCACAACTAAATGAATGAAGACCCTAGAGTGAGGGAAAGAAATGAATGAAGTGGACACATTCCAAAGCAAGCACTTTGAATTGCTTGAAATGAACAAACAAATTACAATGTCAACTTGCAACAAGTTGAAGCAACCAAAGAGGCTACTCAAAAGTTTGGTGGATCCAAAATTGAACAACAAACAACAGTAGTGATAGCCAACATGGATCACTTTTCAAAACAAATGATATCATCTGCTAGGAAATAAAAAGGAGAAAAATGAAAATCAAATTAATGGGATGCACAAAAGTGGTTGTACAAATGTCAAGAAACATGAATGCCAAGTTCAATTACTAATTACACAAATCAAACATCTAAAACAAGTCATCACAAACTAGGTTGAAGATTTTGAAATCACTCTTGATCAATTTGCAGATTTTTTGCATTTTATAACCTAAACCTTGGGTTTTGTGTATTGAATATTTGAGAAATAAGGGAATTGAAGAGAAAAACAAGCCCTTGACAAATATGGGTGCATTGAGGTGGTTTAATAATGTTTAAACTGCAAATGCAAGAGTTATTGAATATTGAAAAAATTTGTTAAAAAAATTTAACAAAATTAAAACTAAATATTTTAAGGAAATTGGGGCAAGCTCTTAAAACTAGTGTTTTATTTGGCGATTTTTTTCCATTTTCAAAAAAGATTTGTAATAAATTCCCTATTTTTGGAAAAAAAGAAAAATATGTATTTTGAGAAAAAACACCACAATTGCATATAAAATGAATAGATACTTAAGATTTTTTGCTTTCGTATTTTGAATTTTATTAAATTTGACTAAATATACTTAAAAACTATTGCAACTTGAGCAACGTCACAAAATTGGGGGTGAAAAAAAACAATTATGTTGGAAAGCCATGAATAAGTAGGATTTCTAGGATGTCATTTTGTGGTTTTTAGACCAAAGGTGAGAGAGATATTGAATTTTGAGTTATTTTTGTCAATGGAAATTAATTTTAAAGTTTAATAAGTCTTTTTATAATTGAACTTTATCCTCAAAGTCATGTTCACACTTGGGTTGACATTGGCCACATTAGTCTATATACAAAAACAAGTGTTTGTTTTGTTTTGAAATCCCATTTCAACCTTCCAAAAATGTGGGACCCCTCATTACACGTTTGGTACCATTGGAAAGTCCCTAATGAAGCATGTGCATGGTGGTTGTTCCATAAATTTTGACCCAACCAAGAAAAAATATTGAATTTAAAATAATTTTTGTCATTAAAATTCTTGAAATTAGTCTTTCAACCAATCAATGCCCCTCAATCATATTGGCCTTCTTGTTTGCTCTTTTTTATCCCAAAATTTAACACTTGGAACCAATGACATTTGAATTCACATTTGAACCAATAAGATCTTTACAAAATTGGATTTTTATTGAAATCCATATCCTTTAAAGCTTTGAATTTTTTCTAAAGAAAGTTATATCCCTTAGAGCTTAAAAAATGATCTCACTTTAGCCAATGGAACAAGGGTTCACTAGTTCATACAAAAGAATACGAAAAGGAGGACTATGAAAGGGAAAGTTTTAGGAAAAGTGCACATTCCTTTCACAATATACTTTCAAAAACCATTTGGCTTCTAAGTAAAACAAAACCATATAAAGGTGACATTCAATATTCACCCACCATTTTAATTTTAATTAACATCTCTCCTTGTACATATAATATTGCATGTTATGCACTTACTACTTAACCCACCCATACATGCTAGATGTCGGTCATAATGCACAACACAACAAAATAAATTGCATTCCATCATTGCATATTAATAAAATGTTTTTTAATGAAAATATTAAACATAATATTTCACTTGTGATGGGTATAACATGTCCCAATTGACACTTTCTTTTGTGTGGGATTTCTTTTTAAATGAAAGAAGAATGTTTTGTCAAAATATTCCATTTAAAAAAAAACAAAACAAATTTATTTTTTTGGAGTAAGTTTTGTTAGATGTTTATTCTTGGTAAGTTGGTTGCTATAAATAGCCAAATTATAAAAGGATTGTTTTGGAATGATTACTAAATCCTTGTTAGGATGCTTTTTTATTGATGGTCCAACAAAAAATTGAAACTGAAATATTTGTCCCAATACACATGACAAGCAAATATAAATATGAAACTAAATTATTATTTTTTAAATTCAACAAAATGAAGTTTTTTTCCCATATTTAATGTAAAATAGTCTTATATTTGTAGGCATGTGATTAAAGTTCAAGTTTACAACATGAAATAAGATAAAAACATAATCACAACAATATTAAATTTTAGAACTAGTTTGTTGAAAAATGTTATGTATTTTTATCAAAGAAATATTTCGAAATATTTTCACATATGTAGTCATTCCATGTCACGTTACATTACATTACATGTAATCCTCTATTGTTTGTGTTGACAATGAAATATCCAAAAAACTTCCATGAAATAATTATGATGTTTATGAAGGTTTTCAATTCACGCAAGATTCCCTAGAAAAAATGTTAAAATTGTTCCCTCATAAAACCCTTTTGGATGATTTGGTTAACATTAGCACCTAGACATCATGGTATCATGTGACTCCTCTTTGTACCCAATTTCTTGATATGAGCTCCAATCATTCATATGTGCCTTGCAATGGGGTCTAGTACAAAGAAAGGCTCAATAATGAAGCCAAGCCTAAAATCAATTATTAAGTTAAATGGTAAATCAAATGGTCTTTTTGGGCATGAATTGTAGAACACGCACTTGGAGCCATAGCCACAATCCTTGTACCTCAAAATGATGTTGGATTTCTTCAAGCATGTATCTATTGATAGATTTACCAAAAACAATCTTGACCTTTTTACTACATTGGGTCAAGATTGTGTTGGGAATGTATGTGATTTCTAGGATTTGCAATTCCAAAGCAACCAATGTGATCAATGACCATGAACACATATGTGATGATTGTTTTTTTGTTGGGGGGTGTGGGTGGGGGGGGGGGTCTATTAAATGTGCAACCCTTAAGTTTGAAACAATTTTCTTGAAATTTTTTATATGCACCAACCTTTTTTTTGAAAATATAATTTCATTGCAAGGACAATTTTCATGTTTTTCATTGCTTAAAGAATTTTTTTGTTGATTTGACACTTTTCATTTTAAAGTTGTACCTCATGGTTTGCATGGTTGAATATAGGTTTTCTTGCTCCTTGTGAATGCTAGTCAAAACAATCTTGAATTCTTTTTGTTATTGATTTTTTTGAAATTCAAATGCAAGCATAGGAAAACACACATGGGAGCTAGTTAAATAGTTATCAAATGTTATGAAAAAAGTGAAAAAAAATTCACTGATGATACATCAAGCAAACTCAAGGTCATTTTTCATGAATTTTTTTATTAAAAAAAGGGTGATGTCACAAATGAAAATTCAAACATCATGTTCAATATCTTCATCTATATCATTGTTGACATTATTATGGATGAATTTCTTTCAATTTTTCATTCATAATGTAATTGAAAAGGTTTTTTAAATTGTTTTTTTAGATATTTCAAAATATTTTTCCTTGAGCTAGGTCACCAATAAAATATAAATAACAATGGTTCTTTTCACATTATTGTTAGTTTACTCAACATTAGCTTTGGATGATTTTGTACCATAATTGGGTTATGTTATATTCATGTTTTTATAATAGAGTTTCATTTGAACTTATGTCTTGCACACTTGGTGTTCTTATTTTTAATTTTTGTTTTCCATGATTTGAATTCAAAATTGATCTTGTTTTCACATGGATGATTCACAACCCCCCAGAAATTAAAATTTAATATAATCATATTTTTTATGACCACTCATAAGTTAAATTTTGACACAATGTCTGTTTTCATCATCAACATTTGTTTGTGTTTTTGGTTTAATTGACATTGGGTATGAATTTTAAGTTTTGGAAAAATTAAAGGCCAAATTTTAATATTTCATCGTGGAATTAATTTCCTTTTGTTCTTTGGAAATTCATGCTTCATTAATACAAAGGTGGAATCATGGGTGTGTTAGTGAATTGCTTGGGTTTTAACATTATTAATATGGGAAATTTCAAGCCATTTGGAGACAAAACTTCCTACACACTTATTCATGAGCACAAAAAGGTGGTGCGTGTGGGGTTGATTTTGCCAAAATTTTCAAAACCAATTTCTTGTATTAATAAACGGCCATTCTTGTCATGGATAGGTCGTAGAATGTTGCATGCACCATCAATGAAATGGGGAGACTTTTGAATTCATGTCCTAATTAATGTACGAAGATCACAAAAATGAATATTTGTGTTGCATAATTTTTGCATTTCCATTTGTGTTTATCGGTATGTATTTCTCATGTGATTGTATTGGTTGGGTTGTTAGTTCATTTTTAGGGGGTAAGGGGGTTTCATGAATTATGTGCCATTGGTTAACGATCTAAAGAATAAACATAGGTTCTAACAAGTTATGTGCTTTCTCATGTGTGCATTTATTGTTGCAGTGAACCTTTTGTTTATAATTGGTGTGTTATTGGCCAAACATGGAACAAGACTAACACACAATTCTAACCATTGTGTAGGTCCTATTTGACCTTTATTTTGCCCAAACATAATGATTAAGTTTAGTTGGGGGATAGGTCGTATGGGATTGGTGTTGTTGTGAATGTGTTGGATTTGATGATAAATCATCCCATGTTATGTTTGTAATGGTGACATCAAGTTGATGGTTGATATATCACTTTTGTTGTGTTCATAGTATGTTCAAGTTATGTTGACCCTATGAAATGGTTTTGTGGGTGTAGGTGCCTTAGCCATATATGTGCAACATCCTTAGGTTTATGTTATGAAAATCATGGTTTAAGGGGTATGTTAAGTTGCAACAGGTTTAACATCCTTTTAATTTTAGTATAATCCATTACAAGTTCAATAAACATTGGTTATTGAAGGTTTTAGGTAAGACACCTAAGTTAAGGTTAGGAGTCACCATAGAAGAATCACACAATTTAAATACATGGAACATATGGTTATTATCACTAGTGGTTTTACTAGGTGTGGCGTGTTATTCAAACCACCCACACCACCTTAATCATCATTTGGAAAAGACTCCTTGTGTTTTGAAACATGTTCCCTTGCAAGGTTTATCACCCCACCATTGTTGTGAAACATGGAAGACATGTATGGAGTCACCAAAGGACCCTATCGATATTCAGGGGTGGTTGGCATCATCAAGCTTGATAATTTCATCAAAGAATTTGATAGCTAATGTAATATGCAACATATGCGATTGTTTACACCTTTCATGGCATGGAAAAGTTTATTTTAACATTTGGAAGGGCCACCTATGAATGGTTATCATGAGTTTAGGCATGCCCATGAAGTTTAAATTGAGGACTAATGCATGTATTAGTTGCTTAACTATGTGTCTATTATCAAAATATTTACTTCCACCTCAAGTGTGATTACAATAATATTTAGTAACAGTGTGGCAAGTGTGAGTGAAAGTGCTAGTGGTAGTGGGACCATTGGAAGTGGTGGAGCCACTAGAAGTGGTGGTATTAGTCCTTCCACCAATACATGAGGCCTTTTACTCACATTTAACCTAGTTATGGAATTCCTTCACGAGTTATGGTGGAATTACCAAGGGGTTTAAATTGAGAAACTGAAAAATTTACAAGAATTTCACATGAGCACCATGAAAGCTTATAAGAAACCTATGCATAGATATGTAAATTGATCATAATGACACTAGGTGTGACATAAGCCCAAACAATCCAATTTTGGTATGGAATCTTAAGCAATGAACTTAGGGGTTAGGTGTGAAATGCCATGTTACTTCAACATGCACAACCCATTTTTACAAATGTGTTCCATTTATCAGAATGCATTGGGGTGAACTAACCTTACACCATTAGAGGTGATTTAATAACATATTAACTTATCCCTAGGTCACCCACATGATTGGTGAATGACATATTAGATTCAGGACACCATTCATGCGTAGTTCATCATTATGATCAGCCACCTTTTGCCATGGTTAATAGGGTTGGCCTTTCATTAATAACCTTATTGACATTCTTAAAATTTTCATGTTCTCATGCATTTAGGGGTGGAAACCCTAAGATGATTTGGGACTCCAATTCATACAGTATGGAAAAACCTATTGTAGGTGAACGAGAACATGCCATGGGATATTGCACTAACACCATAGACATGCTTGACATTTCTTAAAGAAATCTTAGGCATATTTTAAGGCAAGTTATGGACCTTAACTACTTCACTTGGTTTTTTGTTTAACCTAGTTAAACAAACACATTTGGCTTAATCTTTCCCACTCACTCACCTTGTATCTCCACTTTTGCAAATAACCATGTTGGTGCAAAAGGGGGTGACGTTATAACCACATGAATTGCACATCCTTGGTATACATGGGTTTAGGACTTCCAAAGGGGATTTATAAGTGTTGGGAAGGAATGTTGGTAATGTAAGGGTGCCAAGATAGGGTACATTAATAGAAATCAGCCAAAATGTAACCATTTCGTTTGCGACTACATACAACTTATAATCGTTTGCAACTAGGTTTAGGAATATTTGCAACTATAAAATTAGATTTCAACTATTTTGGTCATTCTTACAATTATGATGCAATCTATTGGAAACTTCATCCTATTGGTTGGATGGTTTTTAAATCTATTTTCATCCATTAATAGGTTGATATCTCCCATTAGTTGCAATAATCACCAAATTAATTACATCTTAAACATATTTTATGGCAATTTAGGGGTGTATTTTATGTATATATTAACATTATATTTATGATATATTATATATATCATAAATATATATTTGTGTGTATGTTGATTATGCATATGTATGTATATTGTTCATATAATGAATCTAAATGTTAATATTTCAATTCAGAAAACTATTAATTGAGTCTAAAAATGGACATTTTATTTTTAAATTTTTTTATTTGAATCCTCAAATTTGTTATTTAAATTCCAAAACTTATTTGATCTAAAATTTGATATTTGAAATCTGAAATATTATTTTGGAATCTAGAATTAACATTTCATTTCAGAAAATTATTGATTGAATTTTTTTACTAGTGTTATCCATAATAAATCACTTTTATATATAATTATGAATGATTATATTTATTAATTACAAGTCACACGAAATAATTAATGTTACAACACAAATTTTTACATTAGATAATTTATATTTTTATAGTAAAAGAAATCAAAAACTGTAATTAATGTTACATTATTACAAAATGATTGTAATTATTTCAAATTAAAAATTAATTATAGTATATGCATAATTATTGTTTAATTGAACATAATTATTCACAATTTGTAATTTATAAATTTAAATCTGAATTATAATTTTGTAAAAATTATAATGTAGTTTAATAATTGTTATAATGATTGTAATTTCAGGAATTATAATACAATAATTTAAGTTATTAGTTTTTTATATTTTTATAAGAATCTTACAATAATTATATAAATTAATGTTATGTTTAGCAAATTATTTTATTTATAATTAATAATTATAAATAAAATTAAAAAAGTATTTGAAAAATAACATTTTCCACAATAATAAATGTAATTAGTTTAATATTACTTTGAAAAAAATTTGTGTAGGAATTTATTTTTTAATAACAATTGTGATTTTATTATTTATAATTTAAAAATAAATATTTTAAATGGTTATTTTATAATTATAAAAGTTAAATTGGTTTAAATTTATTTATATTATTTATAATTCACCAGATTTTGAAAAGTAATAAAATATTTTAGCAATTTATTTATCAATGAATTATGTATTGACAACTTGTGAATAATTAGATAACTAGTTAGTTAAATATTAGGAAGCTAGTAGTTATTTAAGTAGGTTATAATGAATACTTATTATTCATAATGTATAGTTTATATTTTAAATACCTATAAATTTAATCACTATTAATTAATTGATTATCTAATTATCTAGTGGGCCATGTATTTGAATTGCTTAAAAATTTTAAAACTAAGGACAAAAAAACATGAAGAAAGTTTTGGAATTACAAGTTTGTAATGAAGTTGCAATTTCAAAACTTATCCCATATTGTTTGTTTTCCATTCTATTTTGAACATTATATAAACAAGGGATTTGATCATCCAATTTCCCATTAAAAAATTTGTGCATTTGGGATGAGCTGATCAAAGGGTTCAACTCAAAACAAAGTATGTACAATTATAAACTATGTACCTCCTTAACCTATTTATCCACCTAGCTTAATAGGTATTTAGCTTAGAAAAGTAGGACCTACTTACTTAGCTTTTACCTAAGTAAGTAGGTATATAACCTAGGTTTATAGGCACCTCTTTATGTACGTATTTAGGTATCTACCAACTTAATATTGACTTTTTGTATAAAATTCACTATAAAATGTCACATGGCAAATTTATGTTGGGCCACGTGTCATAATATAAGATCATTCAAACATTTGAATTGAACGTTTTAAATTATTTCAAAATAATAATTATATTTATATTGTAAATAATTAAATATTGTGACATGTGACAACACATCATTCGCCTTCAATTGTGACCAAAATAGTTGCATGTGACAATATGTACATGATGGAGCCAAAAAATGACTTGTATTTGTCAACTTTTCCTTTCATCGAATACCCCTTGTTGTTTGTGATTAATATCACATGTAATTTGTCCAAAGGCAATTAAGGAAATTTTAATTTTAAATGCTTTTTGCGACTAAAATTGAATTATAAAAATTAGTCAAAAGTACATGTTTTTCTTCTAGTCGTGATAACCTCCAATATTTTACATAACAACCATAGGTTACATTTTTAGCCTCAAACGATGGGGATATTTTACCATTCTAATTTTAAATACTTTTAACCACAACCACATGGGAACCAAATATTCATTTGATAATTATAGGGGATGATATGTGCACAACATGATGACTATTATAGGATAATGTTGGATGTTTTGCCTTCAACTTGAAAGAATTGGGTCAATAAAAAAGACAAGAGGTCCAGATTATATGAAGGATAATAATCCTATTTTAAAAAAACTTATAAGCTTAATAAGGTGGAAAAGACTTTAGTTTAAGCTTGAAGAACAAAGTTGTTAGATGTAGGTTTAATGTAATTATCTAAGAGTGAATATGCTTTGACAATAATGATGTCAACCAAGGAAGATATTTTTGACAATTGGACCAAATGTTACGTGTGTGGAGATTACTGTCAAATAAATGGACCCTTGGGCTCATGGTCTGGTTACCAATAGTTACTATTGAGAAATATGACAAGGTCAAGATGACATTTTGGGGATTGATCCTCATACAAAAGATTGTTTATACTAATGGAAGTTTTTATCATTTGGTTTGAAAAATACTCTTGTTGAATTCCAAAAGGTAATGAATTGAATGTTGGTGGGTTTTGATTTTGCCAAATGTTACACCAATGACATCATTATTTTTAGTTTGACCCTAGGAGATCACATGTATCATTTACAAAAGGTGTTTGAAAAACCTTAAGCTTCACCTAAACAATTGTCGATTCTTTCATAGTCAAGTGGAATACTTAGGTCACATGATCTATCCAAGTGGATTGAGAGTTCAAAAGGCCAAGGTTGAAATGATTTCACAAGTTTTTCAACTAAAGGATGTTAATTGATTATGAAAATTTTAAGCTTATGTCATTATTATTGGATGTTTGTCAAAGGTTGTAGCAACATTGTGAAACCTTTGACCCAATTGACCAAGATTACATATGGGGTGAAATAAACCTTTCAAAAGTTGAAGGTTAGATTCACATGAATTCCTATTTTGAAGTGACCCATATGACGAACAATTCACCTTGGACCATGTTCTAGTGAGAGGGACTTGAATCTGAATCAAACCTTGAAATCCACAAGATTCAAAAGTAATGTTTCTTTAATTTCCAAACCCACTAATGTCATAATGAAATCAAAGAATACAAGTCATTTAACATAACATCAAAAAACACTTCCAAGATTAAAAGGAATATTACAGTCTTAAGTTTATCTGAAAAAAACCCTCTAAGCTCTTTGTATGTGGCATATACCACTAGCACACCTGATGCAATATCAAGCAAGTTCTTTGCATAGCCATGATACAACATTTGTGTAGCATCACTAGATGCAATCACCAGTGGTGAACAAAACTTGCCAATTCTGAGCCACTCGAGCTATCACAAAAGTACTGAAGCTGTCATAAACACCCACAATCCCACCACCCCAACCTTTCTTTCATTGCTTGGCCTTCACACATCATTGACCAACAGAAACCAATTGGCACTTCCAAAAAGAATTAGAGATCATTGACTGACAAAACATAGATTGGCACTTCCAAAAAGAATTAGACATCAGTAACCAACAAAACAGAGATTCGCACTTCCAAAATTCTGGGAGAAAATAGAAACAATTTGACAAATGTAGAGAAAGGAGGAGGAGAAGAAAGGCCCCTTTCAAACCATCCCAAAACCCCATTCCAGTGGGGAAGGTTGAGAAGATACCTTTAATGTGATCGTTCTGCCCTGAGCAATCACAAGTCTGCAAGAGTGGCCGATACCTCATTTCTCAGTGATACCAAGAAGCATCCAACCTGCAATCGAAATCCAAATATACATCAACCCATCAGGTTGCAATTGCCCAACTATCTGACACCAAAAACAACACATTAGAGAAAATTCCACTCCTTTGGTTTTGTTGCACACAACTGACTATGAAATCAGCCTTTTACATTTCAGCAAACAGAGACATTACACCAAACCCAACTTTACTTTTGCTTCTTCCAATTGACTTCCAGTAGTACTGGATGTCAAGCTTCAACCACCCACAAAAAGCATGATGAAAACATCTGAATTTGCTGCCCTAAACCCTAAAAACCCTAGACCCTAACCCTTCGCCAAGAGAAGTAGATAATCCTTTCCATGAGATCTGAACTGGAGCATCAAGACGTGTCAGGTATGTGAAAATGCAAACCTGCGCCACTGGCCTGGATGGTCACTGCCCCCTATGAGCACAGCAACATGAACACCAAACCGTAATCGGAGAGTATGTAGCAAGCGAGCTTCAGCAGGTGCAGACTGCGGTGAGGGAGGGAGAGAGAGAACAAGATCTGAGACCAAGGAAGAAGATTGCAGCAAGAGGAGAAGACGAAGAAGCACCAGCACAAGAGACAGCAAAAGTGGGAGAGACAGACAGACAGACAGAGACAGAAGCTCCGGCCACAGAGAATCGAAAGGATTCCAGAAAGAAAGAGAAGGGGGGGCATGAGATCTTCTTCAAGTTCTGCAGCAGAGGAGGGCAAGAGTACATCAAGTCTTGCCAGGCTTCGATACAAGGTCTGGCGAGCAGTTTTTGGAGCGATGAAGAAAGTCAGGGAAGGCTTATACATCGGCAATATCACGGACGCCGCAGCAGTGTTAAGCGCGGCGGAGGAGGAGGAGGAGCGTCCTTCTTCTTCTCCTACTGCTGCTGTCACTCACATTCTTTCGCTCGTCAGTCAGGAGGTCGATCCTCTGGATTTCAAGAGACCAGCTTCAAGGGATCCTCGTGTTGCTGCACCTTCTTCTTCTTCTTCTTCTTCGCCAAACAACAACTGTAAGCTGAAGCAGAAGACTGTTCCGCTTCTAGATATCCATTCCCAGAACCTGCTGGACCATCTGGAAGACTGCCTTGATTTCATAGAGAGCGGCAGAAACAACGGCGGCGTTGTTTTGGTTCATTGTTTTGCTGGTGTTTCTCGCAGGCAAGCATCATTCAACCACCGATTTTCTACCTGTGCAGCAGCAGGAGACGATGATGATGATGATGATGCTCCAACAACAGCATGCCATTTAGTTTTTCTTCTGCAAGTAGTGTGCGCTTTTTCCTCCCGGAGAGCCGAGGGTTTGTGAAGTCCTATATCCTGGAACTAAAAACTACTACTGTGGGTATTTTTTTTTGGGTTGTGTGATTGTGCAGTGGAGCTGTGGTGACTGCATATCTGATGAAGAAGGAGCACTTGACAATGGACAGTGCGTTGCTTTTCTTTTGCTCTCTACAATCATGCATATCCTGAATGGTTTAGGGTTTTGCACCTAAATCCTTCTTGCTTCTTCAGTGTGCTGCTTCTGCTGTCTTTTTACCAATTTAGGTGTTTCAAGGTGGATTTCAGTCTGAGGCTGCTGTAGCAATCCATGTGCAGATGCACTGGAGTCACTGAAGAAATCTAGTGAGATTGTATGCCCAAACGACGGATTTAAGCAGCAGGTAACCATCACACATTCCTGAGGTTTTCTGTTGTGTTGTGATGGCCACATGTGGATTGAGAATTGACTTTGGTTGTTGGTGGGAACCATGATAAATTCCTCAAGTTTTTTTCTGTTGTGTTATGATGGCTGCAATGTGCATTGAGAATTGGAGTATTTGTTTTTGCTGGCTTCTTCAAAGTCTAGTTTTTTTCAGAAATGTGGTTGTCTCTATGTGGAATGTATGCAGTTGCGAATGTTTGAAGAGATGGGTTGCACTGTGAATCGTGTGAGTTCTGTTTACAAAAATTTCAGGCTTGCAACTATGGGTGCGATTATGACAATCCTTTTCACTCTGAATTTTTCTTGATATCTTGTTTTGGTCAGACAAAATGTTGACTGTATCTTGATTTGTTGTTACAAGTTTGCAAAAGAACTCTTTTTGCTTGAGATGATGGTTCACATATTGTTCAATGCATTAAGTTTCAAGATGTCAGAAGATCCCTCCTTTTATCTTCTAATGACTGCAAAACACAAGATTGTAGCACGTTTAAGGCAATGAAAGTTGTGCAATTGATCACAATAGGGAACAAGAATGTTCAACTTGTTTCTTGATGCTATAGTGAAGCTATTTACAGTGTGCAGTTTGTGCTTACCAGGGGATGCTTATCTAAGGGGAGAGAGGATTGATAGCTCAAGCTATGCAGCTGATCCTGGCAATGTCACCAACAAGCCAAACTCTCAAGATTCAGGGGACCAACAGGCAGTGATTGATCGACCTTCTAAAGTGTATCGCTGCAAGAAATGTCGGCGAGTAGTAGCATCTGAAGAGAATGTGATCACCCATATTCCTGGTGCTGGGGTAACCTCTTTCAAGTGGAGGAAGAGAGGAGTGCAGGTATCAGGGAAGGATGAACTGGTTCAACCTGAGTGCACCTCGATCTTTGTCCAGCCCATGCAGTGGATGACACCAGGTACTCTTTCTAGTGGTGAATGTTGTTGCAGAGGTAAACCTATGTTGTGAATGACTAATCTTGAATGCAATAACTGTCTACTTTGTTTTTGCTATTGTACAACACTTGGTTCTGTCTAGTCACAAGCCTGCAATTTGTGGTGTGGTATGCTTAATGACAAGGTGCAGATATAATTGACAAACTTCAATTCTTGCAGCATGAGTGCTGGAAATTCCTGTATAGTTGTTGATACACCTACTTTGCACATTGCAGTGCAAGAGGGCTTGGTGGAGAGCAAGCTTCAATGTATCAAGTGTGAGGCAAGGCTTGGCAACTTCAACTGGGCAGGAATGCAGTGTAGTTGTGGTGCTTGGGTGAACCCTGCTTTCCAACTTCACAAAGGTCGAATAGATGCAGCAACCCTGTGAGCTTCCAAACAGGATGGTCTCTGGTATATGATATTTGGTGACCCACATGGGATCTCTTCCAGCAACATATGTAATCTGCCCAGCAGTATCAAGGGTACATGAGTGAAGAAAATGTACACCAACAAGCAGAGTGCAATACCCTTACTACCAGGCAGAACCTTCACACCACGTGACTCCTTGTGCCAAGATCATACTAGGTCACATCAGGTGAAAATTCTGGTGCAAAACTTTCCACCCAGGTCTCTTTTTCTCATATGCACATTCCAAGCGGGCCTGTGATGAGGAGAGGATCATCTGTGTGACACCCAGCAGAAACAGGAATGGTCTGGGCTCCGAAGTAATTCACCAGATAATCATGGTTACATCAGTGAAGGTTAATTGTCTGGCCAAGATGGCTGTACACAAGAAAGGTTCAGTTGTATTGACCTTCTTTCAGTGTCAACCTCTGGAGCATGGGCTTTGGATGGTGTGTATTTGTGGAAGGTAACAGGGTTGGGGTGGGTAGAGTGTCACAGTGTGTGTACAGTGTGAAAGCCCATAGCGTTGATATATGAATCTTCTTCGTTGTTCATAAAGCAGACTGCCGCATTTTGTTAATTTTTGGACAGTTGTGTCCAGTATATTCAAGGGTTCTTAACACATGTAGGTAGATGCTGGAACTGATTGTACAAGGCTGTTTTTCACAGAGTTGCAAACAGGGAGTGAGAAGAGAATGATCACTTTCAAAGGAAGGTGGAGCCCTTTGTCCATCCAGCTGGACACAACATTAAATTCCAAAGGTTAGAATAAGATATCTAAAATAGTTCTCAATATGAATTCTAAAAGAAGTCAGCAACTCTGGAAGGTGGATTGTTAAAGCTAGGAATGACTCATTGTGAACAAACTCCTTGATGATGCTCATGGATGATTGTAGTGGTCATTATTTTGCATTTAAAAAAATCAGTTGGTCCAAATACCTATTCTTAAGATGCCACTGCAAGTTCCAATTGAGATCAAGGTTTTTGAAACACTAACTTGTTGCATGAAGCGTGAAAACTTCCTTTGCTTGGAAAGAAAAAATAGATCACATGCATTGTTTCTTGAGATTGTGCATCAAATTAGCTCAGATGACAAGCACTATTACTAATTTTTTTTCCAGATAAATTTTGTCATTTTTTTGCATTAAAAAATAATGAAAAAATCACCTTTCATATGATAGTTCTATTTCCTAGCAAGAGGATGATCTCTTTCAAGTGGTTTTTTGTCACAAATTTTAACGCTCTACCAAAACATTTGAGAAAATTTTGGAAAATTTTGCTTTCTTTGTGCAAAATGGGTTTTTCAAAACAATTTTTTTCCATTTTGTATTATAAAAAGAGAAACATTTCATGACCTTACATGCCAAGTGCACATATTGAGGATCTTATTTATATATTAAGATAAATTATTTTATTTTATTTTTATATATACCTCCCAAACTCTTTTATATGCTTTTGGTACAGTTCAAAAACCCCTAGATAAGGCACTGTTCACATTTTGTCATTTCATAATTTTTTAACCAACAGAACAAAAGTTAATGAATGGATTTTACTTTTGGAAATTAATTTAAAATTTTAAAATGATTTTGTCTTATAAACTCTGAAGTTAAGCCCACTTCTACTGGAATGATATTGGGAAGGGTGACTTTACAAGAGGTTTAATATGCTTTGGCCAACAACACAAGGGCCCACTACCTAATGGTTTATGGAAGGAACCCATGGTGTAAAATTTACCCATTTCATTATACCCCAATAACAGCCTTCAAAGGTTGTAACCAAGACCTCAGTGGCAATGGACTTATTAAAATTGTGAATTTACAACATTTGTTTTTTTTTCAATTTTGTTATGTAGAAAAATTGGCATTTTTTCCCCAACGAAACAGCAAAATTAGTCTACTTTACACTTGAAAAGAAAATCAAAGCTTTTCCCAAACTTTTGTTACAAAAAATGATAAAATTTATCACAAATTCTTTAAAATATAATTATCCCAAATTTTCATAAATTGAAAAAAAAAAGTGGAAAGCATACAACAAAAGGGCCTTTTAAAGTAAAGGAATAGAAAAGAAAAAAAGAAAGAAAAAAAGGCAGAAAAAATGGGAAAAAAGTGATTGATGTTGAACAATGCTGTTTTTTTTCTTTTCTTTTCTTTGCGTTCCCTTTCCTTTCTTTTTCCCAGGGGAAGAAACGGAACCCATCGTCGACAATTTTGGCAGAGTTGAAAATAAATGCAAAATAAAAGGCAAAAAAAGAACGCTCTTTTTCTTTCTGATTGCGCAGATCTCTTTTCTTTGATAGCCAGTGGAGACGTCCGGTGTTGGAAAGAAGGGCTGTAAACAAAAATTAGGGGCACAGAAGATCTACCTACTACACTCATTGCATCCTCACTCCCATACACAGATGATTCAAACATTTAATGAATTTTAGGAATAGGCCCACCCACCCTATTCATATCATCCTGGAGACATTTTTCAGTGATCAACAACTAACCCCAGAATCCACACATACTACTTCCAAATCAACACAAATTGTTTCCTAAAATCCTTAATAATATTGGACCAGAGGAAATGAATATTAGACGCTCTGGTCACGTCTTGTGTGTATTGACAAGTATCATCCTAATGCATCCAAAGGTAGAATAGAAGATGTCTAACCTTGGTTTTCTCAATGATGAATTCCGAACCCAATGCACCCTTACTTCATCATCCCACCACAAAAGTGATAATTCCCACCCCAAACCTTTATGCATAGGACTTGTCAAACATATGAACCTAGAAATTATCATCCTCTCCAAAACTTTAGTTTCAGGTCAAGGCAAAACATAACTTTGATCTATTCTACATCTTCACAGAAGGCTATACCTATACAACAGAAAAGAAAAATTGGATACAACTTTTCTTGTAGCAAACAATCAACCAGAAAAACATGAACCTCACAAAGAAAAAAATGGTATTTAGCTTTTATATGTTGTGCTTTGCCAAGAATGCTACTCCCCTTAAATACTCTTTCCAGCTCCTTATAGATCCATCCTTCTTCTTGCATTTCCTCCACACAACGCCTCCACACATAGAATCTGCAAAAAGCTTATCAGCTAATAGACATATTGAACAACAAATTAGGTAGAAAAGAATTGGAGTAATGGCAGTGCCATTATTGGCTACCAGTGATTTCCTTCTTCAAGAACAAATTGCCAAAAAGGTGATAGTCACATCACCATGCAACAAAACACGAAAAAGGTAAAACCCTAAGTACGTCCTGTAACCCACAAGACATGCCTTTAGGTCACATATGTAACCACTCCCATCTTGGTTTCACTTCAACCTTGTAGCTTCCATCAGATCACGGTCTAGGATAAAACAATTGAAGATATCTTTGCATGGTCATTGCCATTGATCTTCATCAAATCCCTTGATGATGCAAATGCATCCTCCTTCATTGGATTCAACCACTTCCTTCTCATCAACATACCCTACAAATAGATATGGTCCTTCCCAACTTGCGTCAAAAACGTTATTTTTTCCTAGCATCCTCAACTTCACCATGTCCGACAACAAAACTTAGAACATATGTTTTTCTTTTCTTAGATCATAAGTGTTTTTTTTGCTTTTGTTGTGCCTTTTTCACATTCCCAAAAATGTTTTTGTGCACGCCAACAATCAACTCCATTTTAGCAATCACTTTGTTTTACCACCTTTTCCACCCTAGCTTCATCATCAATCTCCTATGTCAACATATTTAGATAATCGTCCACCTTCAACCTAAGCATTTGTATTGTTAAGATCATAAAAGGCAAAAACTTGGTGTTGGCCTACATTCCACACTTGTATCCAAACAACATTCATTGTAATTGTGAGTCCCATTTGTTTTCATATTCTGGAAATCCAAATAACACAATAATGTCATGTTTGATGGTTTTAATAGTTCGTTCTACCATGTTGTTACAATTCAACCATTGAGGTGTTATGAATTGGTGTTGTATCCCATAAACCTTGCACGTATTACCAAATTCACGACCCCATTTTTTACCATTGTTAGTTAACAAAAATCTTGGAACACCATATTGACAAGTAATTTATTCCTAGGTAAACTAGGAATAAATGTAAACTATAATGGTTCATTTGAGACAAATGTGAAACTTTAACATGTTTTTATATATTATCCATATGGATATGGTTATAAATTCTAAGATTTCATTAGTGTAATCCTTCACTACTATAATTTCACTCACTTATGAAACCTTTTAAAACTAGGTGAAAACATATATTGAAAAATATTGTTGTCAGTTGGTATGGTGAAATCACTTTGGAAATCTTTAAAAAAGAACCCATAAAATCTAGAAGAATAAAATCCCACTTAAATATTTCAATTATGTACCCATTGGGCATAGAAATTTTGACAAACACAAAAAAAATCATTTCAAAAGGACTTAAAAAAATAAGGTTCAACTTTGACCCTTCAAAAGTTCATAACTACCATTTGGTTAAGGTTTCACAAAAAGCAATTTCACAATTAACTATATGATTTCATTTTTCAACCTATTTTTAATCCCTATAAACAATTGGAGTGAAATTCAATAAGAATTTTTGAATTTCTTAACAATCCAACCAATTGAGTGGTCCATTTTCTTTTTTCAAAAGTTCATTATTGATAATGAATGCATTATTTTCAAAAAATAATTGTGCAAATGTTTTCATAATCAAGTTGTTAGTTTAGAATGATTTATCATTTGATGTATTTAAAGTTAAAACATTCAAACACAAACACCCTATAAAAATTGTCATTGTGACACCAAAAGTGAACCACTATAGGCTGCATTCACCTTCCTCCACAAAAGTTGCAATAGTTGTTACAATATGATTAAGGACCACCTTGGTTTCACACCATTTTGAATAATGGTTGATGGCAACTAGTATGAATTTATTGCCAAATTAGTTTTAGGAAATGGACTAGTTGTGTCCAAAATAATGCGATAAAATAGATCATGGATGGGCATGTTCTTAAATTCTTTAGTGTTTAGACCTCATTCATCCTATACTTTCACTAGCTAACATTGGTAACATGTTCTAATTACTTTATTGACCTCCTTAATGTGATTGTGCCAATAATACCTTTTGCAAATATCAACCAATGCGTTTCTCACTGAAGTGGCCCAACTTAATATGTATGTTTTCAATGACTTGATTTCTTTCTTTTGGTTTGGGCATGATGAGTCCTTTGAAGAACAACACATCATTAGGGGTAGATGCACAAATGAGTGGTTCACTTTTGTGACATTTTTTGGTTTTTACAATATGCATATTATTTTTATTGTCTCCTAACAAGACATAATGTCAAATTTTCCAATTGGGACTTGGTTTGAGATTATCAAATTGATTACGAAAACATATGTACATATCATTTTTAAAAAACAATTCACATTTACCTCTGGATTTTTGAAATTAAAAAAATAGGGATTTGTATGTTGACTGAAGGTTTATAAATTGTGATATTAACATAAAAATCCAATCCAAATGATTTGGAGTGACTAAGTATATCAAAATTTTATTATTTTAAAAACTCATATTTGAAAACTTTAACCATTTCATAGTATTGGACTTTTATGTTTTTAGAATTGGCCTTTATTTTCATAAGTCCTTAATTATTATATATATTTTTTGATTTGAATTTTATTTTCACCAAAGCCAAGATTTTTGAGGTATCTAATGGGTTTCCATTAATACGATTTTATTTTTATTTTTTTATACATGGACTTTGTGTGACAATTTTTTGTCCAAAAATGAGCCACTCATTAGTACATACACCCCCATGCTAGTAGTAATTTAGTATCCTTTTCTTGATTCTATTTAATTCTTGTGACATACACTCATTACCCATTCTCTTTCCATTTAAAACATTGAGAGAGTTAAAATCATTCTAGATGTCACTATGGTGTTCATTGTTTTGATCCTCATTGACATCTTCCTCTTCTATAGATCCATCTGAATCATTTCCCATGTCCACCATTTCATGAATTCCCATGGCCAACTCCAAATGCAAGTTAGCTTCAGTAAACAATGACAAATTCTTTGAGGGCATTTGCAAGCATCACTTCTTAGAAGGATGAGCTTGAGCTATTTTCCACGTCCCTTAAATCTTTCTAGTTTTCTTCCAAACCTTTTTCCAAGCTTTGTTATTTAGTTTCAACCACATAGATTTGTGGAATCTTAGATCCATATAATGTTGCATCATTTTGCCTTAGATTTTTCTTGCCCACTCATGTCTAAATGCCCATTTCCTTAACCATCTTTGTGTCATGTATCTCATCCACAAAGTTTTCATCCTTTGTTGCTAGGCTAACATGGTTACAACTTAGTGCACCAACATTCTATGTTTAGCACATGTTTTGAGCACAATCTTGAAATCAAAATCCTGCAACATATCTATCCATCTTCCTCACCTCCCATATATGCATTTAACACAATTGTTAACCGCTTTAATGGTTTATGATTTATTCTCAATGTAAAATGGTTCTTGTAAATGCATTACCTAAAATGCATAATCCCCTAAATGAATGCATTATAGCACTCTCCTTCCATTGGATGGAAATGTTAACAAAGGCCTTTGTTAACATATGCAACAACATGCTCCTTTTACCCATCTTTTTGAGACGGAATTGCTCCAACCACCCAAATGGACCAATCTACATCTAAGATGAAACCCTTATTAAAATCTGGTCAAAAGAGTATTGGGGCTTCAACTAATGTTTTCTTTAGTGTATCAAAGGCTCTTTGGCAAATGGGGACCCACTTGGAAACTACATCCTTATTTGTTAGTTCTATTTTGTAGTTTCTACTCTTTGATTATTGTTCAAATGATAATCCCAATATCTCTCTAGGTGCTTCATTTCTAACCAAAGCTTCTAGTCCATGATCATTTACTTCCATCTCCTCGTTCTTTTCTTCTTAAAGAATCAGCCTAAGCCAATTATCATTTGTAACTTCATATGAATTTTCCTTATCATCATTTGTTGATTGAGAACCATGTTCAATTTTTTCATAGAATTATAAAGGTCCAAAATAATGAGGTTCTTCCATATCTCCCCTCCTTTTAGGATCTTCATCCTAGATTTGTAATTCTTGGAACTCAGATCCCAAGTTACTATTCACTTTTAAAAACATATTGATCATGATCAATGACAACACTTGTACATTAGATTTCAAGCCATGGTGTACTTAGATGAGTTGGCATTCAATGTCAACAACCACTCCAATTTCAATGAAAAAATCTAGTCCAAACTTAACACATCATACCCATCTATGTCAACAACTATGAAGTCCATCTTGCATACCATTTTTCCAATTTGGAATGGAAGGTCATTGATCCTTCCCATTACTTAGGTTACCACTCTAAAAGTTATTTTATAAGATTTTAAACTAGCAACCAAATGCATTATTCCCAATTCTCTAACCACACTAATAGCAATAATTAACATTGAAGCTCCAGTATCAACCAACCCCTATATAATGTGGTTATTCATCTCGACCAACAAATGTATGGTTTTATTCTGGTTTCAATTTATGTTGATTCTCCTTAGATTGGGAATAGTTGATCCAATTGTTGTAGTTTGATTTAACTATAATACTTCATCTCTCTTCCGTTTGGCCAACTTCAACAGTCTTTCTAAAAACTTCAACTCACTTGGTATAGTGAGGATGGTTCCATGGGGGTCAAAGATATCTTCCTTTTTATCAATTGGGAGATGATATTTGACCTCATGTTGTTGCTCTTGTCAATCACGAGCTATATGTTGGCACCATCATTCTAGTTCCAAGGTTTTCATTTTCAAAATTGGGTCCTGCGTCAACCACCATATTCATAGGTTTTTTCCTCTTGGGTACTCGAACATGAAAAAACAAATCCTATATATTAATTCATTAAGTTTGTCAGTGTGTTTGTCTATGACAGAACTATAACTGGCAGCTGATGGACCTGACACAATTGTGAACAAAACCCAGATGATAGAATCCAACTATATCTCACTGCCCGTTCCCTGTGGAGCCCATTCCCTGTCTGTGGTGACAAACAGGGCGAGGCAAGGTAGGGCAGGGGCAGGGTAGGGCAGAGCGCCCAGGGCAGCCGCTGCGGGGGGCCGGGCGGGGTGCCATTTCTATTAAAAATTATTTTCATTATAGAACATATTAAAAAAACTAGAATCTTTTTGAAAATAAATAAATAAATAAATAAATAAAAATAATAAAAAATGAAGATAGACAAAATAAGAATAGAAAAAATAAAAACATGAAACAAACATAAACAAAAAAAAAGTAAAAACGCAAAAACTATAAAAAAGGAATGGAAACAAATGAAACAAGGAAAGGGAAATACAGTAAAATAATTTTTTTAAAAAAAAATTTCCAAAAATGAAGAAACCAAATAAAGAATAAAAAGTAAGAAAAATAAAACTTATAAATATTGAAGAAAAACCCTACTTGAAAAAGAATGAGGTATTTATGGGTGCATTATGCACCAGGTTCACACTAGTCATAGTTAAAACCATAGATCCTATTCAATTGGGCTAATGTTGCCTCCTCATCATCCATAGGAACCTTTAAATTTTTTGCAAGAATAGTTCCATTCTTAGGGTTTTTCTTCCAGCACTTGTTTTCAATATGCCCCATCCCACCATAGAAATTACACCTTACACCAAAAATTCTTTGTTTTTTGTAGTCTTCCACACTTTTGGCAATTTGGTCAAAAGTTGGCATAGTTTGGACAATCATGGCTTGGTGATCTTTTGCCAGATAAATTTGACATGCATTGAAATTAGAAGATTCCCCTAACATAACTAATGGATGTAATTCAGTCTACCTCTTGAAGAAATTGACCAAAGAGTTGCCCATCACCTTGATTTGCTTTTCAACCATCACATCTATTACATTCATAAACTCTTCTTATTCCTCCATGAATGGATCAAACAATGTTTCCCCTAGTTCTCCTAGAACTTTTTCCATTCCAAAGCAACAACCAACAAAGCTTCCATGTTGGCATAGTCTTGCACAACACACAATTTTCTAATTTCTAGTCTCAATTTTGATAGAAATTCCCTTCTCTATTCCATTTCTTTAAATTTTCCTCTTTTACACAATTTCTCTAGTTTGTCATAGTATAGTTGCACCTATTGCCTAAGTACCTACTAGATTGCATCAAGCCTCACTCTGATTTCTTTCGAATCTACAACTCCGTACTTTTAATCCATGGTAGCTTTTATGGTCACCCAATATGTAGGAGCAAGCTCAATGTGTTTGTACCACTCCTTCACCTTCCCCCTTAAATTGAGATGAACAATCTTAAATAATTTAACTTCATTGTAGTTTTGGACTCTTGTAACCATCTCCAACCTTTCAATCCAATCAATCATATCTTCAAAATTCAAATTCTTTTCCCTAGAATAAACATTCATTCCTTTGGGATTAGTTTACTCCTACCTTATGCTAGTACAATTCTATATCTTGGTTTGGGCTATCATTTTACATAATGAAAGACCTAATAGATAGTTATTGTAGAGCATAATGCATTTTTATCCTCATGCTCAAAGTTCCACATCCATTCTCCCTTCAAATCTTTGCCTAACCTCCAAATTAAAATCCTAGATTCCTCCCATGTATGTTGTACAAACAACACTTTATCTTGCAACGAATAACTCCTCAATTCCAAGCCAAAAAAATCTAATTTTGTGATGAGGTGAGACAACAACAATGGGGATTCATAAATCTTCTACTTTAGGGACTATTTCACCTTTTTCATGTAATTGAATAGCTAGTGGCATCAAACATTTTATAAATTTTATTCATATCATCCTAGAGACATTTTGTTGTGATCAACAACTAACCCCAAAATCCACACATACTATTTCCTAAAATTCTTGACCATACTAGATTGGAGGAAATGGCTTAAACTCTCTTTGTTCACCTTTCGTGTCTATCGACAAGTATCATCCCAATGCATGCAAAGGTAGAATATAGGATGTCCAACCCTGATTTCCTCAACAATGAATTCCCAACTCAATGCACCCTTACTTCATCCCACAAAAGCGATAATTCCCACCCCAAACCTTTATGCATAGGACTTGTCAAACATATGAACCTAGACATTGTCATCCTCTCCAAATCTATGGTTTCAAGACAAGGAAAAACATAAGACATTACTAAATCTGATTTGTTGTACCATTTCACAAAAGGCTATACTTACGTAGCGGAAAAGAAAAATTGGATACAACCTCTCTTGCAGCAAACATAATCAACCAGAAGAACATGAACCTCATAAAACAAAAAATGGTACTTTGCTTTTCTACCTTGTGGTTTGCCACGAACATTGCTCCCCTTAAATCCTCTTTCCAACTCCTTTTCTCCATCCTTCTTGCATTTTCTCCACACAACGGCTCCACACAGAGAATCTGCAGAAAGCTTATCAACTGACACACATACTCAACAACAAACCATATATAAAAGAATTGGAGTAATGTCAGTGCCACTGCTGGCCACCATCGCTTTCCTTCTTCAAGCACAAACCGCCCATAAGGTGACGGTCACATCACCATGCAGCAAAGCACAACAAAAGTAAAACCCTAACTACGTCCTGCAACCACAGGACATGCATTTAGGTCACAGGGCCACTATGTATCCATCTGTAACGGTGCGTCACAACGAGGAGGTAGGAAAATATGATGGTAGGTCGGAAGGTCCGTAGAATCAGGGTTTCCTTGCGTCTCTTCGAATACGTACGCGACGACGAAGCTCCAGGCGCGAGGCCAAGCGCGCAGCACAGAACAACAGCAGAAAGAGGAGAAACACACAACTGAAATCGACGCTCGCGCGCGGCGCACCGATACGGAGAGAGGGGTAAGAACTAAGAACCATCGCCCTCATACTTGCTGTGGGGGGGTTTTTTTTTTTTCCCTCTAAAGTTTTTGATTTTACAAATTTCAAAGCAGCAGCAGCAGCTTGCATATTTTGTGAAGTCTTTGGATTGTGGGTTTCTGGAACGAGCGAGCTGTTCTTCAGCACAAGCTGAACTGCCGGTGGTTAGACTGCAGGATCCGTCAAGTAAAGGAGAGACATCTAACCCTATAGAGGAAGTGTGGATTGCCCGGTTGATTACAGGAGCAGTGGAAAGCACGACCATGAGAGAGAGAGAGAGACACACACACACAGAAACCGACAGACGGACAGACAGATAGAGAGACAACAAAAAGATGGAGTGAGGAGAGAAATGCCATCAGCATGGGCAGAGTTGCCACCAAAGATGGTCGCAGATGAGCATGGAGGAGGAGGCAGGAGAACAATAGCAGACGGAGCTACAGTGACAGCAGATCATCATCATCCTCCAACCAGAACATCAACATCATCATGATCATCATATGTTCCTCTGCATCTAAGGAATCGGCCACATGATGCTGCAGCAACAGCAGGGCCGCCAGCACCTGCACCTATTGCTGCCAAAGTCTGGAGCCTTCAGGAGAAGCCTGCTTATGTTATTTTCTTTCTGATAAAGGTGACCTTGTAACTGAAATGCACATACTTAGCAATATCTCATTTGTTTAGTTGCTTCCTTGATAAAGATGGATCACACATCTTTTGTAGGACATTCAGAATTGCAGTAATGGTTTCTGCTCTTGTGCACCTGCAAAGTCACTAGGTCTTTGGAGATCTGGCTCACCTCATATGGTCAGAGTTATCATGTTTTTCAGATGGAAAATATTGTGTGCAGGGCTTTCAAAGATTATACTGTGAATTTCCATCTCCACCAATATGGGTAGAAAATTTCAGAAAGCAGGGGGTCACATGCATTCAGAGGGCCTGAAGCAAAGTCAGCAAACGGAAGACTCTGTCTCAGAAATTACCAGTTACCCAGCTCAGATACCCTCTACCTCCAATTTGTCTCCTGATGCTGCGACAAGCTTTCTACAGCAAGTGTTGGAATATGATCAACAGATTTCACAACATGTCTATCAGCAGTGCCTGGGTAGTTTCTCATACCCATTTGTGCGTTTTTGCGAGGTTTCAGGTGATGGATTGTTTTGGATCCCAGCCACTGCTTTGATTTGGTTGTTCCCAACAGCTCTTACTCCTGAAACCCGTGCTTTTGTTTTCAATCTTTTTATCGCATTCATAATTGATCTCATAGTGGTTGGAGCCATCAAGGGGACAGTGAAGCGCAGTCGTCCTGTGCACAACAAGGGTCATGTTGTCATTGTTGCTATGGACCACTGGTCATTCCCCAGTGGCCATTCAACAAGAGTGGTGATGATTGCCACACTGTGTTGGCTAAATATTGGCTTGTGGAAAGATGAGTTCAAGCAAGTATGGTTACCTCATCTTCTGAAACCACTCAGACATTCCAGATTCCCAGCATTGCACAATTTCCCACTCATGATAGATGAAGATAATGATGGAGCGTGGACATTTGCTTTGTTGATTTTGAGTACCTGGGCATTAGCCACAGCCATATCCCGCATTGTACTGGGTAGGCATTATGTTCTTGATGTAGCTGCAGGGGTGATACTTGGCTATCTAGAAGGTGTTTTTCTCCATTTCATGCTATTTGTTCCCATAGAAGTTTCAGAGTCACTACACCACTGGGTTGTTTCCAAGTGCTACCAGCCACAGAAGAAATGACAGTTGCATCAGAGTTGATAATTCAACCTCCTCTTGCCGGAGAGAGAAACATTCCAATTGTGTTGCTAGTGTTTGTCATGTGTTGTAGTAGCAGGCTAAAAAGTAGTGTTCTCATGCTATCAGAAGCTGTCCTGATCAAATGGTTTGTGGAGAAATTAAGAAACTTTGAAACAGCCAAAGAGGATTCTGCCAAAATATATGAAGTCTTTGATGTAGAGAAAAATGATGTTACTCTAATTGATTGCATGAAATTCCAACAGGTAAGAAGCTTGGCACTTTGAGGAACAACTATTTGATGGTTTCTCAGGAATTCAGCAATTTACAAAATTCAGCTTGGTTTGTTTTATTTCAATTGACAAAAAGAATGCATAAAAAATTGGGTACTGGTAAACTATACAAAGTCTGCTATGAGTGTTGAAAGAATCTCACAAACCTTTTTGGGACTCCCTGAGATTGAATATCATCAATGTCACAATCCATATCTCTGGTTTTCTCTTGTGCAATGCATTGTGAGTTGTTCTTCATGTTTGAGCCGCGCCTTCTAATATCACCTCTGGTGTAATCCTTCTAAAGATTTCCTTTTGGATGCACTAGATTATGAGTGTTACAACCTGGCTGTAATATAGCTTTTTGAACAACAGTATATTTAAGCCAATGAAACCTATCTCTCAAATTGGATGGTATAAATTTGTGTGTGACTGCAATTCATACTGGTAAAACTAATTTAATCTTCATGTGGCAGCCTCAAACTTGATGATATCAAAATTGTTTTCCAAGTTTAAGAACGTGGGAAGCCTGGCTTTGGTAGAATTCTGTACCCTGGATATAATGGAGAGATTGACCTCAGTTCCTGGAAACCCTGGAGATAGCTGTTGTTGTGTCTCCTTCATCTCCAAAGCAGTTGGACTACATGCTTGTTTGCAAAAGCAAGACACCGAATAGATGTAGTTCAATGAGGATACAACAGCCAGGCTAGATAAATCCTTCAATTTCTCATGTAAAGATGCTGAGATGTGCAACCATCAGTATCAATCTCATTCAAGGGGCTCCTGATCACTAGTGACTTCAATTGTTCTCCATTGGGTTATCTCCAGATCTATGGAGATTCATGCTTTCAGGCTCATGCTCACTCCAATTTGGGTTTTTCCCATAAGTTCTTTAAGTTGATTTCAGTGAAAAGACCAAACAGGATTCGCATATTAGGTGTGTACTGAAGCAAGCCTGCTGTCAGGCCATGACTATTTATCCACCACTTGAACTGTTGATTGATTGTCGCAGTTATATGATCCCCCAAACTATACAGAGCCACATTGCTGATCAATCTGATGACAAAAATGTGCAGGGCAACCTGTAATTCAGGTGAAAGGACATTGGAGAGGTAGGTGTCAACACATCTTCCAGCCATTGGGCGATATAAAACAGCAGTTGACCAGGTTTCATTCTGATAGTCAATCCCTGTGCAGAAATCACCAAGAAGAATGTTAAGGAAAAGATTACATTTAAAAACTGCTCACATCACTTGAGATACTGCTTCCTAGTTTGCTGAAAGATTTTTATGTTTTTATCTGTTCATGTACTGGCAAAGTCTGCAGGAGTAGCAAAGTATTCTCCAAAATTTCCACACAAATCTTTTTGAAGATTCAGAATAATTTGGAGAATACTAAGCTGCTATTTATGTCAAGTTTTTGCTGCAATGCTCCACCTGAACTTAGTAAAGAATGAACACCTTTTCCTCCCACATGTCTATTGGGCAGCTTAATATTGGAGAGATTTACCAGCTTTGGTGCTTATGGCACACTTTGTGTGTGAATCAAGCAGTGTTATCCCACAAATGGACATGCAACTGGAGCCAATACCCAATGAGAGTTCAACTTCAGGATGAGATTGGGTGCCACAAACTTTTGCAGAGATGTTCGCAATTTCATTCACGCACACCAAAAAGGGAGTTGCTGAGGATCAAAACATTACAGATTTCTGCTGTATGATCTCCCATATAACAGCATCGTTGTTGACCATATTGCTCTAATGTAGATCATCACAATATTCAAGAGGTTCCTTTGAGCTCTCATTCACAGGGATCTACATAAATGAGAACTAAAACCCAGGTTTCATACAGTTAATTTTGCATCCTTTCTTCCCCCAGGTGCAGAAGCTTGCGCAGTGACTGTCAATCCCTGGACAGCTAAGTCACTGAGCAATGTTATAGCAGTGATCTGCATGTGAAAATCCACATAGGATTTGTTAGAAATATTCTAGAGAAAGCATCTAGAACCCAAGAAAATCTTAGCACAGGATTAGGAGGAGGTAACAATTGTTTCAAGATACAGTCCATGCTTCAGCATTCAACTTTTTGCTGAGCCTGTAGGCATCCAGCTCTCTAACCTAGGTGGTGCTCAACTTTTTGCTCCTCACCCTTGTGACCAAACAAGTTCCATGTGTTACCAGACTAATGCCATTTTTTGAAGTGATCAAGAGACTTATAAGAAGAGGGGGAAGGTCCCTTGTCGTCACAAGAAACCTGACTGGAAACATATGATAGAGCCCTTAAAAGATCTGACAAGGATGGACATGGGTTGACAAAAAGACCCAGAAACCTAAACAGTAGACGCACAGAAATACACATGAGGTGTTGATTGCCTTCACCTTGTGTGATAGACTTTGAAAAGCATCTGAAGAGAGAGTACCTGGTTGTTGGAAGTGGTATACATGAGTCCATGCTTGCTGCATCCGTCCACCAAGCTGGCAGGTGTGACTCCAAATGTGTGCTCTGTTTGAATTGTGGCCATAGATTTTCAGACAATACTCTTGGGACCCAAGCATGAAAGTGAAAGAACATGCCCTGGACAGAAGCCCTTCATCAGCAAATCCCTCGGCACTTTTGCAAGATCTGGAAAATTAGCTGGGTCTTGCCTTGGTATGTATGGAGGAAGAGCACCAGCAACAGCAGGTTCCCTACACTGAGCCATTTTGCTTCAGGTAGCTTTGCTTGTTCCAGGCACAACATCAAGAAATGCAGTGACAGACTGCAGTACTTTGAGAAGGAGACACAGAAACAGACCCTTGGGGGTGCCTTTCAAGAAGCTTCAGAGATTCAGAATGGTGGCTGATGATGATCCATAGATGGGGTCATCATGCAAACTATCATCTCACAGTGATGCAGTCTAATGCATCTGGTGAACATTGGAAAATTCCCAGAAGATGGATCTCACAAAAGACAATGGGTCCGTTTCTCCTCCAACTTTGCAGGGAGCATTGCACCCCATATACAAGGGATGCTTCTTAGCATTACCTAGCTAGGAAAAATGACGAGAGAAACCAGAGAGAGGGAGAGATTCGGCTGAGAGACAAATTCGAGACAGAGCGGTTGCAGTTGTTGTTCAGAAGTCTATGTCTTGTCAAGAATTGTGCGACTCCTAGGGATAAAGGTCAGGATACCAGAGAGAGAGGGCTACGATAACGGATGGTACTATGTCGCCAATGGACATTCTACAGCGAGATACAGAGTAGTATTCTTGGAGATGTTTGGCAAAGATATCCGAAGCTGAATCTCGTTAGGGAAGCAGAAGCAAATGAGAGGGAAGATCAAAAGATGAGACAAAACGAAGGAGAGAAATGCATTATTGACAACATTCTAGAGGCAAGAGGAGATATCAAAGAGAACAATACCGTTATTGCTCCCACTAGACAACAAGACTAGAAAGAGTCCGGCAAAGCCTGATGCTTCTGGATGACAAGAATGCAGTCCTGTTTCAAGGCCTTGATCTAAGCACAATGCAAAGAAGGTGATAGCAATTTTGGCCGACAGAAAAAGTGGGATTGTCCGTGCCTGGTGTTCAGAAGATGATCGAGAGATTGAAGCATCTTTCTCGGTTTTGGCAAAGAATTACGCACTGGATTTGCAACGCACATTTGAAATCGGGCAGGTCGTCTTGTCCTGGTAGCTCCAAAGCTTACCGAAAGCGCAAAGCGAGAAGGAAGGAAGGCGCTACTGCTATTCTTGTACCAGAATGGAAAGTGGAATGCAATCTGTCAAATAGTTAAGACCACGGCGATATTATTGCCAAGTCTTGGAGAAACTTCTAGTGCGTCAGAATTGCTACGTCTTACACTTGGAAAGAATTGAATCTTCGTCCTCGTCCAACAAAAGCTAAGCCATTCCTGCTGCATTGTGATGCTGGTAAAACCTGGGAAGAACTAGGAGCTTCATGTACAAGTCTTGTTATTTAAGATGTAAAGGAAAAAACACATGCGATCTTGATCTTCCTGTCTTCTTCTTCTTGTGAGAAGAGGAAGTCCAAAATTGGCAGTCCGTCGTCCCAATGAAGCTTTTTTTCTACAATCGAAGAGTTGCTGCGCAGGCTTGTGATTGTAGAGAGAACGAACCATACTTCCTCCGTCGTCGCACCCGTTGGCTCCTAGACTAAGTCCGAGAGAAAGCACACACTCAAGGTGGGAATACGACGATGACGCACTCCATAGTTAGTACTGCAGCAACTTACAACGACTGGAAAGCTTAAAAGCAGAGCCATCACACATCACGGGAAAACAAAAACAAAAAAAAAAGGGCGAGAGAAAAACGACACAATGGCCACAGCGGCCACGTCATCAACAAATACTCCAACGACACGAAATCTGTCTGACACTCTCTACAGGGTGCCTGGACTTTCCCTTCCCCCAAGACACACGCCAAAGTTGAAATTGCCCCCAAAATCAACTACCAAGCCCTTCTCCTGCTCTCCTCCCATTGGGGCCTCGCCTCCTTCCAAACAACACAGCTCTGGAGTCTAGAGGAAACTAATAAAAATATAAAAGAATAAGTAATGCCCTCTCTGGTCAAGACTAAATTTGGTCACCATCTTTTTGGAATACAACAGCAGACAAAACTCACAAGTTATTGGCAGTACCATCAAGTCAGGCCCACCCTCAGCACTATGTCCCAAGGGGATAGAAGAAGTTTGCCAAGCAGGGCAGCCCCTTCACACTAGGTGAGCCTCATGTTGGGACCATCACGGTGGGGCATCGTGGTGGCATGGGAGGCTTCAGCCACAAAGGTGGGCTTGTCCTGGAGTCAACATAAGGTTGGAAGGTTGGCTAGTGGGGACAATTTAGGGTTGTCCTAGGGTGGCACTAGGTGCTGCCCATCAAAACCCTTTTGGGGGCAACCTTGAGGTTGTCCTTGGGTGGCTTTAGGAGTCATCCTATTTCTTTCTTACCCTAGGGACATCATAACTGTGGTCATGAAGACAACTTGGAGTTGTCCTGGGGCATCCAACTGTGTTGCCCCCTGGGAACCCCAAAATGCCTTTGGCATTCTCAAGTGCTCTCCCAAATGAGGTTGAGAGACTAACATTAGACTAAGTCCTAGTCGCATAATGAGTTTAAACTGTTAACAAGTCAAGTCCCAGGAGATCAAGAAGCTTCATGCTAACCTTGTGTATGTTGCATGCATGGGTAGTTAAAAGTTAAAGCATGTCTGGAGTGCACTTTAAATGAGGTTGAGAGACTCACAATAGACTAAGTCCTAGTCTCCTAATGAGTTTAAACCGTTAATAATAAGTCAGGTCCAAGGAGATTGAGAAGCTTGATGCTGACCTTGTCTATGTGGCATGCATAGGTAGTTACAAGTTAAAGACAAGAAGTAGTGCGAAGAGCTCAATGAACGTCAGGGCACAAAGGACAAGCGAGAAAGGCTTCAACAAGCTCGCTAACCACCATGCTGGGTGGTAGTGCAAATTGCCAATTGCCTGGCTGGGTGTTCATGAAGCTGATTTTAGTGAACTCCTAATATCCCTTGGGGACACAGTGGCAAAGCAGGCCCACATCGCTTTCACTTGCTCACCACTGAGTTTGAACACCAGACCTTTGTGCTATCAAATCAAGGCCTTCTCACTAAGCCATCACCGTTGGTAGCCATTCTTTATTATTGTCATCATCAAGAATTTGAGGGAAACAAAGCCATGCCCTAATCAAGCAAATAGTGTCCATAATGCTACACCCACAGCAAAAGCCTCACAAAGAGATTATTGTCGTGGCTCAGCAATTACTGGGGACAGGGCTAAGGATTAGGTAGCCAGGGAGAGGCTCCTAGTTAGGGAGAATAGTAACTGAAAATAGCCCAAGCATGGAACTACATACGCCTGCCTTGAGGCCCTTAATTGACATAACTGCTTTACATCCATAACCTGCTCAACAGGTAATGTGGATGATTTTTCATCCATACACAAAGGATATGGATCATCTTTTCATCCACACATAGAATAAGATACAAGCAGCTTAATATGTGAAGTAAGAGGAGGCGTTGATGTCAATAAGGAAGCGATATGTTAACAAATCAGCCCCAAAGCTGGTCATGGATATACAACCAGCAAGAGAATGCTGGCCTCTTGCTGGTTGCCAGAAGTAGCCATCCCTAATGAGAATCATAATGCCTACATTTCATCCACACAAACAGTAGTTATGGCATTTAATCCAAAGAGGAAGGGGTTACATAATTGCTGGGCCAATGAGAGCTGAAGGTGGTACCTTGTCCGAACATCTGTAGCTAATGAAATGAAGGTTACTTCAATTAAGGTTGAAGTAACATCACTTGTGACCTTAAAGGTTGCAAAATTCACCACAAATCACCACGATCACACAAAATTCTAAAAAATATATACAATGTGCTCCAATTTGGAGAGAAAAGCCGGACCATTTATGATGGTCATTATTGAATGAATGGTCCTTCAAAATGTTTAGAATAATAATAACAAGCAACTTCGTATGTTATGGCTCTTCACAGAGCTTTGAATAACATTAACAAGCAACTCATCACATAATGACTCTGCCCAAAGCTTGGAATAACAATAATAAATGGCTCATCACATAATCGCCCGGTACACCAGATTCAAACAAGACAAGGAGAGATAATGAGACCATGAAACATATTGATTAGGTAATTTGAATACAAATTTAATTTATTAAAAACAAGTAGAGCATGGTCACTATGTCTCTCCAGTTGTCACCTGCAAAAACAATTCTAAATTCAAGCCGGAATTTTATACCCCCAAAGTCTTACATAGACGTGAACTATCTTCTGTAGAGTCAACATAAGAAAATTAAAGAGTAACTTATGAATTGTAATCGTAGAAGCAAGCATTCATGGTCTGAGCATTGGAGACAGAGAGACAGTTAGGGTCCCAGCTCTTTATGCACCTTTATGTAGACTTTCCAGCCATGATTTCTTATAGTTTGTCCATCTTTGCAATAGCCCTGATCATACACGCTTGGTCAGTCGTGAAGGCAGTAAGAGAGCCCATAGGGATGAAGAGGTTAGGCTGCTCTAGATTACTAGAGAGCCCCACGAGGATGGTCACTTTACACTGATTCGTTTTGGACGTGGCACTTTGGTTTGTGTCATGTCATGTGTCCATTTCTTCATGTACATATCCCCCCCTCGTATACAATAATAGAGTTGTCATAATTTGAATGCCAATTTCAAGCAGCCAAGTCACAATTATACTAGGCATTAGAGCAACACATTAATACTAGGCATTAAAGCAATGAATTGACATTTAATTCACTGAGGGTGGAACCAGTGAGTAGCCAGGTACCTAGATGCTAGTTCATTGACCCAATGAACTAATGGTAGTCCAATGAATTAAAATCTGGTGACTCATGTTAGACCAGTACCTTGTAGATTACAACTAGGTGTTCAATGTTGGTATGGGTAATACTCATTGGGGGGGCACAGTGAACGAGCACCCACCAGCGCACCATCCATCCACTGAATGTTCGTTATTACTCCGTTGTGGTTGAACCTCAACTGAGTGTATATTTGGTTTCACCTTGGTAACTAATTCTGTAAGAAATAGGTCTCATATATGGGTTGATAGGTAGGAAATTAAGGGACTAGTAGGTAAGTAGATGGTTTATACAGAGGTAAGCGCTGTTTTTACTGGCTACCTTCTAACAACCTGCTTGTGGGTTTGTAGTCGGTAGGTAGTAAAGAAAGCAACTGAGCTCACCACCATGGTTAGCTAGGGAGCTGTAACTCAACAGAAAACTGTTTCCTGACCACTTAGCATCCATCCTTCATGGTGCGCTGGTGGGTGCTGGTTCATTGTTTTGGGGCAAATGTGTGACTGTTACAAAAGTTGCATTATTTCATAATTACAGTCCCCACTGGTTTTTTGGCATTAGTGTTTCTGACATTTGTGTGATTGTTGCAAAAGTTCCTTGGATGCTCCAAAACATATACACCCAAAAACTATGGGCCAGATCTAATTCTTAGAATAAGAAAATAGGGAGAAAAGAAAGGCATGGATTGAAAAATACCCATTCTACCTATTGTATTCCTTGCCACAAATAAGGTAGGCCTTTTAAAGTATATAAATTAGTTAAATTATTTTCAAAAAAATTTCAAAATTTCAAATGACAAAAATTTGTGAAGGGCAATGTTGAATGTTCAAGATTATTCTATTTAATGAAATGAAAATTTCAAAATTAATTAGTTATTCAACAAACATTTGTCAAAGTTGCCAAGCTACTGTAGTAGGTATAAAGTTCTAACTAAAAATAATACTGAATCCTAAAGTTCAACCTACTTATAACTTTTCAATAAAAATCAGTTTGCCTACCTAAAAACTTATCCTATGTTAAAAAATGCTTCTTCAAAATTCTAATTTCAATTTTGAATCTCACAAAAGAGTATCTTCATGGTCTCATTCTTGCGTTGGTTCTAACAAGGCATCACAAACAGGCTGACCCTGCCAATAGATAAGATGTTGTACATCTACCTACTGTGTCCACACTCTGAACACCAAAAAACTCCGTTCCAATCTAAACAGTCTAAACACTTTCACCAAAGAAACGAGTTCGACTAATGTGAAATCGGTTCTAATAAGGTAAAGCTTCCAAAAGTTGGATCCAATGCTATAGTCCCTGTCCCCCGCAGGGACAGGACCCAACAAAAGGGTGTCATAAGGTCAGGAAAACCTGAACCCCCCCATCTAACAACCATGTACCCTCAAAACAACACCACTATTGGTGAGGTACTTCTTTCTTCTTTTTGCTCGGCGATGCTGCATGCTTGTCGAAGAACAGCCTTCCAAAATCTGCTCCCATTGCATCCGCTTGTGCAGGTGTCAAACGCGGGGCTCTCATTCCAGATATGGTCTCAAAAGTATAAGCCTACCTTCAACCGCCTGATACTGATCTGGTAGAACTAACTTGTACATTAGTTGAGCATACTGACAGATGGAGAGGTGCGTCATGGCCGTTTTGGTATGTTTTGTAACCATACTGGATTTGAGCCAGACAATGTAGTCGCAAGTGAGTCCCACCGCGTCTGCAAGACTGGCCACATGCAATGTTCTCAAGTACTAGTAACTTCTTGGATTGTTATTGCTATCTTATTAAGTCTAGCTCTCTTTTTTTTGCAGACTCAGAACCTAGAAACCATTCCATCTAGTGGTCAGAATTTGTGGAATATATATATATATATAAATTTATTAGAGACTTAACTAGAACCCAAATAGACAGGTGCAACAGAAAGCCTCCACCCACCACACCTGCACCCCATGTAATGACCTGCCAGAAATTTGCAGTGTATGTGGATGTAACCTTATAAAGCATATTTTTCATCCAGGAGCAGGGAGGATGAAAACCTAAACATTTCGTTTTCCATAATGCCCCCCTCCCTGCTTGCCTTGGTTTCTCCACTGAATTTCTGGCAGGTCATTGCATTGGGTAAAGCCCTTGGTCAATGGCATTACAAAAATCGGACCTGCACTCGGCTATTGCCTCGTGCACCCTTATTTTGGTAATGCCCTCGACCTAGGGCTTTACCCTACACAAAACACCTGTGGCCTGGTGCGATTGCAGGCCCGTCCTCAAATGGGCCATCTGCAGTCTGGCCATGACAGAAGTGCAGGAAATTTGAAGTATTGCCCTTGGCCCTTTTTTAACACTAGGAGGAGTGGGGTTTTATAAAGTGGAATTTCCTTCCCAGGAGGCTGGAGGGAGTTTTGCTTTGGACTATGTAACCAACTGGTGAGAGCAGCCCAGTTACCAGAAAAAAAATGAGCCACAGGAGTGGCGAGTTGTTTTCCAGTAACTGCACTGCTCTCACCGAATACAGTACATAACCGGCGACTTGATGGATGAGATTTCACTCGCCCATAACAAATGACTACTTAGACATCTGGGATGAATGCTGTTGTTGCTGTCCGCAGAACACCCTGCACCTGTCTGGCTGACCAAGTTCGGAGCAGATACAGGTTGTAACCTGAGACCTCTCTGCCAATGGGGTGATGCCATGCTGCCAATTTCTAGGGAGGAACTGGTTATGTCATTGGGTGGGCATTCAAATTTTTCATCGGGCATTTCAAGGCTTCATCAAGCAATGCATGGGCAGCCATCCATGAACTGGGTATTGACTGGGCTTCAATGAGCTACATATGAGAAATAGGGTGGAGAGATTGACCAATCCACCCAACACTAACCTAGCAATCAACCCATCCAACTCCTATGAACTTGCGGCTCCCATCCAGTCCAACTTCCGTGGGTACCCAGGCATACCCACCAGACACTATCCTACCACTCAACCCATACGACCCCCATGAACTCGCTGCTCCGGCTTGCTCCAACTTTGGTTAGTACCTTGGCATTAGGTCAACCGATCCATCCAACCCCATGAATTCGCTGCTCTGGTCCGGTCCAGCTTGGATTGGGACCCAGGCATTACGTCCGGTAACTCCCTCAGAGGCGCGACCCACTGAATAAACCGCCCTTGGCTCCTGCGTTAGGGGTGCGTTAGGGACAGTTATTTCATGAACTCCACGGTCCAAGGGAGTACCCCTCCTCAAAGTAAATTATCTCTTACAAAGAGAGACCCAAGAAATGCCAAATCCAGAACCTGCATGTGCTAGGACTTTACCATTATGTGGAAAAACCTTTGGATTTATTTTCTCTGCAGTCACAGGTCAGATCCTGTCCAGGAATTTTTCTCCAATTTTCTGATATTGAAAAATTGGCAATTCTTTCCCAAATTTTAGCCAAATTTACAATGAAAAAAAAAATCCCAACAAACTACAAAATGTCTCCCTACAAAATTCAATGATCCGATGTGTAATGAAGGTGGCCTTACAGCGATTTGCCTACATTGATTCCTTATATTAATAATGTCTACATAACTTTCACATTTATGCACATCAAGTTTTACTATTGTTTTGAAGTGACTTGTGCAAAAGTTGACAGACAAATGTGATACCTTTCTTTGCCTTCCTGCATTTTAAAACCTCTTTGTCAAAGAAAATTATAAATAATTATAAAAAAACTTTGAAGTATTAAAAGTAAAAACACTACTGTATACAATGACTACTATGATGACAATCTTTCACTTTATGATTATAATGTTGAAAAACATTATTTTGAAAGAAAATTTAAACTTATTTTTTTAGTGTATTTATTTACACAAGATGTCTAATCTTACAAAATGGGTTGCAAGTAAATGAAATATTGATTTTAAAAATTTTGATTTTATGAAGATTTTAAAATACTTATGTATTGTCAAATTATGCATGTTACAATCGTAATATATCAAATTTTTCAATGTGAAATAGGTTTGAACATCATATTGACTAGTCGTTTTCAAATGTATTTTCAATTTACTTTTATAATATCAAAATTATTCAAATTTTGTAAGTACCTTACCATAAACTAAACGCGCTAACTTTTTTTGTCATATTTTTACTTCAAAAGATTTTGAATATATTTTCTTATGTTTAAATTTAAAATGTTTTTCAATTTAGAATTGGATTTGGGCATATTAACTTCTTTTTAAAATGTAACTTGTTGACACCTAGTTACTAGTGGTAGATATTTACTTATTATTCCTTAAATTTTAAGGGATAACGTTACATGAATAGTTAGTCTTTAATGATAAAATGATTGGCATGAATTTGCAAACCAATTAGGAAATGTGTTGGAGATTTGGATAAAGGCCTAAAATGTTGAAGGGGATGAAATGTGTGTGGTTTGTGAAATGGAATTTTGTGGGTTCCTTATAGTACTCCTAGGGTTTTTTTCATGTTCATTATGCTTTCATTTTCATGTATGTTATTCCTTATTAGGTTTAAAGGAGATTCACAAAAACTAAGGAAGGGGGAAGATTATACTTTGTGAAGAAACAATGGAATGAGAGATGAAATGTTGTGTTACATCTTTTTTTATTATTTGGTTTTGCTTTAACTTCTTGAATGTAATGAAAGTAATTGATATAAATTTAATATAAAATATTGTAACCCTTTGTTTAGTTAAGTTTTTTTAAATCTTTCATTCCTAAAATGTTTGTTGGAAATTAGTCATTAGACAATAGTTGCAATAAACAATAATTGTAATAAAAACATCCAGTGAAAAGCAAGAACTACAAAAGATGAAAGCAGCCTATTGGTGATGTATTTTTCTACTCTCTTAACATCCCTCAATTCCAATTGGGATAAAAACACATGACCTAACCTACTCCCTAAGACTTTCAATTACCCCAAAACTTTGTTGGATGTTCTACATATGTTAATCAAAATTGGGTTAAGATAAAATAGGCCCAACAAAGGAGATAGAGGTTATTCAATTTAATAATATCCCCCTTTTATTTCTGTCATATGCTCCCATATGGTTTTCAATAATTCATCATTTTTTATGTGAACCCTAATTTTAATTTATATAATAAAATATGGTGATATATATGTAACAAAAACAATTATATATGTTTAATACCATATTCCGTCATCTATAATACTTATTTCATTATTAATTACCATTTGACACTATCCTACTAGTTGGATTCTAAGTTGGATTCTAATTCTTTCTATCTCAATTTCCACATGAATTTATGTCGTTATTCTCATTGAAGAGTGAATGCATTAAATATATTAACTTCCTCTTTGGTGAAAATGGTTTACTAATGTATATCATGCCCTAGTCTTCCTCTTTTGACGACATACAATATGATCTAGAAAAAATTGGGTCACTTGTTTCGCATTAAATATGTTTTCATCCTTTTTCTTCCCTTCAACTTTCATCCAAATATTGTCATTCGCAACATACACAAAGCTTAAAGATTGTCATTTTAGAGTCAATCCATCAATTACTTAGTAAAGGTTTATTTTAATTAACGGTTAACTTGTACAAACCTTGTTTTTTCATAATCTACAATTTTGGTAATCAATTTCCAATTTAATGTGATTAGATTGAGGTAAGAGAAGCAAGGTATGTGAATTTGCTAACTATAAGTGAATAAATGGCTCTTCATTAATGTTGGGGTAGTTCCTTTACCTTGAGATATCCATGAACAAATGTTTGAGGAAATGTAAATCAATTTAAATATTTCAAGTTTACCCTATTTAACCATTGGTATGTGCATTTAAAGTTCACCTTTAATTAAGGGCTAGTAATTGTTTTGAGGAAGGAGATAATTCCAAAAATCTTCTTGTGGTTTATATGCACTTGCACGTTTTGCCAACAATAGTGCACTTAGTTATTGTGAGTTTGTTTGAGTTGGGGTGTTTAATTTATTGTAATATTTTACAAATTTGGCATGGTAGGTATTGTGTTCCATTGTATTAATCACCTTGATCCCCAAAACTCTGATCTTAAACTTTTGGAACTTTATAGATAGACTAGCCTACCATTTGTCATTATAGGAACACATTTAATATAACATTAAAGGTATTGATTGGGTTTTTATTTTGCAAATATTTCCTTAGTTGATTGATTACAATTGTAAATATTGTCATGTATTTATGTTTGCAAATGCTATTTGTGCAATTTAATTGATATTCCATGTAAGAACTTAATTCATTTCCACATCATGAAAATTGATTTGATTATTTCACTCATCCATGAAGAGAAATTTGGGGCGGGGGGGGGGGGGGGGGGGTATAAGGTGGGTATATTAAAAATATAAAAATTTGTTCCCACCATGTTCACATAGTGTTCTCAAATGTTATTAATGATGTTCCTTAAGGGCATTCCCAATAGCACCACACTTTTTATCTCATATGATTGTCCAAAACTTCTCCCTTTGTCACTTATAAAGTTATACTAGTGGGTACCCGTGACCTTCGGACACTATAAAGTCCCCCGATTTCTTTAAACCAAGAAAGACACACGCAAAGGCGCAAAGCAGCTTTTATTTATTTATATATTTTAAAAAAGTCCCCCATGAAAACATACGGGGAGAATGCCTGATATATATAAAAGTCCCCTTGGACGAAACCAAAGTCGAAGCCCTGGAAAAAAACTGGGAGTCCAAAGGAGACCCCAAAGAAGCCCGTACCCACAAGAAGAATCACTGCAACACCTCGCAATAGACCACATTACTGGTGTAAATGCCAGCAGGGGCCCCATTCAGAGCCGCCCAGTTGCCACCCCGTACCAACACCCGGACGCCCCACCGTGAGCTGCACCGAGAGAAAGCCACATAAAGCTGCCCGTGGCAAAAAATAGGCTTGGGTAGGTACACCCCCACTGTCTGCAATGTTTGGCCTTGGGCCTTGTTAATAGTCATGGCAAATGCGGGCCGCAATGGGAACTGTCGCCGACGAAGAGTAAAAGGCATCCTTTCCGTGTCAAAGGAAGTGATGTTGAAGCGGGGAATGAAAATGCACATGCCCTTGTTTGGTCCTGTGGCAATTTCAGCATGAATTATGTGCTGCATCGGCTTGACCACAATAAGTCGAGTGCCATTTGCAAGGCCGCTCGGCATATTCCGCAGCAAAATCACCGGACAGCCTTCCTGCAAGGTCAAAGTGTGAGGTGGCACCCCTGACATGCTGAGGGAGTTTAGAAACTCGGTGGGGTAAACCCTTCTCTGTTCGCCTTGCACAACAGAATCAACGATCTGGTACGTGCGGCACTGTGCTGGTGGGCTGTCAGGTGTGCTAAGGTCAAACCAATTTATGATGGCGGTGTTGATGCTATCAACGCCCTCGTTCAGTGGAGTTAAAATGGCCCTCTGAATGATGTGTTCATTGCGTGACTACGAGTCTGTGAAGCGGCCAAGGTCACCGTAAACTTCATCGACCAGGCTATCAATGGTGTCACCTTGGTAGCACATGTCTTCTGGGATCAAAATAGCCTCCTCCCCAACCTCAGAAAAGACTTGTTTTGTGCCCTCCCCAATGCGTTGCAAATAGTCTGCCCAAGCTTGCTGTTGTTGGGCATCGACTACAGCGGTGGTTCCGCCCTGCACCAAAAGCCTCTGAACACGCATGTTTTCATGCAGGTGACGCACTTTAACATTGTGCCAAAGGATTGCAGACCTTTTGAGACTGGCATCCACAATCTGGCCTTTCGTGCCTCGGGGAACCACAGGCAATAGCTGCCTAAAATCACCTCCCATGACAACAACCTTGCCCCCAAAAAGGATGTCCTTTAAGGCAGGGTCAACAACACCCATAACATGTTGGAACGTGCGGTTCACAGTTTCAAACACATGCTTGTGGGCCATGGGTGCCTCATCCCACACAATGAGGCATGCAACCCGAATCAAGGCCACTTGTGGACTGTTCAGGGGAACATAGTAAGTAGAGGAGCCACAGAGGCCTGCTATGGGAATTTTGAAATGTGAGTGAGCTGTGCAGCCGCCCTCCAAAAGCAAGGCTACAATGCCAGAAGATGCCACCGATAATGCTATATCACCAGTAGAGCGCACCTTGCTGAGTAGGCACACGTAGAGGAAAGTTTTGCCAGCCCCTCCCAGCCCATCAATAAAAAAGGTTTTGTCCACCGGCCTGGGGTCATGGACCGCGTCAATGACATTGTCGTAAATGGAGCGCTGATGCTGATTTAGCAGAGGCACATCTTGAGCAACCTACTGAGCCTGCCGCGTCACATTGTATCTGGCCCACTCCTTGAATACAACAGCGTCCCCCGGGGCAACCATCTGTGCAAGGGTAGGCAACTCAAAATCCTGTAGGGTTTTCCCCCCTTAGGCCTGCAATAACTGTTCCACTTCCCGCAAGCCCTGGTCAAGGATGGCTTGGTCCAGCTGCCAGTTGGGCGTTACTTGCGCGACGCAATCAGGGGTGGGAGGGGGGGTTATAATCTAGAAGTGCACAATTATTGATGCTTACAACTGCTAAGGAAATCTGGTCTGCAACAGGATCTAGCAGCTCGTTGAGCACCACCTAGAGGAGATTGGCCTTAGGTTCAACAGACACAGTAAATGAAATGTGTGGAATGATGCTCAAGGATGAACTTTGTAGTACATTGAATCCAACAATTGATCGTTCAATAGAGAAGTTTCCAGGCAGCAGTTCAAAGAAGACACCAGAGCACAACTTATACCATCACAACCCAACGAAAGGGAGGTTTGCACCATTAATAATGATGAATCTGACTACTGCCTTAAACACCACCATCACCCATCATTTTCATCATCACTTGCGTCCTTGTTCATTCTTAGTTAAGTCCTAGTTCACTATTAAACCTTTGATCGATGCACACATGGAAGATCCTATGGAAACTTCCTTAGTTTAAGTCCCGAATGTGGTATAATCTGAGTTAACCTTTAATTAAGTTTAGTTCACTATTTGTAGGGAAGTTTTTTAAAAAGCTTCTTCGATCGATGCACACATGGAAGCCTTTATGGAAACTTCCTTGAACTAAGTCCCTAATAGTGTATAGATAGGGGTAGGACCTCCCATTACTTTCAATTTGTTCAACACCAGTAATTATTATAACCTTTTTCCTTCATATGTTATTAGAATAAAGTTTTCATTAAATCATTTTTTAACATATATTGTGTTCTTGTCTTGTGTCTTTATGTTTCCAATCTTGGTTTATACTTACGCTTGCATTTCTTGTGATTTGTTTTCCTTGTTGTGTCCTAGGACCGGTTTATCTCTCTAAAAGCTGGAATCAAGGTTTAATTAGAGCCCTACAAGGTTTTTCCTTGTAACACACTCCTTTGGGTGATTTCTTTGTAACCTAACACAGTTGTTTTCGCATATGGGAGAGTGAAGCAGATTGCACCTTATTTATTCTGTAACATTTATTGCACCTCTGTTTCTACTAAGCTGAAGTCGTCACCCTGGGCTGGCTAGAGTGAACTAACAGCCACTAGTGCACCGTCCATTGTGAGCTTGTTATAACTCAGTTGTGAATGTTCACCTTAGTTATGTTGATGTTCAGGTTTCCCGTTAGTGACCTATTCTGTAAGAGGACAAGTCCAGTAAGTAGATAGGCAGCATAATGATGGCTGGTAGGTAATTAGATACCCTAGTACCTTGGCCAATTCGACACTAATTATATTATTTTCAGAAATGTTGAAACTTTCAAAAATTATTTCTTCCAAATCAAAAAAGTATTTGGAAGCATAAGAGAGAATATTTATGAATATTTCATTTGTTGAAATGAAAATTTCAAAATTAATTGATTATTTGACAAACAGGTGTTGAAATGGCCAAGGTATGGTACATGTTAGGTTAGGGTGTTGTTGGGTGGTTAAGATGCAGGTAGTAAAAAGAGAAACTAAAAGGTGCATTCACACTTGGTGTTAAGGGCGCTAGTATTAAGTCCCCTTAGAACACCAAGCTAGTCATTTAGGACCTAAACCTATTTACCATGAAGATTGTTAAGTTAACATTCACTTAATGTTGAACAATCACCAATTTAACATTGGGTGCCACCTAAGATGCCAGCAAGATTTTCATTTAACACTGACTTAACATTAGGTGTGAATGCACCTTAAGCCAACTACCCCGTCTAGCTAGCAAGGGAACTAGAACCCAATTGAAAAGTGTTTCCTGTCCACCACCATCCATTCTTCATGGTGCACTGGTAGGTGTTCAGGTTTTATCTGGCAGCCTAAACACCCTCACAACATAAGGGTTTTTATCTATGCTCATATACTCACAGCACAGTGGAGGGGACCAGCAGCAATGCCTTTTGTTTTGGTGCGAAATTTTTATAAATCTTTGGTCCTAAGTTTTCTTGGGGAAAATTGCACAAAAATTGATACAAAAATAAAAATTTGACAAAAGAAAATGTCACATTTCTATACATGGTTCAAGTAGGCAGGAAAATACTATTTCAGAATTTGGCTAAATCGGCTCAGGGATGATTGTCACCTCACCTACCATCCAAATTTAGAAAAAACAAAAGACTTCAGCACAAATGCTCACACGTTAGTTAGAAAGTTCATCCTTCAAGTCTTCAAAGCAGTGATGGTATTTTATGATGTCATAAAGGAAGATGTTAAATAAGCAAAGGCTCTTTTTGCCTGATTGCCCATTTTCCTGTCCAATATGTGTCTAGAAGTGCCCAGGCACATTTTGGTGCTGCCTGTTATAAACTTTGTGTCCTCTTGAGCACATTATGGGCCTGTAATAGACATAGACATGTTATCCATTACATGCCTAAAATGTGCATGATAGGACCCAAAGTCTACAATGGGCAGCACTAAAAGTGTCTGGCCAGAATCCATCTTTTTTGAGATAAAGATGGATTTAGCCAGGGGCAGACAAGGGAAAAAAAGAAGCAGACAGTACTTTTGTACTGCTTGCAATAAGGACCCTTTGCTGCTTCAACATCTTCTGTGTCATAAATGATGCACGAACTGTGAAAATATGTGAAATTCGTGTGAAATTCGTTGACTGTAACACTCGTCCTGTATTCCTCGGCTTCCATTAGCCTTTGCTTACGCCATAAACAACGTTTGATAAGCCAAATCTGGTTTCTTTTGGAATTTTAAAGTTGGTGCAGCAATCAAAATCTTTATATATATAAGTAATTTTTCAGTCTCTTTGACCCATATGAATCTTGGTCGTAGTCTCACTTTCAGTCTTTATTTACCCACATCATGCGTGCTCATAACTCCAAATGACATGCTGAGCAGACAAGTGTATGTCAACTAAGAGCGAGGTTCAATGAAGATAGATAATGCGTGCACACTGCAATGATCTCTGCAGGACCCTGCTCCAAGGTGACAGGGAGCAAATCACATGAAGGGAAGTGTCCGCAAGGGTTGCAGCGCCGTTGAGGGTCGCAGACGGTCAGCATCTGGTCAAGCTAATCCACCTACAATTGATTGATTTTCCTGTCTGTGCCAGCTACATCCGGGTGACAGGCGGGGGCAGCGTATGGTCAAGCTAATCCACCTACAATTGGTTGATTTACTTGTCTGGTGTGTCAGTGAGTATGTTTAGGCGATTTTAACCTTGTCTGTATACAGATGAGGGTTATGGCATTAGTTTACTAACACCATACCTACACTTCATGTTCGGTAATTCTTTGTCAAACATTTATTTGGTTTAGAAAATGAGGTTCAAACACAGTTTCAATTTACATTTTTCAGAATTTCAACAATTGAGGAATAAGGCTGCAAAGTAGATACACCTTGTATTTGTGTGTTTGTACTAATAACTCAACTGAGTTCAATTTCAACAGTGTTGAGAAGTAAAATATGTTTTTTCCTTTTTTTCGGCAAAATTTTTGCAAATTATTTTTTGCTGAACATCAATCATAGGTATGGTGTACAGATCGATGTTGAATAGGTTTGTGTGTACATGTGAAGAAAAACTGTTATGGCGAATGAAATTGCTGGATTTGGTGGGTCTGGATTTGTTTTCTTAGTGATCTTGAGTGAACTAACAGTTCAATGTGTACCTAAATAGGTATCTACAGACAGGGTTCTTGCACATTACTTGTGCCCTTCATTTATGACATGACCAGTTTTCACTATTGTACAGCCTCTGGGAGGAGGTGGCAGGAGTTTAGTGGATATAAAATAGTGAACTTTCAGCCTGAGAACTTCTACAGGTTTCTGCCTCCCGGGGATTTAAATGTCTGTCTGTCATGTCTAAATGTGGCCACTTCCTCGAACCTAGTGAGGAATAGGGGAAAGATTAAGTTCACCTATGAATCTCGAGTGGCCTTTAGTGAGTTTTTTGGTTTTAGTGTTTGTGGTACCAAAACTTCAAAGTCTTTGAAACTTGGTTTCAGCTACTCTAGTGTCTAAGGGTGAAGCTACGCGACCAAACAGTTGGGATGCCCAAGAAATGTGTTTCTCCAAGTGCTTTCACTGGATTTTGAGTGAATTCAATGATCCCTACGAGCAGAATCTAGTGGGAAAGCAATGGCTTTGCCAATCCAGTGAAGGGGGACTATAAACTGCACCCACATTTTATAGTGGTGTCGAGTTCAAATCCCAACTGGGCCTCTTCTCCTCAATGCTCATGCTCCATGAGAATATAAGCTACCCTGATGGTTAGGGTTTTGAGGCTTTTGCTAAAGTCATAAATGATGAAAATAGAAAGGCTTTGAAACTGCAAAGTCTATCAATTGTGCGGGTGTAGCTTCAATTGGATGATTGAACTTGGTAAAAGTTGGTATGATTTATATCTGCAGGATGGCCCATAAAATGAAAGCTTTTAAAACTTCAGAATTGTTTGGACTGCCCGTGAACTTAGGTCTGGGCTGAAATTTGTACCTTGTCTGCTTAGTCAAATGGAAATAGGCCTGGACTTGGGTGAATTATCATGAGCCCTGCCCAACTATATCAGTGGCCTTTCCCCATGAGCAATATTCCCACCATGGCCCTTTAATGAAACCCAAAGATATTTAATTTCCTGAATTTCTTGAGGGCATGATGCAAATTTATATCAGATGCCTAATGTCTGCCTCAAACTGGGCCCAGGGTTTCCTTTTTTTTTTGGGAACCAGAACTGGAAATGAATCTATCCCTAAGAAAATTTAAGAACTGGAACTGGAGGTTCTTCATAATAGGCAAGCACCGCCCAACACTGGTTTTTACTAGCACAAAGTTGGCTAATTTTTGGGACTCCACTGCCCAAACTACATAGCCAACTTCTGGGGTTGTGTCCTAAAAAATCCCATATGGGTTCTCAATTCCAGGTCCTAATGATGAGCTTACCTTTGAGTGTAGTTCTCATAAAGACTAAGCTCACACATTCTAACACAAACTGTATAATCTGAAAATTTTCCAAGGACCACATGTTTGCCACTAACTCCAATTCAAAATCATAGTGTGTTTTCTTTAGGGTGTTGAAATGATGTTAGTTTGAAATCTTTAATCTCAGCATACCACATTCAAATTTAGCCAATTTTGCAACTTCTAACTCTTCACCTTTAAAATCATTTAATGTCAAAATTGAGGTCTCAATAAACAAGGAGCTCACCTCATTGTGTAATGAGTAATGACTTTGCCCTTCATGACATGTTCAAACTAGTGTTGGGTAGCTATTAAATTTTTTTTAATAGTTAATTTGGTTCTTTAAATTTTCTAATCAAATAACCTTGATAGCTCTATTTTATAATATTTTAAAAATATATATCCTTCATGATTTTTTTTTTCTCATGCAAGGTTGATTTTTTCGCAAGCAATTCTTACTTCATTTAAATTAGTTGGTTACATTTTCAACTGGTTCTTTAACATTCAACCAATTCTTATTCACAAATATTAACTTATCTTTTAGTTGCAAGCATCATCTCTTCAAATGGTGCGTATACTAGTATGAGAAGAAATTTTCTTAGTTTTAATTCAAAAACTTATAATCCCCAACATTTGTTCACCTAAAAAGCCAATAGTTGGGAACATAGATTCATGTTTCCTCCACCACTCCAAAGGGTGTTTGATGTCTTTCACATCAATTTTATATTTTTGAAATATCAATAATTCTCAATTAACACAACAGTGTATTTTGAGTTTTGCAACTAGCTTTTACTACTACATATTAATCAAAAAGGATATATGCGACTAGTGACTAATGAGTTGTTAAACCCATGTCATTTCACCCAATTAATCACAGAGGATGTTCATATGCAAAGCCTAGTTGTTTTAAAAATTCAAAATTTTAATTTTCTTATAATATTGAAATTCCATGTCATCATTGACCTTGGTATGACAAGTGCATGTCATTTCAACTTAGTTGTTTTATTCAATTAAGTGTTACAAAAGATGCCTTGATGGATAGATAACATGTGTCAAAAACCTATAAATATGTTATGAATCATTGCACATGATTAGAAGTCAACCTAATTTAGCCCATGTAGCTAGCATAACCAAAAATCAACCTAGCTTAACTTAGCTTGGCTAGGCAACCTAGCCTAGTTTGCCTAGCCAAAAGTCAACCTAGCTAGGTTAGTTACCTATGTTAGGCAACCTAAGTTACTTAAGCTAGGTTAGGTGGTCTAGATTAAAAACAAACATCAGACTCCTAGCCCAAGAAACCTGAATTAAGCTACCTAATCTAAGCCAAGTGGCCTAAGTGTCATAGGTTGCAAGAATGAGGATTGAACCCCTCACCTTCACTTTGGAGTTTTATCTATCATCCATCACATTTTTTTATACTAATTATATTTAACACAAACTTATAAAGTTCAAAAATTTTAGCCTTGAATTAACCTTCGTCATCCTAGGTTGACCTAGGTCAACCTACCTATTACCTACCAACTTAGCTTAGACCTAGACCTCCCTAAGTTGATTTAAGATAAACTAGTTTATCAACCTATATTATTTTTAAATTTAGCATAGGTTAACTTAGACATTTTTAGGCTAAAAATTCTTAGGATAATTATGTCACATCTAGTCATATCATAATTGCATATAGTTATACAAACTTGAAGAGGTTACCAACTTGATAAAATATCTTGTAATGACCCTACTTAAACTAACTTGGCAAAAAAACCTAAGCAACTAGGAACCTAAGCAAGCCTACTTAGGTTAACCTACTAGTAAGGGAGGGTAGATGCAAGCTACTATTGCTCAAAAATGGCAAAAATCCTAGTCCCAAAAGTCCATATAAATGGGAAAATAAACATTAGTATGGAAAAAAATGTTAAAAACCAATGTTGAAGGGGCCATATGTGATGATTAATCAATTAAAAAAGGTCATATGAAAGGTTTCCCATCCAATTTTATTTTTTATAATACATGTTAGGGGAGAAAAATATCCATCCAATAACAAATGACCAAGATTGGGACTTTTGAAAATATGGTCCAAATCTAGTCATTCAAAAGTTCATAATTATTTATTGGTTAATTTTTGTTGTAATTTTTCTCAATCCATATATATTTTTTCCATCATGTATCATATAGTGATTCCTTATCAAATATATTGAGATGAAATCATAAAAAAAATTAATTTGAATGTTAATTTTAAACCCAAATTATAATCCATATGTTCACTTTAAAAGTCCATTACTATATGGTTGGTGTATGTTTAATGAATTTCACTCCTTAATAAATATTTTGGTCAAATTGATGATTTTGTAATGCATTTGTGGCATTCGAATAAAGTACACTCTATAAAAACTCCATAAGGACACAAAAAGTGAGCCGCCATAACTTGCACTTACCCAGTAACCTATTATAGGTATATTTAAACATACTAGATGTTGTAAATTTCTTATGTTTAGTTAAATAACTTACAAGGTAGCTTACATTATGAAATAGGTTTTACTAAGTAACCTACATACATAGGTTAACTTAATAGGTATGTTAACTTAAGCTAATGTATTTAGTTAAAAAATCAAGGAGTTATGTGTCACCTTTTCCAAAACAATTATTAATATTGTAGTCATAATTACAAATTAACAATAAATTGTTTAATACACATACACATGCATGTGAATTCATGACTTCAAAAACTTCATGGCACACAAAAAATTATGGCATGCCATGACAAATATTGGTGCCATAAATTCAAGACACAAAAACTTATGGTGTCACAAAAAATCATGGATTGCCATGAAAATTTGTGACACCTTGTTACCAAATGGCATGCCATGTCTTCATCACATGGAAGATTGAATTGTTATTAATTACAGAGGTCAACAATATTTTCAACTAACTAATAAATGAAATTAATTCATCAACTCAATGACATGAATCATGATATGAAGTTAATGTCACAAGTCATGAGGTGTTACTACTATTAATTAACCTTGTTGCCATGTGGCATGCCACATTAGCATTACATGACCATAAGTTGTTATTATTCACCAAAAGTTGCAAGAATCAATGGCATTTGTTATTACCCAATTTGGATGATTAAAAATACATTTTTGAAAATTTAATATTTGTGTAAAAACTATCAAGTCATGATATTGACTACAATCACAAAACCATAATGCCACATGGCACCACAATGTCCTTTAACACTACACAATCATTAACATGAACTTGTAGTTACAATTGTAATAAAAAAAGACAATAGTCGTTTTATTAACCAATTGTAAAACCCAAGATGTGTTGTTGTGTAACAAGCTCATTCGCAAGTTCATTAATGTTTACAACCATTTCAAAGATATTCAAATTGTTGTTTCCATCACTTCTATTAGGAAAAGAATTTTTAGTTTGAAATAATGCTTGCAAATGATGATAAGATCTGAAAAGCATAAAAAACAAGGATCTCTTATTGTATTATTAAACTATGGCAACCCTTTCAATTATTCAAAATTAATAAAATAATATATGAATATCAAACTTTTGAATATAAAATCTAACATTAAAGATAACATATTATGATTGCATATTGTGAGTTCTTCTTTTATCATATTTTGTCAAAAAAGAAGGGAAAGAATCTATGACCACACAAACTCCTTTTTCATGCTCATTATAAGAACTCCCAACAATATTTAAGAATGAATCATGATCAATCCAAGTATCCAAAACAACAAGACAATTCATTTCTTCTTTTAGTTTAAGGCTCATGGATATAATTGCACATTATCTTTTTCTGGTGCACATTATCCTTTTTATAAATATATATGGCCCCCAAAAAATTAGAAATAACACTCCCACTTACTATAGGCCTTTGTTTAAAAGGTTGTTTCTACAAGGGATTTAAAGTCATTGTTCTTTTAGTTTTGGTAGTGGTGATGATTTAATTTTAGTAAAGCATAAACATGAAAGAATGGAAGCAATTACAAGCATTTACAAGTTTTTCATTCATTCTTCTCGAAATGATGCATAGTCCAAAAAAAAATGTTAATGAAGATATGAAAATGTTAATGAAGTCAAATGTCAATTGCTATGTTTGGTTCATTTAAAATCAAAGTGCAATTTGCAATAGATGACCTTGCACAAACAAATTACAACCAGAACATAAACAAAACTCAACAAACTTAAATAAAACATATAAAAAAACTCCTATAAACAATAGTTATAAAAAAAATAGAAATTTATACAAATTAAACAAAATAGAAAAGCTTAACAAATAAACAATCAAAGAGCCTAAACTACAAACCATACAACAAAAGCAAAAGCAATAACCAAAAAACAAACCTTGAGTTGGATCTTATTCATTTAATAGTTCTATTTTCTCTCCATTGTGTGATGGTGCTACTTAAATCTTAATTCTACCTTAATTGATTTACCCCTAACCTAGTGCTTAAGTGAGAATTTAAATCGTCTTATAACTTATTAAGGATTCAAATTTTGAACTAATCTCAAAAGATATTTCTCTCAAAGTAAATAATATTTTTTTTGTAAAGTCGCCCTAAGTTACACCCTTGTTACACCATGTATTTTGAGTCTCACCTTGAGAAGCAACACATCCATAAAGTCACCATGAGTTACAAGGTTTTGGGAAAACACAAGGTGAGTTAGGGTTTGATTATGTTGAATGTCCAACTTTTGGACGATCCATTAATTGAGCAATGGGGGATGTGGGGGTTTGGGGGTGGCAGGGTCAATTCAAGAACTCATAAGGCAAGGGGGGGAGAAGGGGGCATGGATTTTTTCAAACTTAACATTGGGGATATTTGGGGAAGTTTGATTGGAAACAACATATTTTATTATAAACATTTCCTCCAATGGGGACCCCAAGATTAACCCCTTACCCTCTCAAAGGGTTTCTTTATGAAATTTTCAGTAACTTTGGTAGAAAAATAGGTGATGTTTGGAGGGGTTGGGGGATGATTTCTTTTATAATTGGTTTGGGGATCATCGCCTAGGGCATTTTAAAATACCTATCTATCTAGGTGCCTATTTAGGTTAGGGATATATAAACCCAAAAAAACTCAATTTTCTTCTATTTTTGTAAGTGCCATTCCAAAGAAACTATGTTGGCCATAAGAGGGTTATGTTTGGTTTAGGGTTTCAAGTTCATTTTTTTTTCTAGGAAGACCTTATTTCATTCGTGCTCCCAATTTGTTATTTATGAAGTTTATTGCACCTAGTCTTGATTCAAGCTCTTCAAGTAACGACAAGGAGTTCCTTGATGAGATTGATGCCAAACATCAAATTGTAATGTAAACCACAATCACGTGTGTCAACACTTGGGAGTTCTTCACACTAATAGAGTTGGAGGAGGGTGGTGGGCAATCTGTGGACCTTAACATAGGTGTGTGAGATGTCTTAACAAACATGTGGGCCACACCAAGTTTGTTCAAATGCTTGACCAATTTTAGTTTTATTGAGTTTGAGGAGTTGGCACAACTTGTGGTCCCCACCATCATCATGCGAGGTCCATTGGGGGAATCACACCATATTTTTGGGCGATCGTCCAAGTTCACCTTGGAAGTCCGCTTGTTCAATTTCATATTGTATATGAAGCATGATAATGTCACCAAATATGATGCATTCCTATGGAATTGGAGCAAGAGTGTAATAAATGATGATGGCATCTTTATTGCATCTTGCATCAATTTTTCCATTGCCAATGAGATTTGGTGGCCCACTATTGAAAAGCTTTGGGTTTTGGTTACACAACTTCCATACTTCCAAGGTTGCATTATATTTATTGATGGTACTCCCATCAAAATTCGTATGCCTTGGAACAATTTAGCCCATCAAAGTTGGTTTAATGGGTGGAAAAAAATGCATTGCATGAACAACACAATGGTGGTGGACCACCATGGGTTGTTCATATATTTGGACTTCCGGTACCTTAGGTCATTCCATGATGTCAGTATCTTGTGATAATCAAACATTCACGTGAACTAGTGTCAACATTTTGTTCACATTGATGAGTATTTTGAGTACTTGTTGGGTAACCTAGGGTACATGGGCAGGGATATGTTAATGATGCGACGCATTGGTAGGCGTGAGTTGGCATCGAGAGCTAACCTTGTTTCAATTACAATTTATAACAAGATGCATGCATGTTTTTTTTTTTTTAAACCACCATCTCATTTCATCTATATTTAATAGGGTTTAGGACTTTTAAGGTTAGGGCTTACATTTTAGGATTTTGGGTTTGTTTTTAGAATTTCAAGTTTAGATTTAAGTTTTAATGTTTAAGCTTTGGGTCTAGATGTTAAAATTTAAGGTTAAGTTTTAAAGGTTGCAGTTAGGGTTAGGATTAGGGTTTTAGTTTAGGTTTAGGCTTTAAGGTTATGTTTTAAGGTTTAGGGGTTAAAGTAAGGATAAAGGGTTAGGATTTAGGGTTTCGACTTTGGGTCTAAGTCTTAAGGCTAAGTTCTTCGCTTTGGGTTTAGGATTAGGTTTTAAGAACTAATTTGATGTTTAGGTTTTAGGGTTTAATTATAAGGGCTAAAGTTTAGGTTAGGATTAGGGTTTCTGCTTAGGTTTAGGGTTTAAGGTTATGTTTTAGGGTTTAAGGGTTAAGGTTAAGATAAGGGGTTAGATTTAGGGTTTAGAATTTGGGTTTAGGTTTTAAAGTTAAGTTCTTGGCTTTGGGTTTAGGATTAAGTTTTAAGAACTAGTTTTAAATTTAGGTTTTAAAGTTTAGTTATAAGGGTTAGGATTAGGGTTTTTGTTTAGGTTTCGGTTTTAAGGTTATATTATAGGGTTTAGGGCGTTAATGTTACGATAAGGGATTTACAATTTGGGTTTAGGTTTTAAAGGTTAAATTTTTGGGTTTTGGGTTTAGAATTAAATTTTAAGGCTATATTTTTTGCTTAAGTTTTAGGTTTAAGTTTTATCCTGAAATTTTTGGTTAAAGATATATTTTAACTTCAAGTTTTTATGGTTAAGATTTAGTTTTAAATTTTAGGTCAAGTTTAAAATCTGATTTATATTTAGGGTTAAAGGATTTAGAGTTTCAAAGATTTAGATTAAAATTAGGGTTTCATATTGGGGTTTCATATTAGGTTTCATTATTTTGGTGTTCCATATTAGGGTTTCAAAACTTTGAGGTTTCATATTAAGGTTTCAAAAAATTTGTGTTTGGGTTTCAAAAACCAAAAACTAATGTAACTTTTTAAAGTGTTCTTTTAGATTAAGGTTTTCAAATCTTGGACTTAACCATAACAAAAATATTGCAGGTTTCAAGGTTGAGTGGGGTATTGGAGGCTTAAAGTCCAAAAGGAGAAGTTTGATGAAAAGATTTGATTCAACAAAACAAAAATAATAATCTTTTAAGGGCAACAACACTATTAACAAACTTCCTACATAGGTGTCGCCGATACTTCATGATTGAAATCATTGGTGAGCAGTAGGGTTTCAGTAGAGCTAAAAAGTCTAATGATTAAACCTACACATAGAGATTGAATGAACCTCAAGTACAAAGAAAATGAAATTGAAAACTGGAGTAGAGATAAAGAGCCAAGGTTTTGACAACACAAAGCTTCAAAGCTTTGGAGGTTCTTAACCTTTCACATGTTGATGCACTCATGAGATCTAAATCATTAGTATAAGCCCATAAAAAATATGCTTTAAGGTTATGATTATAAACCTTCAAAAATTAATGTTTGCACTCGTCCACATTCAAACCAACTTTCATACTACATTGTCATCAAAACCCTATTTGCTAACTTTCAAACTAGAAAGCTTCCTTCTTAACTACAAAAGATGTTCAATTCATAATATGTTCGAAGTTGGTAAGGATCGGAGAGTCTTTTCCCATTAAGTTGTAGATAAGAAGTTTGAAGTTATCATTGCTTCAAATATACAATTATTTGCAATTGATCCAAGGACTTCAATGAGGCACATAAATGAATATATGGATGGAGTGAATGGGAGTGATGAAGGTTCCTTGCAAAAATATTGCAAGTAGATGGAAGAAGGTCAATTATTGATTATGAAAGCAGAGCTTGCATCTTTGGAAGGAGTGTAGAGCTTTTTGGAACTAGGAAAACAAAAAATGAAAATTCTAAAAAATGATCTCATAGTACCAAAGTTTTGTGCAAGGCTCAACTTGTCGACTAAAGTGCACATTGTAAAAGGATTATAAAAGTAAATAAAATGTAATAGTAGTGCATGACCAACTTTAAATTTCATAGAGCACTATTAGGGTTGGTTTCCTTTCATCATTCCATATGGGAGGGATATTCTTCCAAAAAGAACTCATGTGAAGATCGGGTGGCTTTTCAACCTCACAACTATTGCTTCCATTTTTGTGATTGTGCATCCTATCATGTATTAAGCAATCAATGGATATAGATGTAAGGATTTAGGACTTATACATAAATATCCAAATCATATATGTTTGCAATATGGCTAGAAAACTTAAAAAGTTCTAGGGGAAATAATGCAAAGAACTTAGATTTCAATCACCCACAAGGTTGGGCAACACATTCAAAGGTAAGAGATTGAAGAAGAAATGTAAACCTTAGCTAAAATGATTTTTTCTTTTTGTTGATCAATGTTGCAAAAAAAAAATGAAATAAAGATTTTAATAGGTATGAGAAAGTTTGAAAGAAAAAGATTAGATGGTGTGAGTCAGCTAATCATAAGTTTAAAAAGAGGTTAAATTTTAACAAACTAGAAATATAAAAAGAGGGGGTGAAATATTTGTTGTAATTGAGAGGAGTGAGAAATAGGGATTCTAATGCACCCGCACACTCCTTGAAAGATTCAAATGTGAGTTTGAAAGTGAAAACAATGGAAGAAAAAAAAGTTAGGGTACATTCCTTAGTTCATAACACTTTGGGGGTAGAGGGGCAAGCTAGAATTCTAGGATGGGGATTATGTAGAGTGAGAAGTAGGTCAATTATTCACACATACCTACACAAACCAAACAATAAGTTGGTTAGTGCATGGTTGGAACATTTTTGGTGCATGGACGAGTCACATGCATACACGGACTTATAAAACTCACCACAACCCAAACTTGGGGGAAGCCACCACCTCCCCCCTTATAGTATTCTTTATGATTAGCCACGAGGGCTACATCCAAATGTCATTTTGTTTTAAAACTCCCAAGTTGGGAGTCCCGAAATTTTTAAAATTGGGATTCCCAGCACTTTGGAAAGCCATAACTTATTGTGAAATCCTCATATTGAGGTGAGGTTTAAACAAAAGCTATAGCCCTCATTGAGAGCTTTCTAGCAATGTATGGCACACCACTTACACACACGTAATTCAGGGCGATTCCCGACTTTTGGTGGGCGTTAGTCAAATTGGCATTTTGACTCATGGCCCTTCTTTTGGCCATAACTTGTGTTTTAAATACTCAAATGGGTCATGTGAGCCATTTTAAACATTGAAGTTTCAAGAACTTTCCAATGGTATAAAAAACTTTCTAATCCAATGTGTTTTGACCCCTGAAATACCTTTTTGAAAATTTGGAACTCCATAGGGATTCTAACTCTAGATACAACAAAAGGTGTCCTTGTACACCAAGTGATTTCAATGGATTTTGAGTGAATTCACTGGTTGTAGTGAATGAGGACTAGTGAAGAAGTAGTAAATTCATTAGTCTAGTGAACTAGGATTAGTGAACTACACCCACATTTTGTAGTAGTGTCCCAAAGTGGACGTCCACTTGGGAGTGTGTGGGTTTAATCCTAGGAATGCAAATGTGAGTCCCAAGTTGCACTTTCATCCTGCACCTTTCCATGCTTTTGTATTGGCCGCAAGCCCAAAGCTAGGGTTGTGACGGATTTTGACAAATTGGCGAGAGAAAAAAAACTTATGATAGACTAGAATAGAAGACAAAAGGTGAAATTTTGACAAGCTTGAAAAAATGAAAGAGTGAGAGAGAAGTTTGAGGTGGTGTGAATGGGCTTGAATATGCTAACATTGACTACACGTAGAGAAAGAATGAAAGAGAGGTTAATTTTAGCAAACTAGAAAGAGAGAGAGGGGGGATGAAATAATGACATGATTGAGAGGAATGAAAGAAAGGGATTTTGACAGGCTAGAGATAGAGAAAGGGGGGTTCTGATAGACTAGAGAGAAAGATAGAGGATGAAATTTTAACAAGCTTGAAAGAATGAAATAGTGAAAAAGAAGCTTGAGGCGGTGTAAATGGGCTCAAATATGTTGACATTGAATGCAAATAAAAAGAGTGTGAGAAAAAGGATAAGTTTTGATAGATTAAAGAAAGAGAGGGGGGAGGGAAAATGATGTAATTGAGAGGAATGAAAGAGAGGGATTCTGACAAACTAAAGAAAAAGAGAAAGGGGTTTTAATAGACTACAAAGAAAGACAAAAAAAATGATGAGATTCTAATAGAGTTAACAAAGGATGAGGATGAAATTTTGATAGAGTCTACTAAATGGAGGTCTAGAAAGAGAGTGAGAAAGAGATGACAAGTTTTAACAAATTAAAAAGAAAGAGCTTCTGGTAGACTAAAGAAAGGATGAGATTTTGACACAATTAAAATAGTGAGAAAATTTGGAATTCTGACAAACTAGAGAGAGAAAGAAAACAAAGAAAAGAAAAGAAAAGAAATATTCTTGCTAGTTAAGGAGATAGGAAGCTAATTTACTTAGAAATAAAAATACTACAAGTTGAATTGAAAGAAAAATTTGGCATTTGATCATAGGTTACAAAACTTATAGGTGGAATACATCATGGGTTTATTGTGGGGTTGGTGGGATATGTGTGCTACTATACATGTTAGTTTCAAAATCAAAATTGGATGATAGGGGAATGGGTTCAACTAAGTTTTAGTGTTCCATGAACTTTTGCATAGTTCAAAGTTCACCTTCAAACCGCATTTTGAGGGATTGCCTTGGGGTATGATTAGTGGCTACATGTCGGAGGTAATTATGATTTATTTTAACTACCTCCAATGCGTTCCAAGGGACATTCTCACCCAGAATGAGAAACCAAGGTTTGTTTATTCAATGAAGTTGCCAAAACATTGACGGGGTCAATGGCAAGAAAGTGAAAATGTGTGCAAGTATTATGGAATCTAGGAAAGGAAGCAACAATGTACACTTTGTTTCCAAGCATGTTTCCAAGAACGGGTTTTGGGTACACACAAGTTCATTGGGTTTTTGGGTTAGGTTAAGGTTTGTAAAATAGTATGAAGTAGTGGCTTTCTTGTGGGATTGATCTAATTGTGTTTCAACTAGGGTTTGCATAAGCTTACATACTTTGCAACAAAAAGTGCAAAGAGATGAAACAAACATGGAAAAAGACCACACACTAAACCAAAATGTTTCCCAAATTGTGAAGCTTTTTACACAATCATAGAAAACCTCATCTTTGTCTACGATGACCATGGTTCTAGTAAGCTAACCTTAACCTAGCAAGTGAGTTGCAATGAAACTTGCGTGATTATAAATGACACTACGGAGCTTCCTTTTGTCAATAGTCTTCTTGCACGATGATGATGGTGAATGGGGTGCAAGTAGGCCTTTGAGGGTTTTTAGCTCGTTTTGTTGCTTTGACCTCTCATCAATTCAAAGTTTATACACCTAACCCATTCATTCAAGACCTTCACATTCACTCATTTAGAAATTTTACATTTCGCACTTGCAACTTGAACCCTCACACTTGCAGCTTCAAGCATTTCTCACTCACTGTAGCCATCATTCACTCAAAAACTCTACACCTCACATTCATAGCTTGAACCTTCACATTTGCAACTTGAAACATTTCTCATTCATAGATGAAGTTGCTACTTTGTCAAGGCATAAGACAAATAAAAACCCTACTATCAAGGTGCACGAGACGGAAACATAAAAACATATGGTGAAATTCAAGGAAGCATCAAAATCGGTGCATTTTCAAATTTCACCTTGTATTTTTATCCTTTGTTTTTTACTCACCTTGGCTTTTTGACTGCACCTTGAATTTTGGTGACTTTATAGATAAATTTAATGTGTCGAATGGGTATCAACTTGGGAACCATTGTGGTTAATACTCATTGGTTCTTTTGGAAAGAACTGAACACTACTTAGTTCTAGATTTTGGTTAAATACCTAACCAATAGTCATTCAGACTTCAAACAAAAAACTTTCCTTACTAAATTTAGAACTTCTCATCTAGATTGGTATACTTTTATGGAACATGCCCATCCATTGTATGTTCACATATTATTCCCACATGTAATTCAATGTCGAGTCAAATTTGAGCCAAAAAAAATTCTCAAATCCAGCACACCAATGCATAGTCTCTTCCCTATGGGGAGAGCCAAAATTAGAACAATACTAAGTGACTTTTCATTCACTGGCCGTCATCTTGCATGGTACAATGTGAGGTTGTTGGTATTAGGTTCATTTAAAACCTACACAGCCACACAGTTGCCAACTTTATAGATTGGTTGGGAGGTGTGAAGAAATTATTTGGACATGCAAATTAGTTGAGAGCCATGCATTATGTTGGGTTTATAATCAATTATCTTGTACTAGGAGACAAGGAAAACATAGTTCTCAAAATTCAAACATGACAAAGAGAGGCAACACTAGATAACAAGTGGGGTTCTCTAGGGATAAAGAGCCTTTCTAGAGAGGTATGACACAAAACACTAGCATTCATCATTCATCAACAAAGGTCATAATGAGATATGAAGAAACCCATGCCCCACTCTCCTTTCCTCTTGAAATATGTTATGAAGAAAGAGACATGTAATAGGGATTCCCCATGAAAAGGGAAGACAACACCCATGATGAGATTTTGACCTCAAGATGACAAAAGGTCTTAGAATTCAAACTAACAATGAACTATAATTGATTGTTCTCATAGAAAAGGAGGGTTGTGAGAAAGGCCTTAGGCTCCAAACCAAATCATGTCATGCCAAGCTTGACATATTTGTATGCAAGTGACCACATACAATGTGATCTCTATGGCCTTTTTGTTTTTTGTAAAAGGTAAGTACATATTTTGTAATTATTTTGTGTGAAGTGTTTAAGAGTTGACATGTTCTCAAAAGCCAACACCTATATGCACTCTTTGGGGCTCTCACATTATTTTGTATTATGTTTCCCAATCTTCACCCATAAATATGAAAAATGGGACAATATAAAGAGGAGAGAGTATTTCAATACAACTACCTCGACCAATCATTGTCATCCATCATTCAGGAGCAATCATTTTGATGTGAAGTACTTTTTAGAAGCATTGCATCTTGTGCACATTTGTCAAAGTTATTGAATGTCTTCGCCACGAATGACTATATTTTCATTCAAAACATGCTACCATACCTACAACTGATGTTCAACACTTCTTTGCCATCTATTCATTTATTTTAAAGGACAAGGTTAGGCAGTTTCAAATTTAATTTTCCAGAATTTTAACAGTTGATTCCATTGTTAAACTGTTTAATTTGTGTTTATTTCTGTAGTGTAAACAATTTGTTGTCTATTTGTAATAGTAACCCAATGCTTGGCAAAACTTAATGTTTTTAAACAAGTTGGGGGTTCAATTCTCAACAATTTCAACAAATAGCAATAATTACTTTTTGTCACATTGACAAGAGCTCAACATGGTAATTGGTTTTCTTATCTTTCCTGAATTATTATTTCTCTCTCTCTCTCTCTCTCTCTATATATATATATATATTTAAAAATATAAAATATAAAAATATAAAGGTGTCTAAAGTACATGTGTGTCAGGTTGCATACCAGGTTCACATGGGCTTAAATTGTCCTGCAACCCGGGCTGGCAAGTGGGGATTTTAAAATTTTATTCCTAATTCTTTTATAAAATTGTAAGTAATATAGAAATAGCTTTCTTTTGAGTCTGCATTGTGGCATGCTCTGGTCAGTCCTTGGGTCAATTTTGGGTTTTGGGCCAGTTCCAGATTAGGTTCTTGGTCAAGTTCCCAGTTAGGAGATTTCAGCTGCTGAATTTTGGTACATTATTGGAACTGGAACCTCAAGCCGCAAAATATATTACCTTACCCAAGGGTCAGTTTCCTCATTAAATAATCCTTAAAATAGGGAAACAAATTTTCATGAAAACATGAAGCAAAGCTGCAGAAAATTAGCATATATAATTATCACAAGCTAGAATGTGAATAATCTGAATAAATTCATTCCTGACTCTTGACTCCTCATATGACAATATCATAGTAGAGCATGGAATGATAGTAAAATTGAAATTTATGAAAATGAATTAATTTTTTGAATTTTTTTTTTCCAGTTTATCAATGTGGAAGTTGACTCCGAGCTATGGTCATACAGGTTTTGGGTTTTTTAGATAAGTAAGTATTTCATATTTATTTTTTGTATTTTTCTTGGTCTGAATGGTATTTAGTTTTTTGACAAGTTTGTACAAGTATATTGTACTTCTTGGTTAGGTTTTTAGTTGGTTGTAGAACACAACTGGGGTATGTACACAATCTCTACTCTTGGACTAGGTGTATGTAAACCTAGCTTGATTTTGTTTGATTTTCTGAAACTGGAATAAGCTATTGTTTTGTTTTATTTTCTTCAAAAATAACTTGAAGCAAAATGTTAATCTATTTTGAAAATTCCCAACTAACCGGAACCAAAGGTTATTTTATTTTGAAAAATTCCCAAAAAAGAACGATCCAGAGGTTCTAGTTTCTACAATTCTGAAAATATTCCCAAAAAGAAAACTTGGACCATACATAATTGTATTCTTAAAATTAAGTCTCTTTTCATTTGTGGGATGACTTAGAGCAGCTCCATTGGTAGGCAACAGCAAAATGGTGTACTAAATTGTACTTTGGAAGAAGTACAACCATCAAATAGTGTGAAAACGGGTTTGATCACTTTTTTTTTATTTGGTTTTTTTTGTTTTATGTCATAAACACGTTTATGAAATACAATTGATAACCCATTTTAATGAAATTATAATCATTTAGTTGGTTATTAAAATTTGAAAATTCAATACCTGGCCCATAAGGGTCTTGTAGGTTGTTTGGATGTTACATAATAGGTAGGTTGATTCATAATCAGTTTAAAAAAAATCAATAATCACTAGGTAGGTTGTTAATAATCTTATTGATAATTGGGTGGATAACTAGATGTTTCAACATTGGGGTACCTAGACCATTGTTGGCTGGTTATTACTTTTTTCATAAGGATTGTTCACACATAGGGGTAATGGTGTCAATAACATTAATCTAATAACATTAGTCACAATACATAGGTTTTGGTTGATAAGTAGAGAACGTGGCAATATGACATGGCTCACTATTTTAAGCACTAATGTTTGTGTTAACCATTCTTGTTAAATTATTGCAATGTTTTTTGAAATCTACAAAATTCATAGATTTTCTCTATTATGGTTGGCAATAACTTATTAGCATGAAATCACATCCTATACACCAATTTTTACATTTAGTTCTTAGTTTCCCTTGTGAGTCTATCATTAGTTCCTTTATTTGTGAGCATCATGGACACCTGTACCATATTATTTGTGCACGTTTGCAACATCATGAGCACTTGCATTTGCAATCTTTGCACACATCTACAACATCATGAATGTTTATGTTTACAACATTTGTGAGCCTTTGCAACATCTACATGTGTTTGTAGCCTTTAGATATGAGTACCATTGTGCATTTGTTGTGTGAACTTCATGATAAGATATTCATCATTTTTTGAAAGGAAGTTGAAAATCTCAACTTCATTTGTCATCTTCCCTTTTGAACATCTACATAGGAGCTAGATTGTAATGATCAATCAATGACCATTTGCATAAGAGTTAGAACATGAGACAATCACAATTTCACGAAAATGTCAAAAGAATTGTCAATGTGTGGTGAATCAATCCATGATTTCATAGAACTATTGGAAACAAAGAATTCTCTAAAATTGAAGAAAAATCCAAGCAAAACCATTTTTCAATTGTTTATTGAACTTCTATTTCTTCTAGGGAATGCCTATACACACACAATATTTTTATGGCAATTGATGAATTAAAGTTTCAAGGTTATTGTGTATGGTACCACTTATGCCATCAACATGTGCACATTGAGGATAATCACAATATCAAAATCACCCACAACAATGTTGAAAGGTTCGAGCAAGGAAAAAATTGAAAAAATAAAATCATGGGTAAGGTGTGCAACTTTTTATATCAACTTTTAAGGAAAGACCACTATCTTTTGCTTACAAAAAAATCCATTTTTACATTTTTAACAAAATTATGCACCACAATCATGGACATTTTGTCTATCTATGGTCGTATTGTGTTTAAATAGTCCTATGTGTCATAAACATGAAGTTCCTTGGGGATGTCCTCATACAACAAATGTTTGGCATATTGACAACATCTTTCACACACACATGACAAATATTTGAAGGTGGGTACAAAAATGAGTGGACCAACTGGCTACAAAAAATTATAAATTTTTTAGTCCAAAACAAAGGTTTTTTGTGGGTAAGTTTGAATTACAAAGGTTTTTCATTGGTTCCTTGGGCATTTTTCCATTTAATCCAAAGCCCATTTAGAGGTTCTTTTCTTAACACATAGGCATTTGAAAATAATCCAAATAATAATAATAATAATATTTTTATGAACTTTTGAAAAAACCCTTAGATTTTTTAGCTTGTTCAAAAGTTCATAGGTAAAATCTTACAAATGCCATCCTGCAAAAAATTCAAACCTAGTTGTTTTAATATGTTATTTAACCAAAATCAAGTCCCTAACCTACACATCATACATGATTGGACCATTTCAAAGTCCATATAAAAAATTGTTCTCAAGATTATAGTCCATAATGTTTGATTTTGAAAGTCCATATCTTTTGTGTTTTTTTAATTATGGAAATTTAATAAATGGAATAGATACATATTCAAGTTGGCATCTTTAAATGAAGTCCCTATAGAATTTTTAAAAAACATTTACCTATCAAATATGGTCATTGAAGAATGATAAGTATTTTCCAGAATTTTTCAAAAAGTCCAAAAATTGGTCCTCTCATTTTTGCAACCACCCTTAACCTTTTCTAAGTTCTTAAGTGTATGGTGGTCAATTTATCTACCTTAAAGCTACATACTTTTGTCGTTCCTTTTCATTAGGATTTATTTCATATCATTTGTCAACAGGTTCAACTTTGTGAATATATAGGTAGGTGAAAGAATGGATCACTCATGCTCTACAGTTTAAACATTCAAAGTGCATGAACCATATGCAATGATCCAATCAGAAAGGCTTGTACCATTGAAATAAATCATCCATCCAACCTACTTATCTATCTAAGCCTATTTATACCCACATACATATCTTAAGCTTAGCTACCTAACTATCTAATTACCTACTTATTTATCTACCAATTTAATGTATGCTAGGTTGCATATTTTGTCCTAGCTTACATTAGGATAATTGCCTACCTTGCCTTAACCTAACTTAGACTAAGTAGTTGTCATGATTATATTATTTGTTATTATAAAAATTTAAATCATTAAGTATTGCCACATGTATATCACCTAGTGGACAATCTTTATCCAAGTCCAATGGATAGATTTTTGCCATTTGTATACATCCTAATTCTTTGTCATATGTGATTACACATTTTAGTTATAAATCCAATTGCAAATTTTAGATAGGCATATGCACTACACATGTTAGTCATGAAAACTAATTTCAAATAGCCATGCCATGTTGGATGAATAAAAAGCTGGTGTTAGTTGCATATTGATGTGACTATCTTTTCGACCGGGTGCCACATATTATTTTCTACAACTGAAATTCTATTAAACTTGTCCAAGGTAATTAGACATTATAGCAAGTCACATGTGTCATAAATGATAAAAAATGAGTCGTAAAATTAGTCGTTAACAAATTTCTTGTAATGATAAAAATAAGAGTAAAAATATTTTTATTTCTAGTATGTGTAATAATAGTAAAGTTGAAAGTGAACAATAATAATAATTGAAAGCGAGCAAGAGTAATGACTTGGAGTGAATAACACTAACAACTAAAAGCAATTGACTTTTGAAAAAACTAAATTCAACTAAAAGCAACATTAATATTCGTTGACAATAACAATTATAAAGAGTGTGAGCTCATAGATTTTTTTAAAAATTAAATTATAAAGTGCGTGCAACAAAACATATGCAAACAAACAATTATAAAAAAAATTATGGAATGTAAATTCAACTAATTTTTTTGAAAGGAAGAGTAAAGGAACCTTACATGGAGTCCATGTTGACAACATTAATCAAAAGTGAACAAAAACAACTAAAAGTAATCAACATTGAAAAAAACAAAACTCAACTAACATTAAGCATAGATATACAAAAATCCTTTAAGCACATCATTCATAAAAAGGAGAGAAAAAAACATCTACAACGAGAAAGAAGGAGAGAATTGAACATTTGCAAATGGAAAGAAGTAAGTGGAGAGGAATGCAAAGCTTGTAGCTAAAAATAATCGACCATTACAACCAAAAGGAGTTGTAAACAATGTTGATGTGACTTGTTGTTATAATGATAGCTCCACAACGTTTGAACAATGGTAGGGTTTTGAGCAAATAAGCAATTGTAATGATAACTTGGCAACTCTTGAATAATGGCAAGGTTTTGAACAAATAGGTACATTGATAAGGTCGTAGTTGGGTAAAGTATGAATGAAAGTAGGTTGGGTGAATATGGCTTATATGTTCATGTTTATTTTTGATAAATGGTTAAAAGTAAATGATGGTACCTAACATTACTACTACATTTATGTGTGGATAAATTAATAATTGGCTAGGATAGGTATCAACATTGAATATTTTGGATTTAAAAAAAAAAAATCAATTTCACTATGAAAGTAAAACCCATAGTTAATAATTTAGTTGGTTAATTTTATGATAATAATAACTACATATTATGCATAAAGGTTGGTTTTCAAATACTTACCTAGAGAAGGTCCACTTAATATAGTACGGTACGTTTTAGGGTTTTGTTTCACTAGGAGAAAATATAATTCTACAATTGCATTGAATACAACTATTGTTTAGTTCCACATAAGTCAAGTCATAAGTGAAATAGTTACAAAAACCATGACGTAAAAAAACCAATCAACAAGGGGGCACGAAGTCCACAATCACCACATTTGAGTCCTTACATATAATTTGAAATGAAATTCAATACGAGCCATTCAATTTTTTTCCATTTTAATTAGTTGACAAGTTCACTTTATTTACTTAAAAAATCTACAATTAAAAATTGGTTTTATTTTATTTTAAAATAATTACATACCTATCTTTATAATCAAGTTATTGTTCTATAACCACCTGTTGATTAACAATTTGATAATCATATTATTCATTATAGATCTCCAAGAAAAGAGTACCTTGCATAAAGTAATATCATGAGTCCAAAAGCAAGCCATCATATCTTATTTTTGCCCCACATGAAGGTAAGTTAGTCTTTAACCCTAATGTTAGTAGTGTTAACATGATGCTTAGTGATAACACCAAGTGTGATTGGGAAAAAAAGAGCAACTCCACCCATAATTGGCATGTGGCCTTGGCAATAATATTTTTCTCATTCAAGAATACTTGTTTATTGACTTCAAGCCCCACCCATAACCATGGACCTATGACAATAAAAGGTTTTTTCCTTTTAGGGGAGGGGGGAATGAGATTTTTTGAAATTTGGTGTTCTCAATGTGTTCATATGGTTTTAATCATGTTCTCAGCAAGTTCTCAATTATCATAACCACACGTATTTAATACACGTTTAATGATATAATAGAGACAAAAATTCTATGAGGTTGGGAATGGAAATAGCAAGAGCTTAATTATGAGGTTGTAGCCTGTAGGAGCTATTAGAACCTCTGCTTGGGAGGACACAAGGGAACTTGAGGAAGAAATCAAGAGCCTCACTGGGAATCTGATTGGAACATGGTGGAAACACCTAAATTCCAAAAAGATCTCAAACATCCCCTCCCCCCTCTCTTCAACCCCAAAAGAGAAGAACAGGGACTTCCTGGGTGCATGTTGAAGCATATCTCATTGGCTGCCTGAATTTTCTTTTCTTAAAAGTGTTCATCACCATTTTTGGAGTAGGCTAATACGCCTTCCGAAGAGGAAGAGGGTGGGTCTCTATTAATAATAATGTACAGAAGTAGTAGCTACATGAGTTAAACTAGGTATGGTTTTTCTTCGTTGTTGGGCATGTGTATGAGGGAGAGAGGGCCAAAACGCTGGGCTTGGCGACTCAGGCCGGCTTTCTAGATCAGCGGCGCGACGTGAGCGCGCTGCTGCTAAGAATGTGGTGTGCTCGCAGCTAGCTTGTGAGTTTTTGGAATGAAGATGATATTAACAGGACAGCAACCGCTTTTTATTGTCGAACACGAGGATGTAGCATGCCTGCAGCCAACAGAGCAAAGCAGACCAAGTTTGTGCAGCTGCCACCACCCCAGATGCTTTCCCAGCATTCTGCTTCCTCTAATGCTACCAAGTGTAATCAATTCAAAATAAACTGTAGCCGAAAAGCCAACTAAATATCAAATGGGTATTATCTTGCTACTTAATTATGAATGGGACAGAATCAGCTGTTTTTTTGGTGGCGAATTTTCTCCACTGTACCCAAAAAAATTTGAGAAAAAGAAGAGTCGGTCACGATTTCCTTAGTTTTTGAAAAAAATCTCCAAAAAAACGAATTAAAAGAACGACCAAAATGCACCACAATTACCTACAACATGAGAGCAGAGTTCTTCTTAAAAAGGAATTTTCGTCATTTGGCGAATTCTCCCAGAAAAGAGATTGTCAAAATCACCATGTTTCTAGACATTGTTCAAGCAAGGCAGCCAGGATGATATAAAAGGATTTTAATAAATTTCTACTTTCATAACTGGTCTATAGTCAAATGTGACTAAATCTCCTTGTGGATGATTGCCAATGTGACAACATCAAAAAATTGGAAAAAAAAAAGCACTGCATGGGAGGGTGCTTAAGATTTTTCTACTTTCATATTTTGAATATCACCAAATTTGACTGAATACTCTTGTGGATCACACAGTTTGTAGCAGCACTAAACAGCGTGATCAATACTGCAAGAACATTGACAGATCTACACAGTCACATGATGACTGCGAGATTAGAGTTTGAGCAATTGGGACAAGTACGTAACTGGATCAAGAGTTGCTGGTCACTAACTAAATATGAAGGATTTTTAGAGATGCTAAATATTATCAGCCTGGTCATACTGATTGTCCAGTTTATTTTTTTCTGAAATTTTTCGTCATTTTAGTATCAAGAGAATTGGGAAAATTTTGGTTTTTTCAAAGTAAATTCGACTCATTTTGCTACTTTTTTTGGAAAATTGAGAAAAAAAAACCCTGATTTGATCATATACCATTTTTGATTTGTTTTTATGAGAGATTTGTAACATTGAAACCTTTCAGTCCCACGCAAAGCAGGCATCCCCCGGATCTTCCTGAGGTTCTGTCCAGGCTGTTCCAGCCAACAAAATATGCTCCAGAAGAGACATTGGTAGCAATTTTTTTGCAACTTGGAGCTTGCAAAATTGGCACTTCCACTTCTGGGACTAGAGGTCTATAAATGGGAAGCAGCTACAGTCCAGGCGCCCAGGGTGAGTAGACTAGTGTAGTCACAGGGTTGGTTTTCTCCCTGCTTGAGCTTCCAACTGGTTTGATCATATCCAGGCTTTGAGCTCTCCTTCCACTATAAGGCTTTTAACTGGCTTGATGTCGAAAGACGACCCAATTTGTTGGTTTTCTTCTTCCAAGCTCATGATCTCTGGAGCAGCAGAGATTGTTGTTGCATTGTTGCAGGGAGCTGCAGCTGCTTCTGTAACTAACTAGTGGATGCATTTCCGTGATCAGCTCTTCAGCTCTTTCTCACTGCATTTGTGTCGTGATTTGTAGCCCTCTCAGGAGCTGTGATTCTTCCAGAGGGCACTTTAGTCTCTTCTCTTCTAGAGATCCCTTTAGTGCCAATACTAGACATTGCCGTGATCTCTCAAACCGGAACAATGTCTTACTACGGTTCTAGTATACTCGCATCCTACATTGTGTAGTGCCAATTTTGTTTTCCTGCAGTTGATCTCCCTGAGCTAGAATTTGAAGCTCTCATCAATGTCTGATTTATTTGCAGAGTAGTGACAGCTTCTCTTTTGCTCTGCATCAAAACTAGGCACCAGCTAGTTGTTTCCAAGCCGCATTTCTTGTCATCATATTATATATAAAATAGTTATATATCTAGATCAGTAATATGAAATCAATATGTAGCGATATCAGATGTCTCAAAGGACTCATCGACTCAACGTCAAGGATGAGGCGTCGAAGGCCGGCTACAGTAAGCAAGTTCTTCGTTGGATCAAAATTGGCGCTTACAGTAATAATTTTAGTACTAGTGCAGACATCAATAGTGCTCAAGCAAGCGGAAGGACAAAATGTGTCGAATATTACTACCGGAGGAGGGATCTGGGAGCTATTATTGACGAACGCGGGTATACCATCCATGCACTCCGCTGTCACTCGCTATGGCTCTGTGGTTCTCCTCGACCACACTAATGTTGGCGCCGAGAACATCACCCTTCCAGGTACTGCTGCATATAACCAGCAAAGTCTATGAGTCCTCACCTCCAAACACTTATTATTTTTTCCTCCTCCCCTTTTTTGAATCGGTTTCAAAGTTCTAGTGCTTGCCAGTAGGTGTCAGCCGTGCATCTGGACAAAGGGAAGCAGCTATTGCGTCCTAGCTGCTAGTCCCATGAGTACTGAAGATCTATGATCACACTCAGTCAGAGTTGTTGACAAACAATTAGAGCCCTAATTCTTAGAGTCCCTTTCCACTAGGCTGCTGTGATCACGGTTACACAAATTGTGCTGTGATCAAGCAGCCTAATGGAAGCCACTGACAAAGAGCCTTCTATCTTGCTGCAAGGCAGTCCCTTTCCATTGGGAGAGCTGCAAGTGCGTTGAAAATATGTAGATACCCACGTTAGGAACACTGGGAACACATATGTTCATGAAAAGAAGACATATGTCAATTTATGATGAGTCACAGTTTGGGTTACAGTTCTCACAGCTCCTGCAATTGATCAATCTTGACCGGTAGAGCCGTGAAATAACTCGCAGATAGTTGAAAAAACATAATGGAAAGCAAGATTGTGATCAGAGGCTCAGTCTAATGGAAAGATGTCCTTAAAAGAGATCATGTGCTTGTGTAGATAGCAAAACTAGTCACTCTTCTATTCTTCACCGAAGTCTCTGCAGGACAATGGTGGCAGCTGATTTAGCACCGAGGAATTGGAATGTTACGACATAATTTTTGTACGAAACTCTAGCGAACAGTACTTATATGATGATCCTTTCTGCACAATCAACTCACGAGAGGTGCTAATTTCTGGCCGGTGCATATTCCGCGGTACGTACTACGTACCCATATTATAGGTGGCAAGTGTCGTAACACAACGTACGACCTGGTGCTCAAGGAGGATTGTTACGCACATTCTGTGCTGTATTCGCCCACCACAAACACTGTTCGCCCTCTTACCATCCTCACAGACACGTGGTGCTCAGCAGGACAGTTTGTTTCCGACGGTTCTCTTGTCCAAACTGGTGGAGGCTATGAAGGTCAACAGAAAGTGAGGTGATCAATCGTCTGGGCTCCACTCTCATCTGAATGTAAATTTGTACGTGCAGTACGAGGTCCTAGTGTGCAGGTTTGCACCTGATACAAGGTTTTGCTTTCGAGGACGAAGAAGTCATTCCCTGCAAAATCCTTGTTACTATCGATTGTGAGCTCAAGAGTTGATCACATCTGAGAGGTCCTTTACAGAGTTCCGGCTACCTCTTCTCGTTGATCAAAACTTGATCCGTAACTTGTCCTAACTTCCAGTTTTTGGCTACCTGTTTTTAGACTCAACGATCTCTCTGATCCCCTCTGCAGGATATTCAAGCCTTGTTCAACCAACCAGGTCTGTGACTGGGTGGAGTCGACCACCCAAACCTTACAATTTCCAAGATGGTACACAACCAACCAGCTTCTACCGGATGGACGACAAATTCTGGTGGGAGGCAAAGCTGCCTTCACCGTGGAGTTCTTGCCATCAAACAATGAAGGGCTGGTGGAACTCCCTTTCCTGCAGCAGACAAACGACTTCGAAGATGACAACTGGTACCCTTTTGTACATTTGCTCCCCACTGGAAACCTGTACATTTTTGCTAACAGGGACTCCATCATCTATAACTACAAGACCAACACTGTGGTGAAGCAATTCCCTCAGATTCCAGGCAACCCCAGGAACTATCCGTCAGCAGGATCGTCAGTGATGCTACCACTGACCTACTCTGATGGATATGTTGGGGTTCAAATACTGGTTTGTGGTGGTGCTCAGCTTGGAGCTTATGTAAACCACACTAGTCAACCAGGTTGTTCTAGTACTTGTGGGAAGATCACTGTAACCGACCCCAACCCTGTTTGGGCAATGGAGACGATGCCTATTCCAAGGTGCATGGGAGATATGATCCTTCTTCCTGATCAAAATGTTCTCATCATCAATGGTGCACAAAATGGTACAATTCCTTCACTATTTGTGGGTCACACCAGAACCAAATTCCTGATCTCCATTCCTTATCCATTCAGATTACATGATAATCATCAAGGACCTAGTCAAGGATTCAAGGTCCAGTTGTCATAACGTATATATTTCTCTCTTAGTTTTCTTTGCTGGGTTGCTTTCTAGGGCTCACATCTTGGAATCCTCAATGAGTCACATGTGACAAATTGCAAAAGACAGTTTTTTTTCAAGAGAATCAGAACATAATTTGCATGAAATGCTTGAGATCAGAGGGAGAGGGAATTTCCTACTGAAGAAGATTTTGAGAGATGTCGATGAGTAAGTTGATATATGTAATTAAGTTGTGCTTGTGGAGCTTGCAGGTTCTCAGGGCTGGGGATATGCTTCAGTGCCAGCCTTCAACCCAGTGTTGTACCAAACGTATAATAACCAGTCCAGATTTCTGATTTTTGAACCCACCACTACTCCTCGCATGTATCACTCCACTGCCAACCTTTTGCAGGTATGAACTCTTAACTCAGCTGGCATAATTTAATCCAGGCTGCACTCCAATTTAGGGTTTGATCACAGAGAATGTTAATCCCTGCACTGCAGTAGTTTACGGTTTAATCAGAGATAATAAATAATCCCTGTACTCCGGATTCTCTATTTTTAGACGTTTGTATCAACTTCATGCACAAGTCTATCTTAAGTTCAGAGACGAAAATGTTGGGACCACGTAAAATAACTCATGATCACTGGCCAAATTAATTAGGTCTTGATCATACACTTAGAGAAGTTTTTTTGAGTTGGCTAATGATTCTTGGTCATTGTTGTTCAGGATGGGAGGATACTGTTAGCTGGAAGCAACTCACACCAGTACAACACTTTTAGAAACACACCATTCCCAACAGTACTCAGCTTGGAAGCTTTCTCTCCCCCTTACATTGTGGATGTAGATCAAAGGACTATTATCCAAATCCTCCCAGCTCAGATTTCTTACCAGCAGTCTTTTGGTATCACATTCTGGGATCCGAACCCAGGAGCTCCAACAGTCACTCTTTCCGTGGTTCTCACAAGTGCTCCGTTTGTCACCCATTCTTTTGCACAGGGACAGCGGCTTTTGGTTTTAGACATTGTGAATGCCACAGTTCCGTCGCACATTACTCGAAAAAAAAGCATCACTGTCATGGCTCCTCCAAATTCTGCAGTGGCTCCACCAGCCTACTACATGTTGTGGCTTCTCAAGAATGGTGCCCCCAGCATAGCCAGATGGGTCCAAGTTCTCCAAGCTTGAAATTTAGTTCCAAGCTTAGATTTACCTAAGTAGAACAGATTGAAATCTACAGAAGACTTAGTACAGAGTGCCATGATATTGATTTGGATTAGTTTAGTTGATTATATTACGTGGTCAAAGAAGCAAGATTTAGACTTAAAAGGGTTTTTGTGCAAAAGATTAAAATTTAGGGAAGCAGTAGAGGGCAGCCTGATATTGATTTGGACTAGTTTAGTTGATTATGGTGGGTGGTAGAAGAAGCAAGAAAGATTAGTTTAGGCTTTTGTGCAAATAAGTCCAACAATACTGTCAGGGCTTCATTTGCAAAAAGAAGCTCAATGACAGCAGAAAGGTTCAAGCAGAGCTACCACCTCATGCTAGGCCCCTGATTTTGGGATTGCCCCACCCAGGTCCACAGTACTTACATCATAAGGAACCCTTCAACTTCCATCACAAACTTGTGTCATCATAATAGCATATATGAATCAATGTGTTGATATCAATGAAAACCCAAAACTCACAAAAGATAAAACATTACATCTTGACACATGCGATATTGTATTTAATGTAAGTACTCAATAAATGATTGGATAAGATGTGTTAATTTACATAGGATTTGAATCACATTTTTGGGTAGTAATCGCCCTTCTTACACAAACTATATGATCTATGTATATTGCATATTCAAGGGCTCCCCGTAGAAGCAAGGAGTATTTGCATTTCTCAGTTGCACTATTGAGCAACCATCTTGTTTGCATATTCTCTGAAGTTCATGGTGTCAGGCATAGAAGGTAGACAAGTTGGATTGTTTGTTGCTTTACAAGTGTTATCAATCTTACGTACAAATTTTACATTCAGGTTGGTTTGTTTATGAAGGTATAAACATTGGAAACTTCTCACACCACAATTACAAGCATAGTTGAAACCAGGGTTGTCAAAACTGACGTGAAACATTACATTTGTGTTACATATCATGTTGGTGTCACATTAATTTTTGAGTCAACACTAACACCTAGATTGCTGCTCCTTGAATTTTATTTTTTTTCACTTTGCATGTAAGATTGTGAAACTAATTATTGGGTTTATTTATTGTGTTTCCAAGGCAATGTTTGTTAAAGTGAGAAGAGTCCTCACATTTTTTGTACTTGAAAAAAATTAGACTATCAAGATGGGAACTAAATTTCAGCACCATTGAAATTTCAATGGGATTAAATTATGGTTGCCATCTTGACAAGCTAGTGTTTTCGGATAGGGTAAAGCCCTAGGTCAAGGGCATTATCTGACATAAAGACCTGCCAGAAATTCTGTGGAGAAACCAAAGTGAAACAGGAGGGGGGCATTATGACATATGAAATGGCCTCCCTGCTCCTGGATGAACAAATATGCTTTATAAGGTTACCTCTGGATACACTACAAAATTTGTGGCAGATCATTAGGATTATTTGAGAGTGGATTTTGGTAGCCATAGGGAATCAAGACCCAAGTCTACCCAGTCTGGCCCAACCTACCTGTGTCAAGCAAAAAAATCTAGATTATCAAGCTTGCATCTGAAATTTATTGGCAATCAGATTTCAATGGTGATTGTAGTTTTGGTTGCAAGTGAATTTCAATTTGCAATCTTGATGGTCATTTTTTTTTACTCCTTTTGGGGGATAAGAGACCAACACCCAATTCTCCCAATCCAATCCACATAAAAATAATAAGTAAATAAATAATTCAGATCATCAAAGATGGTCATCAAAATTCAATCCCCACTAACTTTTGGTTGTTATTGAATTTTTATCACCATCATCATTCTAATCTGATTTCGTTATTTCTTGAACAAGGTGGACACAAAAGAGTCTAGATTGAACTAAACCAAGTGGACTAGGTCCCAATTACCTATGGCAACCAAAATTTAGAACCCCCAAAAAAAAACTGGTACAAGGGACTCGGGTGCATAATTGGGACCCAATCCACATGATCAGAGATTTGTCCACTTGGTCCACCTTGTCCCAAAAAGAAAACCAATTCCAAAGTAAGAAAATCTAAGAACAAAAGAAAATTGTCAAGATCACAGCCAAAATTCAAATGCCAACAAAACATAGAAACTTAACTTGACTTTGCACTATGACCAACAAAAAAAATAGAAGCAAAGAACAAAGAAACACATTAAAAATCTCTTAAACTCATGAAAATCATGACCATGACCTGTGGAACTTTATCATTGCAACAGATTAGGACATCACCATGCCCACCATTGTAATCTAGATTTTCCTTTTCCAATTGGTTAGGTCAACACTAAAAAAACCTTTGGATTGTAGATGGTTTAGAAAACATTTCACATTATAGTAAGGCACTCTTACATTGCACAAAATTCTCTATCTCAATTCTCGCTCTATATACATATGTAATAATAAATGTTTTTGTGCTAAAGATATAGATAGTTTGGTTTATCCTTTTTATTATTTCCTTTCTTTTGGTTAGGAAATTTTTAAACCCTTCACTTTAATCCTTTCTATTGGTCAAATACATGAAAAAATTCAATGCTTATTGCACAATTGTAAGGTACAATAAGAACTTCAGAGTATGGCCACCAAACAGACATCTATTTGAATGAGACAAAATTAAATGTTCTTAATAATGTATCCATCAATTATGAATCACACATTGCAATAAGGATTTTTTTTCCAAAATTGTCAATACGTGGATTGATGATCATCCACAAGAGGAATGAGCCAAATTTGGCAAGAAGTCACTTAACAAAGTAGAATTTTTTTATGATCCTGGTTTGTTCTCTTGACCTTCAAGAACTCAATGTTATCTAAATATGGTGATTTCTGACTTCTTTCCCATAAAATATGGTGAATTGTGTACATTTTTTTCCCAAAAAATCATTTTTATACTTTGCATTAGACTTTCTTTTATTTTCCCATGATGCAAAAATTTCCCAAAAAATTTTGATTGCAAGCATCTACCAAAATCAAAACCTAACCAAGTTTGCATTTTTTAATGTAGAGAGGGATTTGCATTTTGTTGCAAGGAGCTTCAACAATTTTCTCAGCTTCAAAGTTCCCTGTTGCAAAAGTAACCTTCAAACCTTACAAGGTGATAGAGGCAAAAAGGTAGAAAGGGGATTTCCATTTCCCCTCCAACCACCAAGGGGATTCGTGCACATTTTCAACTATTTGAACAAAGGAACCTACAAAAATTCCTTGTGATACTTCATAATTATGAAGTGTTTCAATAGATTTTTCTTCATAGGGGAATTCCAAATGGAATAATTCGAATTTCAGTCACATGATTTATGAATGAATTTTAGTAGAAAATAATTACATGCAAATGGACAAGGTTGTTTGTTATTACTATTTTACAGCAATTGTCAATCAACATAATATGTAAAAGTGCAATCACAATATAATGACCAACAAAAAACACAACCATTATTTAGTTTTTCACATTTTTAAGTGATGAGTTAATGTTGAAAAAAAATTGTACACTTTTACAAAATTGTTCATAATAAATTATGAAAACATTGGTTACAATTTATACTAAGCACCAAGGAGGTGGGTGTGAGCAAATTTTGTGATTACACCCTTAAAACTCTATCAGAAACCGTGTCATATTCCATTGCTACATACCATCGATTTGATTGCTGAATGGAAACACCACCATAGATATTATCTTGGGTGAACTGGACTATCCATTTCCATTGTAATGCATGTTCAAAAAAAAATTCATGCTAGATTGCACTATCATTTGTGTGCCAATGGAAACCTAATGGCGGTAAGCTGGAATTGGACAAAATTTATGTATGTTTTTATCAAATCCTTAAAAAAAACCAACTATTTTCTATGTTGCCTAATAACATCACTTTCATTACAAAGGAAAAATTACATGCATGCATGTTCATGGTTTGAAACTATTATGTTGAATAGTAGTTTGAGTGTGGTTTGATCACTATCCACAAGTTAAGTATGGATATTGCATATTGGAAATGCACAATGCAAATTACACAATGCAAATGCAAAGTGAAAATTGCATAGTGGAAATGCACAATGGAAAATGCATAGTGAAATGCACATGCAATTTACTTGTAATTTCATATATGTAATTTTGACTTGTTTCATTACAATGTAAAATTATGGTAGTTAGATGGCAAAGACCTTGTATGGTCTCCAAGGAGACAAAAGTTCAAACTTTGATACCAACAATTGTATTTCAACCATATGTTGACTGTATATGAATCATATGTTGACTTTTTCATGTTGTATGTTGACAATACAATGATTATAGGTCATATGATTAGAAAATATGAATAATAATAATAATAATAATTTAAATATCAATCTCCAAAACCATTACATGTGTGGATGATGAGTGGAAATGCACAATAGAAATGCATTGGCCAAATTCAAGCAACCATTGAACAAGTTATTGGGTGGAATTGCTACGGGAATTGTTGCCATGTGACCCATTTCCTAGCAATGACCATTAAAGCAAAGTCAATTTCCACTACAATGGATTTTGAATTTTCCATCCGTTGTTGGGTGGAAAATATAATGGAATAAGATGTAGTTTTTGGTAATGAGAACTTGTCAATTGCCACATATTTTTTACATGTGAATAACCATGTTACCTAATGCAATGAAAAAAAATAGTGTTTTTTAATGAACAATTTAACAAGTATTGTAACCTTTTTAAAGGCAATATTATATATTGAATCACCTCAAAGTAACTTCATCCATGTTCAATGTGTGGCCTTGCAATAATATTTTTCACATTCACAATTAATTAATTATTTATTTTCAACCTCACCCATCAAACTAAAACTAGGATTGCAAAAGGTGGAAACTATTAATAACAACCCACTTGGACCAATCAAACCATCTAATCAATCAACAAGTGTTAGGCTTTCTTTGTGCCTTTTGCCAACTTCAACATCTTGTGCAAAAGTGTTCGGCCAAAACCATTTCGTTGAACCAAACTAGCATATTTTGACTTTTTATCATCCACACTATGTTGTACAATGCATCAATGGAGTTACTTTATTATTTTGGTAACTTAAGCAAACAAATGGAGGACATGGGAAATAACACCAATGATTATGATCCTATCTCCAAGATTTTGAATGTTTATCAACTTGTAGATTTGATATATTTTTCTTTACAAAGGACAATGCTACCAAGGTTGAACAAAAACTACTAGAAATTGTGTCCTATTCCATTGAAACCAACCACCCAACTAACTATTGAATGGAAATACGAACATGAAACAATATCTTGGGTGGATTCAATTGTTAATTTCCATTGTAGTGGATGTTCAATGCCAAATTCCTACTGAATTGCATTGTCATCTATGCACCATGGGGGACTTGGTGGGAATAAGGTGGATGTGGACAAAATATTTTTGTTTTATGAAATTCCCATAAAAATTTGAGTTATTCTTGATATTTGTTCACAAAATTTTCATTTGAAGTTTGAAATTCCATATATCAATGGAAATGGACAATGGAAATTGCATAGTGGAAATTGATAGTGGAAATGCACAATTTGAATTGCATAGTGCAAATGCATAATGGAAATTGCAAAGTGGAAATGCATAATGAAAATTGTAAAATGAAAATTGCAAAATGGAAATCACAATGGAAATTTCAGAATGCAAATGCATAATGGAAATTGCAAAGTGGAAATGTGTAATGGAAATTATAGAGTCAAAATTGTAAAGAGGAAATTACAAAACGAAAATGCACAATGGAAATTGCATAGTGGAAATGCATAATGAAATGCACATGCAATTTAACTTGTAATTGAATATATCTAATTTTTGGCATGTTCTATTACAATGTAAAATGGTAGTTGAATGACAAAGACCTTGGATAGTCTGCAAGGAGACCAAGGTTCAAACCTTGATACCAACAATCATATGTTGACCATACAATGATTATATATAGGTCGTATGTTTAAAAAGTATGAATAATAATAATATATTTTAAAATGAAAATATATCAACATTCAAAACCACTACATATTGTGTGGATGATGAGTGGAAATGCACAATGGAATGCATAATGAAAATGCACAAGCAACCAAAATGCACAAGCAACCACTAAACAGGTTGTTAGATGGAATTGCTAGTGAAACACTAGTCTTAAACCATTGTAATGGATTTCAAATTTTCAACTTAACAATGGGTGGAATAGGACACAACTTCTAGGTAGTGAAATGTGAACAAATAAATATGAATAATTAAACAAGACAATATTACACTCAAAGTAAATAAATCATTAGCTCTTCGTTGACAATTATTTATTATTCTTGGAAAGGAATGATTCCAAAAAAGTTTAAATGCATCACTAATCTCAAGAAACTTATAAACTACCATGTTTTTAGAAAGAAAGGTTATTAAGTAGATGAATGTCCTCACACTAAAACTAACTTGACTATAACTATTATTACTAAGAGCACAATCTTTTGTAAATAGAAAAGATGAAATAGGAACCTATGTACCTTCCTTAACACCTTTCCAAACTCAAGTTCTTCCTATTGTATATTTCAAACTTACAAAATATACATAAGCAAAAGCTCCAACATTGACATGAAAAATTGCAATTAAAATCACTTGAAGTAATACAACAAAGAGGCATTCAAAGATGAACACCCATAATTTTAAATAACTACAAGTGTCATAATCAAATAATTAAAACATTAATGACTTTAAACTCAAAGATTTTCTTTTCTAGATTAATACTCTTGTTCAAAGTGCAATGCCCTCCAATCATACACTATCTACCAAAAAACTAAAACTCAATATTTGCCACATAAAAAACATTTTTGAAACCTCTCATGCCAAGAGAGTCAAGAATCACAAACCAAACTTCTCTGATTTCACTACCTCCAGATGGCAATACTTATATACCACCACCTTCTAATCAAAGACTCAACCTCTCCTGAAATTATACTCCCTTTACTGATTTCACCTCCAAAACCTATTTAATTCCACAATACAAATGTCATATAAGCCCCTCACTAAACAACTCCTATGCAACACCATAATTGCATCTTTTAAAAACAAGTTCCAACTTCCATTACAATCCTCATCAAGTGCACAAGCAGTGAAATTAGTGATAGCCTTTGAATTGTGACCACCAGTAAAAATGACTCCAAAATATTTTAAACTTGTGACCATAACATTAGGTCCATGCAACCATAAATTAAATGATGGTTAAATTAAATTCATATCTAGTAAAATATAATTAAATAATCTTTTTTACATGCGACTATAAAAAAAAATGAATTAAAAGTTTTATTTCAATCCATGACTATGAATAAAATGAATTAAAATGTTAAATCTTGTCATAAATGAAATTTATAAAAACTATTTGAATTTTTTGGTAACATTTTTAATATGCAACTATAACATTATTACATGATAGCATAAATAAATTAAATTAAGTTTTACACGCAACCATAAATACAATGAATATGGTGATAATGGTAACCATATAAAGAAAATCAATTCAGAATCTTAATTTCTACATGTGACAACCATAATCAAAATAAACAATTTTTTTCTTACTCTCATGTATATTGTTAAATATAATGAATAAATATTAAGTTTCTACATGTAATTGTAAAAATTATTACATGAGATCATAAATAAAATGAATTAGAGAATTAATAGGAAAATTACATACCAACAATTATTATTGCCCTTCTATGCTTAGCTTGGCATAAGCTTTCACTACGTTCCTTTGCAACTCACTTGTCCAAGTGATTGAATAATTAGTTTATTGACAATACCATAATTTTGTAGTAGATGACAAATCACTACCATTTGGCAATTATCTAGGCTTTCTATTTCAACATGTTACATGAAAATCCAACATGTATAAAAAGTCTAGGTATAAGATTGGGTTTGTTATGACATATTGACATGACTACATAATTCATGAATTAGGTCACATGAGAGAATGGAAATTATGTAGCCCATGTGTGAATAAAACAAGAGAAAACAATCTTGACAGAGGTGGCGCAACATCTCAACAAATACATATTTCCATGGTAATGCAATAATAATTTTCTTCACAAGTAGGCATAAGACTATGATACTATTAGAACATTTAAGAGTTGATTTACAAAATGAACTCCTCAAAACAATTCAAGGCTCTCATTCTAAAAATCTCAATTGCTAGATAGTTTTCCTTTTTACAACCCTAGGCACAAGATGGCCTACAATATTATTATAGCATTTAAAAGTCGATTTACTAAATGAACTCCTCAAAACAATTCAAGGCTCCCATTCTAAAAATCTCACCAGCTAGATAGGTTTAGGTTTACCAACCTAGGCACAAGCCTATTATACAGACCTTGTACATTCTTCTGTACCAATGCTATATAGCCCCCTTGTCTATATGCAACACAATTTCTTTTTAACAATTTTAATTACATAATTTTGTTATATAATTTCACATGCCTTTAATTTCATAACTACATTTAATTTACTTTCAATTCCAGGGTTATATTGATTTTTTAAATTTCTATAAATATATCAATTCTCAAGGCTTTAAATTAATTTATTTCTACAATTTAAATGCAATCTACTTTTGTATTTGGGCTATAAATTCAGATATATTTTGATTGATACAAAATGCATACTTCAATTCTTCAACTTATCTTCACTATGTCCAGGGTTCTAAGTTATGTATAAAGCTTGCAATGTAATTTCACATTTTTCAATTTTTTAACATATTAACATACATTGATAATCAGTAAACTATTAATCCAATCTGCATAGATCTTGTTATGGAGATCCACTTATATTTGGTGGTCAAACATTTATGCAACACTAAAGGACTTTTAAGTTGTTGCACAGAAATCTGATAGTACTTGGCTTCATTTGCACAAAGAAGCTCATTGGTAGCAGAAAGGTTTGCTCTGTTCACAGATGTGGAGTAGACCACAAAGAATCGCTTCAACCTCCTCGTCACAAGCTAGTGTCTGGAATACACCATTTACTAAGCAATGTGATCAACATTAGTGAAATCCATAACCTAAAAATGATGAAACATCACCTGTTGACACATGAAAGGCAGCTTAACTAGTTGAAAATGCAATCACATGTCCATCATAGAAGATCAGTTGTAGAAATAGACTAAACTGAAATATAGAATTACCTGTAAAATCACATTCAAATCCATGCCTTCCAACCAGCAATCAAAGAATAAATGTAGCAATTTATTAACAGTAAAAGTAACCTTTCCACACAATCTTACAGCACAAAACAGGCAAAGAATAACAGCTTGAAAAATTCAGTAAGCTGAATCATTCACTGAACACAAAATCCAGAGTCTTTTTTTACAACCTTCCTGAAACTGTAGTCAACTTATTCTTCAACTAGCCAATAATCAGCTAACTAACATCCACACCATCATACCAACATCCCCAGGGCAGTAAAGAGCCTCACCAGATCTTGCAACCTCTAAAGTAAACTAGACAAGAAACTGGAGCACCGTTTGCTTTTATGTAAGTATGTATATGAACATTTCAATTCATTGCCCACACTAAGCAGATGGACTTTTCAAGTTGGAAATCAAAACAAATTTGCTAGAATTGATACTGGGTATGGAGTACTTCAGCATCCTTCAGGATCTCCTGGCAGATGTTTTCACCTTTGATTTCATGGATAGAACTGCAAGGTGGGTTTTTAACTCAATCAGAAAATCCATTGCAGGTCAGTTAAAAAGAGCATTAGCATGTGCTTACTTTTATGAGTTGGGAATTGGGAAGCTAATGGCTGCACTTTCAACATACCAGTGCAGTTTGCCGCTTGCAGCGCTCTCCACTCATTGGTGAATGGCACAAATATTTTTGGGACTGCAACCCAATGCCACATCTGGAAGAATTTCCTCCACCAAATGTATAATGTTCCCAACATAAGAGTCAAAAGCAACCAGTGAGATGTAGAAGACTCGAAGCAAAGATCCCTAGGACGATGAGAAATTGTTGGTCCATATGGTGGTTGTCTATAAAGTGGTGGTTTAAAATCTGTAGGGCCTTGAAACAGAGTGCCCATTTGATGATGGAGTCTCATCACCAAGGTTGCTGTCATTGCCACCTAGGGATGAAACAGAAGACCGATCCATCCTAATGGGTCCAGGGGCACCTTTGATGCTAGGACTGCGCTGAGGGTAAGCTGTAGGCTTGAATGGGCGCATCATAGGACCAGAACTGCTGATCAGATCCTCAGAAATGGGGAATGACAAGCGCTTCTTTGCAGAGGACCACCCATCTTTCTCTGGTGTTCCTGGACGCTGCTTTGGAGTGCTGTGAGATCGTGCTTTATTCCTTGCAGACTGGGTTGCCTGCATATAGTTAGGAACAGCAGGAGAGCTTGCAAGGCTCTCATCATCACGGATTGATCCTGCCATGCTGTAACGTGTTCCAAATTGGGGATTCCCAATTGGCATGCTAGGAGTAGATCTGGCAGTAGTGGAGATGGTACTCCCATCTTCTTCAGGCTCCTCCTTTCGCACCCTGCTGCGAGGGCTGGCAGGTCGGACTGACTTGAAACTTGAAGGTGCAGGGGACTGCAAGGCCCCCTGACTGGTTGTACGATGCACAGCAATGGAGCTCTGGTGGCTGTGACTGCGGCTGTTTCCTTTTGACAAAACAGAACTTGAGTGAGGCACAATTTGCAATCCCTGGCTTGGTGTCCAGCTCTCACTTCGAACTGGCCGAGAGTGGGGCACAAGATTCTTTTGCTTGGGTGGCAGTTTCTTTTGTTTGGGCTCATACTCACTTGCTTCCACTGGAGATGCAACATTTCCATCAACACTCTTATAAGAATAGCCATCAAATACATCCTTGGAGGCAGAATTGTTGTCAAAGACACGATTCTCCCATGGCCTTGCTGCCATCCAACGCTCCAGCCAGCTCCAGCCCCAGTGAGGTTTATCAGGTTCACAGTCAATGTACAGCTGTGATGGCTCCTTGGGGGGTGCCCTCCAAAGCTGCTGCAAGAGGGAATATATATCCAATGGTAAGAAATACGAACCAACAGAATGTTTTCCAAGAGATGTAAAACTGCACACCACTGATAGACATTTCTTTGCCATTGAACAGAAGCTCTCATAAGTAGGAACAGGCCAAATATTAGGCCACATGCTACAAGTGCAGTTGCACCATGCACAAACATCAACCTGATGAGAGAAGGCGTATGCTAAAGCTCTCTCCCTCTTCATTGCTGCCTCTTGTTTGATTTGCATTTTGGCCTCAAGCTGTTGTGCACTTGCTTGGCTGTCATTCCACCCACCATCCTGCCAGTTGTCCTGTAAACAACAACAAATTGAAGCAAAGCCTGACCTTCAGGGCTACGACTTAACTGGCTACAGAAATCTTGGTTTCTCTCAGGTCTGATTCAATGAGAAATCTACCCATGTAGCAATGACATGACAAGACTTGAAAGGACTTCAAACCCAGTGGTTTCACCGAAGAAGATCATTGATCAATTACAGTCAACAACTCTGATCTGTATGACAACATATGTACCACAGATTTTCTTGGATGAAGCTGCTGCCGGCGTTGCCATAGCTGCCGTTGGACAGCTTGTCCTTCCTCTGACATGCGTACACGACGGGCTCGGACACGGGCCTGCACTCGAACCAGGGCTTGCATGCACCTGAGAGTGATGGTTGCTTGCCGTCGGACTGTGTGGCCTCGGACTAATGCCTGTAGCCTTACTAGACCTCTGAGGGCACGTAATGCTCGTCTTGCCTGCAGTAGATAGTAATGTTAATAGGTGCAACGAAGACTAAAAAAAGACTCCTACCATTTTCATGAAATTGCAGAGATAAAAAGTTACAACATATGGTCCAGCAGAAACCAAAACAAGAATGAAAACAATGAGTGCGGTCATCACCTTATGAGTGCCACTCACAAAGTATCAGACCATCACTGTCATCGTGAAGGGCAGTGACTAGCTGCCATTATTCCCAATGACTACATCAGCTCTCAATGTTGTGTGTAGGTAATCTGCTGCTCAAAACTTCAGCAGAAAATCTTATAAAAAATCAGCATCCTGAATTTCTGTCTCATATCAGGAAGCAACAGGAAGACTCAATTGTGAGTTCAGTTTGCATTCAGGAGACATAGCTAATAAAATACCAATAGCACCCTCATTGAAGCTACAATAAGCTAGTGAGGGGAAACCTCATTTCACTTTACCTTGCCCATGAAGAAGAAAGCATCAAAGCTTAAGGCATGAAGAGGAGGGGTACATAGAGGATAGTTGTTAGTCCCTGTGCAACCTGAACATATCCTTGAACAACACCTCTGTGGACCTATGAAGGGTTGCAGCATACATGCCCTATTAACAGATACTAGAATAATATGCTACTCATCAACTGCAGCAATGCTTCAGCACATTGCCCTATTTAGGACAGAAGCTATAAACAAAGCTTTCACCTAGCAGGGTTTGCACTGAGACAAATGTCTGAGTTTCATTTAGCTTGCATGTTTTACCTCGAAAACCTTCAACCACAAGGAGAAGTCTGACAAGGAGGTTAAGAGTCATTACCAGATAACCTCGAAAAGCAGTTTGGATCCGAAGGGCTGCCCAGTCCTCTGGGCTTGTGTAAGTGGATACAGCATGCTGCTGAGCAGACTGGTGGAGTGCAGTTGCCTTGTGAGTAGGCAATGCTGTGGCTCGACTAATGTTGTAATCCTCCTCTGTTTTCTTGTCCACGTGAGTTCCCTTCTGATCTGTGTGAGAAGACTTGCCAAAGCTCCATCTTCGAGCCCTGTTCTTTGGCTTTTCCTGAGCCACACAAGCATCCCAGAGAGCCAATAAATAACCAAGTTTATGCTTTCCAGGTCTTCTTCCTAGGTTCTTCCAGACTCAATGTACAGGGTATTGACTACCAACTTCTATAAACACAGTTTTTATTATGTGATCTTCTACAGTCATCTTTTAGGTGCACAAGAGTTGAAGTACACTTCTGGTGACCGTGTCATGAGAAAAACCATCATCTCAACTATCTTCAAGCTGAAGAACATACTTGAGCAATTTCACATGAGGTTAAATGCTGGTATCCATGCAAAAGCAGCGTCCTAAAGATGTTTAGATGCATAGCAAGGAAACTTACAGCAACTACAGGAGGAATATCTGCTTGCAAATCTGGATCCTTGTGCTCAGATTTGTCAGTATCCTTGTCCTTTGATGGAGATCGAAAAGCTTTCTTCACAGCACTAAACCAACTCCCTTTCTTGCCCATCTCTTGTTCTCTGCAGAACAAAAGCTAAGTTTCAATACATGATTGCAGGTCAAATCCATTCTCTAAGGCTACTGCCTCCACTCTTTCTTAGTCTCCGTCTTCTCGTTGTGAGAAGAACTGCAGCTTGTAGAGGGTGCAGATCACTCAGTGTGTCACCACACAATGTCTCAGGATATGTTTTGCCTCTATTCACCTTCTATCCTCCAAATTGTAACTGCTCTATTCATACCAAAAGCATGTGCTTTACATAACAACTCTAGAAACCCAAATGCTTCCAGCTTGAACTCTCATAATGGCTATATATCACGTGCAGTAATAGCCCCCCACATGTACAGAACAACAGTGCTACATGGCAAACAGGAGAAGATAACGACTAATTCAAAACATATGTGAGTTTTAGGAAAGTTCAAAGAAAATTTTCTCCCAGTTGGAAGGGGAAAGTAAGTAATCAATTCATTTTGCCCTTTGTGCAAGGACTTCAACACTGAGGTCTCTTCAGAGTTGGGTTCACAGAAGCTCTCAGCTGCAAGTTCTGGTTGCATCTTGTCATTACTGGGCAACATTAGGCATGTTATTAGGCTGATCAACAAAGTTGACATCGTACATGAACACATGAACAAGACCTATTGCAATGCACCCTCGATGCATGCAATGTTGGCCACTTCTCAAGCTCACATATCTGAAACAAGGTCAAGAGGCCAATAACAGCAAGGGAATAATGACTTCACAAGTCATTTAACACAACAATCTAGGATCCATTCACAACACAGGACCACCTACATTATCCCACAGTTTCCATCTCAGTCAGAGCAGTGAGAGAAATACACTTGCTTGGGTTGAAAACAGAACAGTCATAGAAAGTTGCCACTTCTCAGACTGCAACGCAACAAAATACTGGTCAGACCATTCTAAGAAAGAAGCATCCTTCTGCAGGGGTAGGACAGGAGGAAAAATGTACCTCTGTGAAGATGGTGCAGAAACCCCAATCAGGTGCAGAACTGGATGGCTACTCCACCAAGACTAATAGAACCCGCTTGATGATGACTGCTCCCCACCTGTCTGTTAGACAATTTCAATGAACCAGAAACCAGTGCTCAGTGAAGGCAACAAAAGCAGGCGGGGCTGGAGTTTACATCCAAAGCAGATTCTGCAGTGAATAACACTGATGCTGAAGAAGCTTGAGACAACCCCGATGTGAGAGGGCCTAGAAGACACAATCGTGTTGCCAACAAGAGAACATGATACATCTCATCCTGTTGAGATGCATTTCTCCATATGAAAGCGAAAGGCAATGCGTGTATCACTGCTTCAAGTGCTGCTGAGCGTACTTCTGTAGAGGAAAAAAAGGGGTTCTGTTGCAAGACATGTGCCTCTATGGCTGAGAAGCTCTTCTACAATAGACATGCAAATGCCACTCCTATTCCCTATCGCAGCTCCTACCGATGTTATCATCAGAATGTGAATGGATGTGCAATGGTGGCTTACCAGGGCAATGGTGGTGGTGGTATTGCGAAATGCAGCAAAAATGCTGCTACTGCTACTGCCTGCCGAAAAAGGTCAGTGAACTCTCAATCGAGAACAGAACAGGGGTTGACGAAGCCACGGTATGTTGTAAGAGTAACAACCCTCCTCACGGGAGGTTGATTTCCTCTCCATGGACAGACACCTCCTCCTTGCAGCACACACACACGCCTTGCGATCGATGGATAATATTTCTCTTCAAGCTCCTTGCTGTTGCAACGATGCGATATTCAGAAAAGAAAGAAAGAAACAACGAAACGACAAAGAAGTACTCTCCCAAAAATCTGTGAATACAACAATAAAAATAGAGTGAGAAACTGCAACGAGGGCGGCCAGAGCTTAGTTAGAACCTCGAGCTGCTTGCATTCCGAGCTGAAAAGAGGCAAAAACAGCTGGTCGTCCGACACAAGGAGCAGCGGGTGGGAAGCAGCAAGGGGGAGGAAGGAAGATAGCAGTAGGCAACTTACTTTACAGAGCAAAACTTGCATGCAAAATGCTTACTTTATGACACTAGAACCGCTTTTTGGTACATCCGACAAGAAATCGCAAATTTCTCCAAACCTCCAAGCCAGCAGCACAAGATCATGAAAAACAAAAAGAAGCAAGAAACGAAAACATGACTGTTGTTTCCAATAACAAGCGCCTCACAAACCCACACCCCGAGAAAGAAAAATAAATAAAACATACACACACACACAGACACACACACTCACGCACCCAAAGCCTTGGCCGCACAGAGTACGAGAACAAGAACCAAAAATAAAAGAGAGAATAATAACAAATGAGAAATAAAAACAGAGGAAAACTACTTACTTTACGCTCAAACCGAGAAAGAAGACTGCTCGTCAGTTTCCGTATCCGTGTATTGTAGCCATAATGCGCAGAGCGAGAAACAGGAAGAAAAAGAGAACAAACCGAGCCCGTAGCGTTTGTTGGCTGCTGGTGTCCGAGGAGAAAGAGAAGCTGCTGCTGCCCGCGAAAGAGACAAGAAAGCGCACAAGCCAGACAGCCAGCCAGCCAGCCAGCGTCCTCCTCCTCGGGGAGAGAGAGACAAAGCTGAGAACTCGCGAACAAGGGAACACGCCGAACAAACAACCAACAACAAATACTGGCAACACCACGAGAACCTGTGATTTGGAAATTTTGGAGCTTTGATTTGACTCTGATTATTGTTCCCAATGGCCATGAACTTGGTGGAGGTCTGTCAGCGTGCATTTCCCAGAATTCAATGCATTTGTCAGGCTGCTGGCAGAGTGGGCTACGATCCTACTCGACTCTTAGTTCACACTTTTCTTTTTTTTTTCTAACATTCCTTACCAAGAAGGATAAGGGACCCACGCCCTGGCTGGGTTTCATATGGGGACCCTTTTGCTCAAATTGGCTCAAAGCTGTGAAGAAGCTCTTTGCATGGTGCCTCACTCTACTAACACTTTTGTGATCAACAATTTGCTATTATTATTAAAACTTACAAGATTTATATAAGTAACCACTTTCAGGGTTTCTTTTTCCCAATTTCGTGATATAGGTAAATAAGCCCCACCTTGGCTACAGGTCAGAGAGGAAAGTAGAAAATTTTAAAAGAGTCCTGCTATATTTCAGCAACCTGCTACAACTTAGCTATTCTCATCTAAATATGGCAATTTCAAAAAACAAATCCTCAAGATCTGGCAACTTTGGTGCAATTTTTCACAAAAAAAGACCACTCTATGAGTTTGCACTGGAGTTTGTTTTTGTTGTCGAGTGGTGAAATTTGCTCCCCCCAAAAAACATGCTGATCACTCTAGTGTTACCTACCTCACCTCACTAAGATCACTGACATAAACAGATGCATATTCAACTGGTAGTAACTGAAGCAGAAGAAACCCAAGAAGGTCATATCATGCTATGCAACAATTAAGTGTGCTTGCCTCATATGGCAAGTGCGCTTTGCATCACGCAGGTACGGATCAACCACCTTACATGCCAGTATTAGATTGGCATTACACATTATATGTAAAAAGTATGAGTAGAAAAGATTGCATTCAATTTGGGTTGAGTCTTGAAGGACAACTGCATGTGTATGCACATGACATGCAAAAATTAATGCATTTCCAAACTTGTATTCATAACAAAATTTGATTTCTTTTCAGGACTTCTCAATTGGGTGCGTACTATGTATGGTGTGTTGTGTATACATGATCATGATGACGACTCATGACCCCATTTCATAGCCATTAATCTCAACATAGAATCTCAAACAACACAATTCACAAAAAGGGCTTGTAAAGGTTTTTTTTTTGTGCAACAAAGGTTTAGTTGTAACATCCCTATTTAACCATAGTCGGTTTCAAAACCATCTAATCTCAAGATCCAAACTAGTCTGAAAAAACCATTGTGGTAATAAGGTTCAAATGTGCAACAACAAATTCAGAACTTTTTCTCAAAGTACTCTCAATATATATACCAGTGTTGTAATGGTATGTCCCTTTTCACATACCCATCTGGTACTCGTATGTCCCTTTTCACATACCCATCTGGTACTTGGATGTCCCTTTTCACATACCCGTCTGGTACCTTGTATGTTCTTCCATACCAGTGCCATATACCTAGGTTGCTCCCTATGTACTAGTATAACACTGGTATATACAGTGTATTATACACTTGTACATTTTGTATTACTGTAGCCCTTGGGTTTGGGAAGTGAATCTTGCATGCATCAAAAGCACTCAAGCAAATACACTCTACCCTCGAGTCAGTTTCCTCATTAAATAATTCTTTTAAAATAGTGAAATGTATTATTGTGAAAATATGAAGGTGAGGTGTTGGAAACCATCATAATTATCGCAGGCTACAATGTGAATAATTTTCACTCTCCTATGACAACATCACAGTAGATCGTGAAAAAAAAAAAAAATTCAAATTTATTAAATAATTAATCGAATCAAAAAGTTAATTATTCATTTTGTCCATGTGGAATATATTTATATATTTATTTATTTGTCTTGTCCATAGGCTATGGTAAGAATGCAGTAATAAAAGTGACTTTTTAATCCTTGCCAACAAAAAGAGGATGGTATTCTTTGTTTTGGGGCAGGCTTACAAAACTTTTTTTTTTGGTTTCCCTTGTAGGATGAATAAATGAATGAATAGGCTACGAAATATTCTACATGGAATTCACACCTCTTTAGGTCAAATGATTTACCTTTGGGAATGGGAAAATGGTGCTTTGGTCCTAAAACCTTTGACCTAACTGGATTGAAATTAGAATTCCCTAATTTTAATTCCCAAAACCCATTATTACTATTCTTTTTTTTAATGTTGGCATGGAGGGTCAAGTATGCTAGTAAGCTTTGGGGTAAAGTCCAATACCTAACCAAAAAGCTTTCATCCTCAAAGCTACTTATTGCCAAGTTCTCCTCTTAGAAATAGCATTTAAGACCTCATACATTTTCTGAAAAAGGAGCAAGCTCATGTCTTTTCAAATAGGTATAAGAAAATTACCTAGCCTACAATGTTCAAGATCAACTCAGTGTTTTCTTTTTCAATCTTGTGATGTTGCTCAAGTGTGGTGATCATGCATTAATATATTTAGCCAAATATGGCAATATTAAGAATATAAAATCTTAAGCATCATTTCATATTGTAGGCAAGTGCAGTGATTTTTTTTTCCTTTTTTTAAAGAATTTTTTTCTGGTGATTTGTTTCAAAAAAACAGGGAATTTATGACAGAATATTTTATTCCTGAACTAATTCTAGCAGATTTTCCACCAAATAAATCACTAGATCAACTTGGCCTTTCTTCTTTTGATTCCTTTTTTCCTTAAAATGCCAACCCTAAACAGAAATTGCAAAATGAAAATTTTAAAATATTTTTTAATTTTTCTCCTCATCAGACATTGCCAGTCTGCACATATTGTCGATTTCATTTTGACTAAAACAGAGGTCCTAGCCTAGCACTAAAAAAGTCCTCATCCCTCCTATCCCAGCTCTTGAACTCCCAAAATTTTCAAAATTTTGGAACATTCCCTATGACTCGAGTATGCACTGGCAATAATTTGTCATGTACATCCGGCTGCTACTTTTCAAGTCTGGGGTACGAGTAAGACAAGCAATGGGAAATCAGACCAGGATAAGCAAGCAGCTCTTATTTTTTAAATAATTCTTATCAAAGATTGAAACTTGAAACCAAGCCACAACTACTATAATTACTCTCTAACACTGTGCATTAAATGCAGAGTTTCAGCATTTCATACTGAGCTTTAATAAAATTTCATTACTTTGCCGAGACCACTGCAAGAGTGGATAGGGGTGAAAGCATGTATGGAATTCCAAAAAGGCTGTGAAGAAACGACTGGGCTCGGGCTTGAGGTTTAGAGTAGAATATTCTCTGTCCTAGGGGTCCCGAGACAGGGAATATTGGCTCGGGCCTGGGGGCAAACCTCACAAGATTCCCTGGGACATGGGGCTAGACATCTTACAAGACATCTTACAAATTACGTTAATGTCATGTCCTACACCCTGCATGGTTTTGCCCTGGGCCTTCGGTAACCTGGGGTTAATGGGAACAAATATGGGGAACAAACATATAGTTATATTCCATATTTATACATTTATGAAATAACACATCCACAATGGTCATCCGTTAAGGAGGCATGGTAACATAGAAGGGGGTATGGATCAGGCCAAAAAACTTTCTTGTTGCATGCCTTTCTATGTTACTCGGCCTAATCCATACTTCCTTCGATGTTACCATGCTTTAATGAATGATCATTATGGATGTGTTATTTGATACATGTATAAATATGAAATAAGATTATACATTCGTTCCCAATACTTGTTCCCATTGACTCCAGGTTACTAAAGGCCTAGGACAAAACCATGCAGGGTGGAGGACATGACATTAACGTAATTTGTAAGATGTTTAGGCCCATGTCCAAGGGAATCTTACGAGGTTTAGGCCCAGGCCCAGGCTCAGGCTCAAAAGACATGGTGACTTTACACATAACTCTAATGTCCCAAAACACTCTGGTATAGTGTGGTAGTAAGGGGTGTTTCATGTACACCAGTCACCTGGGACCAGATTTTCTACCTATTGTTGTCCCAATGCCCATAGTGTGGTATGGCCCCAAACACAAGGATGCCCAATATTACAGTGCATGGGCAGATTCAACATATGGTCCATTGAATAATTAATTAATTTTGAAGATTCCCGGTCTAAATTATTTTTTTCAATATTCTGAAGGATTCTCTAATTTCCTTCACAAATTTTGGTTCATTGAAAAAGGTATTTTTTGGAATTTTCAACATTTTTACAAGCAATAGAATTAGTGTCAGAGCTGCCAAGGTTCCACAATATAAGCAGTCCCAACTCCAATTGCTGCCTGCAGTCTGAGTTCTTTGCATTATGGCACCTCCATGGTAATAGTAATATCTATCTCTCTCTCTCTCTCTCTCTCTCTCTGTGTGTGCAGTGCGTGAACAATGTAAAGCAATCATGCAGGGACAGAGGAGGAGCTCTGTGTAGAAGGTGGTTCACTTGACAAGAGCTCCAAAAATGATCATGAACTTCAGGAAAGCTTCAGGGAAAGCATGTGGCCTGCCACACCCAACAAAGTCATCATCCTCACTACACACTCAGGCTTTATGCTCCAGGCTTCTTCTCTCAGGCTTTATACTCCATTTGGAAGGACTTCATTGGTCATTTTTTTGACCAAGTCCCCCTCCTCCCAACCTCCCAACCCCCCACCCAACAAAAAAAAAGGGGTTGTTGCCAAAGAATGAAACAAATTAGATAAGGTAAGTTAAGGCACCCTAGTAAAAAACATGTTTAATTAATTTGAGCCTACGGCACGAGGGGACAAATCATGGTGTTGTTCTTTCTTCTTCCTACATGCTTGTGCACTCAACATTAGTTATGGTGTTTCTCTCTATTCCTATGTGCTTGTGTGGAGAGTGCTAGTCATCTTGTTGATCTTTTCTCTTATGTGCTTGTGCATGTAGTGTTGGTCATGGGGTTGCTTTTAGCTCCTATATGCTTGCATGCATGATGTTGATCATGGTGTTGCTCTATGTTTCTGCACACAATGGTGGTCATTGAGTTGTTCTCACCTCACTCAAGTATCACTACTCTCCTCCTTTGTGCTTGTGTGAATGGCCCTAGTTATAGTGTTGTTCTTTTTTCTTTTGTGTTGTTGGTACTTCCCCTTGGCTTTTCTTATATATGTAGGAAAAGGTTACTACTTGTCCTATTATTTGTCCTATTACTTGTCCTAATGCCATTTGAAACATTATTGTCAAATGTAGTAAGTTTCTTCTCCTCTTTCATTTAATTTCTTTTCTTTCCTATGTTTTTTACTTCAATTTATGTTTCCAATTTTGTGCTTTTTTTTAAATTCTTGATTATTTTATATTCTCCTTTTTTAGTATTTTTGGTTTTCTTGTATTATTTATTTTTTATTCTTAATTTGGTTAATGTGCAAAGTCTAAGATGTTTACTTCTTTATGTTTGATGTGCAAGATTTGCATGGTTTGAATTGAAGTTACAACATCATCTTATTCCTTCATTTGTTACATCTTGAGTTTGTATCATCAACATACCTCATACATCTTGGAGTGAAGGGTGAATTTTGGACGTGTAAACGTTGGTAATTATTTACAATGCTTGCATCTTTCAACTTTCTTAAATTATATACCCATCTAAAAGCTATAAAATCATATATTAATTAGATTTGACAAATCCTTTTTTAACTTTTTCAACCTTGATCTAGTAAAAACAATATGTGAAAATGGTTCAAAATCCTATCAATGAAAATAAATGTCCTAATAAACATCTAAATCATTCATGAATGAAAGTGACATTTCAATTGAAAATAGAATTAGAGATGAAATTTTGAAAACATTGCCATGTTTTTAGTTAGAAAATTACAATGCATTGCAAGTACACCTTCAAAAATTGCATTAGCAAAGAAGAAAATGGAAACTTTATCACATAAATAATTTAACTTGGGCTTTCTTTTCTATCAACAATGAAAAGGATGTGAATTTGGAAAATCCGCAAAATGATGCAATATAAGTCTAGTTAGTCTTGCAATTTTTAACCAACAAAGAAACATCAAGAAAGATACGGTGTTATATTACAAAAAAATAGGATAACATCATTACAAAAACTGTGGATGTAGAACATGGATCAATTGCAAAGAAATTTAACAAAAATGTGAAAATCAACATGAAAATCCCAATCAACAAGCATTTTGCAAAGAAAATCCTAGCAATAATTACTTGTGCAATCTCTAATTTTTTTGGGTATGTTGATCCTTCAAAAAGGATAATGTGCAATAAAAAATAATTTTTACAAGATTTGACTTTTCTTGTTGTTAAATATCATCTACCCACTCAGTTTGTTGAAAGCGTATAATTGAAACATAGCATAATGTGATTATGCCCTTATGTTTTGTTCGCTTCCAAAAACAAATTTGTCAAGAATAATTATTAAACCTAGTTGAAAAGAGAAAACAAGAACATGTCTCACCAATTTAAACAAATTTGGTGTTTTTTTCCACTATCAATTGTGACTTTTGAATATCCAAAGGTGCACATGATATGTTTGTTTTACACTATGAGAAAATGAGGTGATTTCCAACTAATTTTTAGAATTACAATGACCATTTGCAACTCATTTCCAATTCATTATGATTCGACGTATTTCTATGGGTGTGATTTTTATCAAACAAGTTACATGAATTGTGGTGGATATAATTCATTGTATGTGAAACTATATAAATATGCAATTCATGCAATTTAATTACAACTATTGTGTAATTTTATCACAACTAATTTTCATACCATAGTAATGCCATGTTGACATCATTTTTCATCAATCCATCAAAATCTGATCATGACACTATGGGGATTTTGGGGTGAAATTTTTTTTTTTCGAAATATTGATCACCATCCATTATGATTCTTCATTTATAATGGTTTTAGATTGTGACATGTGGCATAATAAAAAATCTCCACATGGCATATTAAATGAAATTTGACAAATAAAATAGAATAAAAATTTATATAAACAGTTATTTAGGTAGGTATGTATAAGTAAATAGGTAAATAGGTACAATACTTAAGCTAAGATACTTATGTATTTAAGCTACATGCCTACCTACCTACTTACTTAAATAGGTAAGTTAAAAAGTAGGATTATTTATTTACTTACATAGTTAAACAAGTAGGTAGGAAGGTAGAAGTGTAAGTGAACTAAAAAGTAGCCATGTAAATACTTTTATTTTATTTTATGTTTTGTCTTTAGGGTTAAATTTCTTTGAGTTCATCCCAAATTAGCAATGTATTTTAATGTGAACACACAAGAAAAAAGACCTTCTTTATATAGTTTATGACATTAGATTCAAAAAAAAATTTTATGGGTTAAATGTTTTAATTACATATTAATTGAAAATTGGGTTGCAACCAAAAAACAAATTTCACATTCCTTGTGTTTTTTCTTAAATTTTTTTCTTGTAAAACTAAAGAAGTAATTATTTGATAACTATATATGTGAATTAGTTTCTGAATTAATTAGTCTAATTTAAATGATTAGTTAATCAATTATCAAATAATTAATTATTTAAACTTTTGAATTAATGATCAATTATTTGAACTTAAATATTTTATTAATCATTTTAATTTCGAAAATTAGTTATTTATTTAATCATTTAAAAATAAATTTATTTTGAGTCAATTGAAAAAACTAATTTTTTGAATTATATAGATTAATTAATACATAATAGTTAATAAGTTAGTAAAAGAATAATCATTAAATATCAAATTAATTTACTTTTCCTTATTAATTTATGAATAGTTGAACAACAATCACAAAGTAGTGGGATGATAGTACTTTTATATTGGCAACATAGTGGCACAACTAATTCTATCAATGGAAATCATAGGTGAGAACTAGTTGCAAATGTCATATCTAATGGGAAGTGGAAATGCATATATGTGTCATAATCATATGTGTTCATGTTATACACTAATTACACTGTAATTGCTAATTGGGTGTTACATTTACACTAGTTGTAATATAATTGCCACATGCCACTAAAATGTAACTTGTCAAAAATCAAATATGATGGACTAAAACTATATGTATCATGTGTACATTACATTATATAAATGTCCTAGATGCAACTAAGTTGCAATTATAATACAATTCCTTGATTTTTAACATGGCATTTCATTTATTAATTGTTTATATTTTCATGTTTTACTTATAATGTAATTGTATATTGGTTGTTTTGGAGCTTTAGATGTAGGGTAGTGTGATTCCAATGGACATGTTTTCTCATAATGTTGGTTGTGAATTTCTTAAAAACTAGATTGAGTACCAAGGTGTTTATTTAAAACATTTAAAATTTCAAACCAAACATTGGTAGAGATCTGCAAAAACTTTTAGACGAATCTAGTTTGAATAAAAAAATCAAAGAAAGGGTGACAACAATGGATGAAAGCTTACATTGATGCAAGCATTCCCCATGAACAAAGTATTATTTTCAACCATTGTCAAGTTTATGTTGTGATCTTTTAAACCTATTTTCAAAGTTTTTTTTAATTTATTAAATGTTAGTATGTGTAAGTTTGTTAACAAAGTAACTATGTTCGAGGGGGCTTTACAAATTCCAAAAAACCATTATCCTTTGTTACAATAATTAAACTAGGTTAAAAGTCACTATCTATGTATTAACTCCTTTTATATTGGCACATTTTTTAGATATTGGAAATAGTTTGTTCCCTAATTGTCATTACTTGCGTACTAAACCATTCACGTGGCCCTTGGTTATTGAATGATGCACTAAGTGTAACCATAACAAAAAATTAAAAATTAAAATGAACAATCCGCATCCTAGTTTAGACACCTTGATGGAAGACAATTCATGTTTTGATATGGAGTTGACATCAAAATAAAAATATGCAGGGTAATTGATTGTTTTTTTCTTTTAGAAATAATTAAGACAAAATGCCTCACGACATGTTGTCCTTGATGTTGGATATTATATAATGAAGCCTAAGACTAGTCTTTTCTTTTATTAGTTGTGAACAAAGTGTGACCATTGTTGAAGAGTAACATGATAAGAAATCCATATTTTTTATGTTCCTTAAGTTGTGTCACCATTTGCATCTAGAAGTTTTTCCACTCTTTCCGTTGATAAAAGTGAGCAAGATTGTAGTTTGGACATCTTTGAAATGGCAACAAGCATCGATGAACATCCTGAAAAGCTTGTCAATTAGGGATTGTTGATATTTTGAACACATCAAGTGAATGTGAAGAATATCAAATGTCCCTTGGAATGTGAAGAAAGTCTAAATTCATGCTTTTAACTATTAACTTTTTGACTAGACAAATTTTAGGAATAGTTGAATACCATATTGAAACTAAAAAATATTTTTCCATGATGGCATTCAAGTTCACTAGTATAAGGTGACATTGCTTGCAATCAAATAATCTTGAAAATTTTATGTTTTTGAATAAGAAGTGTCCAAATGATGGTAAAATTAAATGTATGTCCCTTCTAATTTGGTGGAATTGATAAAGACAGAAATTGAAATAGAGAAGTTTGAGGCTTCATTTAAATGAAGTAAAGTGATGGAGATGTGATCAGCAAGACATTTTTAAGTTTGTAGTATATATTGTGTTTCTTTTCTTGGCCATATAAAAAATTCCAAAACAAACTGGTTTTTGTGTTGACTATTAAAATTTTGAAATTTATGGAAGACAACAGTCTTAATATAACCAACTAATATGAGGATCCTAAGAACCATTTGTGAACGGGAGAATAAAAAACACATAACCTTGAAGGATATAAAAAAAAACTCAAATTTTAAATTACAATTATGTAGATTGAAAGAACCAGGATGGCCAGGTTCTTTGAATAAGTAATGCCCGCCTAACACTGCTTGTTACTTGTGAGGGGCTTAACCAGTTCGAGCATAAGTGACAAGCATGAAAAAAAGTCGGGGCTGCCATTTGTACAAAGGATTTTTATTTATTTTTAAAAGGCCCAAAGTTGCCATATTTTGAGATTTTAAAAAAAATTATATTTACACCATTGGTTCTTGTATGTTGCCCTATATAGGGCCATTTGAAAAAAAGAAAAAAAGAAAAAAAAACTTTTCTCTTTGACCTCCAGCCAAATTTGGCTAAGTCCTCCTGTGGATGATCACCAGTCCACCAACCTCACAAAATTGAAAAAAAATTGTAATAAAAAACCTAAAATAATCCCCCCAAAATACAGGAGATGGTTCCTTTGTGTATAAAATAATAATAAAAGAGGTCCTCATTCCCAGCATAGTAAAAAAAATAGAATAATGAAATTTGAAATTTGCTTAAATTTTTGTTTATTTTGTTTTCAATTGTAACATGCACGTGCACATGGTGGTGTGGATAGGTGTGGTAGTGGAAGGTAAACAAACAAGTTGTGTTTGATGATGACTGGCAAGGGAAGGTCTGTCTTGTGAGTTGGTAGAGCTTTGAGTGGCTTGCTGTTTATGGTGGGCACCTCATCTCATCGACCACCTTACTCCAAACAAATGTATAATTGATGTTGGTTCGATAGATAGATCAAGCACAGGAGCTCAACTGAAGAAGATAGAGATCTCTTGTGAAGTTGGGATGATAACAATCCCCCAAAAAATGGATTGATTCTATCAAGACTCGTATCTATCTACAAATCTTCTCATGTTATCTTTGCATGCATGAAAAGGGTTTCATTTTTACAAAAGCAATGAGCATTCGAGTTACTCTTCCTGGGCTCAAAAGCCATTATTTTATGTTTAATTGTTATCATATAGGGTAGAACAGCCCATGGGCGCGCTTAGGGCAGGCCAGATCCAAGGGGAGGTCTTCAATGTTTTTGGTGTCCAAACAAAACTTGAACCCCTCCTATTAAAACATTGGATGGACTAAAAATCGTCAAAAATGGAATGGAATTGAGAAAATTGTAACCCCCAAAAGTAGAGGGGGTCAAGAACTCAAAAAACAAAGCATCGAACATTACAAAGCTAATTCCCAATCACCCAAAAAAATTCTTTGGGTTTTGCTCTGTCATTATTAAAGTTCCAAGATGATTTGTAGAACTTCAGCTGGCACTCCTATAGCATTTTAAATTGTTTAAAATGAACAAGAATTGAGAAAGTTAGAAGCTTTCAGTTTAGGAGGGGTCCAAAAAGAAGGAAATATATATATACATGTGTGTGTGTGTTTTGTGAGTTGGAAAGTTTTTTTTCTTTTCTTGCTAATTTTTCATTACTTATTTTCATTTGCACTTCAAAGATGATTTCTGGAGCTTCAGGTAGCGCTCCCATAACATTTTAAATCACTCAAAATGAAGCACACATGGCGAAGAAGATGTAAAGAAATGATGGGTGAAAGGATAATGATTGGTGATGGGCACTTCTACCCTAACTTGATTTCCCCACCCTTAGCCCTATGGTTTGTATATTTTTGACCAGTACAATGTGTGCATGTTGCTTCTTCTTTAACAGCTCTTCAATAATGTTACTCTGCCTTATCCTTGACAGCCATAGCAAAGCCTCAAAATTCATTATATTTTTCCCAACATGAAAACATTGAAGCCTTCTCTTTCCTTTTTGCCAATAGCATGATGGTTGTTACATGTTAGCCCTTGATTTTTTTTTACAAAGAATGCAAACTTGATTTTATGTCAGGCCATAATCATTGTGAACTGACTCCATTGATGGCTAAATTTATGAATATTACTATTATAATATAAAACTTACGCAATGCTCTCATGTATCCAATTTAGTAGGCTTTCAATCCTCCAAATGTGGATTAGGATGATACAAAAGATGAAGTTTGGACAACTTCAAGAAGCCTAAAGTGGGCCCCAAAAAATGATTTTTGCCCTTGGTGAAGCATCACCTACACTAGTACTATGGTTAAAGCCCCCCCCCCCCCCCCCACCCAACCAAAATGCATTTTGGGTTCCTTCTGAACATTATAAAGTGTCTGCCGGTCTTTCGACTAAATTAAACTCTACAAGTCAAAATCTAACATTTTCCTGCATAAAATGTAGCCACTAAGAACCTGGGATACTTATAATATACAGAAAGCCAACCAAAATGATTTAGGGTTTTGAGTCTTTACCATGGTACCAGTGTGGTGTTGCTTCACATTGGCAACAAAATTTACCCTAATCTAGGAGGACAAGATAAAGCAACAACATGTATGAATGTGTCAACATGTGCATATTTTATAGAATTTGGAAGCTTTCCACATATCAAAGTTATCTATAAACTCAAGTGAATAGGGGATGAGATTAGCCAGTTTTGCAATATTAGGGGACAAAAAGCATAATTGTGATTGATGGACGTAAAAAAGAAATTAACTAGGATCAAAATTAGTTTTTCCACTAAAATCGGTGGTAAAACTAGTTTGGTCTTGCATTTTGCTTTTGCATGAAGAAGCCCATTGCCCATGCAGGTGAAAGAACCCATTGCTCACACAAACCTAGAAACAAGAAAAAATAAAGTGTGGGAACTTGGTGTTCACAAGAGCCTAGGGGCAAGAAAACATAAAGCTAGAGGGTTTTTTGTGAGATTTATTTTTTGTGTGCAAGAATCTTCAAGTGTTTGTCAACAAAGGTGAACATGCATCATAGTTTAAGGTGTGAAGTTTTTGTTACTCTGCAAAGCTTTTTAATTGTAATTAACTGGTGACTGATGTTGCAGAGGAGTGAAGAAAAGAAAGCCCAATTTTCATTTTTTTTTGGAGGTGAGACTTTTGTTTAGTTAAAAGCTCTTGAATGTTAACATGGTGTTAATAAAAACTTTTACAAAAGGTTATGAATTTTATTGTTACCATGATGATCAAAAACTTAGTCTTTTGGGGTTATTTCATTTTGGTTGTGTGGTCTATTTCTAGATTTTGCAACAAAAAATTTGAGATTATTCAAACATCATTACCACCATGTACTTACACTCGTTCATTTCCTTCACTCCTCAATTTGTGCTTGAACCCATAGCCTGACAACCAAATAACCTAGATTGCTAAAACCCTACACTTGCAATTGTTACAAATAGACCATCTAACAATTTGTTGCCTGGTTTCACAAATGTCATTAGTATAGGCCATATCTTCCTACAATTGCCCATTGCCTATTAGCCTTCATATGTTATGGTGTTTCCATAAAATGAGTAAATCATGATTTAATGCTATAGGTTAAAGTTTCAAATGGAATGCACTTGAAATGATCCAAATCAACCATGAATGATACCTCGAAGCCATAGCAAAAAAATGAAATTCCTAGACTTTTCCTTCAAAAACACCTCAAGATTGAATTCAAATGTTTGGGTGTGTGCTTACATGTAATTGACCTCTTGAATGGTTTTTATGACTCTAACACCAATTCATATCATAAATCCAATTTAAGCTTAAAATCTCTTAAATAGGCCTCAATTGTTTTTGTCAATTGAATAAGAATTTTAAAACTCTAATGTGGAGTTATAATTTCCATGTTGAAATTTTTGAAGCTTATGGTTGAAGCTATTGGTGTGCCATTTGTTAAAATAGAAAAATGGAAGGTGTGTAAACACTTCAACCATTTAGAATTCTATGTTTATGTTTGGTCTAAATTGATCAAAGTTTATTATGCATCGACCAAGTGTGTTGTGCCAAAGGCATTTCTATTTTACTTTTAGGACGTATGTTATAACTTCAATTTGCTCATACAAAACCTATATATCTTTGTTCCAATTTGGTATTAGGGTTTTGTGAATCTTTGTAATCATTTTGACAACTTGATCAAACTTTATTATGTATCATCCAAATCTAATATGCCAAGTGCTTTTTGTCTTTCCTTTCAGAGGCATCTTGTGACCTCAATGTGCCAAAATAAATCTTATATATGTTTGTTCCAATTTGGTATTAAGGTTTTTTGAATCATTCAAACATACAATCCCTTTGGTAGTTGATCAAACCATTAAACTGTAATTTTCAATTACTTGAAGTAAAGCACCATTTGTTTCAACATTTTGGTACCACTTTTGACAAATGAAAATATGTTCATGAAATTGAGGTTTGTTTGGTTTGATTATGGGCATGTTTCCAAATTTTAAAACATGATTTCATTTGTTTGAGGTTTGTTTCACCTACTTGAATTAATTTGATTATATCAAATTGACTAATATGTACGAAAAATAACTTTGATTCATCAATCTCAAAGCATGTTCATGAATTGGAGGTTTTATAAAATCATTAAAAAATAAAATTTATCTATAATAAGTTTTAATCAAATGAAGGTTCATTTCAACAATTTGAAAGATTTAATTCATAAAATGTGTGGGTTTAATTTCATATTTTGAAGGTTTATTTCATTTATTTAAAGTACATCTAATCCTCTAATTGAGGTTTGTTTCCAAAATTGCAAGTATGTTTCTAATGAGTGGAGGTTTATTCATTTGCTGAAGTTTTGTTCCATCAATTTTATATCTAACTAAGCTTTAATTTCATCAATTAAAGATTTGTTGACATATTTTAAAGGTAAATCACGAATTTTATTTTGCTTTGTGGAGGTTTATTTGACCAAAACGAGGTCTTTCTAAACCTACTTAAAATTTGTTTCCACAAAATCATGATTGTTCCATGAGTTTGAGGTTTGTTTCACCTACTGTGAAATATGTTTCACCAATTTGAATTTCTTTCAAAATTTGTCTATTGTGACCATGTTGTGACATTATGATTAATATGTAGGAGCTAAAATTTCATTTTTGGAAAATTTTCATTTCTTTTCTAGAATCTTTGTCTCTTGTGACCATATTGTGGCATTATGAATATGTAGAAGTTAAAACAATCACTTTTGGAAAATTTTCATTTATTCCCAAAATCTTTGTCTCTATGAGCATGTTCTGGCAATATGACTATGTAGGCAACTCAAACAATCACTTTGGAATTTTATTTATTTTTTAGATTTTTTGTCTTTGTGGCTATGTTGTGACACTATGACTATGTAAGAGCTTAAACAATCAATTTTGAAAAAAATTCTATCTCTTATGACCATGTAATGACATTATGATTATGTTGATGTCATGGATGACATCCCCAACATCATGTTTAGCATCATTGCCAACATCATCATGGATGAAATTCATATAATGTTCATCCATAATGTAAACAAAGAGGTCTCAAGAAGGTTTGTTGATATATTTGTAGATATTTTGAAACATCTTGAATTAACTTGATATATTTTGAATTTTTTTTGTGAACTAGGTCCCATAAAATGTATAAATGAAAGTAGTTCCTTTCTCATTAGCTTTATTTTATTCAATATCAATTTTGAGTATGATCTTGCAAAATAATCAAATGTCATATTATTTTCACATTTTTGCAATAAAGTTACATTTGAACTAATGTTGCACACTTCATATCCTTGTCCTTGATTTTCATATTTCATATTTGGACTTACAATTAGGTTAACCTTTGACATGGTTCATGTCTTTTGGAATTCATGTTGTTTTGTTAGTTTTCATGTTCATGATAGTTTGAATAGACTCCCATCAAACCTATTTTTATTTTTTTTGTTCTTATTATCCTATTTATTTCAAAACCATGTATGTGTCAAAAGAAGAAGTAATTGTGACAATGGAAAAATAATTTGTTACCCTTAAAAATATGAACAAAAAAAATCAAACATTTCATAAATCCATTGCTCATTTTCAAAGCAATTAAGTTCCAACATCCTTAGCGGTTACATTTCTATAATGTAACCCCAAGAAAATGAATTAGGAATCAACCTAATTCACAAGTCTATTGATATGTGGTCAAAATTCCATAGTTTTTTCAAGCAAATGCCACTAAGTTATGATTCACAGTTTATAAAGTTGTTCAAAGTGATTATCTTATCCATTTTGACTAATGAACATATCCATTTTGATTAAAGCCCCATGGTTTGAATGACAATTGTATTTTTTAATATTAAATATTATTAGAATGACTTATTTGACTATTTATCAAATGGAACATTCAATCAACTTCAACAAAAAATTAATTGCCTTGGTCAAAATGGCTAATGGGTTCTAATCAAGTGAGACATTTAGCAAGTTAAAGAAAGCAAATCACATGTTTGGTCAAAATGACCAATGGTTTTCTAGTCCAATTGAACATCCTATTCTAGTTAATAGGCCAAATTAACCTACTACTACCTAGATTATGTAGGTTGCCTATTTAAACATGGCCCAAGTTGGACTCATTAGCATTTTGTTATGAAGCACAACCCTTGTTTGGTTTGCACCTTTGTTTCAATGTTAATATCTACTTTTGAATGACTTAAAAACCTTCATTGATGAATTTCATGCCATTTTTGGAGAATTCTACAAAGAGTGCACATCAACAAGAAAATTGAAAACCCTTTGCCAAAGATCACTCCTAGTTATGGTGCATGCATTTAAATTTAAATAATTGGCTTTTGACATGTCATGGAATGAAACAATTTCAATTCAAGGGTTACATAATGACATGAAACACTTAATATTGCTTACCATGCCAAATCTTACAACCTTAAGTCAAGCTATTACATAAGCAGTTGAATGCAATAATATGTTTTTTAGGCATGGCCAAGAAAAGCATTTGGAGCTACCTCCCATACATTTAAACTTTGCATCCCCCATGCCTTTTAACCATTAGCAATTTCACCAAAGGGCAATCCCATGCAAATTGATGAATTTTTATTCAAGCCCTTCATAGAATAAAAGTAGTGATGATAAACAAATAATCTACATTTGTATTGAGGAAAAAGAAGTCATGCTACTTGTGAATGCCCAAAGACGTGTGGTCAACATGAAGTTCATGCCACTTTTGTTACCAAGCCATAGTTTAGAAAATCAAAAGATTAAAATGTTTAATCTTAATAAAGATGGTGAGACTAAAATTGATTTGTTGTGTGATGAAAATGGTCATAACTTATCTAAATCCAACACCATTTTTAAAATAATAATCATTATGAAATGTAGCAATCTCAAGGTAATGGAGACCCAAACATTTTTTTAATTTTAATGCATTTACATGTTTCATCGATAAATAATTGGCATGACAACATAAGTTGGCTCTAGTGAAAAAGGTCACACTAGTACCATTTGAAGTTATTGATGACTAAAGTCACTCCTTCACATATGAAGCCAAGGCATTTGAGGTTATTATTGGGTCATAGATTAGCAAAATGGTTTTCAATGTCATTTCATCCTTGAAAAACCCTATCATTACTAGATTATTTTGGCTTGCTTTTTATAATCCATTAGTGAATTAACATACAAGGAGTCTTCACTTTGAAACACCAATTTAACATAAGGCCTCAAAATGTGAAGCCTTCCCCACATGCATGTCTAGTGAAAATCATGATCATGTATGTTGTGCACCCAAAACCAAACACGAGGATGGGTGCATGCAAAACTATAAGCATAAGGAGGACCTTAGTAGTACAGAAAGATCCAATGTTCCATGTCAATGTTTCTAAGAACAAAGGCTTTTGTGCATGCAAAAAAGATTCATTTTATATCTATGTTCTCACATTAGATGTTGGGCCACATCAACATGAATTTTTTTTTAATACAAAGAATACAAGAATGCATTTGAAAAGAAAAATGTTGACACCTTGTTAAAACATCAACCATATAATTGCATGATTGATCTTGAAAAACATGTGCAATTTCCATTTGGACTCATTTACAACTTGTCAAAAGATGAACCCATGATGCTTTGACAATACATCAATGAAAATCTTGAGAGAAGGTTTTTTCAACATTCCAAATCCCCAGTTGGTGCGCTAATCATGTTTATAAAAAAGATGGCTCCTTGCAAATGTGTGTTGATTATCATGGTTTGAACCAATTTACCATCAAGAATTGATACCCCCAACCTTTGATCTTAGGATTATTAGATCAATTGAGTCACGCCAAAGTGTACACCAAGATTGATTTACATGGAACATATAATTTGGAACATATTCAAGAAAGCAACAAATAGAAAATAACATTTTTGAACACATAATGGCCATTTTGAGTACATTGCCTTTCAACCTTACAAATGCACTTGTTGTCTTCCGACACCTAATGAACAATGGTTTTTGTGAATACTTGGGTGTATGCTCATTTTCAGTAAATGCTTCATTCCCTAAAAATTCATGTGGTAAGTGTTAAAATGGTATTCTATTTTGATATCATTAATTTTGTGGGGAATTACATAGTGGTTAATGAACTAAAAAGGCCATGTGAAAATAAGATATTTGAAACAATTCTTCAATGTACATGTTAAAAAAAAACAAATTGAAATCCACCCAAAAATATTATGATATGGGCTTATGAAAATATGGCTCATTTTAGGTCATTCAAAAGTCCATGATGTTTTTTTGGTTAACTTTTTTCTAAATTTTTTTTCTCACATATGTTTTTCGTTTCAACATATCATATATTGAGTCCCTACAATATATCCCAAATAAAATTCATACACAAAAATGCATGTATATAGAGGCAGAAACAGTAAACCAGTCCATATTTTTCAACTTCAAAAGTCCATTACTATATATTTGGTGTATATGTTGCAATTTTTTTTAATAGATGTCTTTTTCTTCAAGTTGAAAATCTAAATCTAGCCACAAATTTGGATTAAAAACCATGTTAATAGCATGTAAATGCATGCCATTTTGCAAACTATTGGATTGTGACATAAAAAATGAGCCACCCTACTTTGTAGCCATCCACTTGGATGGTTTCATGGTTTGCAACATTGATCACATCTTCATTTTTTCAAAGAACATGGAGGACCATGAGTGTCATATATGTCTTGTTTTGGACAAGTTTGAGGAAGTCAAATTTTATGCCATGTTAAAGAAGTGTGAATTTTATCAAACAAAAGTGGAATTCTTGGGCTACATCATCTTAGGGAATGACATCTACATGGATCCCTATATGGTCCAAACCTTTATGAATTAGGCTACCCCAAATTCTGTTCATGAACTTCAATGTTTTTTTAGATTCATTAATTTCTATTGACATTTTATTACACGTTATTCCACAATAATGGCCCCTTTTACTTATCCAACTTGGAAGGATCAACCTTAATTTTGGGAGTTGAAACAAAAATTTCCTTCCAACCACTGAAAGTTTATATCATGACTACCCCATTATTGATTCATGTTAACCTTTCCAAAGCTTTTGTCTTGGAGGCAACTACTTTTAATTTTGCATTAAGCATCTTGCTTTCACAATTTGAAGAACATGATTTTTTAAAATTTAAATTTTCTTATCTCATAAATATTTTCTTGTTGAAATTATTTACAATATTCATGACATATAATTTTGGCCATTTGTGGATGCCTTTGAAGAATGGCATCATTTGTTTGAAAGAGCTCAATATGAAAACATAATATACTTGAACCATAAAAAACTTTTAGTATTTGATGACAATTCATGTTTTGAATCAATGTCAAATTCAATGGGCATTGTCATTGTTTCAATTTTAATTTGTCACCACCTATCATCTTTGGCACCAACCTCTAAAAGAAAATTTTAAATTTATGACTTCATTTATGATTGATTTTATAATCATATCAGACATTATATGACTAAAGGGCCTTTAGTTGTGTTAGATGAGTTGTTTAAAATATTTTTTTATAAGTCATTAGGTAACTAAGTAGGTAATAAATTAAATAGGTCAAAAAAGGTGGTACATAGGTAGCCTAGCTTACTTTAACCTATTTAATTGAACTACTTTAGTTTAACCTACCTACCCTAGCCCTTTAAGTTGCAATGTGCATAGGTTGCAAGTATTAAGAATCGAACCCTTCACTTTCATAATGATAAACCAACTTTTTTTTCAATGGAGTACACCATCAAAAAATGTCCAATTGTTGTTTTTTTATAAATTTCATATAATTAATATAAGATTATGAGGTCTAGGTACTAGGCAAGTTGTGGGATTGTAATTACGAAACATGTAGTTGTGTAAATGGTTTAGTATGTAGGAAGGTAAGTGGGTGGGTGGGTCGGTTGGAGGATAAGTAAGTACGTAATTAGATGGTCACCATTACCCATGTCATTATACAATAGTCATTTTGTAATCAATTTCCAATCAACTACTCATATTCTAGTTATTCACAATCATTTCAAACTACCATGTCAATATTACCCATGTCATTGCACACTACTCATTATTCATTCATATACCAACTAATAGTCATTTAATAGTTGCATTGAAAAATCATGTTATCATTGTTGGAATGTCATTTTATAATCATATAAGTGACAATTAAAAGTTCACATGCTTTTTTCCTTTGTCATTGATGTCCTATGGATGAAAACAATTGTGAACTAATGATTTCATCATTACCATATGTCATTTTACCATCCATTAGTGACAAAATCAATTCACTTATAACTATTTATTTTCCACATAGGATGAAAAGGTGAAAGAATTTCACTAATGATACTCACAAGCAAGCTTTACAAGGCCATTATTTTTAAAATCATTAATAGAAAAGGAGGTGATTTCATGGATGACATCTTTATCATTTTATCTAGCATCATCACCAGCATCATGTTTAACATCATTGCCAACATAATCATGGATGAACTTCATTTATCTTCATCCATAATGTAATTAGGAAGATCCCAAGAAAGTTCCTTGAAATATTTCTAGATATTTATAAATATTTTGAAATATCTTCTTGAGCTAGGTCCCATAACATGTATAAATGAAAGTAGTTCCTCTCACATTACCTTTTTCACCTATTAAACAATAATTTGGGTATGATTCTACACCATAGTTAGGTTTTGTTATTTTCATGTTTGCACAATAAAATTTTGTTTAAACTTATGTTGCAAATTTCATGTTCTTATCCTTGATTTTCTTGTTTTATATTTAATTTAAAATTAGGTTGAGCTTTGTCATGGATGGTTAATGTCTTTTAACATTCTTGCTGTTTTGGTAGTTTTTTGTGTTTATGATAGTTGAACTTGAAACAAGTCAATTCCAAATTTGTATGTAAAAAGAGAAAATGCATTTATGTTGAAAAAAAATTTATGTGATGTTTTTTTTGTGTAGGCATGGCAAGTGAAAATCAAGAGTCCCATGTGGTGATGCAAGCATAGAAGTTTTTGGAAGTAAAGGATGAGGTGTCATTTTTTCAACCACTTGCAAAGGTGACAAGGAAAAACATTTGTGGGTTTTGGTAGAATCATAAATTTTGAACACCATGGCCATGAGTTACCATTGGCATTTTTCAAAATATTCAAAAGATAGGAAACAAATGACGCAACTTAAATACCTAGCCTTGTGGGAAGGTGGTCTTTGCAAATTACAAGGTGACATATACCAATAATCCTTTTGTAAATGATATTTTGAAAGACCAACTCCAAGATACATTGAAAGAATTGAAGACTAGGATATCTAATGAGGAAAGGAATAAGAGAGCTATGTTGCAAAGTGAAGAGGTCCTAACACAATTGAAGGGAATGGATGGACATGTGATTTGGAATGTTTTCAAAAGGTGGCAAAATGTGATTAATGGCATAGCTACCCCATGCATATTACATATCTATTCCTCCCATGGTATGTGAGTTTGTAGATGAACAATTATCTACTTCATGCTCTTAGGTTTCGGCTTTACGTTAGATGGCAAGGCATAGACAATAATAGAAGTGTTGTGATTGAATTTGAACAATTGATGAAACCCAGGCCACCATGGTATGGGAGATGGTGGTCAACAATGATGATTAAAAAACTCTAATGAAGGCAAAGATGGAAGTTAACATAGAAAAGAAGAAACAAGTGATGTTTAACAATTTCAAAACAACTAGAGATCTATGAGTTTTGATAGATGAAACATTTAATGCAAAGGTTGAAGAAATGCTAAACTTGTAATTAGAAATCTCCATTCTATTTGAAATCAGTTGGGTTTTCAATTTGGTCATTAATGATTTATATGTGAAGTCTAGGTGGCGTCTATGTAAGAAGTTATTTATAATAGCTACATTTTGGAACTTGTGGATGTAATTATTGAAAGATTTACAAATTTCAATCAATCTATCATCAATGAGTCCAATAACCTATGGCCTCATAAATGCAACATGTAATGAAAATTGCATCACCATAAACTACAATCTTGGTCCAATTCCATAGCAATCTGTCATACATGATTATGTTGTCATGTTTCATGTACATGATGAAGTGGAAAGTCATCATTATAGGGTCAATTTAATCAATTGCTTTGTCACAAAGTGAAACTTGCTAATGGATCTCACATGCATGAGCTTGAAGGGTGGGGACCACTAATGCCATTAGTTCATCAAACTCTAACAAACTTGGAGTTGTTCCCATAGTACCAAACGTGTTTTAAACACCCACATTTTGATAAGTTGATTGCTTGACATTTGATTTTGATTCATTTGCATTGAATAGCTTCAATATGTTAATGTTCGCAAATATAATCACATAAACAATTTGATGTTGTTTGTGTGTCTTCTAGAACATCTTTTAATTGTTATTTGATGAGGAATTATCAGAATCACTCATGTCCAAGTAAACATCGTTATTAGAAAAAAAGCATGGAACACAAGGGGAAAACCCTAAAAATCCTTAAAAAGATACCTTAAAATAAAACTAAAAAAAGGCAAGAAAAAAATGAAAACCCCTAATAATGAAAGAGCAAAAAAACAAGGTAAACACTAGAAATGAAAGAAACAAGAAGAAATGAAAAAATCTAACCAAAAAAAAAAAAATCCTTTAAAAAAAAACCAACGAGAAAAATAGTTAATGAAACAAGTGAAAATCAAAGGAACTCCCACAAATGAAAATGAAAAAATGAAAAAGAAATAAAGAATGAAAGAGCCCACTTATATAGTTCCATCCAGAAAAAACCTTAAAAATCATTCTATCTAGTCATAAAGCAAACCGTAAAATAACTTTGTAATGAAAAAAATAGAAAATGCCCAAAAACAAATCCTGAAAAATCCCTCAAGTGGTCCTTCATCGAAAAAAAAAATGTAAGAAATAAACGTTTCATAGAAGTGCCTCAAGTGTACCCTCAAAAAAAGAAAAACTTGTCAAAATAAAATAAAATAAGGGTGCCTTCAAAAAAAAACAACTGCCGAAAAAAAAAGTTTCAAATCTTATTTCACCCCCTATTATCACCATTGGTCTCCAGTTTCATGATTTCATCCCTAGACATGTAGACAAGGGGACTTTCTGAATACCTTAAAATTGGGGATGAAACTGGGACAGAGTGAGACAAAGTATGAGACTGGTGAGGACTTTACAGATAACTTCAGTAGGAAAATCTTTGGAATCCTTGAAATCTGAAGACTTTGGTGCATTTTTCTCACGAAAATTAGATTAACTGGAACACGCTTAACTAGGATGTAATTAAAACATATTATTTATTTATGTTTTGATATTCAATTAAGAAAATAAAATTCCATACCCACAAAACCATGCATGAGGTCCCTCATTCTGGGAAAGCCTGCACCATCTAGCCTTGTAGAGCAACTACACTCCTACCCACTATTTAGGCCTCTACTACTGGGTTTAGGAATTTGACAAGGGCCCTTGCTTTTTCACATTTATAGGCAAATTTTGAAATTGCCTTTTAAGAGTGATAGGCAACCTTGATTAGTTGTTTTTTTGTTTGACATGCAACTTTAAAAAATGTTTCTCACATGGAAATTATATGAATGAACAAAATGAACAAACCACGACTTGCAAGAAAAAACCACAATAATTGAAGTGAAACATGATTTCCACAAAAAAAAAAACACTTGATGGTATGTAGAGCCTCAAAAAGCAAATCCTATCTCTTATAAACAAGTTCAAACCCATTGTCACTATATTTGTCCAATGCTAATAACACATCATCTTGAACAAAATTAGTTCTATAAGTGAAGAAAGATTGACAGTTTGCATTGTAATGGACCACAACATGTGCAAAATCAGAATTGTCCAACAAACCATACCCACCAGTCATTAGCATATCTAACATACCCAAGAATAAGATTATATTCACAAACTTTCGATAATGAGCCAGAGGTAGAAGGCCTCAAATTTGTGCATTTTGTGCATTAGGTGAGACATATCCAAAATGCACTTCTAAGATGCTGAATATGTCTTGCACCATGCCCAGGCTCAGGTTTTGGGAAATCATGCTTCTTTGCTGCGAGCTGCCAAAATGTCTTCGCATGTCATTTCAATGCAATGGGTATGAAGGATGATATGGGTGAAAATGTGCCAAAGTCACCACATTTTGAGCGATTTTTTTCTGAAGTTACCATATTTTGACAATAGATTCTTGAAGGTTGCTAAAGCATAGCAGGATTCTTAAGATTTCCCACTGTCCTCTCTGAGGATCATTCCTGTTGAGGATGATCGCCTGTGACTACATCACAAAATTGAAAAAAACAAAGGCTGACATTGATCACTACACAACTCATTAACACATTTCAGAACTTTACTGCACAATTTATAATCACAATATCTCAAACAGGGTTGAAACTTGACATTGCTGATGAGTACCTACAATAGTTTGGTTGAGTGGGTTGTACTTAACAAGGTTCATAAGAGGCCTTGATCTTTATTAAATTGGTGTTTTACACCTGGAGAATGATCTGCAACCCTTATTGATAGCCAGTAGAATTATTCGGGTTTAGGGTTCTCTGATGAATCAAGGAGGATCTAGAGGACTTAAATTGCTAAGAGTTACAGAGCACTATCACAGGTGCTCTTCTGGATGCATGTTGAGTAGGTTCCAATGGGTCATGATCAAATGGCCTGGAACTGGAGGCATCCAAGGTGAATTTTCAGGTCAGGTTGCAAAAGGTATACATCAAGTATACAATCATACAATCAGTTGTGATGAGTGGAGTCATTTGTGCACCAAAGAAATTTTCCATTGTGAAACTGATCGATCCTCTGCTGTGATCAAGTGGGTTGAAGGTTTGAATTTTGCCACACATCAGGCAAAAGCAGGGTTGGTACCTGATGAGCATTTCATGAAGATTAGTGTGGCTCAGCAAGTCACAGACTGGAAGCCAATTTGACCAGCCTCTGTGTCAAAAAGGATTAAGTGATCTTGCTGCTGGATGTTGCCTAAAATGCTGAGGCCAGAGCTACCAGCCATGGCTAAGCATTGAACACTGCCAGCATCGTTTGCAGAAATATAGAGATTCTCAGGTGCCAAAGTGAAATCTGCATTGGTGAAGTGCAGCACTAAGCTGGGTAATGTTGCAGCATTCACTGCACCTCCAGTATTGAAACATAAATCCAGGCCATATTGTGATCCAGAAACAAGTGGATAAGTCAAAGCTCCACGGATGGCCTGTCCAATAGTCCACAATTCCACAACAAAATAGACAGACAGTTAGTACTTGAGCATTAACCCCTAGAGTCAGTTCTATATGGCCTTGAGACTGTATGTGTTCATGAACTAGACCACATGCTTGTCCTTTGGGACAAATAGTGGAATATCTCTGAATTCAACTATGGGCAGGTTACATGAAGATGCCTCTGTATTGACACATGATTTGAAACATCCATAAATCAGCTCAGCTGCATTGGACAAATTTGCTGTAACGGTTTAGGGTTACCCTAAACCCTTATGCCACCTATCTTTGTTATACAACGACTCTCCATAGCTACAAGCCATTGGTGCTCTAGTTCACTGATGGTTTTAGCGGGAATATCAAGAGAATGAGAGAAGGCATTACCGTCAGTACTGCATTATATGCATCTGTGTCCAAATAAGTAATAGTAGTTCCAGAGTCCACAATGATTCCACCAGTTCCAGCATCATCAATGGCAAAGCCTCCATCCGGGTAGTCCACAGCTGTACCTGCAACACTTATACCGTCCAGACCTATGTAGTAAAAAGTTGGGTTGGCAGCATTAGGCACAAGGGGCGTGTATGCAAGTCCTCCTGATGTGACGGCCGCATCTCCAAAGATCAGTGGACTGGTATTTGGACTGTTATAGTTCACAAGGCAGTAAGAGAATTTCTTGCTCACTGTAGTACTGATCTGAGACATGAGTGAAAGAGGACCTTGTCCCAATCCCAGTAGTCCACCTGCAGGTGAAAAACTGCCCATGTTGGTGTGACCGCATCCAAACCCTATGTCACGGATGCTGCCTGAACCCAAAGTCACTGTATCTGTGGCAAAATTCCCATTTGTTGTTGATCCATCTCCGTAACCATACTCGTATTCGCAGCCACCTCCACAGCTCACAACTTGAATATCCTGGAACAAACCACAGGTAACCAACATAGTTGGTGCACAAAAGTCAGTCTCATTAGATCAACTTTCATGCAGCCTGCACCTCAAAAGCAAGCTTGTCAAGAGTTTGGAGTTGAATAGAGCTCATTGCTTATACCATATTTTGATGCAGTATAAACCAGTGTTTTAATTTTTTAAAGAACCACCAATTCTGGCTCTCCAACTATTTTAGAATCAAAGAACAATCAGTTCTGGTTCTTTGAAAAATAATTCAGAATCAAAGATTCTGGATATTTTAAAAACTTCAAACAACTGGCACTTTTCATGAAAGAACAGGCAAAGAACCAGAATTGGCCAAAAAATGGCCATTTTGCATGATTATAAATCTAAGTTAGATGAGTAATAATTGAGTGGGATTCTCTGTAAACACTTGGATGAAAATGCTCTGGAAGAATTCACAACCATTTTGGCCCCAACAGACATTGTGTACCCCAAAACTAGATGTGAATTTCAGGCTCTAACATTCCTTTGTGTTTTAAGCATTGTGTTATAATCTACACAAAACTTTTTGACTAAAGGTGGAGAACATAACAAGAAATTAAGGCATGCCTACAAAGGCAAGAAGAGTAAAGGGAGAAGTAATCTAACACTACCAACTTCATGAAGACTTAAATCACTTTGGAACTCGTTGCATTCATGGGTGAGTTGAAGGCTAGAAGATAGAAGTGCAATTACACCCTCTTGCTTAGATTGATGAACTCACCTGTAACTGAGCACAGATGGGTACCCAAATGCTCTTCTAGAGCACGGATGGACCACAAATGCCAATGTCTAGAACAATGTTCAGACCTGAACATTGGCCCAACATTTCCACCTCTTTCACAATGGGATGGAGCTAGAGTTGGGGTTCTGAGTGGAGGCTAGAAAAAAAGAAAAATCCAGAAAAATTTGTTGTTGCCATAATGACTAAAACCAAATTTACAAACTTTCCAAAAGTGGCTCAAGGGAATTTCCAAACTTTCCATCAGAGAATTTAGCCAAATTTGGCCATAAAAATCATGAAAGCAAGATAAATTGAGCATCTTTCTCTATTTCTGGCTACCTACTAGAAATTCATATAGAATCTGGTGATTTATTAGATTATCTTCAAAAAATTCTTAAATTTGGTGATCTAACATTTAAAAAACTGTTATTTTTGCCAGTTTGGAAAAAAAAAAAAAAAAAAGGTCAAAAATGGAAATGGTGTGCCAGGGTGACCCAGCAGCACCCACCAGCGATGGTGTGCACTGTGTGGACAGGCAAACCCTTTTTCATTGTATTTCTATATCCCATAACTAACCCACACGGCCAGAGTGGTTAGTTATGTACCAACCATAGATAGATGCATCTACCTGCCTAGTAGCCACCAAGTACGTTACATAATAAACTCTTGCATTCCCTACCTACTTAAATAGGGTACATACTCACATACATATACATAGGGTCTAGTGTAGAAGGGTAGTGTACAGGATAGGCCTGATACAAAGATTCCACCTTGGTAATTGAACCACAACTGGTTGGGTGCTGGGAACTGACTAACCCTATATTGATCCACAAAGATGGGCCCAATTTCCCCTCGTAGCTCTCAACCCTTTTTTTTTTTTCTGGGTTTCCTCTTGGGATCTAAGCCGTGGTACCAACTTTTGTTGCAAAGAAAGAAGGAAATTCACATGAATCTAAGAAAACATGTTATAAGTACACTCCCTTCTTTTGCAACAAAGTTGGTGCACGTGGCTCATGAAAGTGAAAGTACCCACGTGGTAGAGTCTACAGAGAGACAGACACACACACACAAACTAGTCCTGGCTTAATATACATCTTAATATAGCTGGTCACAATTTCCTAGATCTTGGGTGATGCTGAATCTTGAGCCTTTTTGGTTGGCGACAAAATTCACCTTATTGTTTACACATGTATAATAATACTACTAGATGCTCTTTAAAGACCCAAACAAACCCAAAACAAAAAAAAAGAAGTTCTTTGAAGGTGGTTGTTGCTCATCATGCCATAATTCTTGACCAAGAGGTGTTAGGCTGAAGAGTCCTAGAGGCAGTAGTTCAGAAGGTATACTTGCTAGAGTACTCTAGTGACCGGCCATTAATAAACTAGTTTCTCAACTTCAAGGATTGAACTAGAGCTCAAAGTTGAGTAAATCCATGGCCACCAGCCAGCCATCACAATGTAATGAATGGAAACTTAATGATTGAAGGAAATATGCATTCACAAGCACCACACTCATAAGTTGGGGCTACATCCATTCAGAAGAACCTATGTCGGCGAAGATCAACTAGAAATATAAGATAGGAGTCTAGGAGCATTAGTGCTCTCAGCAGAGTCTAAATTGTTCGTCACGTAAGCCTGAATTCATGGGTTGTAAACTTGTACGTATTGCAGGATCTTTGTTTTTCTTAACCTTCTGGAGACCAATAGGTTAAGATCACAAGCACTGCCGGATGCAAGTGATTCAATTACCAGGCTTGCAGAAACTGACAATCAAAAGCCTCGCGATGCATCAAATTGCAGCATTAAATTGGCTAAGTGGTTGATTCACAGCTCCATACATATACATACATGTACATGCAGGTGGTTATACTAAAGTCTGCACGCTACTCTTCAGTTGAATCTGGTTAGGCACTCACCCAAAACTGTACAAGATGCTTACAATTGCAACACTACAAGAAGAGAATGCGGTTTTTCTCACACAGACAAAAAGCCACTCATGACATATGTACATGAGGTAAACTTTGTGGATTCATTCATTACAAGGTACAATATGCGATGTTTATTGTGGCATATATTGCATTAAAAGGACAATTTGGCATTAGTTAATGACAGATATAAGACAAATGCAATATGTGCCATTACCTAATCTCATATTGTCCTTTTAATGTAATATATATGTTGGGAATTGAATACAAACTTACACAAATTTGAAGGAGTGCAGCTCTGCTTCATGTGGTTTGGAGCAATTAGTTCATATATAGTACTAGCTCAGATTCAAGAGAGAGAATTTGGTATTTGGAAGAGGAGGGGGAATGAATATTCAGGGAGCTAATTGCAGTTGGGTTGGTGAAGAAGGCTCATACCTGGCACAAACCGTCGCCACAATTGAGGGCTTGGTAGGTGGATGAAAGGGCGGGGTTGAAGGCGTTGCCAGTTTGCGGATAACAAGAAGTGCAAGGCAAGCACTGAGTCCATAACAAATCACTTCCTGTGTCCACAATCGCAGTGAAGGTTTGTGGAGGCGTCCCCAGTCCAATCTGCGTCAGGTACTCTCCATTGCCTGCTGATACTGGGACGCTGTATTCCGCTGCTGCATCCAGCTGCTGCTGCTCCGGCTTTGCTGCTGCAGCCGCTGATCGACTACCGCGGGCTTGAATGGAGCGGAGAATTGAATCTCTGCGTTTGCTGCTCCTTTTCACCGCTTGCACTAATCTCTCGCCCATGCTCTTAGGCGCACTACTAGACTCCCCCAACGGAGACGAAGCTGGCAGGTGATCTCTGTGAACAAGCTCTGCTCTCAGCACCTGCACAGTAGTAACCATCATGCACCTTGCGCGTCAAACTAGCTTCGTCTCGAATCAGCGCTAATTTGTGATTCACATATGATCAGCTGCACCTCACTTCATGAGCAAGCAAGCAAGCATAGTTGTTTTCAAGCACAGATGGGTTCCAACAGCTCTACAGCTTGAAGAAAACATGTCCAGAATTGCAAACCTAATCAAAAAGGAATATTAATCCCATTAGCCAGAGCAAAACAAACTAGCCAATCTCTCCAAGTCGAGAACGGCAAAAAAGAATCAACAACAAGTAGTTATAGGACTAGCTAGTAGTAGATTGCAGCAGGTTTATATATGCGTACATGGCTTGCCAGATGACGATCTCCAGCAGTTCCAGCTTGCAAATTCTCATGCACGGTACTCTCAGAGTTATAGCGACGTTGATGAGCAGCAGCAGCAATTACAACTAGCATTAGAAGCACTAGAAGCTGGAGCTGCAACACTACACCACCTTTTCCACTTCCCATCTTCACAAAAGCGGGCTGATCGAATTCCCTGAAGCTGCACGCCCCCAATTCAGCTTCCCACTTCTTGCAGTAAAATAAACTGGCAATTGGAAGCAATATCCAATATCTACAGGTTGAATCTATGCAGTCTAGATCAGACAATTTACTTGCCTGAGTTCAGGAGTTCTCTTCCAGGACATGGATCAACTTGGAACGGATCAGTCTCTGATCTAAGTCCTCATGTAGTGCTATAGAATTTCTCACACAAGCTAGCTAGCTAGCTAGCTAGACAGTCAGGGAATTTACAGGGCTCTACTTAAGCTCTGCATCTGCAAGCTCAGATTCCTCAGTGTTTGTACAAGACAGTTTTAAATGTTGCCAGTAATTTCTTCTCGAGCTGCCAGGAGAAGTTGTGGAACATCAACTGAGGATGAAGAAAGCGTGTACTCTATAACTACTAGTTCAGCCCTGGGCAGGCTGGGATTTTGTACTGGGTATGAGTAGTAGCTGGTGATGATGATGATCAGAGATTGTGAAAGAAAGGCTATGAACATGATGGGAAAGGTTGAACCCAAGTCTCCATAATAAAGCAATGAACGAGGATTCACTTTGCCCATGGACACATGTACTCATAATAATCATAGCTGGAACCAAAAAGGGATATCAAGATTATACTAACAAAAACTGCAAAAATACTAAACAAATAAACCATGGAAAAGATACGTATATATATAAACTTAGATATCATGCTGGCCCAGTAATTTACATGAGATAAATAAGGGATCTACCACTAACTACCAATGCACTTTAAAAAAGGATTTTTTTCCAAGTTCCAACTCTTCATATTACCTTCTCACTTTTTAACCAAAAACATAACCCCCCAATTCATTGATCACTTGCACATTTATGAATACATTGATTTTGTTACATGAGTACAACTCAGGCAGGTGTCTATCTAGATACAAAAAGCCATTCTCTTTATCATTTGCATGCGCATGAATACATTTTATGCTCAATATGCCCACCCATCAATATAGGGGTTTGGTGTTAAATGATTCCAGAAGAGGGTGGCCAAATTTAATTTCAAAGGTGTTACTGCTGAAATTGTGGATTTTTGAACTCCTAACCTTTGTTGCAAGAATGATTATCCTTGCTAATAAACAAGCACACTAGTTAATATATAATGTATGCTCTACAATTGTATTTATTCTCTAATGTCAAAATTTGAGAATATTCAAAATGGGGCTGCTGGTCACTATTTTGGAGATTTAAAATAATTATTTTGACAAGTACTCCTGAAGTTTAGCGGTGGGTACAGTATGTAGAAAACAAAATTTGATCACTAATCAGAATATAGCTTCAGATCTTGCAGCTGTAGTTGAGAATTGAGGCCTAGAATTTCCAGGACATTTTGTAGAACTAATCCACAATTAGCATCCCCTTTCAGAAACAGGACAAAAAACACACCTTCTTAAATCTTCTGGAGGTAGACCTACAGTACAATCCAATATAAAAGGAAACGAAATATATTTCTCAGAAGAAAGTCTAGAAAATTTTCTTCCAACTGTGAGTTGCTCAGTGATATGGAACCCTTTAGAACTCACGATCTCCAACTACCAAGAAAACGCAGTATGAAACAAAGAATTCCTAGGCTGCCCAGGTGTCAGAGGAGTGTACTTGTTACAATGCATCCTGTCGTTGGCTTCCATTAGACGGCAAGGGGTTGAAATTTGGTCAACACAGATTTGGGACAGAGAGAACATTGGAAGAAAGTCAATATAACAATCAAAAAAAGAGTCCAACCCAGGCAGCCCTTTTGCTCTCACTCCTGAAAGCAATCCTGACTGTACAATTGACAAACCAATTGCAAATATTATTCTACATTGAACTTATCTCAATAACCACACATGAACAAGTTTCAAAAATTTGTGAATTCATAAACATTTCAAAGATGAAGCTGATTTTTGAGTTTAAAGTTTGGCTGAATCCCAGTTGAGTTGACTGTGCAAAATATTTGGCAGTTAGCACTTGTCAGTTTTGTGTTTTGTAGAACCTTCAGTGTTGAAGATTTCTCAAAACATTTTGGAGTCCAGTCCAATTTAAGGTTGGGTCAGGTTCTATTTGCATTAAACATAATTCAAACTAAAAAATTATGTGCACTACTATTTATTTTGTTCAACGAATACATTGACCCCCAGAAAAAGATTTCGTGTTGTTAATCATGTTCAGTCAATTAAAACTACCAAAACACAATAACACTACATTAATGTTGAGCAATTATCAGAACTGGGTGCAAAGAGCTAACCCCCAAAGGTGATCAAGGTAGCTATTAAGGTTCAAAAATTGTAGTTCTCGAAAAATGAAAGAACCAGTTCAGATACATAACCACGGTTCTAACAACAAACTTAAAAACCAAATAACTAGTGATAAAATCACTGGTTCTTTATTGGTTCTTTCATAAAACTGTCAATTGTTTGAGGTTTTGCAAATAACCAGAACTGGTGGTTCTTACATTCTGAATTATTTTTCCAAAAAGTCGAAACCAGCACGTCTCTGATTCTGAAATATTTAAAGAACTAGCCAAGAACCAATGTTTATTAACAAAACCAAATTTACACCCACGCAACACCAAGCTTTACGCACTACAACTAGCCATGGTCCTCTGATACATCATGTTGTTCCACACAATGGCTCTAGAATTTATGTGCTATCATAGCCTAGAGGTAGTTTCAATATGGACAAAAAGAAAAATTTATTTTTTCAAACATTGATTCGTTTTATAAATTTAAAATGAGGAGTGAAATTATTCAGAATGTAACTTGTGATAATTATGATGGTTTTCAACACCTCAGCTTCATATTCTCATGAAAATTCATTTCACTATATTTTAAAGATTATTTAATAACAAAACTGACCTTAGGGTAAAATAGGCTCTGACTAAATAGTGAAGGAGTGAATCTGCATGAACTAGAATATCTATGAATTCCCCTCATTTCAGGGAACTTGAATACTCATTCTCCCTCATTCCACTGAACTAGAATATCCATTCTCCCCTGATTTGCAGCTCTAGCCTCAACTTTTGCAAATCTTTCAACTGTTTAAATCTGATCTACTAAGCAACCAGCTGCACTCCAGACCTGAATGAACTGAAAGCTCTTCAAAGTATTTTCACAAATCCGCAGATCTGTTCATTCAAACATAGTCCCAATTTATGGCATTATGCTATTCACACACCATTTAATCCTAGGAAACTCCTCAGCATTATGCTATTCATTTACCACTTAATTGCTAGGAACTCCCCAGCCTCAAAAGAATGTTGCCAAACTCAACTTTTGTAGATTGAATCAGATAAACTTACCCCTAAACTTCAGGGAAAGCCAAAAAATTATACACTCAAATGTGGACCCCGTGACAAATGCAATTGTGTACAGTCAACTTTCACCAACTAATTAGTTTAACACGACAAGTTATCTAGTGAGGTACACCAATGTTTTGCAACACTTTTTTTGAAACCGGTTCAACCAAATTTCATGAGAGAATAGAAAGGCCCAATCTAAACTGGTTGCGTGGCCCAAGTCAATGAGTGAGAGTACATACCATCCGACAAGAAGACTCATTTTTAGATCAATCAATTTGTCTTCAAGCTCCTTCCCTGAACTGCGGGAATTAGCCAAGGACAAATGACCACTATCAAAACAAGGGATTGGGGGGTTGTTACTTATGATTGGTAGTCTATTGTTTTCTATTGGTATAATGTTCTGAAATAACAGCATCCCCACCCTCAACAGTGAAATGGCTTGTACACACTTGGTGCACGATCTTTTGGATAAAGTACAACGGGAAATTAAATAGTGTGAAACTCTATACGGGCATATAATCATATATTTTGCCTTCCAAGAGGGCCACCAACAGGAATGACTGTTTCTTTATTATTCAACCATAAGGATTGGCCTAGGTGGTGACATTTAAAGGACGTGTGTCACTTCATGTTGTCCAATTTTTCATGTTTATGGGTGAGGATGGGAGAATAATTAACATCGTATATTTGATGTGATAAATACTAATAGCTCCACCCAAATAGGAGGATACCCCATGCGTGTGGAGATGCTCTAACTCGGTCCAATGTTCATCCTCCCTTTTGTGAGGATCTTCATTTTGTGGGGAGTTGGTATTTGCAGCTACTTACAGGAGGAGCCAGGAACTTATTATTTAGTTATCATTGCATGGGGCCCCTTCAAACTGCTACTGATGATTGTTGCTTTTTGGGTGTAGGTGGTTTTGATGTCATGGCCAACAGATTCCCTTTACTAAGTGCAGGATCATAACTGGTTTCCACCCAAAGTCTAGTAGTACTCAATTGGCCCTACTAACATTTTTTCTGTTGAGGATTCAAATTCATAGCCCAGTGTGTGGGGATTTCCTTTCTATTATTTTTTTTGCTATAGCCCAAAAGTCCTAGCCAAACTAAATTAGTGAGTCCAAGTGGCTAGTTCAAAAGGTTGCAATTCATGACCACCTTGGAAATGATGGGAAGTTCATTTCATTTTGAAGTCACAAAATTAAAATAGATATTGCCCCTATTTAATAACCTAGCCAAAATACATGAATAAGGATCATGGAATTTGAATATCATACCTTGGGGGGTTGATTGGGTGATTGATGGTGGTTAAAAAAGTGACCACCTGCCAAGGGGAGGCTTGTGGTCACGAAAGGTGGAGAGCCATTCAATCACGCAAATAGTTGGCAACTAAGTTTCCCTCCTTTGCGTCTATTGTGATCATCATTCATTTATTTTCTGAAAGGATGATCATGTTTCATAAGGTGCTTTGGGGGTCAAGTTTTGAAGGTCTATGTAGTAGGGACACAATGCCTAAAGTGGTGGTCACCTTTCATAATTGTACCATGCCACTTGTGACCAATAACACATTGAAAAGATTATGCAATTGAAATGGCTAACAAGTGTTCACATTCAAGGGGTGGCACTATCCAAAAAAATTATTTCAAGAATATGTACCTATTCATAAGGTTTACAAGGTGATGGATGATCTATGTGATGTTTTGACTGAAAAAAATTGGATTTCAAATTGAAAGAATTTCTTACTATTATATTTTACACCTTGTTATCAAATCGACGCCACCAATGTTATTCCTCTCCCTATTTTACACATTGAAAATGGAAACTCCAGATGTCCAGATGTGGCTAATTTAATTGGTTTTATTTCGAATAATGGTGAAAATTGCTTTATGGTCACTTGTAGCAGCACTTTTGCAAATTGCTACAGCCCACTTCAGACAGTCACCATTTTATGCTAATTAATGCTACGGATCCTTGCTAGTGGACCTACTTGAGGAATTTGATAAAATTAAAATCTAAAATTTTAAAAAGAAAACTCCAGACAAGAGCATGTTAAATAAGACTGTTGACAGTTTTATATCAATATGTAGTCTTGTGGTTCAGCGGCTGAGATGCTTGCCCCACGCACAAATGCAATGAGCAGACAATACACATTTCATTTATATATTTTAGTTTTCTTTTAAATATTTTCTTATTTTATTTTGATAAATTTTATATTATTATTATTATTAGTATTATATCCTCCAATTCGATAAGTATATTGTTAATAAATGAAAATTTAAAATCCACATGTGAACAATGTGCATGTGTACAGGCCATGTACTTTGCTTGGTCAATAGCATTGGCCTTAGTTCACTCAACGTTTTCTTGTTGTTCACATTTCTGATTTTGAATTCATTGTAGTGAAATTGATCACAATATGAGTGAAATGTTGAGTGAATTGGGCCCCTTTGAAGTGTTGCATTACACACACACAAAAACTGTTACAAAAGGGATTTTTAAGCAAATAATGCTTTAGAAATTTTGGATTTTCTGAACCTCATCATATATTATCTTTATTCGAAAATTCTTTTCTCCCACTACTCCCCCCCCCCCAGTGGGTTTCTCAAATGCATACTAATTCACCTCACTAGAATAAATTAGATTTTCAACTATAAATGACTTTCGAGGTGAATGCTTGTTACAATGTAAACAATAAATTGTCACAATTTGACAATTTTCAATGCCTATAGAATTTTGATATAGTATGGTGAATGTAATATTTTGCAACTAAATTTTTTAATTGACGAGGGTTTACATCTCAATATATCATTGTATGATGAAATCAAAGCAAATATGGACAAATTAATTATTAATTGGAATATATTTTCACTTTGCAACAGTCATGTCATAATGCTACAATTGTAAAAAGAATTACGAAACATTATATTTAATGGTAGTTTATCCATGAAATTTTGCACATATAAGAAGATAATCATGAAAAGAACTTTTTCATTACAATTTTCAATTTTTTTTCAAGTTGTGCAATTCATATCAAATGTGTTTTCAAATTTTGTTAATACATCATGTTATAATAATAAAGATGATTGTGATTTTTTAAGTTGTAAAATTTTCTTCCATTGAAGTTGTAAATGGGTTAAATGTTTTTTTTACATTTAAAAATAAATTTTCAAAATTAATAAAAAATGTTAATCTATTATCAAATAAGGGTTTTTAATTAATAGTTGCAAAATTCTCGGTGTACTTTTACACAATGATACAACTACCAATCAATTGAATATTGATGGACTTAATAATTTATTTTATGTTTGAAGCTCAAACTAACTACGTGTGATCTTCATTAAATTTCAAACTAAGTGCAATCTATATGTAACCCCAGTGTTTCCTAAAATTGTGTACACCATACCATGCATCTATTCTCTAATATCTACCCATAGGAAAGAGATTGCTTCTATCTTGAAAGTGAAAACTTCTATTCAATAAGTGTTTAAACTTTCCAGAGAAACAAGTGATAGACCAATCAAAGTGGTTCATTGTGAAAACAATTGACCTTTGAGATACTCCCCCCAACTAATTGATAAATGGAGCCAGAGAATCTTATAAAAATTAAACCCATTAAATGAGAAACCATTGATCAAGAAAATTTTAATCTAATTTGTTCCAGTGAGATAGAACCTTCTGTAATTGTAAGTGTAATGCCACACCCTAAGACTTGTGGCTGCTTCCAATGTGCCAAACTTCAACTCAATTCACAAGTACCAACACATTAAGAAATTAGCTTCTTCCTACTAGCTCTTTTCTCAGCTGGGTTGTGGCTGCTTCTGATGTGCTGAACTTCAACCAATGTTTCTTTCAAAACCAAATACTGTCATTTTCCAACCTAGGTGGGGAAAACATCCTAGGGCTATCAAACTACCAACCCCAATGGAAAATTCAAGCCCCTAAATAATCCCGGTATTGAGCTTGGTTGCAAAGGTTTTTAAAAAATGAGCACTACTTTTGGCCATACAAAACTTATTAGGTTACACCACAGTGAGACCTAAATTGCCCCAAAAGTGGGAGTAGTTGAACTGTTCTCACTTATTCAAGCAACAGGAACACATCTACCACCCATCTCAAAGTTGCTCACACACATCTTTTTAGCTGGGTCTAACAAAAAATATGGATTGGACATTCGCATGGTTGTACAGAAGTCCCAATGATAAAGCCTTGATAAACCTTGTAATGCAAGCAACAAAAGATGCTCTCTATGTATGTGATTGCACCTTTTCCTTTAAATAGTTACACATTTGTGTTGCTTTTAGATTCAATACACAAGTGTAAGTAACGTACCATGACAGCTCTACCCATCATCATACACTACTTGTAAGCTGTAGCAAGTAAACTGGTCCAGTGCAAATTTGAACTGCAACAAACCAGAACTCCAACTAAATAGGCAACAAATACAAGAACTGTTGAATTTGGATTAATCAAAATTGTTGCAATTCAATATTAAATCTATTTTGTTTCAATCGATCAGGAAGGTGATCAAGAACCCACCTCCACATGCACCCACCACGTTGAGCCTTAAGGAAGCTGTCTTGCCCCAGCAGATGCCTATAGGTCCACCCTAATAATATGATCCCTGATTGCAAGGCCATGGCTGAATTGTGATTTGAGGGTAGTAAAAGTTATGTTGGGTTCGCTTATGGTCACATTTATGAAATAACATTTCACATTGTTTCATCTCATTTGGAAAAAGCTCTTGTACTTAAATGGGATTTTAGTTATTGGTTTCACCCATGAGATTTTCAAGTTGGTGCCAATGTGGGTTGGATCTCATTTGCATTCAATTCAACGTCAACCTCTAGAGTCTAGACTCCAAACCTTGGGAATAACATTTGCTGCAATGGAACCCAATTCCTCATCACTTGAATTGTGTGTAAAATGTTTTCATACTTTTTAATTCCCAATAATCTCCACCTCAAATTTGGACACACTTTGTGCCAAATTCCTCCCTGCAACAAAAAGGAAATCTTGTGATGATTTGGAAGGACACAGCCTGTAGTGAATTGTGAGAATTCTTTTTGAGTGAGTACAAGGTTGGAGAATCAAAAGTAGGCTCAATGGATAAGTTTTGTCCTTTTAAAACTTGGATGGAGTGAAATATAAGATTATAAGATGGAAATTTAGGGAGGGGAGAAAGGGAGGATTGAATATTTCAATTTTTGTCCTTTCCAAAACGGTCATTCTTAGCTATAGGGGTTTGAGTTTATATTAGAAATAGAAATTGTGTTCAACCAATGAGATGATGCAATATACGTCTAAGAGTTCACAATTTTTTTGAAGAATTTAAGAAGCAATAGATTTTGAATTTTTGATATTTTTGCTATTCACAATGTGTTCCCACTATGTTCCCAATGAATTCTCAACACGTTTCCCAAGTTCCCAAGTGATTTTTATCCCATATCAATTTTTTTGGGGGAATGGGGGAAGATTGGAGGTCTTGGATATTTATTGTTCACAATGTGTTCCCACATGATCCCATTGAATTCCCAATGTGTTTTTCAAGTTCCCAAGGTGTTCCTATAGCACCTTAGTTTTATTCCATTGTTTTTTAATGGGAAGGTGAGGGGCCTTGGACTTTTTTTTCTTTTTTTTCATAATGTGTTCCCATTATGTTCCCAATGAATCTCCAATGTGTTTATCAAGTTCCCAATATGTTCCCAATAGCACCTAACTTTTATCCCATTTTTTTTTCTTTTGGGGAAGGTGGGGGGTCTTGGATTTTCATTGTTCATAATGTGTTCCCACTATATTTGCAACTTGTTCCCCAAGTTCTCAAGATGTTCCCAATAGCATTTCACTTTTATCCCATATGAGTTGTTGAAAAGTGTGATCTTGTAACCTATATAGGTGGGGCATAGGGGGACTTAGATTTAGAATTTAATTTTGAAAGTAAAGGTTTTTTGGGGGGGGAAATCCAAAGTCTTGGAATTTTTTGTGTTGGGCCCATCAACAAGGCTCGATAAATAAATAAATAAAAATTTGGGGCACATGCTACAACTAACTAATATTTATTATAATAAGCACCTAACCAATATAGCCTGGTAGGTACCCACATTCTTAGGAAGGGATATTAATCCAAGTTTAATATGGTGACCAATAATTTTGGAAAATAACATTTTCATGCAACCAATCAAAAGGTTTAACATGCAATGGGAGGGGACTATTTTGTTTTCTTTTCATGTTGGGGATAGTGGGAGAGATTTATTTTATAATTGTGTATTTCCCATTATGTTCCCAATGCCTATCGATGTGGCTCTTTAAAAAAACAAGAAAATAAAACCACAAGGGCACCCATGAATTAATTGATAGAAGGAACAATATTGAATGTTATTAGTAGGACTATATTTTATCATCTATCCTTTGATAAAAGTTGAATTTTCACTTGGCCAACCACCAAACACTAATTTTGTTAAAGAAACATGAATCCATAAACAATCCTATGAAACCTTTGGAGATCAAAAAGATGTTGTAACCTTCCATCCAATGCCACAAAATAGTACTCAAATGTATTAAGACATGATAAAGATACATCTTCTAGAAATGAAACAGGTAAGTGTTTGATGATAGTAGTTAAAACAATTTATATGTTGAAGTTTACAAAGAGACATTTTTCTATTATGAATGGATTTTAGTTACAACTATATCTTGATAAAAAAAAATTTTGCCATGTGTGGATTGACTTGTATCATGTTAAATTTGCATCCATGTTGTAAAACATAAACAATAAATAACTCTTTTAAAACAAACACGTTCAAAATCCTTAAAGTTTCAACATTACAAACAAGTTCGAACCCAAAGTACCAAGTGTGAATGCAAATTTGAAATTGACTAATTTCAACTCCTAATGTTTTATAACTTATCAACATTATGATCCTCCCAAAATCTCAAAGCCAATGGTGCAATTTGATGTGAAAAGAGGACATTTGAAAAACCAAATTGCCTACACTATGTTTCTTGATGTTTTTAACATGCAAAAATATTCTTGAAACAATTTCAATTTGCATGAAATTTTAATCAGCAAAACTTTATAAGTAATGGAACTTACTCCCAAAAAAAAATTGACAATTGAAATTATTGTGTGTGATGATTTTTCAAACATGCAAGGGTACAATATTTAAGCATTGTCTACACCAATTGTGGTACATATTATTATGACTACACCTATTAAAACCCTTCATGTTGTTTTTCTAGAAGTTGTAAATGGCCATGAAGTGTAAGGTAGAAACACCCAACATTATTCACAAACCTACTACCAAACACCCGGTTAGTATAGGGTAAGGCTAAATAATTAAACACCATGCACCCAAATGTCGAAAAGAGAATGCTTAGATTCAAAAAACAATCACTTGATATTTCAAATGAAGTTAACCAAAATGGTTTTTTTTGTCCAATTTTGGGTGTAAGTTTTGAAAAAAATTGGCTACCCTTGTGTTCATTTGTTGTTTTGTGATATATTTACGTATGGTCATTTAAAATTGGATGATGTGTGAAGAATGATGGGGGAATGAACACCCAAAGGAATTTATTTTACTTTTGGAGGGGTTGAAGAAACAATGAAAGGGTCCAAAAGTCTCAAAGGATTGTTAGGTGAACACACAAGGAACACTTCATTCCCTCCAAAAAAGATGGCAAACATTCACAAGTGTAATGTGAAACTCAATCATATCTCCTTTTCCAATTCATAATTTGAAGTTTTACAACATGTCTATAGTATAGAAGTTGATAGATGAACACCAAGGTATTTTGAAGATTCTAATTCCAATTGTGGTAGTTTTGAAAACAAATATAAAACATCAAAAAACTTTAATCAAGCTTGCCTTAAAATTAAAGAGGAATTAAAACTCGATTTTGATGTCAAGGCCAAGGTCAAACTTATAAAGGAATTAAAGCAAAATTCTAATGTCAAGGTCAATGTAGAAAGTATAAAAGACTTGTAATCAACAAAATTACAAATTGTTTTATTATCAGATACACAAGTTAATTCCAAGCTATGGGGCACCAAGTTCAAAAAGAGGGAGGTTTCTAAAAGTTGCAACCTTGTGGACTTGGAAATACTTTCCAACAATTTACACAATAGCAAACTTTTGAAAATAATTAGAACATATGAGATTACAAAATTTTGAATATCAAGGTCAATCAAAACATCAATATTATGTTGCCATGTCCAAAAGACCTACTTAAAGGGGGAGGAGGAATTGAAGCAAGTAAGGATCAATTTTGGCTAAAAGCCCAAGTTTTGAGTAAGAGGAAAAACAATGGATTGTAACAAGCAAAACTCAAGAAGCACTGAAATACTTGTTTCTACTTCATCACATTCCAAAAAAAACCAAGGCAAGGAGCTATTAATTGCTTATAGTCAATCACATGTGGTCACTTTGGATGAATATCTGAAAATTAAGCGAAAAAAAACAATTGAAAAAATGTACAAAAGAAATTAATAAAACAAAACAAGAGGAAAAGCAGGAGCAAAGGAAATGTTGATACCTACAATATTGTAGAGTGGGCAACTCAAAGGTCAAATGAAAAACATGCAAAAGCTAAATTTATCGATTCCTAGTTTGAAATCAACACAGGAATAATCAAATTGCAATAGAGTTTTAAATAAAATTATGTAAGATCAACACAAGCATGAATAACAACTAATAACCAACAACAGAAGGAGAATGTACAACTACTAAAAACCAAAGATAAGAAGAGCAAGAATAGGAATTTAAAACCAAAATGAAATATATGAGTAACAAGTATAATCCAAAAGCAAATAATGCATGAACAATTCAAAACAAAGATTTAAAGACATGAGTAGGAAGTAAGAACTAAAACAAAAAATATATGCATAATATCTAGAAATGAATGCCAAAGGGAACATGAAAAGTATTTATGAACCAGAGCAAAAAGGATCACAATCAAAACAAGAATGACCAACAATTGCAAACACAAGCTTCAACCATTGGAGATGGTGGATGCACAATTGCTACCAGAACAACAAAACTTTATGGCAACATCTTTCACTTTTCATTTGGTTTTGGCTTTAAATGCCCCCTTATCAAACACCTCATTTGATTAACAGACTGGTTACTGGTGTGTTGTTGAATGATGTGATGTAACATTTATCAAATCATCCAATTTTGAACACGCATTGGATCTTTGTTGTCAAATGGTAGGGTGCAAAGTGCTTTGTAAATGGGTTTCAAGTGTTAGAACCCATGGGAGGGGCCATAACTTATATCTTTGATGAGATTTGGACAATTTCAACAGCATTAGTCAAATGTCTGAATGTTCAGCAGACAATTCCACAACTACTTTAATGGAGTAGGTGCAGTGAGGCTTTAGACCAAGCTGCTATGTTGATATAGCACCATTTGTTACCCTCTCAATTCTTCCCTAGATGCCACAACTTCGGCAAACTGGGGGCTATAGAGTGCATATTCCATATACTATCATGGAACATCTGGAACCCAGCACAACATTTGAAGCATGTTTCCCCCTTATGCCTAACCCAAAACCCTGGGAAACATCATAACAACACATCATAATCATTTGAAGATTAAAAAAAGTGATCAGACATGCTTGAATCCAAATTGGTAATGACAAAGCTAACAAACTAAGCAAGCTAAACTGAAAACATATGGCAAGCATATATCAAGCGACAGGACAGAAAAGCTCGCAATTTCTTGAAGGGTTTATCAATTTCCGTCCTATCAAACCTTAATCCCTCCTTGCTTACTTACAGAAAGTGAGATGATTTCCTGGAGCTGAGAATGCCCAAAACCATCTTGTTCCACTGCCTATTGTATTCTGCAATGTTACCATCCATTTGCTCAGGGATCAAAGCTTTATGAGCTTACCACAGGCTGCCTCCAGGATTCAAATTCCCGTTAGAGACCAGCATTTGATGACAAACTGACCCCCATATTTATTATCCTAAGACCTGCCCTCTTAGCAAGCGCCCTCAATGTTGAAGTCAAACCATAGACTCTTTCTCCAACAGCGACAACCAGCACTCCCAAGAAATAGAATCAGAGCAGGATTCATTACAACGCTAGCAAGTTTCCCACAGGATTGGGCATACTTGATCAAACCAGAACATTTGTATGTGTTGCATTCTCAGATTGATGATAGCAAAACCAAGCAAACTGCAACTCGTGAATAACAAAGCCAGAAGAGATGAAATGCATCAAAAAAGTCCAACACAGAACAATCTGATTCATCAGGACCATATCGAGGACCCCACAATTGCAAGCCAGGCCTTGTCAAGAAGAAAGACACCAAAGATTGCATGCAGAAAAGCCAATACAAACTCACATTTGACCATTTACAAACACAAAACACACCTTCATAGAAAGACAAAAGGAAAATATGGCAACCATGGTTGGAATGACCAATCTGCCAATATGAACATTAAGAACATCTGAAGGTACCAGACCATAAACCCTAAATCCTGCATTCAAAGATTAGTACGAAACATAGTTAAATCTCTTCACTCCATCCATAAAGCAAGTGGAGGAATGCTCACACTATCCAAGGATGAGGAACAGTAACAAGACAGGATGTTGATGGATTGAAGATGGAAGAAGAAGGAAGTTTTGAAGACAACGCAAGTAAAAGAAGTTCAAGATCATGATCACTGTACAACACACATTTTTCTAATCAGTCTGTCAAGGATTTGAGACTTTGGAAAAAATGTGAAGCTGAACTGGTTGCTCTTGCTTACAGATTTTATGTTGAGTGTCCATCCATAGATCTTGGGTTGGTACTCGACCGTCTATAAGCCTTAGCAAACATGAGAAACATCAATTCGAGAGAGAGAAAGAGAGATGCACGTACGCACACACTGGCCTGAGTGATCAGAAAACTTTGAAGACATTTTGATGATTTTATGCATCAGGAAGTACGTCAGTTTGTTTCCATCATCATATCAATTCAGCCCAGTCGAGAGGAGAAAACAAGCTCCTACATCAAGATCCCAAGTAAGAAATACAATAGGACTTGATCTTTACGAGAAGGAATTATAGCCCTAAACGACATCGCCATCAACAAAACAACCATATCTTGTCCCATCTGTGTCCCTACCAGGCACATACACAAGACAAACTCATGTCTTGTCTTGTGCACGAGACATGTACGAGACAATACATTCAGAAGAACCGTGAGGTTATACACTCTTGCGTCAAGTACAACAAGCTTCCATCTTTGACATTATCATCAAAATTCTCCTTGTTCGCAAGCCACTCTTCATGTTTACAACTCCATTTGGCCGATTCCTGATCTAGAAACTTGCCCCCACTAATCTGACTTTATGGACGACGAGATTTCTTCTCGAACTTGCTGATGCGGCGGCGCCAACATATTTTAGGTCTTGTGGGAAGACCTCGCCGCCGGAGTTTGTTTGTTTTTTCTCTCAAATTTGTAAGTTCGGTGGATTTGGTGGGTGGGGGTGAGGGTGGGGGAGGAGGGTTTTGGAGATTTTTAGCGTCTCTCGCTGGCGATCATCCACAAGAGGACTTGGCCAAAACATTTCTCCAGCGTTTTGTTTTTGTGATAAATTTTCGCCATTTGGCGACAACAATTCTCACAAACAAATTATGTCGAATATTCCTCTTTTTTAAAATTGAATTGCCAATAATCGAAATAATAAATTTGCTTAAAATCTCCATGTTTTTAAACATTATCCAAGCAAATAGCCAGGATATAAAAGGATTTTAATATTGGTTAATTTTCATAGTTGGTCTATAGCCAAATGTGGCTAAATATCCTTGTGGATGATCACCAATCTAATAACATCACAAAATTGAAAAAATAAAAACTATTAATGTCAAGGGAGAAAGTAGAAAAGGTTAGGATGAGTTGAATGTTTTTTTATTTTTTATTGTTGTGTCATTGGCTAGCATCCTAAAAGAGGGATTTCACATTAAAAGATGTGTAGAGCCTATCTACCTTATTTTTTAAAAACTAGTTAAAGAATCCTACCAAACTACAACTAAAGTCCAAAATTCAAACCTGACCAAAAAAAATTTCAAAAAAGTTCTTTTTTCAAGATTTGCTGAGTTTTTTCAGAAAAACCAAGAATATTTTCCTTTTTATTCTTATTCTTATCATTTTGGCAAAATTTCACACCCAAAACAAAATGCAGTCAGGATTCCTTCCAAATTTTGGCAACATGTTGAAAACTATTGTTGTAAATAATAGGGTGATTTTTTCTTTTATTAATTTAGGACGTTTCACCCAGCATAAAACAGTAATATGTGTATTGTAACTTCCAAATTTTAGAAGGCCTGGTTGAAGTTGTCATAGTGCATTCCAAATTTCAAAAGTTATTACTCATTTCTCTTTTTTTTTGGTTTTTTTTCTTCTTTGTATCATTTTTTCTCTCTTTTACATTTCTTCTCATATCTTTTTATAATTAATCTTTTTTATCATTATGTTTATATATTGAAATTCAACATTTAAACACAACCAACTACAAACTCAACAAATTCAAAAGTTGCAAATTATATTATTCACAAAAATTTTATGAAATAAATATAAATTTTGGAAATTAAATAATTGCACGAAAAATCCATTTTAAAATGAAAACCACTAATCAATGGCATACACAATGAAAATTCAATTAAAATGCAACTGCCAAAACTCAAAACCAATTGGTGGAGCTCAATCAAGCTCAACATTCAAATGAAGTATGTATCTTTAAACTAAAATGGACTACCAAAGCTCAAATCAAACACAAAGCTCAAATGAAGAAATCAAGATCATCACCAAATCTTAGGATGCTTTGTTAATTACATATGTTGTTATTTTAAGAATCATTTTTGGATAAACCACAAAATTAGTTGTGATTGGACAATTTTGTAGATGGCTATAAAGGTGTCAAAAAGTCGTGTTAAGATTGAGAACCTTAAGAGGTTTTTAACCATGAATAGCTTTCAAGGATTGATTGTGCTTTCAAGAAGTTCAACATTGAAATGATCATTCTGAAAATTATAATCATCACCAACTAATATGTTTGGTTGTCATGCTTGCAAAATGTCTTGAAAAGCACCAAAACCATCAACATGTGATTTTTTGAACCAAGAACAATAATAGCAATAGGTTTTTCTCCTAGTATTTCTAAACCAAGAACAACAACAAATACTTCTTATGGCATCTCTAAACCAACAACAACATATATAACAATTTTTTATTTGGCAAAGACACCATTAGCAACATCACCTCCATCATTAACAAGAATAATAAAATCAACAACAATAAGATTTGATCACCTTCTAGATGAACCTCCTAAACAAAACAAAAAGTTAGAATACAATACAAAAAAAATGAAAACAAAATAAAGACAAAAATCACCAAGAATTAAATATAATCAAATTGAATGCACAAAATAACCCACATTTGGGAACATGTCAAGTTGGTGACATACTTGTAGTTGTCCATTTAAATTCAACGTTTAAATCTAGCATGACAAACATTGCTTTTTATTGGACCATTTAGTTGGTAGTGGTGAGTTTGGAACAATAGCATGTTAGAACAACTACATGTGTCTCAACATTCACAAAATCGTGTATTTGCTTATGATAATCATTTGTTACCCTCATCTAATATTTTCAATGATTGTTTGTCTCAACAATCACTACAAATTTGTTCAACAAACAACTTCAATGTTCAAGTTCAACCCTCATTTTATTTCCTTTTTTCATAACTAAATCATGCATTATGAAATCACATACTTTGAACAAATATTCATGTTAACACATCTATTGAACCACAATGTAATGCAAATAATGGGATTTTGGTTCCTCCTTTATTTGTCAACATGTCATTGTTTTCGACTATCATACAAATCTCATGGTTTTGAGGTTGGCCTTATCATCCAACGATTCACTAAATGTCTTAACATTTTGTTCTTAAATTCTTGTGGCACCCAAGTTTGCCTGCCTAGAGTTGCATATTGTTCTCTTCGAGGTTTCATGATTTTTTTTTCATATCAAATTACTAAAGGTTACCAAATCTTTTGTTAACAAATCTTTAAGTAAATTTGTGAAAAAATGTTTTGGAAGTGGTTTTCATTCTTTGAAAATATCCATGGCATGTGTAAACATTGCCCAATTGTAGTCTTCCATATCGTCCTTGGAAATTTTTACATTATGTTTGAACATGGTGATGAACTATGCAATAAGGGTAAAATAAATGTCAATTAAGGTATAGATCATGCAAATTAGTAATGGAAGGGGAAATAATGCAATTTGAATGTACAAATAGCAAGAATGGTCATAGATGCAACAGGTTGAAAAAGTGCATGAAAATAAAAAACAACTTTAAATAGTATAGATAATGTAAAGTGTCATCAACTACTTCATATTATCTCAATTCTTAATGGGCACATGCCTCTTGGTGGTGAAGATGTAGTGTTTGGATTAGCACATACCTCTTGGTGGGTCAACAAGTTTATATGTGATTGAATTAGATTTAATTTAACATTATATGTGGTTTGGATGTTATAAAATTTAATATACTTCATATTAAACTAATATAAAATATGACTTCAACATTTCATGTGTCAAAATTTTCAAAATAAACCAACATAATTTTTTCCATCCTATTGTTTTTTGGTTCAATTTTTCACAAAAAAAATGTTGCCAACATTCGTGAAAAAAAATCATCCATTTTCATTTGTCATCCAAAGTTTCATCCTTGAATGTCTTTCATCCATGAGCACATGGTAGAATATTCTTCCACATAACCAAATATTATGTCCCATGTGTCAAATAATATTTTCCAAGTATTTCATCGACATCAAGATAATATTTCAAAAAAGATTTGCCCATGTTCATTTGCTCATGGTCACCTGCTCACATGTTCATGAACTAGCATCCTTGCCGCCCCCCCCTCCCCCCCCTGTTGGGGGGGCATCCACCAAATTTCTTTTTGTAATAATTGCACCTCCTACAATTAACACCTCAATAGATATATGAGCTTGTAGACCTATGTAATCATCATTATTTTCAAGTCTAAACATACCATTACATAAGGTACATATGAGTAATTTTTGTTACCCATCTTCCTTAAGGTTCTTTCCATAGTACTACCTTCCACAATCTTTTGTTTGGGTCATTAAAAAAAAAACTTGCTCTACATGTAAAAGGAAAACATTGATTAGTCTAAAAAAACAATAAGGGAAGAAAAGTCTACAAGCATGAAACCGTATTCATCTCATTTAATTGTTGCACTACTCTCATTATATTTGCTTTGATCCAATTGCACAATAATACAACCATGTTCAACACCTTGTAATTCAACTTGTGTATCTCCTTGACCCAACCTACATATTCCAATTTTACAAGAATTGGCCTTTGATCATATTGATAGGCAATTGTTCTTGTTCAAAAGTTGTAGTTAGATCATAATCACTTGTTACTAGATCCTTCAAATCCCCAATCTTAACTTTCTTTTTCAATGAGGCAACATAATGTGTACGTGTTCTTAAGTTTATAATGATTTGTGTTCTCTTTTTCTTCATTCATCAACACATATGTGGCTACTAGTTTTATGAACCCATTCATAGCATCTTATAGCCACAAATGTGGTGTATACCACTATCATTGTGTCTTTGGTGTCAAATATAATCATTATCACATTTCCACAAAGGTTTTTTTTTCAATGCATCACATTTAATGTTTTGCAGATGAACAAACCTTGGCCAAAAGGTAAATATATCTAGCTATATTTTGTTTTATAATTCAAACCCTAACCTAAACTATTGTTTGGTGCACCAGTGATAAACAACATGGCAAGATATTAACAAGACAACATGTGCATGTGGGATCTTGTGGTTATAACACGATCTTGTGATAGTTTACAAAATAATAACATTTAAAAAACTTGAAATTCAAGGTTTAGGTTTAACAACACTTGCCCCCCAATATGGAAACATGAACAAGATATGCCACTTGATGCCATGTTTGTGTACATGGTCAAATTTTGAACCAGATTTGTGTTTTGAACTTTGTAGCCATATTTTTCATTCCTTGCTCCATTATATGGTATTTGATGCAATTCTGCGAATGGGTATAAGTTGAATATTTATTTCCCCATTGAAACCACCTTGTTCATTTGTTGATAAAGATGGTTCCTTAATAAATAACAAGGTTATCAAAAATGACATGACATGCCATTTATACATTGGTTGTTATGAAACATCAGTTGTGACACATCAATTTGTCAAGTCAACCTTAACATTAGTGACATTCAGATGGTGATCAAAATTTGATTAACACTTTTGACATTCATGATTTTTTTAATGTTTTTTTTTCTATTTTTCGCTTTCAAGACCAAATTCAAGTTGTTGGACTAAGACCAAAGTGTGGATTAGTTGCAATTGAATCAAAATTCGATCAACAATTCTCAATAGTTTTTTTTGTTGTTTTTCTTCCTTTTGTTTTTGAGGTTGAATTCAAGTCATTAGACTATGACTAAGGTGTGAAATGGTTGTGATTGAAACTATTAGTCATTCAAATGGCAACCAAAATTTGGTCACCACTTCTTGACAATCAAGATTTTATTTTATTTTTTGCTTTCAAGATTGGATTTAGATTGTTAGAGTATGATTGGGGTGTGGATTGGTTGTGACCAAAAATTTGGCCATTCAAATTATAACCAAAATCTAGTCACCATTTTTCAATGGTCAATTACTTTTTTAAAATATCATTATTACTATTACTTGAATTCACTCTTGGGATTGGGTTCAAGTTGTTGGATCTAACGATTTGGATTTTTTTGTGATCATACTCTTCGATCACCATTCTAAGGTAAATGTTTTACCGTTACATGAAAAGTTACTACTTTGACCTAGGTCGACCTTACATTGACCTGAAACCAATTTGATGTTGGGCTACATTGGCTCATCAAAACTGATGTGATGTGATATGACATGATGCTAATAACCATAACAAATAATGATAAATCCCACAATATATAACCATATTGAATTTTCTTGAAGATAAAAAATCAGTAAGTGAATCACATGGTGGGCATCCTACCAAAACCTTGGTCGCATATCTTACAAACAACATGTTAATGATTAAATTTTAGATTATTTCTTAATTACTTTCTTGATAATGGGTTTTTTACCCTTTTAATATTTTGAGTTCACCATGTGCCAAAATAATCAAAATAGATATCAAACTTTGGAAATGATTTCATTAACCCAAATATTATATTACAAGGGTGAAAGCACATTACAAAGGGGCAAAGATTGTCTTATTATTTTTCAACAGTACCATGTTGGAACTTTCACCATGTCATTATCATGAAAGATTTTCACAATGTTTTTGCATATTATGATAAATCAAAACCCCAAAAAATCAAATGTCAAAGAAACTACATTTTTATTTCATATGATATGATGTTAAAATATATTTGTGCAAAAAACCTTGTATGTCACAGTTTACTAAAAAATAAAAATATATTCAAAAAATGATTGGAATGATTGTAAAGATTTAAATGAAATTTGTAATATTTACTAAACATTGTGATTCCATGGGATTGGGATAAGTTTGTGAGCCATGTGAAAAGTTTGATAATTATCATATCACAAATGGATTTTTTCAAGGTGATAACCATAAATATGTGGTAAATTAAAATATTGACAAACAATAATTGAAAATTGAAATTTTCAAGAGATTTTTAGGTGGACCATTTTTTTAAATTCCATTTCAAACTTTTTATGGTTATTTAATTCAAACCAAAACTTAATGTAATCTAAAATAAAACACATGTTCTAAATTATATTGGATATACCATAAAATACATTTAATATTCCCTAAATTTAAGCTTTAATTTTTTCTCAAATAATATTATATAACATTATATTTGTGAAAATCAAAATATAAAGCCCAAACATCAAAAGTTAAACCCAAAACTAAATGCAACACATTTCGGAGGTGTATGTTTTACACACATGTTGTGAGAGTGCTTAAGTTGGCCCCCTTGTACAATGCTTTCACCCACAACTATATATATAACTTAAACAACATCATTTTGAAGCCTCTTGCTACATTTTACTCAAGAATTACATCAATGATCTCCACTTTCATCACTTTCTTAACAACTTAATTATTTCCAAAACAACAACCTTCACACCATCCTTTTCAACTTCATAAGAAAATAATATTATTGTATGCAATTCGTGAACTTACACACATACACTAGACACACACAAGCATGAAGATAATATATAACAATAGTTGCAAAATTATAAAGGAATAAAAAAACCTAGTTGTTTTCCAATTTTTCCTTTTTATATTATCATGTAGTAAGTTATAATTGCTTACAATCCTTTTATGTCAATGACTAATTATTGTTTTTGCACCAATATAATTCTTATATTTGGACTAGGTTAAACCAAATTTGAACCTATGACCTTAAGTTTTGAATCAAGATGGTCACAAGGGTTTGGATTAAATTAATTATATGTTTGTCATGAACGTTGATGATGAACTAACCTTTGATTAGTAAATTGGTGCCCATAGATGGGTCAAAAGATTTTAGGTGGAGGTTGCGAGCATGTTGACGAAATGGGGGTAGGTTTGGGGGTCTAATCATGGGCAACTATAGTGGTTGATAGAATGAAGGGGAAAATGGTTTTACTTGTGCATGATAAGGGAGTTTAGGAAAATGTAAAGTTGGGGCCCACATTCACATGAAGAGCTGGGGTTTGGTAAGGGAACTAATAGGTGGTGTGTGGTTTGCATGGAGATGAGATGGAGAATATATTTATGATGGCGCATGATAAAACAAATGGGCAATGAGAATTACAACGTTCAATCAAACATAATGAACTAGGGAACATGAAAAATTTGGTGCTCATGAGAAAAAAGGCCTATTAAAAGCACATGCCCCACTTTCTATAGACTACTTACTACTTCAGGGCAATCCTAAATATACAAAGCCAACTATTCAAATCTTTTTTTAGCACATAGCTCCAAAACTCATCGTGTGTTGTTATCATGTGCAATATGCTTTCATGTAAGTTTTGCAACATTATGTGTCCATGTGTAAAGGACTCCATCAAAACATGTAAGGATTTTGTTAGTGTATCTTGAGGGCAAGTTGTAAGGTCAACTCTAGGTTGTGAAGGGCCTTACAAATCTTGCAAGGTCCAGCCAGAGAGAACCAAATTCACCACCAGGAATGGATGGTGGATGATGGACAGGAACCAATTTTCCTTCGGTTCCTACTTGCCTTCTAACGATCTGAACGCATCTATACTCACCACCTGGGGTCCTATCTAGTGACGAGCTGTTTGTCACAGGATAAGAACAGTAGGTGGTGATGGCGGTAGTGGAAGCGGCTATGAGGGCCATCCTTGCAGCTGTTGAAGCCTCTGCGACAGGTAGTTTCTCCGCCGTCTCCATGTGCATCACAATATAAATAATTTTTCGTCGTATCTTCTTTCTTCACTTCGTCGATTTCTTTGAGCCAAATGTGAGGAGTGCGCACACGTTTCGTGCATCGTCTTTTAGGGGTATCAAAGTTTACTAGAGACCAAAGTCTTTGTTGTACTCATAGGATTGAAGAGTTGTGCCTTGTATGGCGGAATTTTTTTGAATGAAGCCGGCTACTCATGCTTGTGTGCAACTGCCTTGTGTTGCACTACCTTTGGAGGCTTTGACCAGTAACGGATGAACAGCTCTCTATGTATGTGAGCTCCTGCTGCTGCTTCTTCTTCTTTGGTTGTTAGTCTATTTGGTTTTTTTTACTTAATGGTGATCTCTGAGTTTCTTCTTCGATTTCATCCAGTGATTTGTCAACTTTTGATTTTTTACAATTGTGGTTTCCTTCCATGATTTCAGTTTGCATTTGGCTTCAAAAATTGCATGGACACACAACAGCAGCTAGTTGAATTAGGTCATATTATACTGTGCTGGACAATGTTTGTGAGGTTGTTTATGTTGTTTGTCAGATCATTGGTCCTATGAAGAATGCTTGGTTTAAACTATGAATACCTTCCATGCCCTTTATTTTAGGCTTAATTTCTTATTTGAAAAGAACCTGGAGCGGGCCTTGCGTATATTGGACCAAGGTGGTGTACAGCGAGTGACTTCTGAGCCCAGCCATCGCACCGTGTTCCAGGTCTGAGCAAAAACCTAGGAACTCTTTCCTTTTGTAGTCTTCTCAAACAGAAATCGCTCTCTTATGGTAATGTTGTTCAAGAATGTCAGCTTTCTTGATGTCAAAGGTAGGTACTGAAAGGCAGCTCGTAGCTGATGTATTTCTTTCAAGTAGAACTTGAAGCCATCCTCATGCAGGAGACTTCCTTAATCTTGCATATGGTTGTTTCCAGTTTTCAAATGGGATGAGCAAGCTGAGGAAATTGTGAGAATATTGAGCTCTTATCTAAATTACATCCATGCTGGATTGGTGGGAAATGGCAGGTAACTGGAGAGTCGAAGGGTGCAGCACCTTGCTATTTGTGCTTCCCTGATCACTACTGCTCCTGCCAGTCTTTCTACTTTGATGTTGTGGCCAAAAGTGAACAAATCTATGTGAGCATTCATCCCTTTTCTTTAGTTCTCTTCTTCTGTGGTATGGTCTATCTATAATACCATATCTGAAAGCAAAGAGACTCACAAATTTCACACCTGCTGTGAATCAAGAGGGCACATGGATGAATGAGTAAGCCGCAACCACTGCCATCTATGTTGTCCTCTTATGCCTTTGGCTTAGATGTTTGCTTGTGCAGAGGCAAGCTAAAATGAACTGAAGCGTAACCTTGGAAGCTTGTTGCAGCTTGAATGAAGATACTTTTGAAAATTTTGGTTACCTATGTCTCTCAATTGCTAGCCAACCTCATGACTGGGACTTCCCATTGCTTATGGAAATGCAACAGCAACTCCAGGATGCAGATAGTTGTATAATAATTTGCCTGAAACTTTGAGCAGATTATGATATACTTATCTATGTCCACCATCGTAAGCTGATGAAGTCAGTCAGGGAGTAATGGCAGCTAGTCACTGCCCTTCATGGTGAAGGTGATAGTCTGATATTTTGTTTGTGACTATTGACACTGATAAGGTTATGACTACACTCATTCTTGTTGTGTTTGTTTTGGTTTGAAAAGGATTACCTTCAAATTGTTCTTGTGAGTTTCTTATCAATCTCATGGATATGAATTATGAGTAAGCTTTCATTCATTTGGGAAACAAACTTTTCTTTTTGAGATGTTGGAGATTGCTTGTGAGAATCACTTGGTGTGTAGTCTTTTTGCAATTGATGATGCAGTCTACAGAGTAATAAAACTGTGGAAGTAGAAAGATTCAGCTTTTTCTATTTGTGGTACTTGTGGTGCAATGACTAACTTTGCTGAAGTGTGTATGTGACAGTGCAAGCATCAGTTGGCAGCAAAGCTTGCAAATGCATTACACATGTGTAAGGAAGTGACTATGTCTGATGAAGAACTTGCTTATCTACTCCTTGAATGCTGAAGGCTTTTGAGCATTCAACTACTGCACAGTACAAGTTAGCTTTGTGCAACTTGAGTTAGCCCGGTCAGTCTGAACTGACTTCAACAAAACCTATCATTTGCAGCATTGTAATGGCAAACACAGATACTTCCTTTGCCTTCTTTGCTTTTGTTGTTGGAGGGTTATTAAGGCTGGGTCAAGGATGCACTTCCTGAATATTACACTCTTAACATATACACCGTTCTGGGTTTTCAGAATCACCTCTGGAATCCTAGTATTACCAGAACATTTAACTAATCTATTCTCTAGGAATTCTGTATGATTGGTTCAATAGTCTCCAAATTTGCTTCTGATTCCTTACCTCCTGAGTTAACAAATCTAAATTCCTAGATTCAAAATCTGAAACCAGATTCATTGTCTTTAGAGACTAGCGATTAATTTGTATTTGAAAATTTGAACTTTGTTATGTTAGTGTTTTTTTGTTAGCAATTTATGTATCAACCCAATGGTTAGGTGGTTGGGATTCATAATGACCTTGCAAGAGGTGGGTTGGGAGGTTTGAATTGTCATTTAATGTTGGATCTAATTTTGTAATAGCAAACCTCAGCACAACATGCTTCATCAGGTCAACAAGTCTTGTCATTACTCGGTGAAACTTGTCTTGTGGTGCATTCATCACACTAGTTAGGATATAATAACTTTTGGACCAAAAGTAACACTTTTGTATGTTGATGAAACCATTTGAGTCCTAATTAGTTGGTAAACTATGTGGTGCCCTTTTAGAAACAAGTAGCTAACTACATAATGTCTTTGCCCTAACATGCATGAATGTTTTTACTAGTGGACCATTTGGGCAAGGTTTGTTGGTTTGTAGGTTTGCAAGTCCAACTTCTCACCATTATTTTGCCTTGTCACTATTGTCAATAACTTATATTTAAAGAGTTATTTTTACTCATGTGATGGTATTGTCAGACATATTTTGGGAGTTTGAATGTAAAATATATTGGTTTATCATTGGTCCAATAAGCTTTAACAACCTTGACATTGTTTGAATGACTTGTAAATGTTGCATGACATTTAAACATGGCAAGCTTTTTGAGGTTAGGTTTTTGACCCTATCCCCTATGCACCCTCCCATCCATGCATGCCTTTGTACCTTATGTTATGGTTTTCACATCCCAAGGCATTGTTATCATCAAAATGCATGGGGTGGCAATGGTAGCAATGACCTTTTCTTAGATGCAATTAGGGTTAAAGGTCATTACATGGGAGTCAAGATTGCAAATCTTTTAGTCATGCTAGTAAATATGTAGCATTTGTTTGTTAAAATTTTCTCATGTTTTTGAACTTTCTTCCTTTCAATTGTTATCATCTTCCCAAATGTTCTTTAGTTGGTTGTCAAATGCCTAAATTGTTGCTTAAAATATTGTCATTCTTTAAAGTTCTTTTATTGGTTAATGTTCTTTCATGCATTTGATGTTTCTTAATGTTCCATTAATTGTTATTGACATACATCCTTGGTGAATAGTAATGTTCCAACATTGTATTAATTCTAAAATCTATTATTTAACATATTAATTTGCAAATATGCAATTTGATTTAAAACAACCATAGGAATCAAGTTAAAATTCAACCAAAATTCCATCATAACATAAAAATTGACATAGTTTTGACTCTAGTTTTTTTGCAATGGATTCCAATTCTTGTATCAATGGAAAAAAATGACATATTGTGAAAAAAAAACACAAAAACAAAACATATTAGAATAATGTTATTCATCTTCATAAAATAAAAATCTTTAATTTCCTTGAGCTCCTTTTCCCTCTCTTCCAAAAAAAAAAAAACTAAAATTTGACTTTTCATCCTCACAATGTCCCTAGCTCAACTCAATTCTCTTGCCATAAACCAATTTTAATTCAATTTTAATAATCCTAATCCAACTTAATATCCTCTACTTATGTCCACCTTATCATTTACTAAAACCACCTCTGTCCAACTTGTCTAACAAGTACAACATAGCTCATGTTCACTACTTCCATTTAATTTGTCCAACAAAGACAACACAAATCTACCTTTAACATTACCCCTTGTACTTTGGATTTCGTCCTTGAAATCATGTGATGACTATAATGAAAGAACAACTATTTTTTAGGATGGACTATTATTTCTTCCTTATTCATTTTTGTAGTTGCTTGTTTTATAATTAGGACTCCTTGTTCTATAGATTGCTACCCTTATACTAGAGTGCCTTCTTAGGTGTCGCAACCCTAACTTGGCCAAGTGTGGGGGTGAAGCCCACCACTTGGAATGTTTAGAGCTCGACAGCAGGACCCAAAACACCTCGCATTGGGGTGTTCTTGGTGTCATTGAAAAGGTCTCAAAGCGTAGATATCGAAAATGGCCTCGCATTGGCCATTTGGATATCTGTCACCCAAGTTATGGGCAAAAGAAGGGCTGGGAGTCAAACTGGCAATTTGACTCCTGACCATTAAAAGTCGGGAATCAACCTCTTTCCGAAGTCCGAATTGAAAGTGCGATACGTCGTTGAAAAGATCTTGACGAGGGCTACAACTTTGGTTGAGACCTCGTCGCGATCCAACTCCGCAGTCGGGAGTTATGGCCGTTCAAAGTTCTGGGAGTCCCGCCGGGACGATTTCAGGACAACTTCGGGACTCCATTTCGGGAGTCCCGGGAATTTGTGGCATTTGGGTGTAGTCCCCACAACGCGGCGCAGAGTATACTATAGGGAGTATGGTGGTGGCATACTCCCGAGCCAAGGATGTGGTGAGTCCAAGTGAGTCCGGGTCCCCGTGGCTTGTCCCAACACCAAAAGAGTGCAAATGGATTCTAATCAACTCGTGTTGGTTTGTGATGCAGGGTCATGTGATCTAAAAGCTTGATCTCTTCCTAGTCTAATCCCGGGGCTCCCAACTCGACCCTCTACCCCTTTTTAGAGTTGGAAGCCGGGAGCGTGCTACCAAGTCTCAATTCTGCAACTTGACGTTGTGAGACCCTCAAGTGGGTTTCACCCCCGTGACTTGGGAGTGCGTCATTAGGTCTATAGTGGGTTTTGTGGTTGCATTTGTTGTTGACTATGTGCAGTGTGGTCTATGTATGGCCATTATTTCCCTCATCCTATGATGTTGTCCTTGTTACATTTGTTGTAATAAATTCTATTGATGCAAAAATTGTAGTTGTTGTGGCATATTTTATTGATTTTGTATGGGCAAAACACATGTTGTACCTTTTGTTTTGTTGTGACTTCCTCTAAAGCTTGCTCCTTTATATGAATCACTATCTATTCCCCCATGACCTCCTTTGTAGTATTTCCTCTCTTCAATTCTATAGGTGCATTTGATAGAACCTTTAGTATTTCTCCACTTGGACTTGCATCATATTGATCAGAGTTGATGTATTAAAACCATCCTCAAGAGTCACAAAAAATGAATCATAGTCAAAATTTTGAATATGGTTATTAGTATTCTTTCAACTTCTTCCTATAGTTGGTTTCATCTGCTTTAAGTTCATTAAACAAATTTTGTATATCACTTTGTAAAAGATCTTAGAGTAAGTTCCACCATTCATCAATGTGAAAGGCTTTAAGTTGTAGTGACTTTTGTTTGGTCTATAGGATTGTGTTTTGCATCATAAGATTATCATATTCCTTTGACCTATACTTGGACAAATATGGCTCCATGGTTGTGAATGTGTTCACAACTATCTATATCCGCTTGGCATCATGTTGTAGTTTGTAGATTGACCTTAATGTAGAGGTGGATTATTGTCTAACACATGTATACACAAACACCCAAAGAAAGGTAGTTTCTTCCATCCATATAATTTATAAGTGGATTGGGTTCATATTATGATGGAGTTATTATTCAAAATGATTGTAGTGAAGATTGGCCATTTTGTTACATTGGAGTGAAACAAATTTTTCATTATTGAACTTGATGCAAAGAAGGTTACATTGGACCATGTAGTACACCAACTTAAGTGCATACCATTATGACACAATTGTGAATAGATTTAACTATGCACACAACAAACTAGTGTGTTTACAAACAGTCAACCATAGTTGGATTGAAAAATGACCATCGTTTGAATGTAATACCTTATTTCACATTTATGTGCAAAAGAAGGAAGGAAAGAATTCTAGTATGGTTTTCATTAGTTGTGCCATGTCACGTGCCTTCACATTCTTTCATGAGGAACAACATGTGTTCTTGTTCCTTCCACATAATTTGTCCATTATACATTCATTCATTGAATGTGTCTGAAAATTTATTAGGACCATCTAGGGCTTAAACTAAACAAAAGCCCTAGGATCTTTCAAATACAACATCCATTAGAGCAGTTGTAGTTAATATTGATGTCTTCCTTTCTCTCCCACCAATGTCCCTTCCAATGTGCACAATTCTCCATTGCTAGTCAACTCTAGAAAATTGATTGTTGTTGGTATTTGTTGAAGTCCATTGCCAATTCTTGTGCTTTCTAAACCAAGGTTAAAAACTTCATGGATTTGGCCTTCTGGTCAATCATTGCTTGAGAGCTTATCCAACACATTTTTCATCATCAAAGGATATTTTGGAACTTCCATACAAGTCAAAGTCTATTTGGGTATGATCATTAGACTATGAAAGGGCATCATATGTTGTAGTAGCTACTATAATCACATCTAGTTTTGTCTTTGGTTGACAAGGGGTGGGATAACTAGGAGTGAAGGTCCACAAGAAGGCTTTGATATGCTTTGATTAGGATTGAAACTACAGGTGTTTTCAATTGCAAAAATGTTGGGTCCAACTAGAACAATACCTCTCGAAGCCATGAAAACAAGCCAACACCTCTACAATTTTCTCTTAGAACCTAATCTCTTTCTTTGCCATTCTGCACGCCCACATAGCCATAGGACATGTGTTACTCTTTAAGAGTTAAAAAACTAAAGAAGACAAAAAACATGAAAATAATAATAAAAGTGTAAATGAATAGAAATAGAAGGAGAAAAATAATGATGAAAATTTTTAATAAAATAAAATAAAATAAAATGGATAAAATAAAATAATGAAAAATAAAACTAAATATATATAAAAACTGTCAACCAAATGTGTCTACCTACTTTCAAGCCAAGTGGGGAGTCAAAGCCAATCAAAAGATCATTTGACTAGTCTACAATGGAATTACACCATTTGGAAAATCAACAAATAAAAATTATGGGATTAGAACTCTCAACACAAGACAATACAAAATAAAATAGTAATTGCTTCTCTAGAATTTTCAAAAAGGGGATACTACTAATGGAATTGTTTAAAAAAGACATTAAAAACATGAAAATGGGTGATGCAAGTGCTTTTGCCATTGTTGTAACCTCATGTATTGTCTATATATCACTTTTAGGCATTGCAGACCAACGTCTTTCTTCCTAGTTGGCCAGAGAGGTCATTTACCTTCTTGTGGCTTAAGAACATAAAATACTTCCTATGTGAAAACCTAGACTAGAAAATATTTTTAAAAACATGCATGAAAATGTAAGACAATAATCTTCACATTTTTTTACTCCCAAAAAACCCCAAGTAGAAAGAGGTTTTTTTTCTTTCTCCAAACTTCCTTTAACATCTTCTCCAAGATCCCACACACCCAATAAGAAAGATGGGGAGATTTAACATCTTCTCCAAGATCCCACACACCTAATAAGGAAGATGGGGAGAGGAGAATCCTCACAAGAATTTCCACTTGGAACTCCTCAACCATATTTCTTCCTACTTTCAAGGATCAAATCCTAATATTTTCCTAATTTAACTCAAGTGAAATCATAAGGTAGTTCCACTTTCACCTTTGAGAATTAACTTAAAAATCTAGTGGTTTCACTATCTAAGTTACAAAATAATAATAAGTACTTTCACCTACCATTGGTAATTAAGTTTTCCCAAGATACCATCGAGATTAATTAGTCATAGGTTAACTAGCCAATAACAAAAAGTCTATATCACCATTGGTCACTAGAAAAATGGGTCTTGCTCTTGTAGTTTCAAATGTTTTTTTATTTATGCTACAAATTTGTGATTTTTGGCCATGGCAACATGTACATGAACATTCATAACTTGTTAAACCCTATCAATATGATTCTTGTTTTTCAACTTCGAATAACACTTGGGCATCAATATGCCCTTGCATTCATGCATTTGGCAACTACCTCTCCTTTGACATTATAGTATGTTTACAAAAATTGTGGCAAACATTGAGTAGTTGTAACCTCCACATTTTGTGTTTCATTTGAGGCATTCAAATGGATTTGGAAAAAATTCTATCAAGCTTTTGATAAGTAACTAAATATAGATTAATATTACACTTATGGTAGATGTTATGTTCTACCAAAGGTGCAAGTATATATGAAAATGGATCTACCACAAGTCATGCACTAAATTGGAAATTTGTATATGTATACCAATTTATAAATTTCCCAAATTATGTTTAGGAATCAAATTTGTCATTACAGATACAAGACAACCTACTTAAATGAAATACACTAATCCAAATTGTGTGACCATGGGCCTACTCTAATAATTGAAATAGTTTAGTCTGAACACATATGTCAATTTAGACAAAAGGGAATTCAAATTGACATACATAGTATTGCATACACATTGAAATGTCTATTGAATTGGTTGTCTTGATTTGGAACAAAGATACCATAGACAACAAAAGTATGTTGTAGAGGTGAAAGCACACTACAATGGACTTTTATAGATGTCATGGTGTTAATTTTGTCTTGGTAGCACAATTTTTGTTGTGTAATGCACTTGAGACATCTAAGAAACATTATTCTATAAAAACTGTGCATTAATTTTTAATATTTCAAACTTTGAAAACATCACACCAAAAACATCAATGTTGAATCCTGGGTGGACTTTGCAAATTAGGTCAAAATCATTGGTCATAGTCCCATGGTTTTGGATGTTTTTATCATAATGAAATTGAAGAGTAAAGTTCCAATTTTGGGACATGAAATTTTAAAGGTTTCTATCACTTGGAATGAACTTTTCAAGTAAGATTTTTTTTGGGTGAAAATATTATTGAACACAATATAGTAACTTGTGCAAAGTCCATTTAGATGTTTACATTTATCTTTTTCAAGACTAATTTTTCATAAATTTTGTGAAAAAGGTTAATTAAAATAGGGTATTATGAACTTGAATGTGTAAAAAAATGTTATGTTTAACATAATTTGAAGGGGTGTTGAAAATATATTTAAAAATGATAAAATTCTAGTGTAAAAAAAGAATTTTGAATTGCCCTTTTTGGTCCACTTTAGTGTGTTTTCACCCTATAAAAGTTTAAGAGTGACTTCTATTATATAACATTTATATAGTAAATAAATTTATATCCAAATGTCATGTTCTTCCAAAGGTGCTCATGTGTGAGGATTGATCAACCAAAAGTCTTGTGTTAAATTTGAAAAATTGTATAATCATACAATTTCCAAATTATGTTTAGGAATAAAAGGTCATTACAAATACAAAACAACTCATCATGAATGTAACCAATCCAAATTGTGCCATGATGGGCCTACACTTTGAAAATTGAAACAATTTTGTTTTAAAATATATTTTGATTTTGAAAAATCCAATTGACAATGTACAATAATGCCATGCTTATAATACTTAATCTTACATGTTTGTTCAAATTGACATACTTAACACATATTGGTTCATATTAGATTATTTGCGTTAATTTGGAACAAATAGATATAAACCCCTACTAAAAAATCTATTGCATGAAGATTTAAGATGGTCTTCACTATCAATTTATAATACACAAATAATAATATATGGAAGAATACCTATTATTCAATAATCAATGACCAATACCCCTTAATAATTAAAACAAGCTAATAATGTAGACATAATATGAGTGGTCATGTAATGTAATGAAAATTAATTTACCTAAAGTTTCATCATAAAACAAAAAGATATATTAATATCATTCAACATTGTGGAATATGTGGTTATTTAAGAGTATCCAACTTGTAACTATGTCATTTATTTTAATATGTATTAGTACAATTATGTATTAACAAATGATTAGGGGAGTACCTTTGTAACTACATGATTAATTTTAGTCACATTTAATTAAGCCTTTAATCCCTATGTTTATATCTAGTTTAGGGGCAGATCCATGGGAAATCCTTTTTGTGTTGGATCAATGGAGAAAAGAAATAAAACAAGTTCTTAAATTATTGAAACAAGCTTCAAAGGTGTAAGCCAGTTAGGAACCATGGAGATTCAAAGAAGGGTTCAAGATAGATTTCAAGGCATGGATTTGGTTAAGAAAAATGGAAGAATACATTTGTGGATGTATTAAATTGTCCTAAAAGACTCAATTGACTTTCCATTCCCTCACTCTTTTCTTCTATTTTCCCCTTTTGTTGGGTTGACCTTAGGTGATGGGTCTGGATTTAACAAGATGCTTGTAGCACAATGCTTAAAACATTAGCCTCTACATCAAAATTGCCATCATCATGGATTACAAGGCAACAAAATGTCTCGCAAAAAACGTCGTGACCAACTCGATTCAATGAAACAACATTGATAGCTTTAGGGATTTTGGTATAAAACAAATTGTACTTGAACCCAACCAATACACAAAGCTACATTCTCCCTTTAATTGGAAAAAACTTTTGAAACCTTAAGAAAGGAAACACTTGATTTGGAACTTCAGACTTGTACAAGAATGCAAATATAAAAACACTTGGGACTTACACTTGGAAATGTAAAGACGATGAGGATTTTCATTAGAATTCCATGTGCATAAATGTTTCTTATATTGAATCTTCAAACTTGATTATAAGTGTGTGAATTGCCTTGCTAATTGCACCTCCATCACATTCTTAGTTGAATTGAAGCTCATTAGGCAACAACCTTGCAAGCTACAACGGACCTCACGATGGTCAACCAATGTTCAAACAATGGTCTTCAACACACAATGCATGCTCATGAGCTTAGACATTTTGCAATTCCAACATGAATGTGTGACATTGTAATGACAAGAGGTAGTGGTGTAAAAGCTTTTGAGTGTGTGAAAAAGGTTGCAACCTAAACATATAGCAAGTTTGATGTTCAATGGCAATGGGATTTGTTAAGTAAGGCCAAATATCACGAAAGATGGTGATGTTATGATGTAGGAGAATGACAATATATTGAACAATCTTGAAAGTGAAGTGGCACAATGACAAGCAGCCCTTGTTAGCAAGTAGTTACCTCGTCACATCCAAACATTGGGTGATCCTAATCTTGAACCCTATAATCTTGGCAAAATGAACAACTCATATTTTTTAAGGTTTATGTAGGGGATGTCTCAACCTTTTTTCTAGGTGACAAATTGGCAAAATTTGACCAATTAAAAAAATGTTGCCCCACATGTCTATATATAAATAATGAATATTGTTTATTCCAAAACTTCATGGAAAGAGAAGGTTTTTAAAAATACAAACAGAACCTTATGATTGGTTGAAGATCGCCATGTGTAAGCACCACACAAGTTTATAAATATTATTTTTATTACTTATGTTGTTGATCTGATGACCAAGATTAAATGATGAGATATTTTAGATAGTCCATTATTTATACTCGTGGTGACTATGGACATTTGTGATTGCAATCACAATAATTTATGAATATACATACACAAGACTCCAAAGATCATGGCTAATGATTGTGTAGTAAAAGCCACAACTATGATTCAACTACAAAGTCCTGTAGTTACATGCAATTGCTAATGGCACATATGATTGTAAATATAAACATCTAAATAATCATAAAACTAAGGTTTTGGCATACTACAAGAACACCTATTCCCACGGGAAGTTCCATTCCCATGGGACCACTAGTTCCAACATGGAAACATGACATTCCCAAAGCTTGGGAATGTTTGATGTGGGAACACCATGCTCCCAACATGGGAGGTCCTCATGAATGGGAACATGTATTTCCAATGCATTCCCAACCACATGTGGATTTCATGTCATTACCACATTAGTGTGGGTGTCATAAACGCAAGACCACGACACATATGCCATAAATGCAAGGCCATAACACAATTGAACCCTATACCTCTGAAGCAGTCCTGTCCATTTGGTGACCACAATACATTCAAAATATATGGGAAACCTTTTTAAGTTATTCTCATACATTGAGATTAGGGTTGTTGGACCCATTTTTTTGAAAAAATATATTTTGGCAAAATCTGCTGATCATCAATCGTAGGGCTCAATTTTATACCACCATGAACCATTCATATATGATTTATCATCTAAGTAATTGATGTACATTCGAACAATTACAGTTTTTTGTCATAAAATGATTAGATAATTAACTCACATTCATAAAAACATGCTTAATGCATTTTTTGGCAAAAAAAGACCGCATTATGAAAATAATGTTTTAGTCAATTAGCAGTTGTGAAAGATAAATGAATCTCCCAAAAACTTGATGAAACCAAAACTGAGTAAACACCAAACCTAGAGCTCAGTTGCTTTCTTGTTCAACTTTTAGCAATGAGAACCATTCATCCATCATAAGGATTGCCATATGATGAATTTGCCAGGTTGAAACCTTGAAACTATTGAGAACACAGATGCTTACTGGAAGCAGAGATTATTCAATCTTGCTGCATTATGAAATAAGCCAATTCAGAAGAGCTAGGTCTTATGGCTTGCATGACGAGTAACATCCACAAGATTATACAAGTCACCTCGCCTTTGACCCTCCAGTGGCATGTTCAGCCTGCATGCAACAGTTATGGCAAGTTCTTTTAGATACTGAGGGTGCATTGGATGTTTTTGCTCTCCTAATGTGTATTCTCTTCTCCTTTTCTGTCTCTGATTTGTTCACCTAGTCTACAGCTGGTTTACTTTCCAAATGCAATGGCTACTCATTTTCAAGCATTTTTGGGAAAAGCATTGTGTCATTCTATGATCATGCTAATCATTGTGTACACTCCATAGAGAGTTTCCCTACTACATTCATGTAGATACAGGCAGCAGTATACTGATACATGTGTAATGGGGTGAAAGGAGAAGGAGGTAGACACCTTATTTTTTCAGTTTGAGAATAATCAATCTCTGCGATCACTGTTGTCTGTTCATGCTCAGTAGTTGCTACAATCTGCCCAAACTGGTTCCCAAGACAAGATGAAAGCCAGTGTTCAATAGGAGTGGATGCAGGTCAAAGACAAGAAGAATCACATGTTGTACTGGGGAAACATTTCAAGAAAGCAGAAATGTAACTGCACCATGAGTTTGAAGATAAAAAGTCAAATTAGTTCAAAGCATGCTGAGGAGTTGGTTAGACTGCAAATAATGGTTTGAAAGACTGGAACGCAGGATGTCTTGTCTAGCTGCTTTGCCTGTTTCTGCATATTGATTTTAGTCACGAATTTATGCAGAAATAAAGAGGAGGAAGGACATACAGGCCCAACAAGAGTAGAATGTCCCCAAGCAATGTAGCCTGCACTAGGATCCCTTGCTGGTGCACAAGTCGCCACATAGATCTGATACAAGGGTCCACACATTTCATTAGAAGTTGATGTCTATTTTAACATTGATAAATTAACTGTTGGAATGTTACACTTGCAGAATCTTGTCTAAAAAACGGTGGTACTAAACATGGGACCCAAAGAAAACTGTTGGCAAAGGTCAAAATCACTAGAGCTCCTTGTGAATGCATCTCAGCAGCAATGACACTCATACCTGATTATCAACAGCTCTGATGCCCAGTTTGCACACCCAGCACCCACAAATAACAGAGGTCAGTGGCAACTTCAAACACTCAAGTGGGAAAGAACCCAAATGAGGAACTCATATCTGATCAGCATTATCAAATAATTGGGAGCCAATGGGAGCATGAGACTTGGGAAGAGCACCTGGCCTTTTGCAAGAGTTCCCAATGGGCAGGGCCAGTTGTCATGTTAAAAGCTCCTGGATAGCATATTATGTGTGCCCCTGATCATCCAGAATATTGAACTTTATGGTCTCACCTTGACAAATATAATCACTAGATGGAAACAGATTTCTGCAATCCCATGAGTTGCAAAAGGGCTAATGCAGAGGTGGTGAAATGTGAATTGATTACCCCGGGCAGCATAAAGCATGGCAAGTTCAGGAAAACGAATGTCATAGCAGATTCCTACTCCTATACGCCCCACATCTGCACAAACCAACCACAAATTTGAAACTAGCAAAGCAAGAGGGTGTTTGCAGTCACAGAAATTTCACATCACAAAAACATCAATGGCCCATTGCTGAATTCAACAAAGCTATAGATGACTCCTACTCATTCTCCTTACAGTGCTCTGATGGATATAGTGGTCAAGTTCACGTGGCAACCACCTGTATCAACAATCGTGGGACCATCCCCAGCAGTGAGAACATCAGACTCCTTGAATGTGATCTTCCCTGGAATATCAATGTCAAACAGATGCACCTGAACACAATGATGTCAAAACCAACATTCAGAAAGACCTGCCATTCTTGGTCTAACTGTGAAGTCAAGTGACCTTTATCCTTACAGAAAACAAATGGAAAACAAAATGAAAAAGAACTCTCCACAGGAAGGTGTAAAAAACCTTGCGGTGCTTTGCCTTGAGCTCTCCATCTTTGTCAAAAACACAGCACGTATTGTATAGGTGGCCATTGCTGCGCTCAGGTATGGAACCTCCAACGATTGTCAATTTCTTCTCACGTGCCACATTTGACAGCATTGCAGAAGAAGGGGATGCTTCAAACCCAGCATCAATGTCCTCAGCATAGACTGGGAAGCTGTCATTTGAATAAGGACAGTTCCAAATCTCCTGAAAAGAAGAATCAGACAGTGTGGTGGAGGATTAAGTGCATAAAGGAATTCTGATTTCAGTTACCTTGCTTATTTGTACTCAAACTTTGCAGCAAGCTCTAAACTGTGGAAGCAGAAATAGTCCTCTTTTCTCTTTCGCAAGCATCTCCTCAACACATCGATGTCTAGTGCCATCAAGCTCAATAGACAAGCATCAAGCCAAAATCTTTTCAAGAACATCCAAGAACTTGGGTAAAACATCCACCCACAGAAAACCTTGATGGTAGCTGATTACTAGGTTAAGAGCGCACTGGGAGAAGGATAAGTTGGGCTCCATTATCTGCAGCTGCCTCGATTACACTGCGAGCATGGGCTATGTTTCTCTCCTTGTCAGGGGTCACTGCAAGCTGGCACAGCGCGATCTTGTACTGCACATCCCCAGACAAAGATAGAATCAAATGGTTATGTATCTCTAGTCCTGTTTGCATGTGGGCCTCACGTAGCCGATCAGATCATCGTACCGAGAAGTAGTTTACCCTTTTGACAATGCTCACAACAGTCTACATGGCTTTGCAATGCCATCATCACGTTTTGCAACAAATTTCAGGAAATCCGCAAGGGGATCAGAGGACTCCTCATCGTAACGCCTCAATGTACTATCTCCTGCAAGACCTTGAAGAGAACCACACGACTATACATTCAAGAAGAAGCCGACATTCAAGAGCTTCCTCCTTGGGAAGAAGGTTACAAACACATCTCCCTCCTTGAAAAAAAATGCAAACATCCATTGTCATAAAAACGACACACAGTTTCTCTTCTGCTGTTCCAGATTCTCTTTTTGCTGCTGTTGCTGCTGCATAAGAAAAGCGATAGGTAACTCACTCTTCCGCCATTTGGAGGTGTAGGAGGACGCTCTACTGGAGGCTGCCGCGCCGTCTCGGGGCGAAACACAGAGGCCATAGCTGCGACACCAGGAATTGCTCCGGCCTGGAAGAAATGCCCGGGACTGCGACTGGAGTGAACGGGATCACAGTTGTTGATAGACAGTAGAAGCTTGTTATGAACAGTATGGGCAGCACAGAATGGAGAGCGTGAAGAAGAAACGGAGGAGATGGATAAGAAGTGGTGAGTCAAGCGGCGCAATGGTAGTAAAGGGCGAGCGATATCGGGAATGAATGTGGCTCTCATCTTGTCACAGCAGCATCGCTGAACGAGATACAACAACGAACGCCAGCAGGAAATCAATCTTCTGCTCTTCTACTTGTTTGAATTTCTTATCGTATGTGGATGGAGAAACCCCGCAAGATCTCTCTCTCCTAGGTTTTGGGCTTTCGTCTTCTTCCGGTAGGAAACAAAGAGGTTCTCTTCAGGTCAGAGTTTGCTCACGTTCTTCAGTTACGAGTGAACTTTGTGTAACAAAACTCCAAAACTTTTCGCAAAATTCCCCGGAAACGTTCCGAAATGCGGCCACCAGCCCAAGTGCCGACCACAGTGAACCAGCAGCCACCAGTGCACCATCAAGGATGGATGAAAAGTGATCAGGAAACAGTTTTCTGTTGGATTCCAGTTCCCTAGTTAACCATGGTGGTAGTTAGCTCAGTTGCTTTATTTACTACCTACCTACCTACTAGGTAGGTAGTAAAAACAGCCCCTACCTACTATGTATAAACTAGCTACTTACATAGTAGTTAGTTCCCTATTTTTTAACCTACCTTGTCTACTTCTTATTGAATGGGTTACCAAGATGAGACCAGGTAGTAACTCAGTTGAGGTTCATCCAGAACTGACTCATAACGGGCATCCAGTGGATGATGGTGCACATCCAGTGGTAGGTGCTGGTTCACTGTGTGCCCCCAAGTGCCCTGGAACATTCCTTGAAAGGGTATCAGCTCAGCGTTGGTTTTTTATTGGAGTGATTTCGCCCAAAAAAAAAGGGAAATAAAAAATTCAAAAATAAAACTGATTTTGGAGGGTTTCAATCGCCAACAGTGAGGGGAAAAAAAACAAAAAATAGTAAAACATTGCCAGATTTCTATTGTTGGTTTTCATTGTGTAGCCACTACTGAAATCATGACTCTAACAATATGGTCCTTCAATTTCTCACATCCCAAAAGCCTTGACAAGTGAGAGAGACAATTCCCTTGAAGGCCCAAATTTGCAAGATTCATTCTATCAACTCACAAATGAGGGTTTAGATCTCCCAACACATCTCACTAGAATCCGCTTGACCAATCATGATTTTTTCATTTTCATTTTCCATCAAGAGCAAAGTTCCACAAGAGATAGATATCAACCAAGCACACCACACACAAGGTCTAGACAATCCAACAAAAGCCGCATCACCACTCAACAAAGTTACCCTTGTCATTGAAACTCGCAAAACATAAACACAAACAAACAATGTTAAAAGAATGTAACCTAATTTCTTTTGTTCTTCATGTCCCCGTCCTCTTGCAAATGACCCACCAAAAGTAAAAGCACTTTTGCTTTTTTCATCCTTCATCCATCAATACATAATTTTAGGTTATAATGTTGTTGCCAACACCTCGATTAAGGCACTTTTTAATATTAGTGTGCATCAACATATTTTTCCTAACAATTTTTTTTGGAATTGTTGTGTAATTTTTTTTTAATTGCAATTTTTTTGGAAAAATTCACCAAACTTTTAAAACCACAAAATTGGGGGAAAAAAAATTAGTATGCATACAAATTCAAGAATGATTTTTTAAAAAAAAATTGTCAAAGGCCCAAGCTTCAAAAGATATTTGTAAATAATAAAGTGTATGTAATCAACACACACCTAACCTTTCAAATCCCAAATTATAACCTTAATTTGTAAATGAATTCATAATTATCTCATATGAAATGTATTGTCCAAGATATTCACATTTAAATACTAAGGTAACAACCATTGGTATTGCCACATGTCATAATTTGTGCATTTCCAGATTATTGTTATTTTCTTCATTATGATTTTTCATTTTAAATTGTTTTAAATTGTGACATGTGGCACAATCAAAAGTTATCTCGTCGCATATGAATTGAATTTTGGATATATATATATATATATATATATATATATATATATAGTTAGGTAGGTCAATATATAAGTTTAAGTAGGTAGGGCATACCTACCTACCTACTTATTTATGTAGGTAGGCAAATAAATATTAAAGGAAAAAAGGTAGGTTAATTAAAGAGTAGCCGTGTAAATGTTTTTATTTTAATTTATGTTTTGTTTTTAGAGTTAAGTTTTTTTACGCCCATGAATCCAAATTAGCACATGCATTAGAATATGAAAACACAAGGAAACACTTTCTTTATATAATTTGTGAGATAAGATTTAAAGACAAAACATATGGGTTAAATCTTTCAAATGAAAATTAAGTTACAATTTAAAATATATTTTCCAAATGCTTTGTGTGTTTTTTTTAATATTTAAATTTTATAATTAAATAATTAATTATCCCATAATTTTTTGTGAATTAATTATTTGAATTAACTATCTGAAATAATGATTCAAATGTACTAATTAACTAGTTATCAAATAGTCAATTATCAAAATTAACTAATTAACTAATTATCTGAATTAGATTGATTAAATCTCATGAAAATTTAATTATTCAATCTAATTTATTAATTCATGGTAATTGATTAAATTAAGAATTAATTAATAAGCTAATTTTTAAAATAAATATTACGTATTAAATAATATAAAATAACTAACTTATTTAATTTATTAACTAATCAATTAGTCAATGGTAATAATTCATCAATAAATATTAATTTTTTAATCAAAAGTATGATTTGATATTTAATTACTGAATTTCAAAATTTGAAGTAACCTTGACTAAGTAATCAATAATCATATATTGGTTAATATTACTTAAGATTTAATGAACTAATTTAATATGTTAATTATTCCGTAGTGTATGTTAATTAATCATCTAGTTGATACTAATTATTCATCAATAATTAATATTTTTTCATACAATGATTATATCATATTAATATGACCTTGCCACTATTATTCAATCATACTTTTAAAAACACGATATATTTTTATACAAACCATATAAAATGATTTTTGAAAATTCTAATATGCCCATTATATGAGGAAATGTATATTGAATATACCCAAAATACAAATTAAGTTCCTTAACATACCATGAATACAAGTTAAATATGTTTAATATACCTCAATACCAGTTAAATATATTTAAATATGTTAACTATGTTTAAGATAAGTTTAAACTTTTTTGAATACAAGCTAAATATATTTTTAATGTAATCCACTATATTTTAATGTACATTACATGTATAAGCACACCATAAGAATTAATAACCATATCGTAATTAATTTTGTGATTAAATCAACGTAGGGGCCTATTTTTAGATTAAAAATCCAAGAAGTTGATTGATATGGAAAAATGTGCAATTTAATAATTGCACCATAGTCACAAAAATAATAACAAATTTAAAAGTATGGTGAGTAGTTGTAAAAATGATAAAACATAGTTGCAAATGACAAATAATTGGATATAGTAATTGCAAATTGGATGATTACATAATACAAGATTTCTAGTAATGTTTGAGTTATGAATGTTTGACATACATTTGTGATGTAGGCATTTTCGAATAAATTTGTCTATAGACTTTAACGTAGTGTTTTGTTAATACAATTGTTACACAATGTATGCAACTAATTTTATTATAAGGACCCCAAATGACTTTCCTTCATTGAAACTTAATAACAAGGAAATTTTATGAACAAGGAAAATGAAAACACGCATGATGACAAGGAAAATCTACCCATTTAACTTCCAAGATTGTAGAATCTAGTACATGAACATTTGAAAAATGTACCAATTGTTCAAGGTGCAAATGCTTCACAAATTGGAAAATTATTCAAATGCACCAATGAAACACAAAAATGTGGAAGCAAACTTTTTAAGGTTGTAATTGGTAGACCTACAAAGAAACCAACCACCAAAAAAACAATTATCATTAGATGTGTTATCATGTGCCCCTATGAATGATTATGGATAGATTGGGGAAGCCTTAGTTATTTGAATTTATCAAGATGTGGAAAAGGATGTAGTAGGTAAAAAAAGAAAAAATGAATAGACTTCTATTGATTATTTGGTTGATTACGTAATGAAAAATGGTAGGACAATGAGCATATGAAGATCTCATCCAAAGAATCTTGCAAAACAACCTCATGCTATTGGAAACTTACGTTCCAAGTAGGACCTACATTTGTCAAATTTTAATGAATTGTTTTAATTTTAATATGTGTGTAGGTTTATTTGTGGTTAAATGAATGGACTTGTTTAATTGAACCACATAAGATGTGCTTTTAGTTCAAATACCCATGATCCAACACCTTTTTCAAAATTTTCAGTGGTAGTTGGATCGGTTAGCATTCCACATAGTACTTTTGCTTTAATGAAAGAAGGTTGTCAAATCCTCTCCACTCAAGCTATAACATTTATTGGATAAAAATATTTATTAAATATAAAACAACAAATTACTTTTCCCCCCAATCAAGGATTCATTAGGTTCATCATTAAAACTTTAATCTTCTTCATTTGCTTTATTATTATTTGTTGTTGTATACACTTCACTAGGTATGAATAGTTTGTCATTCATTGCCAGAGGGTTTAGAGGTCATACCCCAAATTTGATATTTTCTTTGGACAATGCTTTGTCCAAGGTTGTGTCTACCTAAACTAAAACATGATATTGTTTAGTATTGAGTTTTTATTTTGATTTTTTACATTGTCTTTTACCTTTTTAAATGTTATTTTAAAATGTTTGAAACAAAACACATTTAAGGGTTATAGAGTGTGTGAAGTATGGCTTGGGAATGTGACCATATTTATTCCAAATGCATGTGCTTGCTCTATTACCTTTAAAGTCACATGAGATCCATGCCCATCTAGGATTAGAAGACGTCAATTTGTTTTTAAAATCCCACTTTAAAATTTTGGATTTTAAAAACAAATTGATTGTTTACTTGCTTGAGTTCCCATATTATCCAAATTTGTGATTGTGTTGATGGTATTTAATGTTTTCAAGTTTTGATAGAAGGAGCTATAGAATTAGATGGTTAAACCTTGAGTTCTAGAGATTTTTACGCCTTGTATAAGACATGCACAATTTTCGATGTTTTCGCTTGAACCAATATCACAATGAGGCCTTAGTTAGATCATCTTGAGATGGTGTGGGTTGGTTTTGAGTGAGTTCTCCCACCTTGAACCTAAGTTGCTACAATGATCTATAAACAATCCATGTTTTTGCATGTTTAAAATCCAAGCAACAATAGTAGCATCTTCCTTTGTTAGGACATCTAGTGGGCCAATTTTCATGGACTTGGTCTTGTTATTCAAATGGTCAAACAATGATGACATTGGTATGTTCCAATGCTTGTTGACCTTCTTCACAAAAACTAACCTTCTTCCCATTCCATCCATGGCCTCTTTTAGTTGTTCATGTATGTTCACTTCCTTTTATGGCATGTAATAGGATTTTATTACACTCTTATTGATTTTTATACTATTGCTAGTGTAAGGGGATAGGGCCGGGGACATTTTCTTTATCCATGCTTGTTTAATGTAACATGTTGTTCCTTCTCCTTTGACACACGTTGAACATGATCACTATGAGAAATCGTGTTTGTGAAGAATAGATTAGCATGCAACTAGATCGTCATGGAAATTGTTGTGCAACTAGGGTATAACTACAATATGGAAATACAATGAATTAATAATTAAATGTCATGTCAAAATATTTCATAGTTGTAATATAGTTGCACATTAATTACAACTTGGACTCTATATGGGCGTATGTATGCAAAGTATATATGGTGTAGTCAACTATAGTTTGACCATGATCACAAGTTGCAATGAAATGGTTAATATCAATTGTGTTGCAATTGGTGTAACTTTAACATTGAGTGAACAATTACTTTGCAACTAGCATACAACATTGATGTCTACGATCATGTCACATGTATAGTTAGATAAAGGTTTATAAGATTTTGAATTTGTAATTTGTTTGCAATTAAAAATCAACTAAATTGGTTAGTTTTACAACTAAGTTACAACTAAATGTGCCACTATGGTTTCATTACATAAAAACTACTTGTCCACTATTTTGGAACTAGAATGTTCAACTCATTTAGAATTAGTTGTCAACTATGTGGGGAACTCATATTATTAAAAGATTTATAAATTATGCAATTCGTTGAAAGTGTAAATGCAAGCCTTCAATCAGATTGGAATGGTGTATCAAAATGTTTATGAATATGTACATATAGATATCATTGCTTATACACTTTCTAGATTAGATTATTAAATGCTTCATTAATACGAACTGATTTTTTTATTGAATTAATTAATTAAAATAATTCATTTTAATAATTATTTAAATAAATAAAATCTAAATAATGTATTCAATATTACAATCCTACTTTTTGTGATTGATGTTCAATTGTTGTGTTAATAATATTTCACTACATTGGAATTCACAATATTATGTTGCTATACATACATATCAAACCATAGAATTACATGAAAGATTAATGAAAATTAAATAATAAATTATTCATATGAATTCATTAATCAAATTTGATTACTTAGTATTTAATTAACTCACATTATAAATAAATAAATATTTAAACTTAGTAATTAATTTAAGAATATTTATTTATTTATATAATAAATATAGATAATTAATTGTCGTATATTTAATTCAAATAATTAAATTTTAAATAATTTTGTTAGACGGTTAATTATGAATTTAAAATCAACTAAAAACCATGTGGGAATTTTATTCATAAAAATTACAACTCAATTGCAACTAGGGTGCCATTAAAATATTTAACCCATATGCTTTGGCTTCAATATCTCATTTCACAAATTATATAAAGGAGGTGTTTCCTCTTACATTCTCACATTAAATTATATGTGCCATGTTGGGATGAGCTCATAAAAGCTTAACCCTAAAGGCAAAACATATAATAAATTAAAAAATTTATGTGGCTATTATTTAGTTCACCTACTCTTCTAGTATTTTACCTTCCTACCTATCTACTTGCCTACCTATATAGTTTATAAGTAGTTAGGTAAGTAGGTAGGTTGGAATTTTGTCAATTTATCTACCTATGGCTATGTACCAACCTACTTAAGTACATACGTATTTGTTTCCAAAATTCAATTAATATGCCACATGGAAACTTTTGATTGTGCCACATGTCATAATCCAAGACCATCTAAAACGAATAATCATAATGGACGATGGATATCAATATTTCAAAAAAATCATGAAAAATCTTCATAGTGCCACATGTTAAATTTTGATGGATGGATGGAAAATGATATTAGCATGACATTATGATTGTAATCATAGGGGAGTTACATACTAGTTGAAAAGGAGTTGTTCTAACAAAGTTGTAATTGAGTTGTAATGAGGGTGCAATGTATATACGATGAGTTGCAAGTGTCCGATGCAATTCAAAAATGGAGTTGCAAGGCCAATTGCAAAACACCTTTTTTTCTCATACTGGATGTTGCACTAGCTCCTCTTAACTTTAGTTTCTAAAAGATTGGGCCTATATGTTTACGACTCACAAGCCGTATCACTTTGTCATTTTTGAAATCAAACCAAGAATATAAGAAGTTAATTAGGTTAGGAAATGCTTGAATAAGATGCTTTTGTGTCACCCATGTAGTATCAATAAGATGGAAGAAATTTGCAAAGTCCTTCCATTAGACACATTTTGGTTTATTATTATTATGCAGTTGATGGGGGTGAATTTGAAGCTACAAAAGACTAGAACATGTTAAAATTTATGAAACCAACTTTCCTTGCATTAGTTCCTACTTGTGTGATTACATGTTTGGTTACCCAACAACAATATACAAATTTAAAATGTTTTTCCTTATGAAGATTATTTATTTCCTCAATTTTGCATTCATCATTCTTTGCCTCTATTTTCACATTTACATTGGTGTCAAGTCTACAATTACTTTCAACCTTTTTCACTAGGTATTGGAAGCTTTAAGAATTCTTGGAAGCCTTCTAGCATAAATTGTGGTAAGGTGGACATCTTCCTAATTGAGAGGAATGAATGTTTCAAAGTCCATTTCTTTCATTTTTTGAGATTGTGATGCTTTTGTTTTGGTGGGAAATTTTGCAAGTAGATTTAAGAATTTTTTTGATGCTCTATGTTCATTGTAAAATTTGCATTGCAATATCCCAAGATTACAATGTGTCCTTGAGTTTTCTGTTTGGATTCTTGTGAAAAATGTAAATGTTATTTGCACTTCATAGATTGATTTTGCAAGCTAGGTAGGGTTTAAGCCCTATGGTGATGTTGTATCCCTTTGAACATAATAGATCACCTCCTATCCCCAAATGTTTTAGATGACATTATGGATTACAAGATTCTTTAAATATGTTTTATATCATGCCTTTAACCAAACACTGAAAGCCCGTGCATACAAATTTTTGTATATCTATGTCATTGTGTGTGCATTGGCCTAGAAAAACTAAAAGCCCATTACCAAACAATGACATCACATAATGAATTACAAAAATTGAAAATTTGTTTTACGTGACATCCTTTGCCAAACACTTAAAATCTCATGCATAAGGATATTTTCAGTTTTGCAAACATTTGTGTGCATTGGAATCTGACAACATAAACCCTAATCCTAGAATTTTTTTATATGATTGAACACCTTATGTAAATGAATATTACATCCTACACCTATGACTAAACACATATATAATAGTTTTGGTTGAAATTTTTTGGAATGCCAAAAACCATTTTTTGTCACCAAACATTCAATCAATGGTCATGGTTTAACTAGTGGAAGGTGTTTGTCCGATTGGTCATGAAATCTTTTGTGAACTAATCAATCATTCGTTGATGGAGTTTGATGATAGGCCCAATCACCTAGAGGATTCACCATACATAAAACATACTATGTCCTATCCCTAGTGACTTACTAAGAAGCATAATTGGGGGCACAATTCCTAGTGTAAACCTTAAACCCTAAACCTTTACACAATGGTAAATTGGTCATGGCTAGGGGAATAATAAAAAATAAGTCTATTTTAATGTACATCATGTTGTTGTAAAAGAAAAAAGTTCAAGATTTTCTTTTTTCACTTTTTTACATCACATTAGTTATTAGGTACCCAAAAGGGATTTCACATTAAATGATGACATGTTTTAGGAACCTATTTAAACATTTAAAAATTTGTTACCAAATCAAAACCAATAAGAAAATGTCACAAAATGATTTTTAATTTTTTGTAGATCTAATGATTTTTTTCAAAAAACAATTGTGATCAAAAATTCTCTTTTCATATATTTTTTCACATTTGTGCAAAATTTCAAACCAAAAAAAAAAAAGACTCATAATGACATGTGTATTTGAATGACTTCAATCTCATTGTCACATTTTGAAAGAATCATATGAATTTTTATGTACAATGAGTGCCGAAACCATTTTTGAAGAAAGTATTATCATATTTAGTTTTGTGGTTATGGATTGGTGACAAAGTCAGTTGAGAGCTGGGCGCACAATTGGGAAGGTGGCAAAGAAAACAAAATGTCGAAAGATGAATGTGAATCTTTTTACAACCAAATTAGGATGAATCGTCTCACCTAGTTGATAGAGGGCAAAATCCCTTGAAGCTACTATTATACTCTATAATGATTCTCAACACGATATCCTTGCCTTGTAAGGCAAGGCCAATCAAGTTTGGGAGGGTTTGAGCATGCTCACTCTCTTTTTGTAAAGTTTGGCAAAGGTTGCACCATGTGCACCGTCCTTATGATTGGTGATAGATTGAAATTATACAATTATTTCATAAAATGGGTCCCCGATCTCGCCCCAATTCAGTATTTTAAAGATATTGACAATCTAGTACAATTAAACAAGGTTTCTCTTACATTTTGAATTTATTGTGGTAACTGGGTGGCGTGGATTTCTCCACATATATCTAGATTCAATTGTTGGAAAACCCAGCAACCTGACTTTGATTTTTAAATTTTTTTTAAAAATTATTTATTTAAAAAAAATTTATTATAAAAAAAGTTTTAGAAAAAAAAAAAAAAAAAAAAAAAAACTCAACCTATTGAGAATTATTTAATGCCCAAAGTGGCATGTACAATATGTAGTGATTGATGCTTTGCTATCCTTATGTTTGTTGGCTCTTGCCCAAAAGACAAGAAAAGAAAAAGAAAAAGATAGGTAATGAACCCTATCGGCTCTGATTGGATTTGGCAACAAGCTGCCGAATAATTAATTAAATAAAATTTAAATCTTAACTTTGGCACTTGGTTTTTTAGTTCTGAATTTTTTGGCAGGTAATGGCTATAATTAATAACAAAGTCCTGCCTTTAAATTTTTAAATTTTGTGGGGCATTAAGTTCTGGTGTTCAAACCTGACAGTTGAAATTTGCAAAGCTTTAGTTTTATAAAAAGTTCGGCACAAGTAACCAATAAAATTTCAAAAATCTAGCAAAACAAAAAATAATTTAATTTATGCCAAAATCGTTTGAGTACTACCATATAAATAGAACAATCTTTGAGTTAAAAATCACACTTCAGATCCATAAAAACTTCAAATTCTTGTGAAAAATTACCTTGTAATTTGCAAGTGTAAGTCCTAATTCATACTTTTAACAGAATTCTTAAAAACCATTCAAAGGCATCAATTTGAGCAATCTCATTGGTCATAAATTTTTTCTTTGAACATAGGGCTGATGAGAATATGATGATATTCCAACATTTGAGCCTGCTAGTTTACCTAAGTTAACTCCCAATTCAGTTCACAGCTTCCACCCATTTCTAACAATCCGATTTGGCATTATAAGTTTTTTTTTCCATCCCTAGTCACAATCCCTAGTTCACATACTCAATATATTTGTGTATATTTTTTATACTAACTCTATAGGGTAGATAGGTTGGTGAGCGAACACTTAAGGTTTCAAAAGCCGTGTGTTTATTCTCCAATAATTTTCATTCCTAGAGGTTCAAAGGATCTAAGTAGCCTTTCACTTGATACCCGTATAATATAATTTATATATAGACCTCCATTTGGATTTGAAACAAGCAAAAATAAAATCTCCCAAAATAAGGGACTAATCTAAGCAATTACGAACATACAAATATGCTTCCATGTACAATTGAAATGCATCATTTAATAACTGGGGATGTGCAAAAACCTCATTCACAAACACTATTCCTCATATTTTACCAAATGATGTGAACTTTTAGTCCAAATAAACTCCATTTACAAACAATCAAGACACGAGCAAGAGATTGTGGAGATGTCCAACAATGGAAAAATATATTGAAGTGAGTTTTAGCCATTGCCAAACACAAAGAGACAAATGAACAGGAGGAATATTTTGGCATAGGAGAGAGTATAGCGGACCAGTGTGAGGAATATCCATGATGAGTTACTTGAAGTAATGAATGGCAAGAGAACTTATAATAGCATTTTTTGTTGAGTAGATTAGCCATGGGTGTCTGTAGTGGAGAGTGAATCATGGTTACTGACTCCTAGTGACTTGTGTCCTTGACTGTTGTGAAGAGATATTTTCCAAACTCAGTGCGTCGTCTTACTCAAATTTGGTTGGTGGGCATGAGGAGTTGCAAGAGGAGGGGACCCCTCATGTGTTGTTGTTGTTGTTCTTCTTCTTCACCACGTCTCCTGGAAGTTCAAAGGTTTACCTCCCCTTTCTTTAGTTGATCTGCTTCATGCTACTGGTGGAGGCTTCGGTTCTTAGTGGTTCCCTTTCCTGCTTGTGGCCCACCTTTGTTGGGCTGTTTGCTTGCCTGGACTTCTTCGGGTCCTTGCCCCTTGTTTCCTTTTTCTCTCCCTCTCTTGGGGTGCTTTCTTTCTATAAAGTTTATCAGGGTTTCATCAAAGGTTGTTGTTTCCTTCCATCTTTTAAACCCCACCCACGACCCACCCAATTTATAAGTTTGGTTTTATATTACTGATTGCTTGTGGACAGTTCTGTAGATATATATACTATCATTCCCCTTGCAAGCGTCGGTTTCTTTGTAAACCCAAGGAGTGAAGAAGAAGAAGAAGAAGAAGCACTGAAATCAAGGGAGTAGTAGTCGCAGATCCTAGTTTTTGGAAGCGATCGAGACCAAGTGATTTGCAACTGTCATCTTTCATCAAAGCATCGTCGACACCCATCTCCTTAATTTGTCGTAAGTACTGTAGGAGATTTTGTAACGGACCTGGGTAATTTGGCAATCTTTCTGTGTGGTTTAGAATTTTGTCTCGCCAATTTCTGATTTTTATTGTTCCTCAGGACATTTCTGATCAGGTGTTTCTCGATCTGTGAAATTGGTACCCATTTCGTCTTTTCATTAACAATAGAAGAAGATCGCGGAAGAAAGAAGAAGCGTCATCTTTTGAGAAGAGCAAAGCTGCTGCGCAGAGGCGTGGAGAGTGTGAGTGACGAGAGAGATCAGACACGTCGGGCATGGAACCGAAGGAGGCTCTAAATGAACAAGCGCAGCAGCTGGGAAGTGTGGTCGTGCTAGACGGATCAACCGTTCGGGATTTCGCAATGGACGAGGAGGCGTTCAACGCAGTTGCCGACAAGCTGTTTGTGTCCCTGGACCAAAATGGGGATGGGGTTTTATCTCGAGCAGAGATTCGTCCCGCGTTCGAGCGCCTGAATTTGGTGGAAATGCATTTCGGAGGACCAGTGACGAAGACGCCAGACCAGTTGAACACCCTCTACGACTCCGTCTTTGAAGCCTTTGATACCGACCATAACAACACGGTGGATTTAACCGAGTTCCGCTCGCAGGTCAAGGACATTCTCTTGGCCATCGCAGATGGTTTAGGTTTCGCTCCTCTCACCATGGTTGTGGAGCACGGCAGCTTGCTTGAGAACGCAGTGGTTCATGAAACCCATGCTACTGTTGCATCTGGTCACGCTGCCAATAAGAACACTGTTACACCATCACCCGTTACCAGTGGAGCTTAACAATTGGAAAACACACTCTCTCATTTGGTTGCTCATCATAAGCTGCCTGTCTTTCATCTTTGTACACAAGGCCATCGCAATATGAGGGAGGGAAGGAAGGAAGAATGGGGAAGCTGCTGCTGCTGCTCTTACGTTGGAAAACTGTTGTTGACCATCACTGCTCTTTCTGCTTCCATTTTAGTATCGGCGAAGAAGAAGAAGAAGAAGAGGAGGAGGAGCAGGCGGAGGAGGCAGAACGGCAAAACGGTGGAGGGAATGGGTATCACCAGTGTGGATGCACATTCTGGAAGTTTTCAGATTAGGGTTTGCTTCCTCTTCATGGAGATTCCAAGCTCTTTGTTAAATGGGTTTATTTTAGTAAGATTACTATTAATTTTTTTGATTCAATGTTAATATTTGTGATTACACCAGGTAAACAATCTTCCGTGTCTGTCTTTTGCTTTGTGGTTGTTCCCATGTCCATCAATTTGACTCCCTCCCTTTGCATTATGAGTATGGCCCACAAGTGTTCCATCAAAACAATGTCATTTTTTGGCCTTTTTTCTTGCTCCTTTTTTTTTGGCTTGTAAGAAGTTAGATTCAGGTGCCAGCTATGATGGTGCTCATGTCTAACTTGTGCTGAAGCTCTGATTGCAGGATGGCAGTGATCTGTGAATACTCACCCCATACATACTGTGGAATGGTCAAGCCCCTTGCCTATTATGTTGGGTAAGTCGCCAGCAAGCCTAACATGTTAGGGTGAGCTAGGTGACTCACCCAACATAATGGGCAAGGGTGAGGCCATTCCATGACATTAAGGTCTGGGGCGGCAGATTCAACCATTTAGAAAAGAATTTTATGTTCAAGATTGGAATTAGATAGAAAGCTTGGCATGCTCAGAGCTCAAGGTCAACTACCACTTCTAATGTCAAGAAAATGATGGATGTCCTCCACACTTTTGTTTGTGCTAAGAAATGGAAGCATAGTTTATACTACCATATTGTATGGTGGCTTTTCACAGAGTCCAATTTGAAGAATGAATTTGCATTGAGCCTTTGGAAGTTTCAAAATTATCTTTAGAGATCTATTTAGAAGCTAGTATTGTGAGAAGGATTGTAATGTTTGTAATTTTAGAAGACTACTTGCAAGGATTTTGCCAAGGTCATTGAGTATGTAGAAGATTGATTTGAGAATGCATATATTGTACTTACACAATACCACACATACAAATACACACACTTTTGCCATGAAACATTAAACTTACCCTCAACCTCAAAATGTGATGAGTGTATGAATGTTTTGAATACGCTAGTGATGCAGGAATAAAAATTTCTAATGATAATGATTTGTTGGAGTTGGTTTAGGGAGGACACTTTAGATTCCATAAGTTGTAGTTGTCACTTGGACAATTCCAAACTAGAATATGTTTAGCCCATTCCCAAGTAAAGAGCCATGGAACTTTTCAGATTTGTGTTTTTCTAAAGTTTTTTTTTGGAACACCATCTATCTATGAAGGATGGTAGTTTGTTTTGTTTTGTAGTTATGAGAACCACCAAACTAGAATGCTTCAGATCATGTTCTTGATGTCTATCGAAAGCTCTCAATGAGGAGGGGTGCATGGGCTTGGTTCCATGACATGTGGACTTGCGGTGCAAAAGGTCTTGAATATTGAATTAACGGAATTTATTTGGTAAGATTTGGATTCAGAATGTGGGAAATATTGATTTTTAAATGATTTCTGCCGCTGAAATTTCCAAAAAACCAGGTTTTGGAAGGAAAAATCAGTTGAGGATGTTGTAACACTTGAATGTTTACCATTCAATTCAAGTTGAAGGAATTGTGATGTGTCTTTGGTGTTGTTGGAAAGATCTTGACGATTCAGGTTTATTGGAATTTATGTTTTGATGAGTTCACACTTGGGTCAATGGCACATGCCACACTAGTATTCATGAAAGAGGCATGGAACTTTTCAAATTTGAGTTTTTTGAAAGTTTTTTTTGGAACATCATATTCATGAGTACATTTTCAATACCTTCACCAATTTGCACCTCATTTTTCTTTAATTGAATTTCAATTCAATTCAATTCAATCCAAATTTCAATTCAATTCAAGTTGCATGGAATGTCATCAATATTCTCATTCAAATTGAACTTATTTTCACAAGATCAGTTCATTTTTTCATCCATTAATCAATCGATTGGCACTCATAATGCATAACAACACAAAGCCCAATTACTTATGTGTGTGTGTATGAAATTTATAAAAATATATCTGATTTATTAATGACCATTTTATATTTGTACTCCCAACCCTTCTAGTTGATCATTTTGATACATATAAATTCATCATTTTTTTGTTGTTGAAAAAGGCCATATTTCATATTCTGCGACTTTGGATTTTTTTAATAAAAAAAAATATAGAACACAACTTAGACATAACCAACAAGTTGTTGGTCGTACCCGCGAGTCATGTGATTAGATTTATGTTTTGATCAAAAAATTTGTGTCACCAACTCATCAATGTTTTTTTTTTCCAAATTTTTATTGGAACATCAATAATAAGTAGCTAGATCCCAAAAGGGATTTAGTAATAAATAACATGTTATTATAATATGTTTAAAAAATATTGTTATAGTCTAGCTACATACTATAACTAAAAATAGACATCTTGTTAGCTTTGTATAGCTAATTGTGAACAATTTCAAAATAATAAAGATCATTGACCCTTTGATGATCACTTTCAAAATAACAATATACATTTTGAAGGGCATTATGTTGGTTTTTTAATGAATGTTGTATCTTTTGTGTATTAGGTTCAACATGAAGTGCAAATATTTTTGGTCATCCCTCCTCAAGTTCATGTTTATGTTCTACAACCTTTAAAAGGATTTAGAAAACTTCATGATTTAAGAATGTTTCAATGAACATCATTGTTACAATGAGTCTCTCCATTGCAACAAGTGCCACTATTGCAACAAACATCATCACTACAACAAGGACCTCTTCTTGTGTTTCATCAAATGCCTTTGCCTTTGTTTTCAAATTGTCAACTATTTTCATTTCAATTTATTGATCACCTCCTCATGTGATGCATCAAACATTATTAGAAGGGGCATTCTTCTTTGAATTTTGAAAATACATCAATAGAAATGTAGGGTGTCATATATTGGTAGTTGAGTAGATTTTATAATTTAATTAGTTTTATGATAAAGTTATACTTATTTTGAACACTAAATTATAATTAATATATTGCCTTCATAATCCTTGATATTAGGACTTAATTTTTATATATAATGTATTATACTTAAAGTATTAAATATTAATATGTTCAATTAATAAATGAATTAATTCCATTTATGGCCCATTTATGTGAAATCTTGACTATGGAAATATAAGCATGAAATATCTTTTAGAAAAAAGATCATATGTATATTAATTTCCTTTTTCCTTCGTTTGTTTTGAATGAGGTGGAATGGTTAGTGGTTAAAAACATGAGATTTGTATGTTAATTGTGTGGAAAGAATTATACATTATCCATTTAACATTGCAAATAGGATTTTTTTCATTACATCTTTCAAACCTTCAAAAAAATGGTCATTATCATGTGTTTTTTTCTTGAAAAATACTAAACTTAATAGTTTAAATAAATATAAGTTACCAAAATTTGATGCAATTTTTTTAATATATTAAACTTGTGGTCACTTAAATATGTGCATATTAAAAAAATAGGTAATAATAAGGTGGAGAGGAAACATTTCTTCACCTTAATACTCCTTAAACATGAACACCTTATTTGATGTAGGGTAGTGGAAAATTTTAACATTTAATATTTCCAAGATCAAATGCCTTCCCCTTTGCCTTCAAATTGTTAATTGATTCCATTTTTAATTTATTGATTACCTTTTTTTGTGATGCATTAAATGTTTTTGCATTTGCTTTTGAATTTTCAACCATTTTCACCTTCAATTTATCAACTACCTCCACCTTGTTGCCCAATTCCACTTTCAAGCCTTCATAAATTTGAAGGTCATTTTCCAAAAAACAAGGTTGCATTTGGATATTATGATGTTGGTTCACAAACCAATATTTAGGTTTTTTTGGTTGGCATCCAATTATCTTTTCCTATTAATACTATTGATTGTGGGAGTTTTTAAACTAAAAGCATCAAAGAGAGTACTGAAATCAATTTGATTGATTGGGACAATTTCATTTTGATTTTGATGAATTTTTGTGATCGCTAATTTTGAGGTAATGGAGATGTTCAAAAGAGGACAAATCTTGCTATGTAGGAATTGGCTACAATAAAAATTATGGAAAATCTTTGTTGAATCTAATTAATTTTGGTGATTGTGGACAAGATTTAGTTTAACAAAAGAATTGTGTTCCAATTTCTTTTGTTGGACCTTTAACAACCAAATCATCAAATGTCAATTGAATAAGTTTGATTGTTTTTCCCACTTCTGGTGCAAGAACCATGATATTTGTATAGCCTTCAAGTACATCATTGAATGGAGGTAGCCCAAGATTTGGAGTCAATTTTTTCTTCAACAACAATATGTCTAATGCCTCTTTTACCTTCAACATGATGGACATTTCACAAATCGAGAATATTCTTGGATCATAGTTAAATTGTCCATTAAAGGTGGATTCACACATGGTGTTAGGGACCTTTGGTGGTACCTTCCTTAACATTTTTTTACCTTTTGGAAAAGTGCCATGTCTTGTGATGATGCACTAACATCAACAACAATGGTAACTATCATTATGGGCAATGATGCACACTCAACATTTGAGATTTAGTAACCAATTAATTTTGTAGTTCATATAGGTACAGAACATTGTTATGTTCACAGATGGTGTTACATAAAAATTTTGGGTGAAAACACATTAAGGGTGAGCCATTTTTCACTAAAAAAAGTGATGTATAACGAATATCATGGTACATGGTTAGTTGAAATCTTAATGACATCTTTTGGTTATTCGAAACATAGCAAAAATATTTAGAATTTGCATAACAACATTTTGGAATTCAAAGTTCCTTTTGAGTCAAAATTATCTTGATCCAATTGTTAGATGAAAAGAATTAAATAAAATTAATGTACACATAGCAAATAACTTATGTTTTTTCAACAAACATAAGGTCTCATGTTTGTGATTCATGAAACATTACCAGATAAAAGAAAATTGAAAAAATAATGCAAAGCCTAGTTATAAAATATCTTCTCTTTCATATGGTAGTGTTGTTTCTTAAAAAGAAAACATTATTACACATTTATTGTTTTACAATTGTAAAAAAATTCATTTTTTGAATGGGCTTTCAATCAAATACTTAAATTTTTTGAATGGTCTTAAATTGAACTGATGTATATCAATGTCATTCACCATAAAAAATTTGAACAAAAAATTCCACACATTACCTTAATTTTGAAATATATATATAAAATTTCATATTTTCTGACAAATATTATTTTGTCACATATACACTCCATACATTCAAAATTTTCAGGTTTTGTTGTTTTAAAAAAAATGATTAATTTAAATTTAAATCTAATCAAATATAATTTATAATAAAAAATCCAATATGTGATCTCCATATGTTACCAAAAACATTTAATGCAGAAATATTATATTTGTGTCAATAGTTTTTTAAAGGTTTAATGTGCTTATGCCTTTTTGGGAATGACAATATGCACATACTACATGCAATCATAATTAGAACATTTGCTTCTTGGTATCATTCGCTTTCTCCCACATCCTTGTACTACTTTTATTTTCACAATTTCACTACCATTTTGCATAATGTTGTTTTCAATTTTTCTTTTTGCTTGTAGTTGTCCCTGACACCATTGTTGTTTTGCTTTGTTTTCTAATGTGCAACACAATGATTTCTTAACACGTCATTGTGAAATGCGATGGGATCACCTTCATTTAATGCTTTCATTGCCTTCTTGTACATTGTGTTTTTTTCCTTGTAGTCAATCTTCATGCCATTATTGCATTCTAGGGTATTTTTACAAGGGTGTATCCTTTTTGCTTACAATTGAACCTAACACCATTGTTGCATTTATTTCCTCTCTTTGCTTTATGAGGTTTTTTTGCAAGTTGTATTTTTGTTGTAGGTGTTAACAATAGTGCAAGCTTGAATGAGTTGTTCAAAGAACATGATCTATTTAATGTTTAAGCCTCATTGGGTTTCTAAAGCATCTACAAAACTTTGCTTTTGTAATTTATTACATCTTTTCATTTGTTTTGCTTTTGGCTTTTGCCTCTAGTTTTGATTTTTGTTACAAGTAAATGCAACAACCTTTTCTATTATATTTGAGCTCACACCTCTACTGAACCTTTGTAATGTTCACCTTTCACAACTTTCACAACTATTACAAAAAAATTAATTGATTGTTTTTTCTTTTTTCTTGTGTGATTCTTTGCAATCCATGGATGAAATACAAAAGTAGGTTATTTTCATAATGGGTTGTATGTTGTTATTTTAGTTTGTTTATCACTTTTTTGATGTCCTATTCATCCACTTTTTTTGGATCTTAGTTCTAACATGTAGAATCCAACATATGTTGAATAAACATGCAATTTCTTCTTACAATAGGCACTATGCATGATATTCAAGCTTCAAATTTGCTTTATGTTATGTCATGAGATTTAAATAATTGGGTTAAGTCAAGAAGAACATAACCTACTTTTTTAGATTTCTAGTCATTAAATATGAAGATGATTGATGGGTGGAAATTTTCAAATGTCCAAGTCCATTTTTTACAAGATTGTTGAAAGATTAAAACTTGTTCTATTAAAACAAAACACCATGTATCACAATGTCATTCATGTTGAAATCAATGTTTGTTGTGTTATATTCAAGTTTGCACATGGTGTAAGTTTTCTTGTTTGTAATGAATTGTTTGCAAAAAGGAAGTCTACTATTTCTTTGATGTAGCATGAATGTGTTGTTGCAATGAACATTACTTGTAGAAAATTAATAATTTAGATAATATGAATTAAAATGTAATTCGTAATTGAATATCTTAAGCAATGGTGCCATTTGCCTTTAGTTCAAGGTGTAATTGATGACACCCATATCTTTATCTCAAAACCTTCATATTTTTCAGAATGTTATTTTTATTTCAAAACATGAGGATATTTTATAATTTTTCAAAAGTGGTAGATTATAAGAAAAGATTTGTTGATTTTTTTAAAAAGTTCTCCATGTAGATTTATTAATGAATTGAAAAGTCTTGCACAAATCTAGGTTTTCTAAACATGCTCAACATCATGGGTTTTGGTGCAAATAAAGGTTGTAGAGATGACACCCCACCTTATTTGCTTAGTGATGAAGGTTACCCCTTGATAAGTTGGATCATGATGCCATTAAAAAAAGAAAAAACCCATACCATCTTATAACTATTCTTCAATATAAAACATAAGAAAAGGTGTTATATGGTTGAAAATGCATTTGGAATTTTTGAAAACAAATTTAAGGAGTTTTTGCACAAGTCAAATTTGCTTGTTACTTTTATCTTCGATGTGTTCACATGTTGTTGTATCCTTCAAAAGCATTCAAGGAATGAAGATGAGGCCAACATTGAGAAATTGTTTTGCATCATTCAATGATAATCAAAACGATTTAGTCACCTACCTCAAGAGGTTGAGACTTCAAGAGTTGTCCGCACCCAAAATGATCTAGGTATACATCAACAAAGCCACATAAAGGGGCAAAAGAGGTGTATAAAGATTTTGAGGAGGGAGATAATTCACTATGTTGGAAGACAAAGAAGTTTCACATGTAAGAGTTTACATGTTGAACCTTCAAAAAACAATTGTCCTTGAAAAATCCATGCATTCCCCAATCACAAAACTATTTTGTAATTGATTAGTTGTCATTGACTATGTTAATGTCTTTAGGAGCTTGCACTAGGTTGCTATTGTTTGTGTTGTTCTTTTGTGTAGCTCTCATAAATGCCATACTCATGACTTTAACCAAGTTGGTAATAACTTTTGCCATATTCTCTTGGTTTTGTTTGATATCCTTGCCTTGTGCTTTGAAATATTTTAATGGTTTTTAAAATAAAAGTTCTTGCTTGCGAGTGTAATCATCCTCCATAAGCAAACTATTAGCATGTATGTGGTCAATGGAATCTACAAGTAAATTGTTCCCCTTTTTTCAACCATTGCATTATGAGTTGAAGAGTTGTTCTTTTTCACTCATGTACTCCTTGTTGATATATGGCTTCTTGTTTTGTTGGATCTTATTTTATTAACAGAAGTTGGGGTTGGGGATTTAACATCCTTGAGGTTTATAATGGAATAATTGTTGTGGCTACTATTTTTTTTTTCAAGTTTGGGCCCTAGTCAATGTTTGGCATTTATTTACAAGGGGGTGGTTGTATTTGTGTAGTTTGTAGTATGTGGTGGGAGGGTTGTAGTTACATGTTAATCATATTACAACCATTTTTCATCAATGTTCGTAGTTCTATGGTACGTACCAACTTCAAACTCATTGAAATTGTCACATTTTGTTTGCATTGTTGGAATGGGTGGTGAATCATTATTAAGGTTTATGGGGTTTTAAAGGTTGCCAACTTGTTTAAAGAGGTTTTTTCCACCATCCAACAAATCTATCATGTGTGGGGTTGAATTAAATGGGTTTGGTACCAAGAAATTCTTGAACCATATCATATAAAATATATACTGAAAATTATATGGAAGACCATATCCATTTATTTTGTGAACATTCATGTTCCAATAGTTTGCATTGTGCCATGTTCTAGTATTATATTTTTGAAATCTCCAACTATCACACACCCACTTGTCTTTACAAGTTGGGTTATTCTTTGTGTGTGTAGCACATCATGCTTTCATGATTGGCATTACAATTTGTTCCACTTAGTTGTTGTAATTTTCATTTGGTTTCTACATCTATTTTGTCCAACTTTTCAATGTGTTCTTCCCACTTGGCCATGACCAAAGCTAGGACTTTAGCATATTCCTAGTTTGGTTAGCATGGCTTTTTAGCTTGAATTTCTACACTACTAGAGTTTTGGTTAACATATTTCCTGCATTTGTTTTTATTCTTTGGTGGCCTAGTTGTTTCATTGATGGATTGTGTTGGATTATTGTGGAAAAAATAAATAAGTATTAAAGTTTCTTGGGTTACTATGTTTGCAAAAACTCGAAATTGAAAAATAAAAACTATGTTTTCTATATCCAATTCATTGTGTCAATGTGTTTGTCTTTGCTGCAAATTTTCTAAAGATTCAAAATTAAGTACTAATGTTTCTTGGGTTTATATGGTTGCAAAAACTCAAAATCCAAGAAGAAATACCATGTTTTCTATTTCCAATTCATGATGTGCCAATGTGTTTGTCTTTGTTGTAAATTTTCTAAAGATTAAGAAACAAGCACTAATGATTCTTAGGTTTCTCTACTTGTAAAAACTCAAAATCAAAGAAGAGGTATTATGTTTTCTACTTCCAATTCATTATGTGTCAATGTTTTTATATTTTTTTGTTTTAGTTACAAAACAAATCAAGATTGAAAAGCAAATACTAATGGTTCTTGGGTTTTTGTGTTTGTAGAAACTCAAAATCCAAGAATAGGTACTAGTTTTTTTTGTTCCCAATTCATTTTGTGTCAATGTATTCATATTTTCTTTTAAATGTGTTAATAGTTCTTTTCAAGAACACATACCTACTCATGTTTCTTGTGCTTCATTATTGAGAGATCAACACAAGTCAAGAAGTTTCAACAAAGAAATGTCACATTCGTTAAATCCATGTCCTTGACCATACTTTTTAAAGCTTGACATTGGGGTGCTAAATATGTCCATATTTGCTTGCAAAACTTTTTTGTTGGTGCTTTGTTGCAACCAAGAACCTTTGATGTTCGAGGAGACATGCAAAGAAAAGGTGTGGTCCTTTGGTGGTGGTGATGGTGTAGAGTATCATGGCTACATGAATCATGCTTTGGGAACATGAGAACATTTTTAAAAACATAGGGAACCTTGTTTTTAATACAAACATTGAGTTAAAGAGCCTTTTTATGGGTTGTTATGTAACATTGTGTTGTTAATTCAATATAAACTTTTGTTTTAAAAATCGATGTTAAGTTAGCAATGACTTAACATTTTCTTGACACAAAATTACCACTATTTGCCCCAAATGATTTAGTGTTACCTAACATTACAAGTGTGAACCTCTCAAAGTTTGTCGAATTTGTAACGGTGAGTTATGGACTAGTTACTATTAGGTGTGAACCCACCCTAATTTTTCTATAGAAGGATTGTATTTTAAGTTTTTTTTTTTTTTTGGGAGCTTTTCAAACATTCATACTCATACATTCTTTCAGAATCATACATTTGAAGAATTTTGATACACTGGTTGGTTTTGTCAATCTGTAAACAGACCTCCAATTTGAAATGACATGATCAATTTTCCTCATGTGTTTTGCTGCACAACAAAGTGTCGTCGATGCAAGTTGGAATGTGAGTGAGCATGCTTGAATTTTTTGTTGGACAAGATGAAAACAATACGAATTGTTAAAATTCACGATGAAAAAATCGGTTAGATATGCTATTTATTTATTGTTGAGAACATTGATAAAAATCATGCGGATGAAGTAATCTAGTTTTCATCCACGAGGAGCCCTTTTCTGTCTGTGAAGAGGGTTGGTTACCAAACTACTAACTAGGTCAGAAAATAACGCTCGTCTCAAGGACGAATCAGAAGGTGACACGTCAGCGAGATATTTCCCTTCTGGTTTGATTATGTCACAACTTGTTTCGGCTAGACCCGTCATTTTGGAAAGAAATCGCGCAAGAGTTTGCTTCGTAAGTAAGAAATTGGAGAAGAATTATTTTTTCTCTTTTTTTCTTCAAGAATTTGCAGAATAATTTCGTCAACATTGGGTGTCGCCGGGTCGCACTAAATGCTTCACATAATTGCTGCAGATGCGGAATGCGGAAGCTACAACACGACCCATACACTCAGCTCGGTGACATTCGGCCAGGTCTCAGACAGACACGGATCATGAACCTTCAAGTTTACAATCTTTCAACTCTCCATGGATTTCTTACATTGCCAAGAATGGTGTCTCAGTTTTGAGCTCGTGGGTATGTCTGTTATAGACTTCAAAGAGTAAAACTCCGGAGAGCGAGCAAGAGAGATGAAAGCAAAAACAAAAAATTGCAGTACAGAAAACACCAAAAGACATTTATTTGCTCAAGAATTACACACACAGCCGGTCTACTATGTCGACCACGGTGCAACCAACCATATGCCTTTCAGATCCTTCTCTAGAACTGAAAGCTTGAAGAATAAGCCAGTATCATGTACAAGCAGCAAGTATATGTATGCTAACAGAAGGAATTTTTGCAGGTGCTTTACAATACAATTACAATCCTAATTCTTACCGAATGAGAAGCACATCATGACTATAGAGGTTTCAGAGATCTGATTTGTTTATTGAGAACAGAACATAAGAGAACAAACATATTGGCATCACCAAAGGGAACATCAGAGGTGGCCAGGTACAAATCTCAATGCCCCCCCCCAAAGCCCGTGATGAGACAAATCAACACAGAGAGAAAGAATGGATTAAACTAGCACGGTGGGTGCAACGTGACTTGTCTTTTCTTCTTTCAAGGGACAACAAAACCCTCCAGATTCTAAAGGGTTGTAGAGCTGCCTGGAACATACATGCAGGCTTCTGAGATCAGCCCTAGACTGTAAGCTCCGTTTATGACCCCTTTTGCTACAAGGAGTAAGAATGCACTTACATGGCCCACGGTACTATTCCTATTTGCCGCTATGAATGCTAACACTAAAATATTCATCATGTCTAGTTTCCAGCGGCTTCAAGGTTCCCGCTGTTCTCGCTACCTGATTTCGCAGTTTTACTGGACAAGATGCTGCTCTCGTGTGTAGTCATATCTATTCACAAACCATCGCGGTCCTGGATGTATAACATCACTAACAAGAACTCATACAACGGCGGCCGCCATGTAAACTATCACGCCGACGATTGCAGCAGTCGCAATAGAAGGCAACGTCAGCCCCGCATCGTTGGAATGATTCTGAGGTGGAGGCGCAAGACCGCTTGGACTCGGCCCTGTGCTTGGAGACGGAACTGGCCATGGGGTGGTGGATCGCGGTGTGGCACCAGCAGGCCCGGGCGCTATTCCATGGACTGGAGTTGGAGCTCCGGTTGGCGTAACAAAGATTGGAGGTGAAGCCCCCTGCACGGGTGATATCCTGGGACTTCCGGTCGGACTTTGTCGAGGACTTCCGATCGGACTCTGTGCGGCGGCGGCGGCGCACATCGACGAGATGAGCAATATCGTCATAACCCCATTGGTCACTGCGGCCATCCTGCTGGTCGGGGTATTGAAATGAGCCATTGCGAATAAACTCTTGAAAGCAGCTTGTCTCAACGTCGAGAGTTCAAACGTGAATATATATATTTGCAGCTAGAATTCCAAACCGGAACGGTGCTCTGAGATTCTTCTGAGAATCTTTTTCCTTGATCGTGATTCGTGGCTGCAAGTAATTCTGAGGAAGAAGATGTGGGCCTTCCGGTGTGTGCACCCTACTAAACTATTTCTACTTGAAACACAATAGCTAATAAGTTAAACCTTTTTCGCAGATCACCTGGTACAAAGAAAGAACAGAGTTCCAGCGAGAGCAGAAAGAAGGTGGAGAACTTGTTGGGGGTAAGCTGGCTGTGGAGTGCGTCGATGGAAATTGGAGCTTGGCCATGGCGGTTATAAAGGGGAAACTCGACGGCGAACAAAGCGCGTGCAGCTGACGGTGTGCGCGTAGACGAAGGTGACGGACAAAACCCACCCCCTTCCTGCCCGGGCAGGGTTTCTTTTTTTCTTTATTATTTTTCCAATTTTGTGATGTAGCTAAATCCGTGATCATTCACACATGGATTTAGACAAATTTGGCTATAGACCAGGTACGAAAGCAAATCAAGAAAGAATCCTTCACATCTTTGGCTATAGACCAGGTACGAAAGCAAAACAAGAAAGAATCCTTCACATCTTTGGCTATAGACCATGTACGAAAGCAAAACAAGAAAGAATCCTTCACATCTTTGGCTATAGACCAGGTACGAAATCAAAACAAGAAAGAATCCTTCACATCTTTGGCTACATGCTAGAAGAACCCAATAATGAAATCTGGCGATTTTTAAGGAAATGTTTTCGAGATCTGCTGCTGACTGGAAATGTAAAAAATAACAATATTGTCAGTCGTTTTGAAAGGAAATAGCCAACAGGCTAAATTGAGCCAGAAAATAAAGGCTGGGACTCCGTTGTGCAAGCAAAAAAAAACACATAATTTTCGCCATTTTGGAAAAAAAAAAAGAAAAGCCAACAGGCTAAGTTTAGCCAGAAAATAAACGCTGAGACTCCGCGGCAAACGTAGTGGAAACGCGCAAAAGAATGAGTATGCCAGAAAAAAACGTGACGGCGTCCGTGTTTAGACGCCGAATTTGGGGCTCATTTCCCTGAATTGAGGACTACTTTCCCGTCTGCTGCAGCAGCTTCGTGCGACGTCTCACACACCAGTGCACCATGAAGGATGAATAGTAAGTGGATTGGAAACAGTTTTCTGTTGGGTTCCAGTTCCCTAGCTAACCATGGTAGTAGTTAGCTCAGTTGCTTTTTCTTTTTTTTCCTACCTACCTACTAACAACCCACACACAAGCAGGTTGTTAGGAGGGAGGTAGTAAAAAACAGCCCTTATCTATGTATAAACCAGCTACTTACCTCGTACTTACCTACCTATTTCCCTACTTATCCACCTCTATAGGAAACCTATTTCCTACAGAATTGGTTACCAAGGTGAAACCAAATATTAACTCAGTTGAGGTTCATCCACAACTGAGTAATAATGGGCATTCAGTGGATGGTGCACTGGTGGGGGACTGGTTCATTGTGGCGTGCATTGGCTAGGTCCACTTTGGTTCTCCCAGTTCCAAAATGTTTTTCAAAACCTGTTCTCCACTTGGATTACGATAGTAGTAATTTTGTCTAAGAAATTGTAAGAAATATCCACCGTCTTCACCTGTTCTCATCTGGGCCAATTGGGATTGCCTCATGGCTGGTGTTAGGTGAGTGCTACCACCATTGTAGTGGCAGTAGCTCAAACCTCTGAAGACCAGGCTTTCGGATTTTAGGGTTACTTGCCTTACACTTATAAAATGTGCTTAGAATTTGTGACTTGTGAGGAAGTTACTGGGTGTCACAACTTGCAAGGGGTTCAGTTGAAATATAGTGATGATGCGTGAATGAAGGTTTGGCCACAAACCCATGTCGTGTTGAATAATGGGTCAGTTGGAAATAGTGTTGAATAATGGGTCAATTGAAAATAGTGTTGAATAAGGGTTTGACTTGGAAAGTGCGAGGTATTACCTTGATAAAGAAGCAAAAAACCCTGTACATAGAATTCAAGGATGGGAACCCATCCATCAAAAGTGCAAGGCAAATGAAACACACGTAGTCACAACCCAAAGAAAAAACAAAAGCTGATAATCAACAAAAGTCAACGTAAAAACTCTATGCAAATAAGACCCATGGTTACAACCATAGGACCCATGTTTACGAAATGATGATCAACAATAACAAAGAAGACTTAAAACAAAGGAAATGTTGTTTGCCACAAATTGGTTAATGACGGAGTGCACTAGCTATGATGTGTGTGGAAGAGATGAAAAATCTCGATCAAGTGTAGGAGCTTGCTAAAGAATCATTATGACGTACGTATGCTATAGGGCTATGAACATGCGTTGTTGATAATAAAAAACAAGCAAATCAAAAGGAGTAATGATGTGTGATAGTGATCTATGCACAAGTAATAAAAAATGAATCAAAATGATAATGAAAACACCCATATGTTTCAATAGCAAAGGGAATGAAGTCATCGCCTAATGTTCGTTAAATGTATGATTATGTCTTTTCCTAAGTAATTATCATCATTGTGCATGTTGTCATCGTTGATGTTCATCGCACCATATTTGTGCAAGTTGTATCAACATTGACAACATCCATTAAGATTTGGAAATCGTCGCTAGTATTAAGAATATCCATTCATCATTGGGTGTGGCAAGGGAAAAGGTGGGAGACCTCCCTATAAACATGTGCTCCACTCTTCAAAACAATAGTTGTGATAATATTTTGAAATATATTGTGAGTTGTTGTACATTCACTCCCATTGGGGCACCAGAGCAAATGGGTATTTAGATTGTTAATGGTATGACCACACTAACACTGTGAAAAATAAGCTTTCATAAATGTGACAAACCAAGACAAGGAGGTAATGCCTTAATAAAGGATCTAGTTGAATAACTTATTTTTGTGTTGTTAAAAAATGTTTCATAAAATGTGGCAAACCAAGACAAGTAGGTAATGCTTGAATAAAGGATCTAGTTGAATAACTTATTTTTGTGTTGTTAAAAAATGTTTTGTGTAGGGTAATATTATAGTACCTTGCTACTAGTTTTATTATTTTCAAGAATGTTGAAATTTACACCAAAAATTTTCAAAGAACAAAATCTTGTCAAGGAAAATATTGGATCGTCAATAATATTTTATTTATCAAAATCAAAATTTCATAATTAATTAAATATTCAACAAACATGTGTTGAAGTTACTAAAGTATCATAATACTTTGGCAACAATGCATTACTCCTAGTGAACTAAAGACAGAAGGGAATGACCTCCCTCCTCTAAGGTCATTATCAATGTTATGTGGGTAAGTGTAAAAGCTTACTTATTGTATAAATACATTTTTTACAATTAACATTTAAAATATGGAAAAAATTATATATATATAGTCATTTACACACACATATATATGTTTTGGGACATGTGTACATAACACATACTTGTAGTGGTTATATCTAATTGTAATACATATTAATAAGTTGTGGGTGCATCCCAAAGATCAAAGGCACTTTGGTTGGCCTTTCACATAAAATTCTAATATTTTTAATGCTTCCCAAATAAAAGTTTGTCCTACCAACATATTAATGTGAAAAGGGTTCCCTTTATCACCTATATGCAATAAAAGTCCATACTTTTGGACAAAGAATATGATTTTTTGAACAAATTGTGATGTTATTTGGAAATATTTTTGATGGGTGCATGTTGTCCCAACTTTATACACAATTCACACTTATGATGGACCTTTGAAGATTTATATGGTCCAAGTCTTAATCTGAAACACATCACCAAACTTATTTTAGTATTTGCCCACAAATATGTGTTTCATCACAACAAACCTCAAGCATCGTTGTGCAAATGTACTTTGATGTCCAAGTCAAAAATAATATTTCATTAATTTTAAACTTTTTCTAACTTGATGTTTATGATCAAGTTTTCTATTAAATTTGAGGCAAAACATTGTTATTATCTATCTATTGGATCATCTACTTAAACAAAACATTATTTATAATATTGTTGTATACCTAATGGCCTCCAAATGAAAGTTTTAATTCAATTTTTTAGTTTTCAAATGGTCAATTATAAATTTCAAACTTTTCAAAAGTCCATAATTAATTAAATACATGATAAGGTGTCAATTCACAATAACAAGTACAAATATTTATTGTGATTGAGTTGTACATTTGGTAAAACAACTAGATGAATTTTTTTTAAATCCAATCTGATGACATTTAATGTTGGATGATAAGTATGTGATATATAACTTTGAGGTTGAATTTAAGTAACTAGGTGAAAATGTAGGTAATATGTAATAGATGGGTAACTAGGTTGGTGATAGTTAGGTTTCAGGTTGGATTATTAGGTTGGTAGGTAGGTTGATAAGTAGATTTAATGTCAATAATAGGTAGGTAGGTAGGTAATGTGTAAAGGGGGTCCATGCTAAAATAAGGCACAAAATGTGTAAACATTGCTTAGCTTTACATGTTTTAAATAGTCTGTCAAATTAATGTGAATTCTTAATGCATATTATACTCAATAATGTTGTTTACATATTTTGGGTACATTTTTATGAGTTTGAAATGAATTTAATGAATATAGACCACCCAAAACACTTTAAAAGTAATGTAACAAATATTTTCACTATTTAATGAGCTTTTTATATGATTTAAAATGATTTAAGGATGGCATATTTATGGAAGATTTTAAAACTTATTTTCACATATAGTATAACGCAACACCTTCTAAAGTCATAAGACTTTTATGTCAATTTATAAAACATGGTTTTTAGAATATTCTCCTTGAATAATCAATCTAATGTTACCATCTTATCTTGATTGGCTAACCCATTATTTATAGGCATTACACAAAGGAGTTGGTGATGGTTTTTTTTTAACATGTATTCACCCTAGGTAAGTAGGTAGATAACCTATTTACTTACTTACAACCTATCTATTTATGTAAATATAGTTTTTAAAAATGTGAAATAAACACATTCAGAATAATTTAATATGTTATAAAAGATGATTACATTTATGAAGGTGTGGTGCATTGATTAAAGACTTGATTTTCCACATGAAGGTGCAAAGTTCAATTCCCTATATTTTCACAACCTATTCACATGTTTAGATAGGTAGGCTAGGTAGGTTGGTGTAGTTAGGATAAGGGTAGTGGGTTAGGCTACATAAATGGGTTAAACATCTTGCATGTAGCTAGGTTAGGCTAGGAAAATTAATTAATAAATAGGCATGGTAATTAATTAGGCTAAATTGCTACCTACATAATAGGTAGATGTGTTTCTTACATCACAATCATCCAAGAACACTAAACATTGTGAATTGGTGGCATCATTTGGTTGGGCATATTGTAGTTGTAAAAATAGTTGCAAACCATAATTTAATTGCATCTAGCTAGAGCCACATTAGATGAATGAATGTCCAATGCAATGGATGAAAAAATTAAAAATCATAAAAGATATGCTATTAAGATTATTGTAAACTTTTTAAGGCAAGTTTTCGCATAATCCTAATATGAACATGGTTCAAAACATTTGGTTCTTGGAGTTATTATGTTCTTCATAGAAATAAAAGATTTATCTTTTGTGAAGTTGAGATTGTTGCATCTCTCATTTTGTGTTGAATGTTTTTGTTCAAAATTTGGTTTCAATACATATTGATGCTAGTTGTGTATACACATGTGCTTGTTCAAAAAGATTATTGTGACATGTTCTATTTTGTTCATAGTTATGGATGTAGGTGCTTAAAAAAGGTAGCACACAACAACATGATTGTTGTTATGATTGGGTGGCACATTGTGTTTTTTACACCTATTTTTTTTGCCACTTGTCCAAGTGAACTCTTGGGTTTTGCAAACACATGTCATTTACAATTAAATATTTTTGTTTATGACTAAAAATGTAGTGGTAACAATTTTTTTTCTAGTTCATGCCTAACATGTGCTTGTATTTACATGCAATATTAATCATAAATAAAGTTCATACAATTGTGCATTACATGAAATATATTGTATTACAATAACAAATTATGTATTCTTATTTGTAAAAACCTTCAGCTCCATGATAATACTAAAATTTGTGTGTGTGCCCAAAGTTTTAGAAATTGTTGGTGACAAGCCAATCAAAATGGCTTATTGCAAAAAAATAAAATTTAAATACAAAAATAAACAAACTTTGGGATCTACCAAAACTAATTAAATTAATTTATGTGATAATAGGTATTGAAGTTCTGATAAAATTCTAAGCCAAAAAAAGTGATAAACAAAGTCACAAAATGAAAATTCTAATAAACCTATTCTTAATGGCATTCATGTTCATATGATGTAATTAATCCTGTGCACATGTCTGATACTAGTATTGGTGGATCATTAGTGCACCACTTAACCACCATGCAAATGGTAGCACATGTGACCACCTAAATTCAACATAACTTGGAATAAACCACAAAACTAAAAAGTGTGGAATAAACCACCACTATCTCCTATGGCTTAATCCATTGTACCAAGTGGACATGGTTTTTCTTTTATTTAAAATTTTAAAATAATATGACAAAAGAACCCCTCCATGGCATGCACCATGTAAGTGGTGGGTGGCAAGTGAGCACAACTACTTCCACATGAGTCAAATCACATTCCATTCCATTATGCCAAAATCCCAAGGACAAAAATTAATTAGTTTCTTAAATTGTTGAAAATTATGGAAAATAAGTGTATGCCATGCCAAAAATCTAAATGAAGATTTCAAGCACAATAGCTTCATAATTTAATGTAATGTTGAATTGTAAATCATTATTATTTCTGTTGTTGAACATTATTGAAATAAATAAATAAATAATCACGAAACCTTCTTGCCAAACAAGCCAAGGTACTAAGGTAATTTGAAACTGTTATGGGTTGGATAATGACTTGGCTTGTGACTATGGGTGTGAAAGAATGAATTCAAGATTTTGAAACTTTGTTCATGCTTACACATGACCTCTTTGCATAGGTAGCTACTAGAGCAAAAAGGGAAAAAAAATATGTTGGGATCTTGGTCTAGAGTTTGCAATCAAAGTTGAGGCATGATAATGATCGAGTTGTTTTAGGAGTTTTAACATTTTAAAAAATGAATTCCCACTTTGGGGAAGTAGGAATTGGAAATCCAAATATGTAATAGCATCATAATTAATTGGAACAAAGTTTGAGAGCTCAAACTAATGTTGGGTGCTTATCATTGGGACTCTTAGTTTTCATATTAGTTTAAAAATCAGTTCTCACAATGAAAACTGATTGATATCACATTTTGTGATAATTGGATCAATGCTTCTCACCCCAAGTGAAAATTGAATTATTGAGAACTAATTATTTTGTTTTTTTATAAAAAAAACCAAGTTGATTCTATGAAAAAACTAGAATCCAGTTCTAACAGTAGGAAGGTAAAATCACCCATTTATGAACATGTACTTGGCATCAAACATTTTTCAATATTTTATTCAAGGGAAAGCAAAACCTTCCAGGTCCTTAAGCTGCCTGGAACATAGCAAAAAAAATTTAACACAGAGAGTTTCCGAAAGCCCTAGACTGGAAGCTCCATGACAGACCCCTTTGCTGCAAAGAATAAGAAAGAATGAAATTACATGACCCACAGTAGTACTCCTACTTGCCAATAATGCTAACACTAATGTTATATTCATCATGTGTAGTTTTCCAAACTGCTTCAAGTTCTCCCTGTTTGCGCTACCTGATTTCGCAATTTTACAGGAGAAGCTGCTGCAGTACTCGTGTGTATTCATCTCTATTCACAACCCATCGCGGTCCTGGATTCATAACATCACCAACAAGAACTCATACGGCGGCGGCAGCCATGTAAACTATCACGCCGACGATTGCAGCAGTCGCAATAGAGGGCAACGTCAGCGCTGCAGCGTTGGGATGATTCTGAGGTGGAGGCGCAGGACCAGTGGAACTCTGCGACGATGGAGACGGAGCTTGTGGAGGAGTACCACTGGAACTCCCCGGCGATGGAGACGATGGAGACGGAGCTGGTGGATTAGTACTACTGGAACTCGGCCCTGAGCTTGGAGACCGAACTGGGGTGGTGGAGATAGGGGATGTCGGTGTTGCACCAGCAGGCCCGGCCGCTATTCTATGGCCTGGAGTTGGAGCTCCGGTTGGCGTAACAAAGATTGGAGGTGAAGCCCCCTGCACGGGTGATATCCTGGGACTTCCGATCGGACTCTGTGCGGCGGCGGCGGCGCACATCGACGAGATGAGCAATATCATCATAACCCCATTGGTCACTGCGGCCATCCTGCTGGTCGGGGTATTGAAATGAGCCATTGCGAACAAACTCTTGAAAGCAGCTTGTCTCAACGTCGAGAGTTCAAACGCGAAATATATATTTGCAGCTAGAATTCCAAACCGAAACGGTGCTCTGAGATTCTTCTGAAAATCTTTTTCCTTGATCGTGATTCGTGGCTGCAAGTAATTCTGAGTAAGAAGATGTGGGCTTTCCGGTGTGTGCACCCTACCAAACTATTCCTACTTTCAAAATAGAATAGCCTAATAAGTTAAACCTTTTTCGTAGATCACCTGGGTACAAAGAAGGAGCAGAGTTCCAGCGAGAGCAGAAAGAAGGTGGAGAACTTGTTGGGGGCTGCTATCTGTGTAGTGAGTCGATGAAAATTGGAGCTTGGCTATCGCGGTTTATATAGGGGAAACAACACGACGACGGTATACAAAGCGCGTGCAGCGAACGGCGTGCCCGTAGACGAAGGTGAAGGAAAGGCCCCTTCGTCTACGACAGGCCCCGGGAATTGTTGCTAAAAGTGAGTGCAAGCTTGAGCTCGGTTGTTCTCAATTCAAGTCCTTCAGTTTCAATTTTTGACACTTTTTTTTAAAATTCACGAACCCTCAAGGTTAGTGCAAAACCCAGTCCAGTTTCAAGGTTAGTACAAAACCAAGTCCAGTTTCATGTAGACTTTACACATTCTCCTATGCTAGATATTGTATAGAAAAAAAGGTTTTAAATCAAATCAAAATTGAGATTTATATAGGTATGGAGTTTAACAACTAATAAAAATTAATATTTAACTCTGAATTGAATTGAGCCTACTTATGAACTTTTCCCATTAAAATTTTTTTTTATTAAAAAACTTGCTTACTTAAAAGAACCTACCTCTCTTTTCAAGAGTGTTTTATCACAGTTCCAATTTTTAAATCCAAATCTAACAAAAGACTAGTTCCAGACATTTTTGCTCAGCTTATACTACCTACTACCTTGGCCAATTCGACACTAATTATATTATTTTCAAATTGTTGAAATTTTCAAAAAAAAATAATTTCCAAATCAAAAAATATTGTGAAGGATAATAGTGAATAATATTATTTAGGAATATTCCATTTGTTGAAATGATTTTTCAAAATTAATTATTTATTTATTTGACGGAGATGTGTTGAAATGGCCAAGGTACAATGGTATCATGAAACGGTGAGGTTAGTTATGGGTTAGGTGCCAGGTTACAGCCTGAAATGCAATTCCAGCAGATTCCATACTGTAATCCACTGTAGCAGTAAAATTCCGTAGAAATTTTCTTGGGGTGTGGCTTTAGTAACTTGTCAAGATCAACAGGATTTAGGGTTTTAGGGTTACTTGCCTTTTTCACACTTCAAATATGTGCAATAGAATTTGTAACTTGTGAGGAAGTTAGAGGGTCACAACTTTACAAAGGGTTCAGTTGAAAAATAGTGGTGATGTGTGAATGAAGGTTTGGCTGAAAACCCATGTTATGTTGAATAATGGGTCAGTTGAAAATAATGTTAGAATTAGGGTTTGGCTGAAAACCCATGTTGTGTTGAATAGTGGGTCAGTTCAAAATAATGTTAGAATTAGGGTTTGGCTGAAAACCCATGTTGTGTTGAATAGTGGGTCAGTTCAAAATAATGTTAGAATTAGGGTTTGGCTGAAAACCCATGTTGTGTTGAATAATGGGTCAGTTGAAAATAATGTTAGAATTAGGGTTTGGCTGACAACCCATGTTGTGTTGAATAGTGGGTCAGTTGAAAAGAATGTTGAATTAGGGTTTGGCTGAAAACCCATGTTGTGTTGAATAGTGGGTCAGTTGAAAAGAATGTTGAATTAGGGTTTGGCTGAAAACCCATGTTGTGTTGAATAGTGGGTCAGTTGAAAAGAATGTTGAATTAGGGTTTGGCTGAAAACCCATGTTGTGTTGAATAGTGGGTCAGTTGAAAAGAATGTTGAATTAGGGTTTGGCTGAAAACCCATGTTGTGTTGAATAATGGGTCAGATGAAACTAATGTTAGAATTAGGGTTTGGCTGAAAACCCATGTTGTGTTGAATAGTGGGTCAGTTGAAAATAATGTTGAATTAGGGTTTGGTTGAGAACCCATGTTGTGTTGAATAATGGGTCAGTTGAAATATAATGTTGAATTAGGGGTTTGGCTGGGAAGTGGTAGGTATTGCCTTGATAAAGGATGTGGTTGAATTAATTAGGGTTGTGTTGACTAAGGGTTTTGCTGAAACATAGGGCTGTGTTGCATAAACATATTTTCAACACAACTCTCTTAAGTTTCCTTGTTGAACAGAGTGTTGTGTTGAAAAATATTTACAAAAGCCAGTTCTCTCATTTGTAAGGCTTTTTTTGTCTTCTCTCTTATGTGGGCATGAAAGGTTGTTCTTTCTTGGAAACTGTGACACACCATACCGTGTATGATGCTTAATTGGAATTATAGAGAGAAGTATGCAACTTTCTTTGTAAAATTGTATGTAGATCCAAGGTCATTATTGTAAGCCACAGAGTTAAGAATTGGTCCACAAGTTCATCACTATTAGGGAAGACAACCCAAAAAATGCTACTTACCTATTCACCTACCTAGTGGGAAGTGTTTTTTCTTTTTTTTTAATCACAAAAAGATTGGGAATTTTTTGGAAACATTTGGGTGCAAATTTGACTAACTTTGCCATTTTTGGGGAAATTTTCCAAATTTCAATAACAAGATTTTAGATAATTGCTAGCATAATGTAAAATCCATTTTGAAAATTGGTGTAATGTTGAATTGAATGTATTGGTCAAAACTCTAAGGATCAAAATGTTTGGATTAAAATATTTTTGGGTGGTACCACTAGGAACTACCTTAAAAAATGGTTTTAAAACCAAAATTGGTCAAAAAAATATTCATAGGCCTTTTCCTTTTAATTTTCTCACAACTATTTTTTTTTAAATCATGTTTACCCATTGCATGTACAAGTATATGGCCTTAAGTTTGAAATTGAAAATGAAAATGCTACAAATTTGTATTCCTAATTGTCACATCCTTTTTATGAAACACACTCTAAATATTCATAATTAAATTATAGTTCTACTCAATTAATCTTTATATATAATATCCTTAGTCTGTCCGGTGGAGGTTGTCTTTTCCATCCATCTGTTCCGTCATCCGTCTCGTCATCCATCCATCCAAGTTCCTCAACCCCCAAGAAGAAGATGATGGAAGAGGAGGAGGAGGAGGACTAATGGCGGCAGCAGCAGTTTATCCAAATGTTTATGTGATTCAATCTTGTAGTTTATGAAAAACTTCTGTAGTCTTGCAATTTGCCAAAAATTACAAAATAATTTTTAAAAACTAAAAACTGTTGAAAAAAATATGAATAACAAGAGAAGAAATCTTTTTAAAACAACACAAGAAATTTCAAATTAAAAAAGAAAAGGCCAAGTTATTAACAAATAAATAAAATAAAACAAAATTGTAACAAAAAGAGAAAAAGAGAAAAAAAAAAATTAAGGGAAAAAGCTAGAAAAAAAAAACAGAAAAACACTTTAACAATTAGAATTTTTTTTAACTTTAAAATTAAAAAAAATGAAAACATATAAAATCAATATATTTAAACATGAAATAAAAAAGGGAAATACATTAAAATAATCTTAAAAGAAAATTTAAAATAGATGACCAAAAAAAAAATTTAAAAATAGACAGCAAAATAACGAGAAAAAAACCATACTTGAAAAACAAAATGAGGTTTATCTTCTTTTTCCAAACTTCAAACATGTATCTAATCAAACAAAAATACAAAAAAAATTTAAAATTATTTTCCTTACAAATCATATTAGAAAAACTAGAATCTTTTTGAAAAAGAAAATAGAAACAAAATAAATGAATAAATAAATGCATAATTTTTTAATAAAAATGAAGATAGACAAAATACAAATAAAAAAAATTAAAGCATGAAACAAACATAAACAAAAAAAAGTAAAAACACAAAAACTATAAAAAAAGGAATGGAAACAAATGAAACAAGGAAAGGGAAATACAAAAAAAAAATTTAAAATTTTTTTTTTACAAAAATAAAAAAACCAAATCAAGAATAAAAATAAGAAAAAATAAAATTTATAATAACTAATGGGTACCCGTGACCTTCGGACACTGTGACATATGACATCACTTTCTCTTCTATTAACAATATTACGAATTCTATACATAACATAACAACATTCAAAATGTTTATTTTTGAAAAAAGGTGTAATTCGCAAGTCTAAGTTCAAATAATTTTCTGAAAATTTCAACAAACCTTGTCATACTTGCAATATAAAAAAATTACAAAATAAACTCATGAATATGTGTGAAAACTAAATCCTTAAAAATAAATATATCGATTATTCAATAGTTACTTGCTGAACCCAATCTAAGCCTATGATATATCATTCCTCCCCCAAATTACACATACCCACTAAAGCCCCCCCCAACATACAACCCAAGGAGGACGACCGGACGGACAGTGACCTTCGGGCATTGTGAAGTCCCCTGGTTTCTTTAAACTTGGTTCACGTTTTAATTTTTTCTAGAAACTTTTTTTTTTAAATTATTAATGTGTTTTCTGTTTTTATTATTATTTTGTATAATAAAAATAAAGTGTTTCTTTTTCACTTTTATATTTTTGTTTATTTGGATGCAAGTTTGAAGTTTGGAGAAAGAAGACACACCTCATTCTTTTTCAAGGAGGGTTTCTTTTCATTATTATAAGTTTTAATTTTTATTATTTTTCACTTTTGATTTGGTTTTTTTATTTTTGTAATTTTTTTCTTTTAAAATTATTATACTGTATTTCTCTTTCCTTGTTTCATTTGTTTCCATTCCTTTTTTATAGTTTTTGCGTTTTTACTTTTTTTTGTTTATGTTTGTTTCATGCTTTAATTTTTTCTATTCTTATTTTGTCTACCTTCATTTTTTTTAATGCATTTATTTATTTATTTATTTTCTTTTCTTTTTCAAAAAGATTCTACTTTCTTTCTAATATGTTTTGTAATGAAAATAATTTTAAAGAACTTTGTATTTCTGTTTGATTAGATACAGGTTTGAAGTTTGGAAAAAGAAGACAAACCTCATTTTTTTTTTCAAATATGGTTTTTTTTCTCTTTCTTTTGCTATCTATTTTGTTTCTTATTTTTTGTCATCTATTTTTAAATTTTCTTTTAAGATTATTTTACTGTATTTCCCTTTTTTGTTTCATGTTTAAATATATTTATTTTGTATGTTTTCATTTTTTTCATTTTTATGTGTTTTAAAAAATTCTAATTTTTAAAGTCTTTTTATTTTAATTTTTTTTCTAGCTTTTTCCCTGAAAAAATAATTTGTTCTTTTTTTTTCTTTTTTGTTACAACTTTGTTTCATTTTATTTATTTTTTAATAACTTGAAATTTCTTGTGTTGTTTTAAAAAGATTTCTTCTCTTGCTTCTCTTTTTTTTTCAACAATTTTTAGTTTTTAAAAATTAGTTTGTAGCTTTTGGGAAATTGCAATACTGCAGGAGTTTTTCATAAACTACAGGATTGGATCACATAAACATTTGGATAAACTGCTGCTGCCGCCATTCGTCGTCCTCCTCCTCCTTTTCCATCATCTTCTTCTTGGGGGATGAGGAACTTGGATGGATGGATGACAAAACGGATGACGGGACGGATGGATGGAAAGGACCACCACCACCAGACAAACTAAGGATATTATATAAGAAGATGAAGCTTGAAAAAAAATGAGGTGTGTCTTCTTTCTCCAAACTTCAAACTTGCATCCAAATAAACAAAAATATAAAAGTGAAAAAGAAACACTTTATTTTTATTATACACAATAATAATAAAAACAGAAAACAAATAAAAATAAAAAATAAAAATTTCTAGAAAAAACTAAAACATGAACCAAGTTTAAAGAAACTGGGGGACTTCACGGTGCCCCAAGGTCACTGTTCGTCCGGTCGTCCTCCTTGGGTTGTATGTTGGGGGGACTTTAGTGGGTATGTGTAAATTGGGGGAGGGATGGTATATCATAGGCTGTGATTGGGTTCAACAAGTAACTATCAAATAATCAATATATTTGTTTTTAAGGATTTAATTTTCACACATGTTCATGAGTTTATTTTTTTATGTTGCAAGTATGACAAGGTTTGTTGAAATTTTCAGAAATTATTTGAACTTAGACTTGCAAATTACACCGTTTTTCAAAAATAAACATTTGAATTATGTTGTTTTGTTATGTATAGAGTTCCTAATATTGTTAATAGAAGAGAAAGTGATGTCATATGTCACAGTGTCCGAAGGTCACGGGTACCCACTAGTTATATATATCATTCAAAGGTACATTAAAAAAAAAATCCCAAGAAAAAAAATCAAAACGTGTTTCAAATTGTGTTTTTGACCAAAAAGTTAAAAGAGGAAACATTATTATATTGTTGAGTTTTTTCTAAATGCAGTGATTAGGAGCATTAAAATACAAAATATTTTGTATATCATTAAAGTTTCAAAATCCATACAACTAGTAAATGTACTACACACAAAAAATCAAATGAAAATATTTATTTGAAAGATTTTTTATTTTTTAAAAAATTCAATGGGTCCAATAAAATGAAATTGTGACATTCCTAGTGGTACCACCCAGGGATACTTTTGTTTTTTTTCACAAATAAATTTGACCAAATGGATGAAATTGGTAAGATGAACATGCATTATATGACATAAATGAGACAATGTTAATGGATGAGTTGTGTACATAAATGGAATTCATCATATGTATGCTAGTTGCCAACATGAATGAAATTACATATGGATAAAAATGAACATCATGAATGAAAATGACCATGGGGGGGAAACTGAAAGTTCATGGGTTGATGAAAAGACCACATGGATGAATTTTGTAAGACAAAATATTTATGATATCAATGACATTTAACATGTAGATATATGTTATCAAGTTCATCCATGTGAAAAGTTTCATCCATTTCATTTAATTGAATTCATTATTTTTGTTTATATAGTGTGATGTCATCCATGTAATGATTTTTCATTCGTACAATTCAATTTTGTTTCATAATGTCATTGTTTTCATTTTTGTCCATGTGGACAATGTCATTCATTTTGAAAATTTTGTCTATGTCATCAATTAATTTTTATCCAATTTGCCAATTTCATCTATGTGATCATGTTTTTGTAAAACTTGACAATTTTAGTCAAGCCACAATGGAATGACAATTGCCACTTTTTTATTAATATTTGGGCTAACCTTCATCATTATTTGAAAGTTACACAAATTTTTGTACTGTGGTGTATTCGTGTGATCAAGTATACATAGTTCAATTGAAAGATTAGAAGAATGGTTCTACCCCTTGTGACAAATTCAAATTAATGACATTTGTAATAAGAAATGCTCCATGTTCTCAAAAAATGGGATTAGTGCCCATAATGCACCTTGTATTGAAAACCTCTACAATTCAATTGTGGATGAACCACAATTGAAGTACCAAGGGTTCCACCAAGTTATAACCTATCCTACTCCCCTTACATACTACATATGTAACTAGTTATGTAAATGGGTAAGTATCATAGGTAAGTAGGTAGGAAATGTAGGTGGTTGCAAAGTAGATAGGTAAATAGGTAAAGCATTTGGTGGCTACTAGGTTAGTGGATGCATGTGGGTGGTTATAGTATGTAGCTAAATATTTGAATTAATTATGGGAAAGGAAGGCAACTAGAAAACTCACAATCCATCTTGCATGGTGTGTTGGTTCACTTTGACCACAAATTGAGGCTTACCAAGCTTGACACACTCATCATTTACCACAAGTCAATATTTAAACATTTATCCATATTTTTTCATTTCTTGTTTTTTATAATGTTCTTCTTTGACCGTGGGTGCACCAAATGGAGGTGTACAATAATTTTTGAACTCTAAAAGCAACTAAGAAACAAAAAGAAAATGAACATTTCACATAAAATGATTGAAAAAAAATATGTTAAACCCTCACACTTTTACGCAAGCCATTTTTTTTTGGGTCCATTTTGAGTGATCTAAAAAGAAAGAGTGCACCAACTTAAATTTTACAATCATTCTTTGAGCTCCAAAGGCAACCAAGTTAAGTCCAAGGATCTTAAGCTTCAAACACTTACCTTGCCAAACCAAATATTTATTGCAAAAACTTCCAAACCCCATATCTTCTTCATTTTTTTTGCCCATTTTGAACAATCTTCATGATGACGGGTGCACCAACTGGAAGTCCACAATGCCTCTTTCAAATCAACAGGCAACCCATTTCTAAGAGCTTTGAGTTTTCAGACATTGGCTTGTCTACCCTGCTCAAGAATGATTATTTTAATGGAAATTTTCATTTTTCATGATTGTTTTTAAATTTGAAAAACATGTTTTCTAAATGTAAGATGGGTTTTTCAACACAAATCATCACTTTTGTGAAATTAAACTTTTTTGAAAGGAAAAGAAAGTGCACAAGTAGAACCATGTTTGCAAATAAATATTACACACCCTTAGTTCACTCAAGATATACATATTTTTCAAAATTTAACCATCAAATTTAGCAATCTCATTGGCCTAAGAAAATATCTTCAAATCTACACACAACCCTATTTTGTTGAACATTGAAAATACCATAATACCTTTTCAGGTTCAGCAGTAATTAAATTAAATTTGAAAATGTCAAATTTTGAAAAAAAAATAGAAAAAAAAAGTAAAAAGGAAGAAATATTTTTTAAATGGGTGGAAAGCAAAGAGCTTCTTGCTTAAGCCAATCCATTGTAGAGCAAGTATCCAATAATTGACAACATTTCTCTATCCTATTTGATAGAACATTATATCTCCCATTTTTTGCCCAAAAGAAACAATAACAATTGTTGGAAAAGATCTCAACTCATTATTTTGCAGGTTGTTCAAAGTCTTAAAATATGGCCAAAGAAGCTGCCTATATTTATTGCCAAAGTTTCATAAATCATTATTATTATTACAAAAATGAATTTTGACAAAAAAATTCAGCAAAGTAGACCTAAAAAGGTTCTACGGCAATGGTCCCTTTTTACCATTTCCATTGGTCCCCTAAAATTCTCACAAAGCTACCAAACCATATTCCACTTTTAACTATTACCATACCTTAAGGTCGATTTTGTCATTAAATAATCCTCAAAATAATAGTGACACATTTTTTTGTGAAAATACGAAGTTGACATGTTGAAAATCATCATAATTATGACAAGGCTACACTTTAAATAATTTCATTACTTGTATGACAATATCATAGTATATCATGAGGGGGAAATAATAAAAATTTTAAAACGAATCAATTTTTTTGAAAAAAATAATTATTAATTTTGTCAATGTGAAATTGCCCCTAGGATATGGTAGTTCACTCAAGACAACTAAGAAAACGAATTCAGACTAGAAAATCCAGTAATTTTATTGGCCATAACATTTTTTATTAATACCTACATGGAAGCCTTTTCAACGGCCCCCGTATATTAGTATGTGTATTAGTACACTAATACTATGACCCCTTAAAAATTCAAACCACCCACCAAGTCCTAATATGGTCAAAGATTTTTAAAAATGGGCAACAAAGAAGGAGTCAAATGCCCGTTGATAAAAATAATTTGTTAATTGACTCATTCAAACAGAAACAAGGGGTGTGTCACACTATGCCATTGCCATTTACATTAAAAAGTATCTTAAGGCAAAAGAAGAAGAATTATGGAAACTCAAATATTTCACCATGCAAAAATATAATCATCAAAAAATCCTCTAAAAGAAACCCAAAATCCTTCAAAGATATTATTATGAACTCTATTATAACTAATCTCAAGTTTCAACACAAGCCAAAAATATCATATCACCTTTCAAAAATCCTCATGTAAAAATAGACCTATTATTATTATTACCTAGGAGCCAAAATCCCTTAAGCTACTATACCCTGACCCTCAAAGTGAAGGATTTGAGTCGAACTTTTCCTTTGGGGGAAAAAAAAAACCCTACAAAAAAATTTCACACAACAAAATTTTGAGACTAACAATGGACATGTATGATATAACAACATACTAAAATCTATAACTTTTTTGGCCTTGCCTACCAAGGCAAGGATATTGTGTTTAGATTAGTAGCCTAATGGATTTTGGCCCCTAGGTCACCATAGGTCTATTTTTATATTAGGGTTTCCGAAAGATGATCTTGAAGGATTTTGGTTTCTTCTAGAGCATGAATTTTGAAGACTATACTTTTGCTTGCATGGTGAAATATTTGAGTTTTCGTAATTCTTCTTTTGCCATAAGATAAGTTTTAATGTCAATGGCAAGGCCACACACACTGTGACAAACCCCTTTGTTTTTTGGTTTAGGGTTTAGGGTTTAGGGCTCATTGAATTATTATTAGTTGTGTATGAGTTAATAGAGCGACTCCATAATGTTAAGAGCTTTTTTAAGTGGTGAAAGTAATTCTCTGAATGAGCTCATTATGAAAAATAATGTGCTGCCTTGAGAGGTATTCTCTTATGTTTTAATGCAGATTTTTTTTTTTACAAAAAAAAAGAATCACAGATCCCGCCTTAACGGCTCTTTTCAAAATAGAACAGGCGGCCCATCAAGTAAAATTAGATGTGCCCCCCCTTAATAAGGCAAGTTCAAACCAGAAACAATTTAAAATAATACATAACAACGGGGTGTGTCAATTACACTATGGCCTTGCCATTTACATTAAAAAGTATCGATCTTAAGGCAAAAGAAAGAATTATGAAAACTCAAATATTTCACCATGCAAAAAATATATTCATCTTCAAAAAAATCCTCTAAATAAAGAAACCAAAATCCTTCAAGATATCATAACTCTATAACTAATCTAAAGTTTCAACACAAAGCCAAAATATCATTTTTCATATATCCTTGTATAAAAATAGACCTATTATTATTATTATTATTACCTAGGGGCCAAAATCCCTTAAGCTACAATACTCTATAATGAATCTAAACACAATATCCTTGCCTTGGTAGCCAAGGCCAACAACAAATGTAGGTCCCCCAAACAAGAGCTCACAATTTAACACTAAGTTAGCACCAGTGTTACGCAGGTATTTGATTTTGTAAAATAACAGCTAGTTTTGGTTTCCTCTCCCCCCCCCATATCAGAGAACCGCCGGTTCCTATTATTATTATTATTGCTTTCTTTCTATTTCTTTCCACAAAAATATTATTACTCTTGGGTTCTCCTCACAACTGAGAATCTGGTTTTGAGTAGGCCGGGTAAGTACTGGTGTTGGGCAGATATATATGATTTGGTAGATAACCCATTGGGTTTGGGTTTTTTTTAAATACCCGTCAGAATCACAGAACCATTCATTGGTCTCGGTTATTCCAAAACCCTTCCTTTTTAAGAACCACTGGGTGGATTTCTTGAAGGAACCGGCGGTTTGTTGACATATTATTTGATTTCTTCTCAAATAATCCGGGCTTTTTGGATCGTTCAGGAACCGCAACCGCACTGATACCCGGAGGCCGCAGAGGCGACTTCTTCTAATACCCGCCTAACACGGGCATTTTAAAGTACATTGAGTTTGTTTCATGTCTTCAAAATGAGAAGAGAAAAAAAAAAACAGAAAAATAGAAAAAGAGCTGGCATTAATGAAGTTACTTCAGTTACCTATCAGTTACTAGTTACCTTCCCATCTCTGCATCCAAGAGGTAGGTAAACTTTTAGTAACTTAGAGGTAACTTTACCCGTGGAAGCGGTAGATAGGTAACTTCGTTGGCGACCGACAATAGCCAGTTGGAGGGGTATGGACGATAACCGGATTTTGCCGGTCGCGTTATGCCCCCTCCCTCCTCAGCCCGCCCGCCCGCCCGGGTCCCCGGCGCCCCCCACTCCCCCCCGGTCCCCGGCTCCGGCTTTTTTTTCCTGCGGAAGGAGCCGTTGCAGGAGACAGCAGCGATGACAGATTGCGGCACTTGATGATGGTGGAAATCTTCTGAACTCGTGGGAGTGTTTCTTACGTCCCTCTCGTTGCTGCTGCTGGACATGCTCTTTCCCTTCTTCCTTTTCTTATTTTTTTGAAAAAAATACTTCTCTTACCGTTGCTGCTGTTGTGCTCTGGCTGTCTTCTGGCTCGGTGGGTAGTTTGCGACGGTTTTCAAGGTTTTTGTTTCTGGGGAGAGAGCTAGAGAGAGAGAGAGGTGTTTGTGAGATCTTGGGTGGGGTGGATCATCGTCGCATTTTGGAGGAAGAAGAAGTGCCGGAGTTTCTCTGTCTCTCTGGGGTCGCTACTCTCACCGAGACATTCCAGCGGTGGATTTTTTTTCCCCTCTCTCTCTCTTTCTGCCTTTGGCTCTCTTATTCGGCCTTGAAGTTCAGCCGTTTCCCCTGCTGAAGCCCAGGTTAACGCATCTGCTTACGGTTTTAGTTTCGAAGAGAAAGGAGGAGAAGACGAGGAGAGGAGAAAATCGGCCGGGATGTAGGGGTCCTTCTCTATTTCTCGATGGTCTCAGCCCGCTCTCTGTCTTCCTTTGTTGTGAGGTTTGTGTCGTTCTGAAAGGAGCCCCAAAGACTCTTTTTGCTCTCAAGAATTCCAACATTGGGTTCTCTCTCTCTATATGAAGTTTTGCGTCTTTCATTTCCCGCATGCTTGTCCGCTTCTTTTTTAGTATCATTATTGGGTTTTGGGTTCACAAGAGGTTGAAATCCTTTTGTAATGCTACAGGGAGATTTGGGGACTGTAGAGAAGGAAACGTGAAGAAAATGAAGGAATGAAACAGAGACAGAAACAGAGAGAGGAGGTTTTGACCCTGTCAGAATCATGACATACTCCCACAATCCATCCCTTTGAGAACGATCATCAATCCTCAAATGCATGATCTATGATAGCTCTGCTGGTGTTCACAGAGCCCTGTAGGATGATACAGAAATTTCCTGAGTGATGCAAATGATGTGTGATGAATGAGCATTGTCCCAACAATGCAACCACGGGGCATTTTGTCAGAAGCTAAGAGATGGATATGAGAACCCATAGAGAGCAAGAGGGCTTGATTCTGAAGGGTGATAGATAGCAGCAAGTGCAATCGAGTTTGGTTTTCCTAGCCCTTTCTCCATTTGCAAAAAAATTAGACAAGAAATGGATCTCATGGAGGAGAGTGCAGACAGGGAGAATGGGGGACAAGGCCGACAACGAGGAGGACCAGCGATCACTGCAGCCAGAACGCTGAATCTGCCCCCAGGAATGTCAAGAGATGCCTTACAGCTAGATTCCATAGGCAGAACGTCATGGAGAGGACCAGGATCTCCAATGAAGCAGAATCTCAGCAACGTTGGAGCAAGCAATGTGTCATCATCATCTCCTGTAAGGACTTCATACAGTGACCGATTTATTCCCAGCCGCTCAAGCTCAAACTTGATGGGGTTTGCCCTATTGGACAGATCACCATCAGGTGCTAACATTGCACAAGCCAATGATAACAGAGAAGACAATGCAGCAGCATATTCTTTGTTACTCCGTTCAGAGCTTTTTGGAACAGAAGCATCATCGCCAGCAACCCCAGATAAAGCATTGGGGTTGGCTGCACGAGACCCCATCCGCTCCCCCATCAGTCCCACCAACAGAAACCTTTTTAGGTTCAAGAGTGATGTCCAGGCGCGGGGGTCAATTTCGAGGCCAGAGAGTCCATACTCTCTCTCTCCTGTAGGGCTGGATGCCAACCTCAATAGTGCCACCATAAGCCCTAGGAAAGTTCCTCGAAAAATCGCAAGATCACCATATAAAGTATTGGATGCACCAGCTCTGCAGGATGATTTTTACCTTAATCTTGTTGATTGGTCATCCCACAATGTGCTGGCTGTGGGATTGGGGACTTGTGTTTACCTCTGGAGTGCTTGCACTAGCAAGGTCACAAAGCTCTGTGATCTGGGTCCCACTGACAGTGTCTGCTCTGTGGGCTGGACTCAACGGGGAACCTACCTTGCTGTTGGGACCAACCTGGGTGATGTCCAGCTGTGGGATGCAACACGGGGTCGGAAACTGCGGACAATGAGTGGTCACCGAACCCGTGTGGGAACCCTGGCATGGGGCTCTCATGTTCTTTCTTCTGGCAGTCGTGACCGCAATATTTTGCAGCGAGATGTCCGTGTCCAAGAGGACTTTGTCAGCAAACTGGTGGGTCACAAGTCAGAGGTTTGTGGCCTCAAGTGGTCATATGATGACAGGGAACTTGCTTCAGGGGGAAATGATAACCAGCTGTTTGTGTGGAATCATCAGTCCACACAACCTGTTGTGAAGTTCAGTGAACACAATGCAGCTGTTAAGGCCATAGCTTGGTCACCACATCAACATGGGTTGCTAGCCTCTGGAGGTGGGACAGCTGATCGATGCATCAGATTTTGGAACACTGCAACAAACATGCCTTTGAATTGCTATGACACAGGAAGCCAGGTATGCAATCTGGTGTGGTCTAAGAATGTGAATGAACTTGTGTCCACTCATGGATATTCTCAAAATCAAATCATTGTTTGGCGTTATCCAGCAATGTCAAAGCTAGCAACATTGACTGGCCACACAATGAGGGTTTTATATCTTGCCATTTCTCCTGATGGGCAAACAATAGTCACAGGAGCTGGTGATGAAACCTTGCGATTTTGGAATGTGTTTCCATCTCCTAAGTCACAGAGCACAGTTCGAGACACAGGGGTTTGGTCATTGGGCCGCACACATATACGATGAAGACCCTCTAAAATGGGTCAGAGCTTTTCAGTTCCCCATTTCCAACTTTGTAGTAGTCCCTGTGGCTTCCAGTGCTGTGTGCCATGAAGCCTCAGTTATTTTTAACACTAGAGCTAGGTGAACAGATTTAGGTCAAGTTTCAGATGGAAACTAGAGAATTAATTACTGGTGCTTGCAATGTGATTGCATTTGCTGGCAGCATGTTTGTGATATCACCATATAGATAGATGGTTTTGTCCTTGTGAATATGCAGGTTTATAAGCACAGCTATTGTGTGTTGTAAGGATAGACAAGGCACAATGATGTCTTAAGTCCTAGTTCTCACTCCTAGGAGATTCCCTTGTCTATCAAATAGAAAAAGAAGGATGATGAATGAAATGCTGCTAATGATTTACAGAAAAAAAAATGTTACTTCTGTGTTGTGACCATATCAGTTTCTGTTTCGGGACAGTTTGATTGTGTCCATTTGTGAGAGCTTAATTTGTCTGCCGAAGGAAAGGCATACTTACACTTCAAAGTTTATTCTGAATAGAACCAGAGATCTGCTTAACAACAAAAGATTTCCGCCTTGAGAATTTTCAAATGACCATTTCAAAGGCTTTGCAGTAGAGAGAAACAAGAAGGCTAATTCCTTCCTTCACTCAAAGGCTTATCCTTATTGTTTCTCTTTATTTTCTTCCTCATTTGTGGCTGAGTTTTCTCATTACTGCTGGTCTTGTGACAAAAACTGGCATTGGTTAATGATGGACATGAACTGGGACCATGGATATTATTGTAGGGAGTCAATACCACACAGTTGCTGTTGAAGGTCTCTGAACATGCATACAACCATTGCTGTTGTTCAAACTGCCCCTCAATTCTGATTCATGATTTTGTTCTCTCAATTCTTTAGAGTTGGGTTTTCTCTTTTTCATTCTGGCTGGTTGGTCGCACTTATGATGTCAGATCTGAAACATGCATAACCTTATTATTGGGTTGTCCCAAATTCTTTTCTGGTTGACATTATTAAGTATTGAGATATTGTGTACATTGGTAAGAATCTGCTTCTTGTGCAACCAGTGCTTTCAGTTTGCAGAACCAAAGAATATTTTGTTTCACATATCCATGTGCAGCAGCTGGTAAATGCCTCATCAGATCCACATATAGGAGAAGGTTTCTTAATTAGGCCCTTCTGGAGCACTATCATCTATACATCCAGATGGGCCTAATTAGGAAACCTTCTCTGGCCTAAAGAATTAGGACAAATTTTTTCTCTTTTACCTCTTCTTTCCAGCATCTTTCTGGTTTTTTTTTGCACATCTACCCTAACCCTAAGCCACAAATCCATTTCTTCTCCTTTTTTCTTTTTATGGGCAGATTGTATGAAGCTGGAGGTTTGTGCTTTCATCATCATTCAATGAGGTGTCAAGGCAGTAAGGTTATGTTTTCTTCATCTCCAGAATTTGAAGCTTCTCTTTATTAGATTGTTGCTTTGCTTATTTCTCTCATTCGTGGTTTTTCCTTTCTCTCCACCTCCTCTGCATCTTCTCTCTCAGACACTTCTGTTTAGTTCTTTAGCAATGAGGCAACTCATTTTTTATGTTCTTTTTCTCACCTGCATTAGGATCTTCTTCGGTTGAAACATTAGTGTAGCTCGTCTTCATCTTCTATGTTGCGCATTTGATTTTCTATGTCTGCAACACATCTTTCCTAGAATACGCACTTGATTGTCTTCATCTGCAACAAGTTTTTGCAGCTTTTCTTGTTTATTGATTTTGCCTTTGCACACCATGTGCAAGGCAAAACACATTTTTTGATGTACTTTATCTTTTGCAAGGCCTAGTTCCTCTTCAAATGTTTCTCAGGGCTCTTATTGAGTTCATTTCGTTTCCCTGTTTTCTTCACCCCCTTCTTCCTTTTTTTCTTTTCGGTTTACATATCTCTTTTGTATCTCACATTTTCTTGATTTTAATGTGTGCAGGTTTTTCTGTGTGATTTTAATTTTGGTTTTGCCCTTGGCCCTTTTCTTGTTCATGTGAAATCCTTTGCAATGCTGCATTATTGTTTTTCATTTCAACAATGGATCTCATGTCTACTTGCAATTGCCTGGATTCATTAATTCTCCTCAACTTCAGGTTGAAGCAGATCCTGTAAATGTTGCTGATGATGATGCTGCTCATGTTGCAAAATATTAAAATAGTTGCAAATAACATGTTTAGTTGCTTAAGACAAGTCGCAAAATGATCTGTTTCAATTAGTGGGAGTTGATTGTGATTTTATCATTCGTTCTTATTCTTTTTTTTTCTGATTCCCCCATTGTTGAGGTATTTGTGAAATCCCACTTTTGGAAGTTGATGAAAGGGAATTGGACAATGTGAATAAGGTGGCCACAAAATTGACAAACATGTTGAACTCTAAGCAAAAAATTCATTTGATGAATGGTGGTGATTTTATGGTTATCAAACAACAACGTCCATTGCATGTCAAAGACTGAAAAGATCATAAAAGCACTTGTTGATATGTTTTCGTTGTTCATGCTTCAAGTTGCAAAGAAGGATGGCGACATTTACCCAACTAGGTAAATTTTCTTGCTCCTAATTTTTTTTCTTTCTATTTTATTTATTCTAGTTTTTTCCTATTCTAGTTTTTTTTGTAAATTGTTGCATATGTCTAAATTGACATTTTGTATGTTAGGTTTGTTTCTAACTTTTTTTCCCATCCCATGGCAACATCTAAACTTTGATCCGAGGAAACGGGAGATTGATTAAAAAAAAGCAAAACTAGTGGATTGTTGAAACCAGTGTAGCTCCAGTAGTCCTTTTCAACATTTTTATTGATGCAAAGTAGAATTGTGTGAAAATTGCAAGTGATGAAACAATGTTGCAAGCCTCTAATGTTGGTCTTGGGAAGTGTACAAAAAAATCAAATGTATTTCTTTATTGAAAAGAAGTAGAAGATGCTCCCACAAAAAATTTGCCAACCGACATATCCAACTAGTTTGAATTTGAGGTTTCGGTATTTTTATGTGAGAATTTTTTTCATCCGCAGTTGCTCTGAACTCCAAAATGTAGACTTTGAAATTTCTACTTTGGTTCAATTGCCTATTGATTTGGCTTTGAAATTATTATGCCATGGATTTCCAGAGAACTAGCACATTGATGTGATGAGGTGCTCTATGCATTGACTTCAACCTCCCCTTGATTGTCCTATTGTTAATGTCATTTCAACATTTAAAGAAATTGCTTGCGACATCCTGTTGTTTAGCCTACTAATAAATCAAATTATCACTTTATTTTCCTATGTCTTAAAGTTAAATGGAAGAGATTTTATGATGTTTGGTTTAAGACCTCTCTAATTGGCTGTAATTAACTTCACTTGATTGTTGATCATCTAATTTCTGACTTCCTTACTTTGAAAGAAAAAAAAATTGTCCAACAAAACTAGTTAAGGTGTTAGCATTACTCAAACACAAGAAGTGAGTATTTATCCTCCCATTTTCACTTTTGACTTTTGTATATATGTTGTGATCATTTTTTTGTTTCTTATAGTTTCTTGGTTCCATGTGAATTGACCTTTTTTTTATTTCCATTTTTTTTCCTCATTTATCTCTATTTGTTTCTTTCCATTCCTTCATGGCTGCAAGTACAATCAAATCAACAAAGACAAAACAATACAATGGATTATTAACGCAAAACTTAAAAGCAAACACCCATTTCATTATGCTGAAACATTTTTAAAAATAGAGAGATGTTTTTGATAGGATGAAAGTTTGAACTTCACTTGGGACTTTTTGGTTGACATTTTGAATTTGGAGTTTACTTGGAACTATTGTTTAGACTAATCATTTTTTGATTCATCTTACAATTGCACTAGATTTCTACTTACATACATTTACGTATTTTTCATTTGCACATTCATTTTTGAGATGTGTATTTAGGTTTTCATTTATTTCCAATTTGCAGATATTTTATAGTGTTTTAGTTGGACAAACAACTATCATTCACTTTTAATTTTAATTTTGCAAAACCTCTTCTCATTTTATCAATGATTTTGAATATATATAATTTTCTAAATTTTTCATTTTAAAATTTCAGGAATTTTTCTTAATCTGTACTTCAAGAATATATTATTCTTTTTTAAAATAATAATATTTAAAAGGGGGAACAAGGATGGTGGAAAAATAAATAAAATCAGTTGGAATAAAAGGTGGGAAAAGATTTTAATTTTAATTTTTTTGAAAAGATGGAAAAAATGAAATTGCAACTTACAAATGTCAAAATGCCTAGTACATGCCATACTGGACCTTCCAAAGTTTGTAAGTTACAATTGATGATATTTGGTTAGACTAAAGCAAGGGAGCATCCTAAATTTACACTTTTAAAAACCATCCAATTTTTTACAAATAAATAATCAATTCCCTATAAAAAAAAATTACACTATTCTTACATACTTCACCCTTTTTAGAATTTTAGCAGATTATAACTTAAAATTGTGCAATATATGGTTAAACATAACAAATCAAAATTACTATGTAGCCTATTGTGTAGCAAGTAATCCAATCCATTGGCACTCACAACTCATTTTGAGATATTATCTTGGAACATATTTCATTGTTGGAGGTGGGATGACACTATGGCACTTGTTTATTAAGCTTCAAATGCATAAAGTTTAGGTGCTCACAAAATTAGTGTAATGGACATTGTGCTAATAACCAAAAAGGACACAAATATTTAACATCCATCACATAAATTGTCTTCATTACATAAATGTGTTGACAAATGGGAAAAAAAAAAAATAGTGAATATGTATCCATCAAATAAATGTGCTTTCATTAAGGACATTAGTTTTTTATTCATGCCTCCACATCCAAGATTTGGAGAACTTGCACATTTTGATTATTTTGTGAAATAGACCAAGGAGGGGATTTAAGGAAACTTTTTTTTTAAAAGACAATCGAAATGTCCCTAGAACCTATATTGTCAATTTTAATTTACAATGTGCCAATCAAAACAAAATTAATAGACTAAACAAGTATGCAAAGATTAGAGGTCCATTATCTAACATGATTAATAATTAGCAAAATCATTAGACTTTGGATGCAAACTAATAAACATTTGATTAATTACAATACACTACTTACAATAACTCTAATAGTGTAACTAATAATTGCATAACTAAGTATTGTCCTTCTACCAACAAATCATATGAGTGAATCCTAACATCATCTTCTAGTAGCCTCATAAATATCTTCAACGTGAAAGCCCCCCACCCCCCTCCCCCTCCGCCAACTTGGAATCAAATTGCCAATTCCAAGTGAACATTTCCTTTTGATGGCTAACCCAAGAATAGAAGCAATGAAGGTCTAAGGAGTAGAATGGTTATCTATTTGGTAAAGGCTCTTATTTGTCTTATGGATGATTTGCCTTCTAAGAAGAAAAGTGTGTAAACAACTATTGTGTTTGGTAGAACATGGATTATTTCATCTTTTATCGAAATGTTGTTTCCTCCCTTTCAAATGATTACAAACTATAACATTTATATTAGCTTTTAGTGGCAATGTCATACCTTTAAAAGAACATTTCCTAGATTTAAGAAACCATTTAGGTTTTTTAATGTTTATGTAAACAAAACATTCACAATTGAACACTTAAAGATGTTTGACATTTGGAAGAGCCTCAAAAACTTTCTAGAATATAATCATCACATCATTTGCCCTAGTAAGTGAAATGTTAATAAAATAATTTCAGTGTTTATTATGTTTACCCAAAGATGGGCTAGGATGCGAACATTAAAGGTTTATAGTTTTCTTTAAATTGTTTGAATTTTCTTTTAGCCACTCCATTTTGGTGAAGAATGTTTGTTTGAATGAACTATTAAATAACACATTGTTCATTTCAAATGTTTGAAATGAAGTTAAAATTATATTCACCACCTTTGTCTAATTGTAAAACCTTTATAAACCTATTGAAATGATTCTTCATTTAAAGAAAAAGTTATTGAATTGAATGAAGGTTCTTTATTTTGGCAAGAAATAGACCTGGCCATAATGACTATGATCGTAAATTTGAAAATTAAAATGTAAAAGGCTCATAAAAGAGACTTGGTAAAAAACATCCTCACAAATTAATGTGCAATAATTCAAATGGTTATACCCTCCTATTCAAACTTTTTTTGGGAGCTTTCAAATGATTTTGTTTATTAAAAACACATGTTTTGACAAGTCACGTCTTTAGGCGAAACTTGCAATAAGCTTATAAGTTAATCCCTTTTGGTGCATTAATTCAAAATATTTGTGGTTTACATGCCCATAATGGTGATGCCAAAGTCTGAAATTATTTGTGGTTATTCCAACCAAACCTACAAAAATCTCCTTTGGAACATGCACAACTTATACAAGTTGTTCAAGTGATCTGAATTTCCTTTATTAAGAACTTTTTTGATAGTGTTCAATAGATAAACATTTTGGTTATCAAACAAAATCTTGAATGTCTATTAGTTAATGAACATATTAACAAATGACTTTAGGTGAGACTAGGGACATAAAAAACATAAGTTTTGTTACATCATTCTTTGAAAAGGAATCATAAATGTTGTCCTTCCCAACAACATCATGATTCCATCCTCTTATTGTTTTTACTTTAGAATTGTTACTTTTTTTCTTAACATTTTTTAGCAATCTCTTCTTATAGCCAACATATTTCATTACACCATTGTCAATGTGTTAGTTAACATTCTTGACATTGAATTTAGCTAGATCAAATTATATAATGTTAGTAGTTAATTTCATCATGGGTGTTTCACTTTATTCCTAAAAGTTGTCAACTTCTTTGCTCCATTGCCTTCCTCTACTACATAGATAGTGTGTCTTGCACATTCATATTTAAAATCTCTTTGTTTAATCTCATTAAATAACTAATCAATTCATGTGCGCATCTAATGGTTTGGCTTGCCATAGAAGTTGTAGCTCCCTTTTCACTTGGCTCCACTAATGTTTCAATTCTTCTTATGGCCATGAATCTTGGCTTTATTAAACCTAGTCTTGAAAAACAAAACTTCATTCTTCACTTTCTTGCCTGTAATTTCCTTCTTGGTTTCATAGTGTAACAAAATCCAAATCAACTCACCAAGAGTAAGAAGGTTATTAAGGTGATAAATTAGAGTGCTCGTGAGTGATTCATAGTTCTTAGGAAAGGAATTAAAGATTTGCTCAAGAAGATCATCTTCTTGTACTTGTTCATCAATATTTGCAAGCTAGTCAATTGTGTCCTTTAATTCTTTGAAGAAATTTATTACAATGGCACCCTCCTTCTAACTTAGGGTTAGTAAGCCTTGTTTCCAACAATAGACATCTAACATTACTCTATTCAAACAAATCTTTCAAAGTATATCACATCTTTGGAAGGTTAGTGATCCAACTATATGAAGAATAATCTTGTCTTTCACAAATAGATTGCTAATAGTCAAAGCCTTTTTGTTCTTAGATTTCAACAACGCAACATTTTTCTTTTCATGCATTGACCCTCTTAAAGTTCAACTACATGTTCATCAACTAGCTAAACACGTACTACAGTTTGATTGGTAGTTTGGCATTTTTTGGATGGTGTTGATATTCACACAAGTCATCTTGGTTTTTTATGTATGTCTTTCCAAAGTTTCTACTACTTGCTCTTATCAATCCTAAGATAAACCAGACAATTAACTTGTTCTAGTACCATGAAAAGAATCAAAATGTCCATAAAATTTATACTATCAATCTAACTTACAAGTTGCCGAACAAAACAATATAAAGATGATAAACAAGTTTGCAAATATTAAGGGGTTTGATAAGTAACATGATTAATAATCTAATAAAATTGAAAGATTCCAGAAGAAAACTAATAAACATTCAATTAATTACAATACATTACTCAAAATAAATTCAATATTGAAGATAAATACTAATTACATAACTAACCTTTGTCCTTCTACTTGCAAAGCATCTTGGTGAATCCCAACATCTACTACTAGCTTGGCAAATATCTTCAATACTTTCACAATTGATTCTCACCACCTTAAAAATCCAAAAAGTTTGTGCAAGCATTGAAACATGGATTTTAAATTCCAAGATTACATTGTCATTGAAATTCAAAACTGAAGAACAAATTGACATAATATGGATGCAATTTACTTATACTTGAATTGGGAAGGGAGAGGAAATTGCTTCTCTACTCCTCAAGTTCCACATCAGGGATGTCTTATTTACAGTGCAAAGCTTTTTCCATTTCTCAAATTGTGTTTCACTACAAAGACCGTTCTCCATTACATGGTTGCAATAGCTTGCCCACATTTCTTATTCCTAATCATATCCAAGTTTCCAAATAACACTAGAGAGATCAACAATTACAAGCAGCCCAAAACCCTCAGTTTTTGGTTTGCCCATGAACCGTATTGAGGCAGACCACAAAATAATTCTGGATTCATGGGACAATTTATGGCAACCCATATTACCCTATTGCTGCAACTGTAGCTGTAGATCTCAGCATAGAGGGAAGGGTGTGACATCATCTGGACTCATATGCTCACTACTTGAAAGAGCTGATCTAAGCACAGGAGGGTGACCCAATAAGCAAAACCTAAATTGGGTTCCCAAAAATAACATCAAAAACTGACTAGGTTCCTGCTTTTCAGTTGACCATTTCAAAGGGGAAGAAGAAGGTGAAGCTAATGATGATCTGTTGCAGCCTACAAAAACTCTCTACAAAGAAGTTTTTAATAGGGCTTTTGCAAAATAATTTTCAGCTTTTGATGATCTGTTGCAGGCTATAAAAGATATTTTAACAAAATCAAAAGCAAAAAAGCTTCTTACCAGATTTTTTTCCACATAAATACTCAGTGTACTATGCCCAAACAAGTAAATAAACTCTGCAAAAGAAAGTTCAGGTTCACAAAAGGAGGCCTCTTTTTGGTGCAAATGGGAAGTTTGAAAAACATAAAGATCTCAAATAGCAGCTCATAAAGTGGACACACTTCTGTCCACAAACAGAGCCTCCATTAAAGCTTTATTTTTCTCTGTTTGTACAAAGTGCTCTGTCGTTCTTATGGACAGACAGAGAGTGTGATTGAGCCCCATGAAAAAAAAGCAATGGGCATGAATTTGGCAGTAATAAATAATTTGTGCAGTGTGCTGATGAGTGCAGAAAATTTGATCTACTTTCTACCTCAAAATTGGTGAACCAAATTTGTAATGGTTCTTGGGTGTACAATGGAATTCCCCCCAGTCCTACACAGTCCCCAAATTAGGGGTTTTGCATTTTCAAATAATGTGTTTTGTTTTGGGATATGTATCTCTGGATCCAGAGGTACTCAGAGTCAATCATTTGTGATAGGTCTCTCAGAGAATCCACACTTGAAAGCTCCAAGAATTTCAACTCGAAACAAAGTTAGTTTCTGATTTTCCTCAGAGGAATTCAACTCGAAACTAAGTTTGTTTTGGATATGTTTTCAAAGAATTCAACTCAAAACTAAGTTGGTTTTAAATTTGCTTCAGAAGAATCCAACTCGAAACTAAGTAAGTTAGTTTCAGATTTTCTTCAGATTTTCTTCAGATTCTTCAGCTGCAAGTGCAGACGTCCAGCAACGGCAACAGCAGCCGCAGCTCTGAACTATGTCACCACCAGTTGTAATCCAGACTCGACCAGAATGCAGCAGTATCATCAGCAGCAGGAGCAGCAGCTGAGAGTTCTGCGTCCAAGACTTGAGATTGTTCGAAATCAGGGAGAGGAGGCAGATCTAGGAAACGAACTTCTTCAAGATCAGGGAACATTCCCGGATCCCACATGTTGAAATCTTGTCCACTATTCTGCTCTTCCAGTGGTGATGATGGCGATGCGGATTCCCCTGTGCATTCGATGTCGTCGTCAAGCTTCTTCAGCAAAGCAGTAGAATCTGTTTTTTGTGCAAATGGCACTACAGATTCGCCTTGTGCCCTGGAGCTTTTCCCCAACATAGTAGAAGATACCTCGCCAGAAGTACCTGATGCTTGAGACTCTGCTTCATTACTTGCCGCAGGTGGATCATCAATGTGATCCAGCAGCTGTGCTCTAAGCGAGACAGCGACTGGTTTCGTCAACGACAACGGAGCGCACGGGTCCACTGCGGCCGCAGCAGCGGCAGCCGCAGCTTGAATGTCTTTGGGAGAAGATATCTTCGGGAGTGCGAGGGAAGGAGAATCAGGGAAATTCAATGGTGCAGACGGACCTCTCAAGCAGACGACAGCAGCATCGTATGCACGAGCCGCCATCTCTGCCGTAGGGAAGGAACCAAGCCAAATCCTGGACCTCTTGTTGGGTTCTCTGATCTCTGATACCCATTTCCCCCACTGCCTCATGCGTACTCCCCTGTAAGGCGACGATTTAGGACTCGCTGCCACAGCAACGCCATGATGCTTGCTGAATCCTCCTTCTCCTCCCTCCTTCTTCACAGACCCCAGCAGATTCGCCCCCCTACGCCTGCTGCTCGCTGCTGCTTGCTTCCTTTGCTTCTCGACCATCTACTAAGAATTTTAATCTCCAAAACTCACAAAAACCAGTCGCACTTCAATCTGCTCAAAACTCCCAACGCCAAGCTTTTTCACTCCGATTGAAAACCTAAAACCTCACGAATCGCAATCTCTCTGAGACAAGGGTAAAACAAAAATAAAAAGTCAATGCTGTGGAATTCTGAACTCTTGAATTTTATATAGCAGACACTCTCAACAACCAAAACCCTCTCACTTGCTCGTCAAAATGCTCGTCAAAAGCCCTTCAATCCTTTCTTTTTTCTTTCCTTCCTTCCTTCCTTCAAGGGGCACCGCAAGCGAAACTTTTCTCTTGAAATGAATTGCTGTGGAAATGAACTAGACAAAGAGAGATCTTAAAAAAATTGATCAATCAATGCGAGTCGATTGCGCTTCTATAGGGTCCAAAAACTTAAAAAAATATTCTTCACCGAAACTCCAGAAGAAGGTACTCCCAGATGGCGCTCTGTGAGCAGCCACACTCGCTGTTGCAAAACCGGAAGCTACTCGATAGCAGCCGAAGCTACGCCAGAACCGCACACAGAGTTCAAGCCAGCGCACTGACGACAGCCGTATTGTATACGGTATCTACTACGTCGATACGTACTGAATGAGAATACGCGTACCGCCCTTAACCATAGTAGAGGTGTCGCCCCAGGGGAGCTTCCAAACATTCCCCGGGCTTTGCGCGGAATATCCCCTGGTTGTATTTCTTTCTTTCTTTTTTCGAACAGAAGATATTAATTTTAAAAATCTTTTTTCTTGCATATCTATATTATTTATTTATTTTCGATTTTCTTTTCTTTCTTTTCTTTTTCTTTCGTTAAATCTAGAAAACACTAGAAATTGTCTGTGTCCTTTCTTTTTGGCTTTCCTCCTCTCTTTCGAAACGCTGGACTTACCTTAGCCTAGTTGCTGGCGATAGGTTTGCGCGTTATTTTTTGCCACATCTGAACCGTCCGCGTGTAAAGACGCGGTGGATAAGGGGGAAAGATGGAGAAGGAAAATGGAAAGTGCGTAGAAATTATGGTTTTTTTTTCTTTTGGGCTATTCTCCTTTAATATGGGCTATAGGTAGTCAGATGACGTGGAAGTGACCAGAGGCCAACGCCAGCGACAGCTGTACAATTATTGGGGACAGGCTTTAATTTCACGCGCTATAATGTAGCGATTTTAATTGCAAACCCTATTCTCACTTAACAAAGGCTTATTTTACGTGGATGACTTGGTTGCATGTAGTTGGTGGCAACTGAGGGGCCACCAAAAATAATAAAATAAATGTTTTTTGAAGCTCTGATACCTTGAAGAGGGCGGTAACCCTAGAAAAAATATGATTAAATAAATAAATAAATAAGCTTTATGTAGATAAGTAGATTAGTATGAACCCCAATGCAGGTTATTGTAATAAGCAATGTTCTGAAATTTTTGGCTTATTATTATGATTGCAGCTGAAATTCAATTCTGTAACTTATTTTTGTCGTAAACTTAGTTTCATCCTGTCTTCACCCCCCACCCTCTTTCTTCTTCAGGAGTGCCTCCACGGCTGCTACATATATTTTCCCTGCTCTTACGTTTTTACACGCACGATAATTGGTCTCAAACCTTGTGCATGAAATGCTGAAACTTAGCATTTTCATACCCAGATTTAGTAAAATTTCATTACTACAAATATTTTCACGCTCTTACCTGTGTACAGGTACTATAATTAGTCTCAAACCTTGTGCTGAAACTTAGCATTTTCATACCCAGATTTAGTAAAATTTCATTACTTTGTGGATACCAAAACAAAATGAAAACAGTTTTATCATCACCAACAACAACAACAACAAAAGAGATTGATCTGGGCCACATGTCAAGAGCAATTGGCAGAAACAAATCAGATCTCCAGCCAGCCACATTGGTGGCATAGGCTACTCACTTACACAACACAACACAAGCTGATTTCTTTCACATATGACACCTGCACTTCCTTGCAGCACCCACCAGCAGTGCACCATGCAAGATGGATGATGATGATGATGATGGTATGTATGTGGCCCAGCAAAACACCTTCTTTTTTTTTCTTTGTATTCTTGTCACATAGCTAACCACAGTGGTTAACCTATGTAACCACCACTTCTACTTTACACTTATACCTGGTTAGTATCAACCGATATTGGACACTTCTTTGCCGAATTTTTATTTTTATTTTTTTGTCAAATGTGTGAAGGGGGGGTCTCAAATTTTAATTTTGTAGAATTTCAATAGTTGAGAAACAAGTATGCAAAGTGCACCTTATGTTGTGTATTGGCATTAGTAACCCATGGGTTGGGAAAACTCATGTTTTTTCACAAGTTGGGAGTTCAATTCTCAACAATTTCAACAAATATTAATAAAATTTTCCTTTTTTCTCAGCTAAACATTTTGCAAATTGTTTTTTGTTGAACATCAATCATAGGTAAGTACCTATCAAATGTCTTACTTACCTACATAATTAGTAATCACTCACATTACCTACCTACTTATGATACTTACCCACTTATATGGGTAGTAACCTTGATAATATGAGGTGGGAATAGGAGGGTTAACAGGATAGGTTATCAAGGTGAAACCCGAGGTAACTCAGTAGTGGTGGTTCATCCAGAACCGAATCATAGCCTTAAGGTGGGTGCATTCACACTTGGTGTTAAGGACTTTAGTATTAAGTCCCCTAACACTAAGCTAGCTATTTAGGACCTAAACCTTTTTACCACAAAGATTTTATCTCCAAGTTAACATTTACTTAACATTAAACAATCACCCATTTAACATTGGCTGCCACCTAAGATGCCACTTAGATTTTCGCTTAACACTGAGTTAAACATTAGGTGTGAATGCACCTTAATGAGTTTTTAAGTGCATTGGTGGGTGCTGGGTCAAATAATGCCTACATTTTGGACAAGGCGGAGCTCATATCATATGTGTCAAGAAAACACTTTTTTTTCCATCAAATTTTCATCCTTGTGGCCTCTCAACAACCTTCCAAACTATAGCAGTTGAAAAGATAACGTCACAAGTATTGAAATAATTTTCTCAATACCTGAAAATTGTAGGGTAAAAGCCTTAGGGTGGGGACATCACAAAGTAAAGGGGCCTACAATGAGGCGGCAATAGTAGTTGAGTTTGGCCTTGCATCCCCCACACCATTGGCGCCTTACCAATTGCAAACCACAAGCTGAACCTTATCATAAGCATCTCAAAATGGAAGGGATCTTACAGCCAATATTTAGGAACATGAACGACCTTATGGTGCATTCACACTTGATGTTAACTGAATGTTAAATGAAAATCTAGGTGACATCCTAAGTGGCACCCAATGTTAAATGGGTGATAGAGCCTAATGTTAAGTGAATGTTAATTTAACATAAAATCTTCATGATAAGTAAAGTTTAAGTCTTAAATAACGAGTATGGTGTTAAGGGACTCAACACTAGAGTCGCTAACCCAAGTGTGAACACAGCTTTAAAGTCCTATAAGTAAACATAAGGTCTCTCCCAAGCCTACATAATAAGCATAAGATCCCTTCTCTTTTCTAAGAAATACATTCCCGTACATAAGGTGCCCTCCACTCACAATAGTCAATTTCTCAAAGTGCTTTATGAGAGATGATGTACTAATAAAGGTTATGAACATTTCACATCTAATAACTTAATTAGCAACCAATCAACGAGAATGAAAATGAGGAAACCTAATCCTAATGAAATGAGAGAAAGAGACCCACAATACAACATTGAGGAACAATTTGTATAGTAACCATGATTTCACAACATGTTCAAAGACCTTTGACATGTATGGTATTGATTACCTTATCACCAACATCCCCATTTAGTTCATGGTGGAAATTAATGTGCAATCTCCATATTGTGTTTCTATTACAAGACTCCTAAATAATGGGAAATTTTTAGTCATTATATTGGCTAACCCAACCAGACCTGAAAAAGACAACCAAAATTCTCAAGAAGAAAGAGAAACACAAAAAGCAAAGCAAAGCCGCTTGAAATCCACTTATACTCTCTATGTGTAAATGGGATGGAGGAGGCCCTATATACTTTATAATTATTATTATTATTCTATTTTTATTTTTATTCATGACATTATGTACCTCTATATCTGCAATAGAAAGTAGGACTTTTTCTTTGTTTCAAATATACAAAGAGGCTAAGAGTATTTTCCATTTGGCCATTACTTATACCAATTTATGGAGATACAAGGGGCACTAATTATCTTCTCAAATACTCTCAGGACAAATACCTCTCTGAGATAGGAGCAGAGCATTAGTGGGTGCTAGTTTAAATTTAATCAAAGCTTGATTAAAATTTGTAATATCTCTAATTTGACTATGCCAGAATTCCAAGAGCATAACAAAGTAGGAAACATGTAAATTGTTTGTCATGTATTTTGTTGCAGGACATTAGTTTTTTGGAGTTTGGTATTTGTGATTGGAATTTAATTCAGTGTGAACAGGATTTTGAATTTTTTTATTTTGGGGGGTTTGATTTGATGGTGTGATTTTGGAGTCTCATTTTTCATGTTTTGATATTTCATAACACTTTTTTCTTTTTTTAAAGCTTGTGTTTTGTGCATTTTTTAACTTGGATCTCTATGGTTTACAAATGAGATTTCTTGAAACACGAAAAATCATTTGGTTTTATGATATTGTAGGTTTCTTTTTCTTTTTTTTTCCACTAGAAAAAAGGTTACATGAAGAAGGCATTGTAATAATGGCAAAGTTATTGTTCAACTTGATCTCGATAGAAAATTTTGATGTTTTTGGTTTTGATTTTTGTTTGTTGCCTAATGGGGAGTTGAACCCCAAACATGGTTTAACCATGGGCATTCAAGAAGAATGAAGTTTTGTACCATTTTCACCTTAATGACATAACAACATGAGATAAAATGAATGTTGTTGTGTAATAACCTTTTTGTTTCATTTTGCAAGGTGATAAATAGGTGAAAAGGCATTGCATGGCATTGTTGTGACAACAAGTTCAATGAAAGGAGGTGTGTTAAGCTCAAAACGTGATGGTTATAAATGCACCATGCAACAATAACAACAATTCTATAACTCTTACCATTGATTTTAGTCACCATCAATTTTTTAACTTATAGTTTGTTGTTTCCAAAAATAGAAGCCTATCCCTATTGTCATCACCATCACACTAAACAATAGCAAATGCAATAACAACAACATCAACTGTAATAAGAGTTACAAGCTATAAGAGGAAGGAACAATGTTGTAGTTCCACAATGGGTGGCATTGCCATTGCTTTTGGTTTTTTAAGTTAATTTCCAAGCCTCAAAGGTACACAAAATATCAAAGGATTGTAGATGGGTATCTAGAGGATACCATATTGTCGCAACCCTAACTTGGCCAAGTGTGGGGGTGAAGCCCAACACTTGGAAAAGTTGGGGATTTGGAGTCCTCCGGGACTCCTGAATGTTTAGAGCTCAATAGCAAGGGGCAAAACACCTTGCATTGGGGTGTTCTTAATGTCATTAGAAAGGTCTTGAAGCGTAGATATCAAAAATGGCCTCGCATTGGCCATTTGGACATCTATCGCCCAAAATATAGGCAAAAGAAGGGCCGGGAGTCAAAGTGGCAGTTTGACTCCTGACCACTAAAAGACGGGAATCGACCAGCTCCCGATGTCCGATTCAAGAATGCGATACGTCGTTGAAAAGATCTTGACGAGGGCTACAACTTCGGTTCAAACCTCGTCCCAATCCAAGGTCAGAGCGAGGAGCCATGACCTCTCAAAGTCCTGAGAGTCCGAAACCGGGACAATTGGGTGGATTTCGGGACTCCAACTTGGGAGTCCCGGGAAAAAGAGCCATTTAAATGTAGCCTCGGCGGAGTGTCGCAGAGTATACTATATGGGGGATGGTGGTGGCATCCCCCGAGTCTAGGTCGTGGTGAGTCTTGTGGTCCGAAGTGCCCGTGCCTTGTCCCAACACCAAAGGGTGTCCCAGAAAGTGATCTAACCACTTTGGTGGTTTTGTTTTGACGTAGATTCAAGCTTGATCAACTAATACCTCTTCCTAGTCTAATCCCTGGGCTCTCAACTCGACCCTCTACCCCTTTCTAGAGTTGGAAGCCAGGAGCGTGCCTCCAAGTCTCAACTTCCGCAACTTGACTTTGTGAAACCCTCAAGTGGGTTTCACCTCGTGATTTGGGAGCGCGTCATATTGTGAAAGAAAATAACCCTAGGTATAAAAAAATAAATCAATTAAAACTCAAAATCTCAATTCAATTTTGGATTTGTTTTTGGGAATTCACTACAACTTCATATTGGGTCAAATTGACAAATTGTCTACATTGTTGGAGTTGTAGAAAAAAGGACTACACATGTGGGAGATTTCAACTCATTAAGAACAAAGTTTTTGGAGGTTTTACTTGGGTGTGGCTTGTGCAAACTAAAGTGGGTGCAAGATATGGTAGGTGGGAAACAATTTTTTGATAACCAAGTGTATGTGTGTGTGTGTGTGTGTGTAAAAACTACAAGTAAAAACTATTTACCAAATGTGGTGGAATGCCACACCATCAACTTTTCTTTTTATGAAGTAATTTGTTGCAGTAAGTCAAACAATTTTGACCTACAAAGTGAAGGAAAGCAATGCATGTCAACTTCATGTTTGTTGTGTAAATCCTACATTAATGTTGTTGGATTATGTATTTTTCTCTTAGCATTATGTTGGATGGGTTGCAATTTATTTTTCAAAAGGTAGGTGGGTATGTCAAATTATGTGCCATTGGTCAACAACATAAAGCAAGCACATGCTTGTGGGTTGATATCTTGAAAACTTCTACATGTTATTCAATGGAAAACCCAAGGTGAAAAGCTATGAACATGATAACACTTGTTGACTACCATAATGAGCCTTAATGTTATAATTGGCACAGTTAATGGTTGGGCATGGGGCAATGTTACCCATCAATTCTAACAATTGAATAGGTCATATTTCATGTTTGAATTGCCCAAACATATTGGTCAAATTTTTAAAGGGTTAAGGTTATAAACTTAGGTTGGTGTTGTGGGCATTTCTTGGATTTGACCATTGATAATAAAATATTTTGATTATATTGGCTAGGCCAAGGTGTTTAACACTTTGGGTTTATTATTTAAATATGTCCAATTATTCTTTATGAAAGTGAATAAATGAATATTCCATTTTGGGGCATTGACCAAAATGGGAAATATTATTTGTATCAATGGAAATTCCTAACTTTTGGGTTGAAAAATGCACTTATAAAATTTCAAAGGATGATGGACCAAGTTTTTGCAAGCTTGGATTTTATCAAGTGATGTGTTAGTGGGCAAGTTAACCTTTATTATTAACTAAGATTTAGATAGTATCCTAGTAATTCCTAATTGATATTGGTGGTATGTGAAAGCATTTACCACTTTATAATTACCTAGGTAATTAATTATACTTAGTTAATTCTAGAAAGATGTGGAGGCAATTAACTTGCCTCCACATTTTCACTAATTTGGAGGATAAGATTTGGACTAAGTTGAACCACGTTCCTAGCTAGGTCATAGAAGGTGGTAAGTAAAAAATTGATTAGTTGGTTGGCCAATTGGCTATCAGTAAAAAAGGGTTTATTTGGGTAGTTCAACTAATTTGTAAGAAAAGGAAGGTTGGAAGATTAAGATATTTGGAGGAGGGGAAATCCTTTTGGGATCATCATCTTTTCATCTTATCTTCCCCATTCATGTGTGTGGTGTTGTTCTTGGAAGAGTTTTTTAAAGTAATTATAAAGAAAATTAAAGTTAAAGGAAGTTTTGTGTGTGGAGGAATGTTGTACTTGGAGATTAAGGATAATAATTTGTGGGTTTATGGAAAAGTTATTTCCTTTACATTCACTATTAATTTGCTTATGTTTTCTTACCTGTGGAATTGTGCAAATAGGGCTCTTTGTTCTTGAAATAGTGTTACATGAAAGTAAATAATATTTTGGCAAGCTAGAAATGTTGTTGTAATTAGCAAGCAAGAAGGTAGGCAATATATATACAAGCAACATGTGATAGTCTATAGGTAGCACTACAATAGGGCCTACAATGCTTTTTTCATGTTCTTAAATCATTTTCACAACCTTTGTTGGCTTGCAACATGGTGGTAGGTGATACGTAGCGGTAGGTGATTTGTAGGGTTACAACAATAGTTATAAACCATGTAACACCTTTCAATGTGTTTTTATTTTCATTCTTGAAGTTTGTTGTAGGTGGTAGTCTACCTCTCTATAAATTCTAAAGGGATAACTACTATTTTGAATTTTTTATTTTTTTCTTGTCTTCAAACTTTCAATCCCTTGCATTGGGAGAAAACTAATAGTTGAAAATGGAAGTTGCAATTTCAACATTTACAATGAAATATACCATAGTTGCATGAATGAAGTTGCACCTAACATGTAGTCGTAAATCATGACTTAACATGATGTCATCAAATGCACCATGAATGATATATACCCTCAACATATACATGTTTATCCTTTGACCATTTGTATAACATTTGCAACTAGGTTTTTTTTTTGCAACTATTTTTTCAACTATTAAATATCGACACATTTTTTGCCACATGTTTTAGATTCTACAAATTTTAAAACAATGATTTTATATGTTGAAAACTCCATGCCATTGACTTCAAAAGCTTGCAATGGTGCCATTTGGCAATACGAAAATCCACCATGTGGCATTGTGAAAAAAATTGGATGAAAATTCTTTTATTATTCAAACATTAATCATGGTCATGCATTATGATCATTCACTTTAGATGATCTTAGATTAGACACATGGCACAATCAAAATATGTCATGTGCCATATTACAAAATTTTGAAAAAAAAAAAAGAATATTTATTTTAATAAGCAAATAGGTATGTACATAAATTAATGTAGGTAGGTAGGTATGTAGGCAAAAATAGGTAAATAGGTCAACATAATTACCTATTTACCTATTTATTAAGTAGGTAACACTATGCCAAATGCTATATTTTATGACTAGACAATTTTATGACTATGTTTCAATTGTAATCATGTAGTTATTGTCATGCAACTAACTAAAGGTTACAACTACAGTCATCAATGTGACTACATATTGAGGTCACGACTATGTTACAAGGTTGCATATTTTAAAAGGTGTGAAACCAATCTAGAGTGAACAAACCTAAATTATTTTATTTGTTTACTACTTATTTATTTTAGATTTAAGTGTTGGAACTTTGAACCCTAATTACACATTGATTGAACTAGAAGACACCAAATGAACTAAAGGCATGTAAATAAGCTTTAGTTTTATAATATTATGTGGCTTTTAGAAATTAGGCAAAAATTCATTGTTATGATTTCCTTTGTAAGAGTTCATTTCAAGGAGACATTGCAAGATCAATGGTATTGTCGTTGTTGGCAATGCAACAATAAATGAAACAAATTGTTCTTGAACAATTAAGGCACATGTGAAGAAGTTGTGTGCAATGGATAGTGGTTTGAAATCCAATCATGCCCTGAACCATGGCTATGTGCTCGACTAGCTTCGAGGTTGTGGTGGAGGACACTGATTATCATGGAATTTCTGTAGATGGGGAAAGTGTCGGTGTTTGAATTGCACGTCTTGAGGTAGGTGCAGCTCCCTCACGTAGTTGCACCCCATGTGAGCTTCCATTGGAACCCCAATTTCATGTGTAGGTTGCTCCCCATTTTTTGTTCATAGAGACTATCAATGATAAGCCAATTTACTAAATGCATCTACATAAGTTGGCACCTTTCTATCTTGAATGTAGAACACATGAATCTATGTTGACATTTTTGCAACATTGGGAATTCAAATGGATAAAGTAGGCATCAATGTCTATGGACAAATCAAGCAAGCTAAAGAAAAGTTCACCACCTCTTCAATGCAAAACACCAAGAAACTAACATGACCCACTATAATTTTAGGAGTTTATGGGACTAAATTTTGCGGCTTCTCAAGGAAAATTCTACGCATAAAGTTTTTCATCTAGTGGTCAAACATTTTCCCACATGGCAATGGTGGCCCATCTTGGGGTGATATGTAGGTGTTTAAACGATTCTTCAACGATTGTTTGGGCTTCCTGACCTAGAATTGAGGATTCAGGTGCATGTGTGGTGTGTGTAACATATGTGCATGTGTTGTGTGTGCCACAAACTACCATTCCTCTACATTTTATGAAGATATGGGTGTCATAATTGTCTAATTCGAGTAGTCACTACTTAGGCTAATGATCAACTATGGTGCACCTTTACTGGACAATCTAAACCAAAACATGTAGAAGTTGCAAATAGTCATGCAAACCACTTGTACTTAATTATTCTATGTGACAATTGCAAGTTTTTTGTCAACTTGCTTTCATTGTGAATGAATTGAGAGGGGGATTTACTAGTTGCAAAACAAAGCATTGCACAAAATTTATAAAGTTCATGCAAAACAATGTTTGAATCATACTCACACAAACCATGTGAGTTTCAGAACAATAAGACAAGTGTGCATGTGCAAAACTTCTACCATTTTTTAGACAAGTCAATGAACCCACCATGTTTATAAGACAAAAGTCAATAGGGTGCAAATGCTTATTTTTAATTTTGTATATTATACAACTAAATAGGTAAATAGGAAATTAATTAATTAATTAATCACTAATTAATTACCTACCAACCTAATATTAAATATTTATTATTTATTCATTTAATTAAAAAACAAAATTCACTTTTACTTCATAATTGTAATTTATTACTCAATTAATTCATGGCAATAATTCATCAAAAAATATGTAATGATTTTATGAATTTATTATTTAATATGTAATTCATTAATTGATTACAGTTTTTAAAATTAATTTTGAATACAAATAATCATTTAATTATAAAATTTATCAACTATTTATCAATAATAATTTCTGAAAATTTCCTCTTAATCCTTAATTGTTAGTTATGAACTAAATAAATAAATACATGATTCATTATATAATTTAATTAATTGTTAAATAAATATTCGATAACAAATACTCAATATTAGTTATTAAATTATGAACTTGTTAGCTTATTTAGTTGATAATAAGTTTCATCTATTCATTAATATTAAGTTAATAATTTAACTAATTGATATTTAACAAATAACTAACTATTAATTAGTTTAATATTTATTAAACATAACTCTTGATAAGTAAATATGAATCATAAAATTATTAATAATTTTTAATAAATTCTAAACTGATTATTAAATACTAATTATTAATTCTAAACGTATGAAGTAAGTAAGAAATAAATTTAATAAACAAGTAATACAGATTAGATAATTTAATCTGTGAATTTTTAATCAATATTTTTATACTTGCTAGTTACTACTAATAAACTATTACTTGTTACTTATTTGCCACATATTTTGATTAATAAATTTTATTGATCAGATAATTATCTAATTAATAATTAACTTATTCATTAGTCAGGTATAATTTATAGATTGACTAATACATTAAAATGAAACATTTATCAAATGAATTAGTAAATATTAAAGTTTAGTTATTAAATATTTAATTGACTAAAGGACCAGCTTAAATTATTATTTACTATATTGTAAATAATTTATTTTTTATTTAGTGTTAAACTAGTAAATATAATTTATGTTTTGATTAACTTTTTAACTTACTAAATAAATAAAATATTTATTTCAAATAATTGATTATTATTTCATATTATTATTATTATTATTATTATTTTATTAATCAATAATTAATATTAAACATAAATTATTAATTCATTAAATAATAAAATCATTTGTAGTTAACTATTATTTTATGGTGTATATTTTTAATCAATTAATTGATATTATTGCTTTCATACTAATTCATATCGGTTTAACATGAAGATTATATCATTTTAATATGACCTCATTACTATAATTTAATTATGTATTAAAACAAACATTGTATATTTGTAAAAAACCCATAATATAAATTCAAGATGGTTTATTTTATTTTAATCTATTAAATATAATTTTAATGTAGTCCAAAAGACTTTAATGTACACTATTATGCAGAACATGAAAAGTAATTAAATGACAATTAATTTTGCAACTAAATAAACATAAAGGCCTATTCTTGAATGGAAAACCCAAAAAGCTAGTCAATATTGAAGGATGTACAATTTAGTGATACCATAATCAGAAAAATAATAATATATATTTTTAAATGGTATTAGTTTTAAAAATGTTTAAACATAATTGCAAATGACGTATAATCACACGTAGTTTCAAATTGAATGGTTACATAATACAATATTTTTAATAGTGATTATAAGGATGCCTTATTATTAGTTGTACAATAATATGTGGACAAATGATTTTTCAAAATTGCATGTGATAATTGAGTTTTGCATCAACAACATGAGGCTAGGTTCTTGTTTAACAAATGCAATCATTTCATATGCTTTGCATTTCCAACAATACATTTGAAGTTTGCAACATCTTGGATTAATCTAAAGAGCACACAACTAGTTTTTCACTTTTGCTTAATGTAAACAATGCAAATATGTAGCCATGTTGAAGTATCTTAAACTTTGTGTATGTCCATTTTTGTTCTATAAAGTCCTCAGAAAATTCTAAAATATCACTAAATTCCATAGTCAATTAATCACTAGTCTTGAAAGACTTATTAGTTCATAAGTTGTTCATTAGTCCTAAAACTAAAAAAGGAATCAATGCTTATATATGCTTAGTAGTCTTGAAAGTAAATTATGTCCATACAAAATCCTTCTTGAAGTTCCTTTTGTCAAAATAAATTTTGTGAAGTCCATGTATTGTCCACACATGTCTATTTAGTCCTACACATATTCCATGCATCCTCACAAATGTCCATTATTTTCCATATTTTTTCAATTGAACTCCTTGAAGTTCATAATTAGTCCCACAAATCTTGTAAATTCCCTTCCTTGTGGATGTTTTCCATAGTTGTCATATGTAAGTCCTTTATTGCATTGAAATCAAAAGTAGTGTGTTATTGTAACGTTATTGTAAAGTCACTAGCTTAAACATACATGACATTATTTAATTGGTTTCCATATCTTAGCCACACTTCTATGGAACTTTTTGCAAATTGACAAGACAAACTTGCACTCAGTTCAAGTCCTTTAAATCTTATATGATAATCCATATGTGGCAACATTTAATGCATTGATAGAAATGATCATTTGGAGACAATTTTGAAAATCACATCACTACTTTAAAAAGGAGTTCAAAGTTCTAATGTCAAGGATGCACATGTGTCAAAAAAACCAAAATCACCAAGAATGTGAAAACTTAAAATAAAAAAAGATGGACATTGCAAAGCCAAATTCACAAATGAAGGAGGGCAACATGGAAGATGATGACCTAATTGAGGAGCTTGAAATGGCCAATAGAGATGGTGTTGTTATTACAAATAACTCGAACAAAGGCAAAACAATTGAATTCACAAGCCATGATGAAGATAATGGTAAATATTTTGCCAAAAAACAAAAAAAAACCAAGAATGTTAGTTGCAAATAGGATATCAACTACAAAGAACATTAAGGCTACCAATACAAATTCTTTAACCAAAATTAGGTAACAAATCCTTACATTCTTGAGCTCCTTTAAGTTTTCATTTCATTTCAAAATTAACTTTGAACTCAGAAATGTACTACTTCTAGCCTCCATTTGTCTTCCACTTCAAGCCAATTATGTGTAACAATATGCGTAGATGTTGTCATTATAAGCATTGATACATGTGAATGTTCCCAAACTTATCATGCAACTAATTTTGGATGTAAGTAATGTTCCAAATTTTGGTTGTGTTGTGAAAATCTCTTGTTGGCTGAAATCAAAATAACAAATTAGTTATGACCTCATTGCAAAATTTGCTATGGGAAACTAGGGGAAGATTCAAGTACCTTTATTTTATATGTAATGCAAAGAGACACAAAAAATTAGAATAAATTTCTATCTTGCTCTAATATGGGTTGATAACTTAGTTCTATGAATTAATTGTATGCATGTTCAAATGCATCAAGTTCAATGGAGATTTAAATGCATTTGATGTTTTCCAAATTTGTTCCCTTTTAAATAGCAAAGGTTGTAACAAACTTTGACTAATTTTGGAAGTAAGTGCAATTAATGTAGAACATCATATTATTGTCAAATTTGTGGGTTAGAACTTAATTCATGATTTTTGACTCTCATGAAAAAAATAACAGTTGTGCATGAAGCCTTTTGTGTGCATGATTTTGAGATGACCACTTTAGTTCAAGTATATGTGCAACGTTAGACATGCTTCTATTTTAGATACTTATGTGTGCTTTGTTGATATATGTTGTGTTTAGATGATGTCTATGATGGTTGTGAAGGGCAATCGGTTGAAGTGTGGACAAAAAGGATTTCAACTTCAATGAATAACACATATATGTTGGTCTAATGACCCTCTAACATGGTGTGGAACTTAAAATAAATACAAAAGACTTTTGTTGAATGTTTGTTGAAAGTCATGTATATTTATGAAAGTTAATAAATGGATATCCATGAAAATTGTCATGTGGTTGACATGATGGACTAGCAAGAAGGTGATGCCAAGATGGGAGTTGTTAAGTTAGATTATTCTACATATGGGTAAAAATGGGCAAAGAGTAGCCAACAACAACTTGCTGAGTCATTATGCATAGTTTTAAAAATATGTGTAGCAACATGAGATTAGATGAAAAGTCTTGAGATAGTGCTAAACAACAATGCTTAAATAATGTTTTTACACTATTTAATTGTGTTGAAAAACACTAGTTACATGTTTTAAAAATGTGCATAAAGGTATTTTATATTTATTGGATTACTTTCAAACTTATTTAGATGCTAAATTAATATATTATAATTGTTTTCATATAAATACGACATATATTTTCAACATTAAATTAGTTTATGAAACTTTTGAATATTAAAACCAAGGATTGGTTACAAAGAAATTGGTTCCTATTGTTTGGTTTTACCCATATTGATTTGTTTGAAAAATGTATTGTATAAATAATATGGACAATGTTGTGTGTTATTATTAATTTTAAAAATCATGCCCATTTTCTAACTTCGTGAACTCAACTTAGTATACATTACATATACATAATGAAATAAACATTAGGTGCAAGGGGAGAGTTGTGCAAAAGAGATAAATTTGTTATCTTGTAATTTTTTTTTTGTTATGGATTTCCTCAATCAATTTCAAGTATTGACCATAATGCCTCAAATGTTGGTTACCTTTGAATATTAAACAAAAGTTCTAACAATAAGGTTATAAGTTTGGGTAGATCTTGGTTTGTTGTACTTGGCAATTAATGGGCTACAAATAACACAACACATTTGAGTGAGAAGTAATTGAAAGTTCATGGTGATTTGTTTTGAGCATGTCACATGTTGTGACTTGGAAAATCGATTGAACAATGGATTTTGTAGAGATGGTTATAAGTTTATAATTGAATTTTAACTACAAAGTTTAGATTGAAATTAAAGTTTAAAAGTTTCAATTGAGCCCCATAACATAGATATGTGGTCAATTTTTTATAATATAAAGTCATGTTGAATGTTTTCTTGTCATTGGAAAACCTTGATTTATGCCAATGGCTAATTGGGGAAGGCAAAACCACCTTCTAATTTAGTGGCCAATATTGTGAATATTTTTGTTATAGCAAAATATGTTATTGGTTTTAATATAATCAATTAGGAATGTGGTTTTTAAATTATATTGATTTTGTGAATTTGGAGGAATTAAAAGCATAATGAAATGTAGGAAGAATGGGCTTAGCATTCTTGATAATCCAAACTAATTCCATTCATAAGTGCAAAAGGAAGTTTGCAAACTATAACCTTTTTAATGTCTACATGTATTTCATTGATTCCAACTTGAAATTCATTGGGGTTTGTTGGAACAAGGCACTTGAATGAGTAGATGATGAATTATATGAAGAAGTTGAAGGTGGCATTCATTTGGCTTCGACTAGGTGATGATGATGATGATGATGATGAAGCATATGAAAGCATGAAAAGAAGAAAAAATTGAAAAGGGTGAAGGAGAAGGAAAAAAGGGGGGGATTAATGGGGATGATAGTAATGAGGTGGTGAGAGGGGGGGGGGGGGGGGGGGGGGTTAAAGGGGATATCATTTGAGTTGTTGGACATATGTGAAAAAGGAAGTAGGGTTTTTAGGAAAAGGTGTGATATGGTTGTTGGAAGGGGAAAAAACATGAGTTGGAAGCTTAAAAGGAAGTAAAAATAAGTGTATGCATGTGGATTTTGACGAATTGTGAAATGGATGATACATGGGGTGGAAAAAGTTGTTGATGGAGTTTGTTGGACATGGTAAACATTTTTACCTTTTGTTTTTTTCTTCACTTTGGTTTATTGTACAAAAATGAGAACATCCATGGTATCAAGAAAGGTTTAATTTCGATCTTTTATTGTCCAACTTTGGTAGTGGTGAATGCATGGCCAAAGCCAAAATTTTAGGAAAAAGATAGAAGGATAGATGAAAATAATGATAAAAAGACATGGTTCAACATCTTAATGTAGTTACATATCCCATAATTAATAATCATTGTAACAAGAACTTTTGCAAATATCATTCCTATAGGTCAAGGGGTTGGTGTACTACAAAATTATCCAAGCCTTTTTAGGGTTTAGTCAAGTAAGACTAACCATGATATTGTATGGATGCCTAGTTGTGATCATTTCCATAGCTAGTCCTATTGAACTTTGCAACAAATGCGAATGTGTATGCCATTTTGCCCATGACTACCCTAATTGATATGTTTGTAACAATTGTGGAATTTCAAAGTAATTTTGTTTTTGGTGCTTCACATGCCCATTTAAGGTGTTGTTGCATAAAGGTAATATTTGTTTCTACCGACTCTTTAAAATGTAAACAATTCCCCATCCTAACAAATTTCACATTATTTCTTAACATGAAGGATGAAATAACTATGTGATCCACAAATGAGCTTTTGTAATTTTATATAGATTTTAAGGCTCGTATGGCCTCCGACAAAGCATCACAATTAGAAGGAAAATTATGGAATGCAAGTTCATCTCAAAATGTTGGTATATTTACATGTTTGACATTTTTTTGTTTTAGCACAATCATATTGTTATTGCTTGCCCAATCATATTTTAAAGTCATTTTGCCACAATTACAAGAAGATTGGTCATATCTCAAATGAATGTTGTAGTGAACTAAGTCTAGTACAAAAATGGGGTGTAGGTCACTAATTTAAATCATTGTGGGATTTTTAAAATGAAATAGGCTCACCACACCCTAATCATTTCATCTTAACTAAAATAATGTTACTATAAGGTCATCATGTAATCAACATGTTATTTAACATAATTCATCAATTGAAATAATTCATAAGTGTAAGCACACTAGGGGGTTCAATATTGTTTTCACATTATACTAAAAGGTCCCATGTTTGAACTTCAACCATGTCATTATTATGGAGGATTTTCACAATGGGTTTGCATACTATGGTAAGTCAAAACTTAAAGAAGTCAAATGCCAAAAAAACTACAAATTTTTATTTCATATGATACGATGTTAGAATACATTTGTGCCAAAAAAATACATCACGATGTACTAAACAATGCAAATATACTCAAAAAAGGATTGAAATGATTTTTAGATTCTATGAAATTTGTAGTATTTTCTAAACATCATGAGTCCATATGACTAAAATAATTTTGTGAACCATGAAAAGAATTTGATAATCATTATATCAATTATTATTTTTTAAGGGTGACAACCATAAGTATGTGATAAATTAACATTTTAACAAACAATCACTTTCAAATGGAAGATGACAAGATATGTGAGGTGGGCTATTTTTTAAATTTCATTTCAAACTTTTTTGGTTGACTAATTCAAACCCAAACCTAATTCAATTCAAAAGAAAATGAACTCTATTATACTACATATACCATAAAGATACCATTATTCCTTGACTTGTTTTTTAATTAAATAATATTAGATAACATTAATTTTTTGAAAATTATAATATCAAGCCCAAACATGAAAAGTTTTCAATTTTGGAATATTCCAACCACATATTATGATCATAATAAAAAATGAACTAATGTTGTGTGTTCAAAACATGCAATTTCCCAATAGTTTGGTTAGGAAGGGGGCTTGCATTAGTAACCAAGGTTTTGCTAGTTTTTGTTTAAGTCGCAAACGTCTTGTCAACTTTATCCATTTCTAATGAATAAACAAGATTCATTTAAGTAGAATTTAAAGTAATTTTTTTGTGCTACCATGATATGAAATTTGGTTTTTGTTGTGGCCTACTAGTTCCAATCACGCTACAACAAAAAACATGGTATGACAAGTACATGTTGTATTTTCATTTCATGGTTTGAGGTCTTGGGAATGGAAGTTTTCACAACAATGTTCTATACATGTCAAGACCACTTTATGTCATGTTGGTACATCAATATATGAAAGTGGAAATATGTATTTCAAATGTAGACAAAATTGTAATGTTGGTCATTTGCCAACTTTTGATTTGGGCAACAATTCATTGAGCAATTGAAAGGTTTGAAACATCATATTTGTGGGGTTGGGATGTGAAAAAAAAGGTGTAGGTTGAAATTTCAAGAGAGACTAACTTTTCGAATCAACCAAAAAAGATTAATAATTAATTATTAGTTATCAATTAAGCTACATGTAAATATTTTTTGTATACATGAATAATTATGTATGATGAATTTTTTTGTGCATATAAATATTACTTTTTAATTTTTATTATTATTTCTTGAAATATAAATCAATTTAATAATGTGTATGTTCAATACATGCATACTTTATTATTTCTATGTAGATTCTATTTTAGTTTACAACATATTGAGTAATGATATTTAATTAATATTTTTTTGGAATTTTTTCAATACATATGTAATTTATTATTTTCATGTAGATTCAATTTTAGTTTACAACATATCATGTAATGACAAATAATTTTATTTTTTTGGAATTTTTATTTTTATTCAGTGTTGGTTATTAGTTCCAATAGTTTTTTAAAATTAGAAATATATTATTTCTTTATTTATGATTAAATCATATAATAATTTATTACATATCATAATGTTTATAATATTTATTATGATTTCAGAAACTTATTTATTTAAAAATAATTTATTATATATTTTTCTTATGTAATATTTATTGTATTGATTCCTAATACAGTAGAACATGTCTAAGTTAATATTGCCGGGACCAGGGGTTCTGTATTAATTTAGATAGGATATTAATAAAGAGAGGGTCATTAAATAATTTTCCATTTGCGCCATTTGTAACATTTGCGAGCCGTGGTGTTCACATTGGGATAGGAGCAACCCACAACCACAACTGCAGCCACAACCAGAACCACAACACAATGGTTTCAAAGAGGTCCACCAATACGAACATGACCAACAAGGTTCGGAAAGCTCTTTGTGAGCACAAGAAAAAGCTTTGGATGCAAGTACCTGACCATGAGATGCTTGCTGGCATCCAGACAGTCAAGGACAATATCAGCATTATGAGGTCCAGCAAGCTCGTTCAGAAGCCAATCTCGGAGTATTTCTCCAAGGTTTAGCTGCCCAAATGTAGAAAAATTTGTGTCAAATCTATGTCTGCCATAGTGGTTATCAATATAAAAAATTTCGGGATCGCCTATGGAGTATCAATTATTAACTTTTGGAGGTTTATTAATAAATGTATGGGCCCGACTTGGGACTAGACCACACATATTAATTATCACAGGTTATTAATTTAGGCAGTATTAATTTAGACAGGTTCTACTGTAGTTCCAACAAGTTAGATTAAAATATGAATGAAAGTACTAGTTAAATAACTAGCCTAGCCTAACTACTAGCTACAATATTATTATTGATGTTGTTGTTGTAATTATAACCAATTATTAATTATCATGATATTATGATCATTATTGTAACTAAAATATCATTTATTTATTTTTAATTTAATATTTATAGTTGAGTTAATAAGTTGTTTATGAAATGTTAATAAGAAGTTATAATGAAAATGGAATTTAAAAAAATACTCAGTAATAATTATTTATTTAATAGATAATTATATTTAATTACTTATTTTTGAATTTTAATTAATCACCATATTATTTAATAAAGGATGATAATATGTTTAATTGTATAATTATACAACTATGTAAATAAAAATAGTTGATGAATAATCACTACAAGTAATTAAGGGAAGTAACTAGACCTAGGCTAAGTGGATTATTAATTAGGTCTAGGCCTAATTAAGCTTAGACTAGCTTGTACAATTAGATTAAAACTATTTGAATTGCAATTAGGTTGTAAGTATATTACAATTAAGTTACAATTAATTTTTATCACATATTGTTTGGCTTTCATTCCATGAATCCAAACTATATAAAAGAATTCATTAAAACTATTAGAGAACACAATAAACATGAAAATGTAGTAGCCATTTGGGATGCAATAAAAAATGTTCAACCTAAAGGTTAAACTAAATGAAATAGAGTTTCATTTATTAATTACCATGTGGCCTAGGTCTAGGCTTAACATAGGTACCTAGGTCTAGCCCTAACTTAAACCTAAGTTAAATGACTTATCTTTAGGTTTAACTTAAGTGCTTAAGTTTAAACCTAACCTATGCTTAGGCACCACGTGGCCTAGCCTATTGATGCGGATGTGCCACATGTCATTTAAATATTTATTAACCCCAATATTTGTGAACATCCCACATGTCATTTAATTATACATTGACCCCAAATTTTGTGAATGCACCACATGTCAACATTATGAATGTGCCATGTGTCACCAAATCACTAACCAAATGTTAAATTTACATAATTGCAACATAGTCAAAATGTTCAACTTACATAGTTGCAACTTAGTCAAATTTGTAACTATATTTTTGGTTGATGTCATGCATAGTCAATGGATCAAATTCATCCACTAATCAAAAGTAGTTAACAACAATTTTCAACTATAGTGGTATGTAGTTTGCAACTAAAATGGTAAGTAGTGGCTATTGTTGTGGTGTTGACATGTGGTTGACACTTTCAACTAAAAAGTCATTTTTGAATAGTAAATTTCAAATTTTTTTGTTTGTAGTTGAAAAACATATTTTTAGTTGCAAAAAATACTTTGCAACTACATTCGTTCCTCTCAACTATGTTTTGTAATTAAAATATAGTTGGAAACATAGTTGCAAAAATGGGGTTTTTCTACTACTTATAAAGCTCAAAACATCAAAGTAAATGCACTTAACATTTGATTGGAAAAATGGCAAACACAACTAGAACTACATGATTTTTCCCATTTAAAACAAAAAAAAGAAGAAAAAATATGAATAATAATACGTTGGTCATTTGATTGGGAAAATGGAAAATACATATTGAACAATTGGTTTTGTTCATTCAAGATAAAAAGTTATAATCAAAAAGGTAATTGCACTAGACATTTGATTGTAAAATTGACAATTAGATTTGGACCTAATTAATCCTAGCCATTGGAAACAAATAAGACAAAAAAAAAAGTAATAGGGCTAGGCTTTTGACTTGAAAATGGTAAGCAAAGTTTGACAAATGGTTTTGTTCATTCAAGATGGAAATGGGAAAACATAATGGCATTTGACTAAACAAATGATAATTAGATTTTGACCTAATTGATGCTAGCCACTAGAAACAAATAACAAAAAAAAGTAATGGGATTAGACTTTTGACTTGAACATGGCAAGCATAGATTGAACAAATGGGTTTGTTTAATCAAAACACAAGGGCAAAAAAAAATGGTAAACGCACACAACATTTGATTGCAAAAATGGCAGACATATTTTGACCCAATTGATTTTAATCATTAAAAACAAATAAGACAAAATAGACGAGTAATAAGGTTAAAGTTTTGACTTGAAAATGGCAAGTGGAGTTTGAACAAATTGTTTTGATCAAGCCATAAGGGCAAAATAGATTAGTAAATGCACTTGGCATTTTATTACAAAAATGGAAAACAAATTTTGACTTGATTAATCTTGACCACTCAACAAACCATGTAAAGAGGCATGTGTCATCTAATTTGAATGTTATATCACATAATGGAAGGAATACACGATGCCTAATCATGTTAGTTAATCATTTAGCTAGTAGTTGCCATGTTAGAAACATCAATGCATAAACAATATCCATAGTGTCATAATAAAACAAATGATGGTTTGATTGTTCACTATACACACCTATGTGTTGTAGCCTTTGCCAACATTGTCTATTACTACCACTTGTCTATAATTGACATGAAAGGCATACAAGTCACTTAAGACGTTTGATTTTTGTTCAACCTTCTACTCAAGTATGGGATTATATTTTTGCAAAAAATTTGGGCAAGACTTAGAGCTTTGGTATGGCTTTAGAAAGAAAGAATACATTGCATTAGATGAGAGATTGAAAAAAGTTATAACATTCAAACAATGTTCAACAACATCAAGGCATATTCATTCAAGGCACCCCAATCCATCTAACTACAAAAGCATACATGTGCCATTTACTTAGTATTAATTCTCACAAAACATTATACATGTTTCCCATTGGTTTGATCATATTAAAAAGATCTTTTGGTAATGATTGTTGTCATTGCTCAATAACACAATGATATTGCAATGATCTTATGCAATCATTTACAAGTAACGTCCTTGAGTCCAACCTCACACCCATCCAATTCAATAATACTAGGGCAACCTCAGTGTCATGTGCACACAATGGCACATCAATTTGCCCAAACTTCATGTATCCACGATTAAAAGCTTGTAGTCACGTATCATTGTTTGTAGCATTCAAGAAGGGGTGTAGTCATGAAAAGTGACAATTCATTCACAAAGTTAGAGAATTTTCAAGTGGGTTGGACAATCTACACTAGCATACAAAACACTATTGAGGGTCTAAATTTTTCTTGCCTTGTTGTCTTGCCTTATGTGTGTCTATGAAAATTTTCCACCTAGACTTTTCAACTTTGAATAAGTAAGTAAATGTCATCATATTCACAAATATTGCACTAACAAAAACACTTAATCATGTGGTTGACATAAGATTGTTTTTACATGATTGCTGTCAAATTAAACCAAACCCTATCAAGTTATAATTCAAGTTTAATTATCTAGTTAATTATGTAACACCTACCATTTAGTGATTCTATTGGATCACAAGTAGAAGGATAATGCATTATTTGGGCATTTGATTTGTACATGGGCAACAATGTGTTCTCTAGTCTTCTACTAAAAATTAATCTCTCATACACCCTTGCACATGGTTGATGCATATTAATTATCCATTAATACTACCTACAAACCCAATATCTATTGGCTTTGAAGAGATAGGCGTGTAATTTGATGCTTAGTGAAATTATTTTCGTCGTTAGAGATATGTGGGAAGGACATTGGAAATGATGACACATTTTGTGAGGAAGTTTCAATTTTGTGGTAAAATAATTGGCTCCTTCACTTCTTGGGATATCTCCACTCTACCTTTAGTAGCGATTTGTGATAAATAGACCTTGCAAGAAGATGCTAGAAATGTCAACAAGATGTTTAGATGTCAATTAACATGGTGTTGGTATGTTGGTAAACAATAATAAGAACTTGGCACCAAAGATAGGTTAAATGGTAGAAGCATGCATTTATTGTTTGGTTTTCGTTCACAAATTCAAAATGCTTTTGACCTGCACCCAACCTTTAGTTTATAAGACCCCCCTTTAGAAGCTCACAATTACATTAAAATAATGACCCGTTTATCCCACTCCACATGCTACAACAAGGTGGGATGAGTACTAGTTATTAGGCATTGGCTATCAAGTTATTGATAGTAGCAAATTTTAGCAAGGCCCAATACCATGGCAAGAGGGGCAACTACATCTTACTAGATATATAAGCCATGCCACAACTACTTTGTGAGTGAACAAATCCATAAAGTTGAAATGTGGAATCCATGATATAGCTTGATAGTTCCCCAATTTTTTTTTTAAAAATTCATCTAAACATTTAGCCATGTTTTCTTTCTTGCCACAAAGGGGATCCCAACAATTACCAACTTCCTAACATAGTTTTAAACTTGCTAATATCCAAATTGATACATAGATGGAACAATTCTTGACACATGTAGTCAAGTCAATTGTACCTCATTACAATTGGGTGAAACAAGTTAGCGCAATGACTATTGGGTATGGTGATCAATTTCACAGAACTTGACAACCATGGAATTACGCCTTGCAGGGGGGCGGGGGGGGGGGATGATTATATAATGTATACAACAAATTTGCATAGATAAATTATGGAGCACTACAAACAAATGTATAACTTTTTATGTGCACAACGACAAGAGATGGAACATTATTTGGTTACTATGGAACCCTCCCCAATTGCCACATTAAAAGCTTACAAAAAGAAGCTAAGGCTTGCCAAATTACATGCATTGATTTCTTGTTCAAACATAGTTGCGCGCAAAGGCTACCATGTCACACAATATATAAATGATCAACTACCTACCAACACAAAAAATGACTGAGCTTGCATATGAAGAAACAATGCATTGATTTTAAGAGGATCAAAATGAAACATAAATTGTCTACATACTTCACACATCATTTTCAACATAATGTGTAGCAAATGTTGATGATCTTTGCAAAACTATTCTCCAACAACATCTATAAATGTGATAAAAGTGTTGACAACAAATAAGTGCCTCAAACCTTGAAGGCACTTGAGCATGGATGAATTAGGTTTTGATACATTGTGACCTTGATGGACGAGGCTTTGGGACATCCATCCATGGATGAATTAGGTCGCATTGGGACATCCATCCATTGATTCAAATTATGTCACTTTGGGACATCCACTAATAGATAAAATAGGTTGTTTTTAGGCATCCATTCAAGAATGAAATATTTTGTTTTAAGACATCCACTAATGGATGAAATAGGTTTCTCTTGGGCATCCATTCATGGATGAAATGTCCTTTTGGGACATCTATTATTGGATGGGATAGGTCGTTTTGGGACATCCACTAATGGATGGAATAGGTTGCTCTTGGGCATCTGTTCATGGATAAAATATGTCGCTGGACATCCATTATTGGATGGGATAGGCCATTTTGAGACATCCATTATTGAATTACGCCAATATAAGTTAGGATGTCCATTCATGGATGAATTATATCAATATAAGTTTTAGGACATCCACTCATGGATCAATTAGGTCAAAATATGGTGTATTTTCTAAGTGACTTAAATTGATGTGTTGCAAGCATACGATCATGGATGAATTAAAGCAAGGATGTGCGTATTTTTGACCAAATGGAATCGATTTTCCCATACATTCATTACCACAACCATGTTTAAGGGATGGATGTGATAGGGTGGGCCGATAGTTAGATGTCAATAAATTTGGTGTTGATGGCTAAATGTGGGCCCAATACCATGGTAATGAAGACGAAAGCAATTGTCTTTTATGAATGTGAATATGACAGGGTTTAAGTATAAAACATATCAAGCAACAAAACATTCCTTGCATCTCTTGACCTCACCCCTTTTATCCCTAGGTGAAAGTCTATGGACATCCAACCCAACTTTGTGTTTTTAAGGTGGTTTGTTCATAATGTAAATATAGTCTATTTGAATTATGTTGTTTGTTTGTCTTGCAACATAAGAAAGGATCAATGACAAAGGGCCATTGTAGTGAGGGTTCACATAATATTGCAATATGCCATAGTTTGCATTGTAAGTAGAACGTAGTGGTCTTCAAGGAGTTGTCAAGCACTTTGGTTCACCTTCAGGCTCATAATTTGACGTGGGCAATGAATGTGATTATTTGTCAAGAGACATTTTTGAAAAGCTAAAGTTCCGAACCAAATGTGTTTGAAGCATTCAACTAATCCGATTGTGCACGAGAATCACAAAGTAAACTATGTACCCCTATTTTCAAGCTACTTTGTATTCAAGTGTGAAAATGAGGTGATTATTGCTTGTGCCAACTTTGTTTGTCCTTGTGTTTTTATTTACTTGGTGAGTTGTGTTCAACTTTGTAATATGTGGTTCAGTAGTTTGTTCATAATTTGTCATTGTCTTTTATTTAAACATTTATTGTCCATCCAAATCCATTATTTTAGCTTGTGCATATTTGCTTATTCTAGAATCTCACATTGTGGCCTTTTTTTTCAAGGATTTTAGTTGGACCCATTTAAAAATTTTACATGAGTGTTAAAGTTGTTAGTTTAATTTATGAATATTTGTTGTCTAGTTGAAAGTAAGTAGATATGCACAAGCTTCCACAATCTAAATAAGTACCCCACAACTCATGTGACCTCTTGTCCTTATGCATTACAAAACCTAGATTCAAAACAAGATTGTTCCATCATATGATCTAGCTCAAACAAATAGGTTAAACTCTCATACCCCAACCCACAACTCATGTGACTTCTTGTCCTTATGCATTACATAGCCTATTGCAAGTTTGACTAAATGAATGTGTAAGCTTGTGCTAGATATCTACATTTGGGGCTTGTGACAGTTGCACCTATATTTGTAGAAAGTTAAACTTTTGCAACCTTAGAAGGTGAGAAGACCCTCACATAAGAAGACCATAGCAAAACCAATAAGCATCAACCCTAATACACTTGAGATGGATAATCTTTGGAACACTACATTTGATGATTATGAAGAGGAAGTAGATGAAGGGACATCCTCATCAATGGGTGATGATAATGACACTAGAGATGCACCTATGGGTGGTAAATAACTACAATTGCCTTCATTTGATTCGCAAAAGGCACTAACAAATGTTATTGGCAAACAAGGTTTATCAAAACCCACAAATGTTAATGTAATCCCTTTCCTCTTTGGTATGTAAAACACATTTAACTTGATTAATATGCCAAGTAATATCTTGAATGGGAAATTTTGTAATCACATGTTTAGGTTAAACACATTATTTAACAATTTGGATAGCATTTGCTTTAGAATGCAAGGGGATTGGGTGGATTGTCTAGTGTGAATATGGGGCAATGGAACCGATTACAACAAATGCAAGTTTTGCAAGCTTTGCAAACTTTGGCATCCTTGGGGGTTGGACAAATTGCACAACAAGGGAACTTCCTAATTTTGGCCGGACAATCATTAGAACATAGTGGACAAGGGGCCAATAGTTCAATGCCAAAGGTGGGTGAAATGTAGGGCATCAAAACATAGTAGTTGTCACCAACAACATTGAATTGATTGGGTCCCTTGATGTTTTGAAAAATGACCAAGACATTGTGACTTTTGGGATGTCAAATAAACAACGTGTAGTTATGCAATGCAAAGCACATTAAAAAAAATGGTGAATGTATACAAGATGGCACTAGTTAGAAAAGTCAAAGGGAAAAAAACCATTTTTTGTGACTTATGATGCAAGTAGAAAGCCTAAACCCCCTCATTAGACAAATTGGGTAAACATGTTACATGGGTACTATTGTGTTTTAGACCCAAGCATAGATAATATCAATGCCCAACCCCACCATTTGATAAATTAAATGAAATCTAGGTTAAAGGATAATTGGGAATACATTGGTTATGACTTGTCCTATTGGGAATTCAAAGCATACCTCAATGCTTTTTTGAAGAATAGACAACATGGTCTAAAGCTTTTCATTGAAACAAACGCATTGAGGCCTACTAACTATGTTGTGGAACATGAAACAACTCATTCCCTTAGAGGCAAAATAGGAGGAGGTAGTAAAAAATCATGCCATGCGGGCACTTGTGAACACACCAAGTTATTCAAGTCACGGTGGCAAGTTGGGAGTTGCTAGTAGATTGGTGAGATTCAATGCATCAAAACTAGAGCCCATGTTATATGATTCAATTTGTTGGATTTTTTTTGTTTGGGTATATGTTTTCTTCAAAAACATGTGGGCACATGTCATTTTTGTGGGAAAATGAATTGGGGTGGCCCCCAACCCCAAATGAGCTAAATGTTGAACTAACCCATTAGAAAAAAATTACTAGAGCTACACCATCACAATTGAAGCTTAATCATTCACCTTCCATGAATGTGGTAGAAGCACACCCCTTTAAACCCATATTGACTTTATATTGATAATATGTGGTTTGACCATAAACCTTGTGTCTTAAACCAAGTTATATTGTAAATAGATGTTGATTATAAATCCTTAACATGTATATTAACTAAAAAATGGAATATGTGACTAAGTCTTATGCAAGTTGGTTCAATGAGTTATAAGCACCAAGGGGCAATGCCATGTACACCACATGGTAGTGATGCTACTAGTTGGGATCACAAATTGGTTACATTAGAGGGGATGATAGCATAAATGGTTGTTGTTGTCACAAATAACAATGCGTTATAAATGGCATAAATGATTCAAATTCAAGAGGAGGGGCTAATTAAAATGCAACGAACTCCCAGTACTATGCCACATGACCTTGAGCCCAATTTTCAACTATTAGCAATCAACCTTGAGGTGGAGCCCCAACCCACAACTAGTCATGTGAATTTATTGGCCTTCAATACTTATCACAAAAGAGACATGAATGCCAAGAAATTAATAGAATTTCATTGTTATATGTAGTATAACTTGAACCCTACTTAGCCTTTGTCATCAAAATCCAAGGATGCCAACGTTACATCAAAGGCCCCCAATGTTGCCACACACCAACATGCAAGTGAGTTGTGGCCTTCTTTCCATATGAAAAAGTGGCTCGTACATGCATAATAAAGTAAAACAAACCATGAATCCCCTAAACAAACCCAATCATTTATTTGTCCCATTTATTAGCATGCTAGTAGTTGAACATTGGTCCATGGGTTGTTGTGGGTCCATTGGAGGTACCATGTGAATCCATTGGGCATCTGGATAAAACATAACAACATTCACAACAGATAGGATAAACCTAGGTTAGAAGTGTAAAAATCCATTAGGTACTAACTACAACACATATGGGTTGGAGGTGAGATTTATGTTAGAATTTATGTCAGTTGCCCATGAAGCCGTTGGATTGCCAATTCTATGATGAATTATATAACCTTTTGCCATGCTAATCATACCATTTCTTATTGTTTGGAACCATGGAAAAAGGTTGCAAAATTATGACTTTATATTAGAGTGGTGTAGGGACCCAAAACCAACGATGATGTCATCCATATATTTCCATCTCATAAATTGAGATCATCAGATCCTCAACATGTACAAATAGATGTGGACATACTAGTAGTTTTCATTCAACTTAATATAAACCCAATGGAAAGCACCATGGTTTCAAAATGAAATTTAAATATATTTTCAATATATTTTATTGTTTGTTGTTAAGAATTGTCTCATTTTTAACTCCATTTTAAATCAAGGACATATAATTGTATACTTTAACATGCTTTCACCCTATATATAATAAATTATAAATGTATATTCACTTCCAAGGTCCCATTGAGTTTAGAACTACAAAACATTACTTTTCATGTTACCTTGTAGTTGGTAGGACCAAATATGTTGGTCCATTTTGTGAGGTAATCATAGTGCAACAAGACATTGATAATGCATGCAAGCACGCATATATAAAGTAATGAAAAATTAGTGTTCAACCCATAGTCTTAAAACCATTATCCATCTTCAATGGTCTTAAGTATTGTTAGCTTTTGTCCTCTAATCATACCTGCTTGCTAAAAACTTGGAAAATTTAACTACTTAAATGCAATTCTTTCTCATGCCACATAATAATATATTTCATTTTTGAACCACCTTCATTTGGAAATGGTAGTTTGACTAACCCATTCTTCACACATGCCATAGCTACAATACATTACCTTGGTGGAATTATAGCCCTATGGAACGTCATCCCTACTGCACCACATATTTCCCCCAAAGCACATGGCACTTTTCTTCTAGTGTTAAGGAGGTCAACCTGCATATTTTGTTTTAATATCTACAACACTGTCACATTAAAACAAAATTTCATGGTTTGCACAAAATTTGAATTTTTTTGGAATAATAAAAGTAGGGAACAAACATATTTAAAGTTGACTAGTCAATATGGTAATTAAAAATATTTTTTCATTAGAACTTTAATGAAATAGCTTTGTGTGAAGTTATAGCATAAAAGAACATTGTATATTCATAGGAAGGAAAAAAAAAAAACTTTATCTTTGGTAGAATATATTTGATACATATTTAAAACAAATGTTACACTATAAAAAGTAGTTTCAAAAGCTATTTAAATTTTTTAAAGTCTATTTCAAACTTACTTTTACAATGTAATTATATTAAAAAAATCGTAATGGTGAAAAAATGTATTTTTTATCATTTAAGTTAAAATATTAAATGTATAATAATTTTATGATGGGTTTTGGTCCAATTTCTTGTGAACTTGATATGTAGACTCCCAAGGTAATTGAATTGTACACTTTACCATGCCTTCACCCTATACACATATGAATTGACTTCTAGCCTTTCTTTTGGCCATAACTTATATTTCAAGAACCCAAATGGGTCATGTTAGTCCATTTTAGACATTTAGGTTCCAAAAGCTTTCCAATGATATAAGGAATGTTTCAATGCAATGGATTTTAACCCTTGCAATTGCGCTATAAAGGAATCCATTGGGACTCCAACTCCCAAAGTGGGAGTCCACTTGGGAGTGTGGGAGTTCATTCCCTCACACTCTCCCACACTCTTGGGAACATGAAATGTGACTTTCAGCTTCATTCTTGGCCCACACCTTCACAAGCCCTTGCCTTGGTTGCCAGCCCAAGGCTAGGGTCACGACAATATAAAAAACAAGGCGTCTTCAAATTAGAAATAGTCAAATCAATCATACTTAATATGAAAAAAATAGTTTAATAATAGTCAAATAACCTACTATCCATGCAACCAAACTTAGTCAATTAAGCCACTTATTTAGATTGGTTCAAAAAACCAATAATTGGAACATGGTGAGAAAGCTAACAAGTGGCACAAATTTGTTGAACCTTAAAATGACACATGGAAAAGGTTTGTTGAACCACAAATTAACATGTGGGGTTGTAAATCTTGATGGGATGATGGCATGTGGCATGCATAAAAATCAATGAAATGGTTGCACATGTCACATACATACACACATGGTGACAAAGAAAACGCAATTAAATGATGACATGTGGCATTGTGAATTTGAAAATGATTATCCCATGTGGTGGTGTAGATGTGTAAAGGATGTTGACATGTGGCCAATATTGAACTACTTAGATTTCAACATGTGGTTTTGATCATCAAATATAATTATACTACACATTACATTGGTAAATTCACACAATTAGACCACCACATTGACTAGTTGTCAAATTGATCACATCACAAATTGATTAGTCAAATAGTCATAATCATGGCAGTCATAATGACTATTAGTCAAATCGACTTATGTTCAATATGATTTGTCCAAAATGACAACATGGTGATCAAGTTAGGAAATGTCACAATTAGGTTTTGTTTGACCATATTTCTTAGTCATATAAATCTTGATTTTTTTTAGTGGTGGCACATTATTCTACAACTTCAACCAACTATGTTGAATTGAAATGAAAACCTTTAAAATTGATTGCTAGTTGAACATGTTAGATATTAAAGGTTGTATCAAACTCAAACATGAAACATATCATAATAGAATGTGTGGTACCCAAGGGCACACAATATTGTCATCACATATGAAAGAATCAATTTTAGTGTTATAAAACATAATTAATTCACATATTTGGACCAGCCATGTTGTGTATAAGAAACATGGCAAACATGCATGTGTCCGATGAAGCCACGATGAGAACACATTAGGGTGGAACAAAAATGACACGTCATGAAAGTTCACGTGGAGTTTAAATACTTTATGTAAGCAAAAAAAGAAATAAAATACCTTGAATCACATGGGTTGTGTAACTATCTATGGCAAAATCACCCAAATTTTCAAAGGGTGATTATAAGGGTCAAAACTCATTGGATTGAAGAGATTCTTATATCATTGAAAATCTCTTAGAACCTAGATGTCTAAAATGAGCTTGCATGACCCATTTGGGGTACCTAAATATGTGAATTATAGCCAAAAGAAAGGTTGAAAGTCAAATTGACAATTTGACTCCCAACCACTAAAAGTTGGGAATTGCCCTAATTCCCTTGCGTGCAGGTGACGTGTCACATACCATTGGAAATTTCTTGACAAGGAATACAACTTTGCTTCAAATTTCATTTCAATCAAAGGTTTGCACGCAAAGGTATGGGTTTCCAAAGTTGCAAGAGTCCTAATTTTGAAAATTTTGGGATTCCAACTTGGGAGTCCTAAGACAAAATGACATTTGGGTGTTGGCCACATGGCCAAGTGCAGAAAATATTATAAAGGGGAAGGTGGTGGCTTCCCCCAAGTATGGGTTGTGGTGAAATTTATGAGTCCATGTTTGCTCATGGCTCATCCATGCATCAAAAATGCTTTAATTATGCATTAACCAACTTGTTGTTTGGTTTGTGTAGGTCTATGTGATAATTGACTTCTTGTCACTCTTCATGGTGTCCATCCCAAAGCTCTAGCACACCTTTTTTACCCCCGAAGTGTTGCGAACTAGGGAGAGTACCCCAACTCTTCGTTCTTTTATTGTGTTCACCTTGGACTTGTGTTTGAGTTTATTAAGGAGCTTGGGAGTGCATCACAATTTAAGCTAAGTTAGTTAAGCACATTCAATTAGGTTGGCAAGGTGAACTTTTCACCTCCACATTAAATGTAATTTTATTTAATCATTGCACTATTTTTTCATCAAATGATAACTTTTGTCAATGCACTATTATGAACATTTCTTCCTATTGTACCTAGGTAGGTTAACCTATTTGTTTTAATTACATAGTTATCGTAGATTATTTTTAAGCATTATAAGTTCTACTACATGTTATTTTAAATTATTTTAATCCTTGTTATTAGAATTCATTCATAATTATTCAAGGTTATTTTATTTTGAGTATTATACCCTAAATTATTATATTTAAAACTAATTTTCCCTATGTTATTATAGGTTATTCTAATATTTTACTTTAAATCATTATTTGCTACCTTAAGCTACTAATAGTGTGGGGTACAATATAACCTATGATAGCTTAATGTAACATAACCTTGAATAGGTTAAAGTTGCAGAAACTTAAGTAACTTTGAATAGCCTATAATAACTTAGGGTAAAAATATCTTAGAATAACCTAAGGTAAAAATAACTACTATTAGGTTACTATTATGCTACTTTTAAGTTATTACTAGGTTATTTAAAGCAAAGTTTTTAAGAAAATAACTAATTTATGATTATTAGTCATGGGATTACTCATGCAATCATAATTATGGCACTAGTTGTAAAAATGGCATAATCACATGCCAAATATAACCATGTGACTATGTTTGAAACATAATCACAAAAATGACCTAATCATTCTTTTGGCATGATTTGTACATGTTAAAAATTTGATCATCAAAAACATTTCAAATTGATTTCCTTATTATCAATGTCACCACACAATATTGTCATTGAATCTTTTATTCATTTAAGGGCATTATATGAAGATTTATTGAGTCCATATTCATTTATTCTTGACCTATACACATTTTTGTACAAACTTCAAAGTTTATAACATATTGGATACTAAAAAATTTTCCATGTATTTTTCACATTTTGTTTTGATGAATGAATTCATTGTTGATGTGAGTCCCACTCCATAATTCATACATATAAATTGGAATTAACTACTATTGAAAATCTAAAAATTGTTTAAATGATAAATGGTAAATGATAAATGTTGGTCCATTTAAACAATTTAGAGCCTATGGATGGTTTCATTTATCATTTATGCAATATGGCCATGTAAAAAGACATTTATATTTTCATAGTGCATTTTTAGTTCACTCTTGCAACATAATTTCACACGGGTCCTTATAGTGTGCATAAGGTGTCAATCAACTTGTGGTCAACATGGAACATGAATCTCCAATTTTTGTAAATTACTTCTTCCAATAGATGTTTTTATAAATTTTAAAAAATTATATGAACCTTGTTGGTTTTTTATTTAAGTTTTTTTTTCATTCAAATTTTTCTTATACCATTTGTGAACTTGCAGATGTTAGCACAATGTTAAATGTGACTTTACAATGACACAACAAAGCAAAAGAAAAAAATGAACAAAAAGAAAGATGTGAAAATAAACATAAAATAAAATCCTTACATTAAAGAAAGGTCTACCTTTTGACCTTTTTTTAAGTTTTGGCAACAACACTTGACATGTTGACCTCATGATTGTTACTTTAAAATTTGAAAGGGTTTAAAGATAGACCATTATCCTATTCATAAAAAAATTTGTCAAGTTTCACATGTGTATATTTAGGCTTCATTTTCATACATACAAGAATTTTACTACATGAATATTCCTAAGAGTCATATTTAAAAAACTTTAAATCAATCACAACACCAAACTTGCTTGTCACATTCCTTTATGCACAACCACAACACCTACAAAACTCCTTGATTCAAACTTGACAAAAATGATAAACCATGTCCTTACATCGTCTAATTCCAAATAATTACACAAGGAGAATATTCACAATATTTTCAATCACATCAATAATGGGATCTCTCATGAGATGATTATCTAAAAAATACACGTTCTTAAAACCTAAAAAATCCATGATTATGTAAAAAAATCTTGCAAAAAGCTTATGACACCATATATTACCATTGAAATCAAGACATACCACAATAGTACCACAATTATACAAAAAACTCATTGAAAACAATTCTCGTATTCAAAAATCTCCTACACACACAAAACACGGATAACCATAAGACATGAATCTTTCAAATTCAATGAGCAAGAAAAACTTAGGTTGCCTTTTGCACTATAAGAATCTTATTACATACCAATTACATGGAAAAGAACAAGAACTTGAAAAAACTTGGCCAAAAAAATTTGAGATTATTTTTCAAACTCATGAATAGAAATTTGAAAATTTCAAAGCTGCTTTCATGACAACCACAAGTTGGAAGAAAACAAAACCAATTCTAGCATGAGAGAGAACTAAGCGAATGATGAAGAAAAAAATATTTTCTACGCACATAAATAATTAATTCTTAACTATAAAAAAACCCAACACATGTCCATACATTGCAATTGGATTTGTTGATAACTAAAAGTGATTAAAGCAATTACATTATATCGGTGGTAATGGCAAGTGCAATGCAAAATTCATAAAACATGAAAAACAAAAAAAATAAAATGGAATGAATGTGACAAAGGAACTTAACACCAAAAAAAACAAAAACAAAAATTTGAAAAGAAAGAACTTGAGTGCAATGATGAATTCTTTAAGGAAAATAAAACAAGTGAAAAAAAGAAAAAAAAGTGTAGCCACACTAACAAGTGTCATAGGTGACATTGCTAACATTGCATCCAAAATTATTTCCAACATCATCATGGATGGAAATCATCCATGGTACATTCATTATGTAATTATAAAGGTATTTAAAAAGGTTCATTGAGATATTTTGAAATATTTGTAAATATTTTGAGATTTTTTTCAAGAACTAGGTCTCATGACATTGTATATATAGAGGTAATTTTCTTCATGTCACCTTTATTCAATATCAATTTAAGGTATGATCCTACATCATAAACTTGTTTTGCTCTTTTCATGTTTTCATAATAAAGTTTCATTGAACCTACATTTAGCATGTTTGGTTTTATTGTATTTGATTTTTGTGTTCCATGTATGGAGTTAGAACCAAATAAGTTGCCTTTGTCATGGTTGGTTTGTATCCTTTGAAATTCCTTTTGTTTTAGTTGTTTTCAGGCTTGTGACAACATGAACAACAAATGCGTAACAATTTATTTTAAAAATGATTTTAGTGTAAAAAATTGTATCGATGTTGTAAGTTATTTTTTGAAAAAATGATGCCATTTAAAATATATTATGGAAAAATGTGGAATAATTTTAATTGAATCTAATGAATATAAATAATAAAAGAATATGTAAAGCATTATATCCAATGCTTTCAGTTTTTTGGAGGGCAAAATTTGAAAAAATTGAAATGATTTAAAATGACATGATCCTGTACAATAATTATTTACACCTTTACATAATAGTATAATATCTCATGATTTTATTTTTTAACACTATCAAAATCATGGATTTTTAATTCATCACCTTTTGTAATTAATCGCAATCAATCACATCTTTTTGGTAATCAATCTCATTGTTTTCAAAGTAGTCAAAAACAATTTGTCACAATAGAATCATGTGGAAGGTTGTTTCACATTAGTGTGAAAGCATTCAAAATTGAGAAATTTCAAAAAGAAATCTTTTTTATTTCTTTATGCAAGTGAAGGGTTTAAACCTTGACCTTTTTGAAAGTTATGGTGCCTCCATTTAGCTTATCAACTTCACAATTGCACCTTGATTTATGGAAAGTGTTAACGCTAGAACTTTCCCTTATATAAAGAGGAGGTTTTAAGAAAATGAAGGTACCAATGTAAGTGTTGGTTAACCTTGGCCACCTTTTCCCTCATTTGCTTAAGTATTTTTTGAAAATATTATCAATATATATATATATATATATATATATATATATATTGGTCATGACAAGATTGCAAAGATAGATAACTTGGATAAGCAAGGAACATAGGCTTGAAACCATAAAAAAAAGCCAAAGACTAGAGACTAAAACCAACCTTGTGCATTAAATTGTATTTTACAAAGATTGTTTGCCTCAATTTTATACTATGGGTATTGTTTTTTCCACTTTTTGGGGGGGTTACTTTGTGGAGGATGTTTTGAACAACTTACTTTGATTTTAAAAATAATAATTGGGTTATATATATATTCCTAGTGTAGTTCATAAGTTTAGTTTATTGTTGTTTAAAATTTGTGTTCATGGATTTGATTTCAAGTGGGATGTTTTAAAAATTTGGATGATCCTTTTTATTATTCTTGGAAATTGCGTAACATTTCATTTTAAATTGTGTCAAGAATGCTTTTGAGTTTAGAAATAAGTTCAATAAGGTCAACATAATTTTTGATGTTATGGGTCATTATGAAAGAACTAGGTATCTACCGCATTTTGTGGTCGCAAGAACCTAAACAATACACCTTGTGGAAACCAATGTGTGCCATACCCCATATACCACACTTGACATGAAATGTTATTTTGGGTGCATTATAAAATGAAAATTGAAACATTCAACAACTTAATTTGTGGAGCAACGGATGGGACCCACATTCCTTTGATGAATCTTTTGAATGAGATTTTGTTACATGTGTTATTGCTGATTTTTCAATAGGAAAAAGTTCCACAATATTGTGCTTCAAGTTGTGTGTGATATTGCACACAAACTATTTTGGAACACTTGTGTTGGCCAACTTAGAAAGGTTCTCAATGGTGAAAAAATCAAAACATTTAATTAATATCTATAATTAAGGTTTCATGAAAAACTTCAAGAATTAGCATTTGTTTTTTGGGGCTGAAAATTTGACACAAATTGATACAATTTTTTTGAAATGGGATTTTATTTTAGTTTTGTAAAAAATGGGTAAATTGTAAATGTTTTTTTTAGGAAGGGTGTCACCATATGTTCATATCTTTTGGCTACAATAATAAAAAGTTCTTTGGAAACATGTTGCTAATTAAGTTGAAATTTGCCTAAGGATGTTCACCACTTTGACCCCCTTAGGAAATTGAAAAAAAAACACTAGGCAATGATAAATAATGCATTTGATTATTTGAAAAAATGATGGCATATATCTTAAAACATTTCCAATTCCAAAGTTCATAGAAGAACATGAAATATAATTATTTATCAAGTGTCTTTCACAAATTGTTGTGAAATGTGAGGTGCACCAAAGTTTGGATTGACAAATGTAAAAGCAAAAAGTGACAACCTAATAAAGTTTGGTATAAATAGATTACTTATTATTAAAGAAAGAAAATTATAGGAAAAAGGTGAAATATTAAAAAAATCTTATTTAATAATGGATGATTGATAATCCAAATTGTACCATGACAAGTTCATACAAAATGAATCATTTATTGAAATCCAAGTCTTTTCATACACAAAATGCAAAATAAAAATATTTATTGATATGATGATTTTTAAATTTTTTATTTATTGAATCAATCATTATTACTACCACAACCATTTGTGGTCCTTGCCTCTTCACTACATATTCAAACAAAACATCTTCTTCATCGTTAACATTCACAACTAAACTATTTGTGAATGGAGGTCCATGGTTACTTTGCTTTTTTTTTTTTTTTTAACATCATAAATATTCATTTTGTTCCTCTTTTTCTTTTCACTTGGTTCCAATTGCATTATATCTCATTTGAGAAATTCAAATTTATAACATGTATGAATGCTTTCCAATTATTCCTTTTAAAGGACTTGCAATGGTACTCTTAATAATACTTGGTTCCACGAGGTCTAACAAAAACAAAAAACTAGCATTTGCCCTTGATTTCTCAATATTATCTTCTCTACTTGCAAAACCATCCTCCTTGTAAAACCCTAACTCGAAAGGCCTTATTCAAAATGTGATGATGGACTCTCTATTCTCCATCAAAATGATAACCTAAGAAGCTATGAGAGACGTGAGCATGACACCCACAATCATGAAGGAGAAATGTGTGACTACAAGCAACACTTTTCTCTTCCTTCCTTCCTTTCTTTATCCCACTTCCTTTATACCTTCCTTTCACGCAATTAGGGTTTCTGTACTCGCTCAACCAAAGAATGGTGGAAAAATTCGCTTTGCCTTTTCAAGCGAGTTCTGATTCTAAAAAATAATAAAAATAAAAATAAAAATAAAAATATAAAAATATATTGTGGCACAGTTCCCATTGGGGTTTTTCACAACACTTTCAAGACCATGTATATTGTAGTACCTTGGCCATTTTTTCAACATGTCCATCGAATAATTAATTAATTTAAAAAGATTCATTTCAACAAATGGAATATTTCTTAAATGTCGACTATTCTCCTTCACAATATATTTTTTGATGTGGAAGAATTTTTTTTTTGAAAATTTCAAACATTTCTGAAAATAATATAGTTAGTTGTGGAATTGGCCAAGGTACTAAGGTATATAGTTCAGATTAGATTGCAATTCCAGATTGACAGGATTGGTGGTGGTGGTGGTGATGTTGCTGGGTCCAAAATGTTTTCCAAGACTAAGTCTAGTTCTGGTTCTTGTAGATTAGCAAGGGTGATGGTGCTATGTGTGTCAGGATCCAATTGTTATGAAGACCATGTCTAGTTTAAAAATTCTAGTTCAGATCAAATGGGGGACATAGTTGTGATTTTGGATCAATTTATTGTTATCAAGAGGAGCTCTTTGGATCAATGTCTGGCAGTTCTTACAATTCGCACAACATACCCGCCGGTTACCAACCTGGGTATACACACTTGCTTCCCTATCAGTTTTGGTGTATATATATATATATATATATATATGCTTGTGATTGTCAAGAACAACTATGAAAAAAGGTCACAGAATGGGTTAAAGAACCGCCGGTTCTTTTCTGGTTCTTTCATCCAAACTGCTGGTTCTTTAAAAAAGGTTTTGAAATAACTAGAATCAGCGGTTCTTCCAGTTTGAGCCCCCTCCCCACCCAGGAAACTAGTACCGCCGGTTCTTGAAAATTGCAAAGAGACCACACAAACACTGGTCTGGTTCAGGGTCCGGTTCCAGATGGATGTGACTCGCGGTGGGCCATTCAGAAGCGAACTTCACTCCAAAATTCCTTGACCAATTCCTAGTTATAGCGGTTAGTAGGTCCAGTTCACTTGATTTAGATTCAATTTGCAGGGTCTGGGCTTTGACCGGACATTTTGGGCAGCTTTATAAATAAAAAAAAGTGACTTGGCTTGTCACATAAGCCTCCCCTTTAAATGCCTAAGGCAGACGTGCTTGTTCTCAGTGCCTTCACATACAGGGGGGGCAGCTGTAAGTTTTCTAATCTGACCGATTGGGAAAGTCTTGCATCCCACACTGCCCAGAAATTAATGTTCAAATAGGTTTGTGCCCGGTTTTGGGTGTACGTATAAATGGAAGTTTTGGATGAAAGTGTTGGTGCCCGTTTTCTACCCCCATCGCCCCCCAAAAAGGGGAAAAAAAAACTTTGGTTCCAGGGCAGCCAAGCAAGCCCAACACGAAGGAATGTAAGTTAAAAATCGACGGCCAAGTAGGTAGGAAGGAAGGAAGGTAGGTAGGTAAGTAGGTAGGTAGGTAAGTAAGTAGGTACCTATGTACCTTCATTTTGTATAATATACGTATTTGGTGTAGTATGAATGTACGACATGACGGACACGTTGATAATAGAGAGAGAGAGAAACGAAAGGTAGGCTGGTAGGTACTTAAAGCACGACCGTACGTACACGTGGTGGGAAGCGTTCGAGCACATGCAAAAGCTGCTTAGTAGAAAGTAAACTTAAGTAAATTAGGTGAAAGAAGGTAACTTCGAAAAGGTAAAACTTCAGCTCAGTTCAAAAGGATGATGAATCATGGTGGATGATTAGTTGGGTGGGGGAATAATGATGTATTTCTTTTATTTCTTTTATTTTTAATTATTATTATTATTATTATTATTTTTGGTTTTGTTTTTATACTGACTACGATGGGCCTTATCATGCCATGGTGGATGTAAGGGGTGTGGATAGATGCGCATAAGGATGGATGGATGTTCATGGATGAACTACATGTGTGTGTGTGTGTGTGTGTGTCCATGGATGGATCCCATGGGTGTGGTGGATATATGGACGGGGTTGTTGTGGATGTAGTACCTATGTGCATGGAATGGGATAGAATGGATATATGTATATGATGGATGTGTAAGGATGTGGATGAATGTGGAAAGCTCATGGGGTGCACAAGAGCTAGCTTGTCCTCTGCTGCTGGTGTTGTTTGTTGTTGTTGTTGTTGTTGGTGCTGCTCTTGTTGTTGGTGGATTCTGATTGTTGTTGTTGTTGTTGGTGTGCGGAGTCGGTGTTCATTTTGAGGTGCATCTGTACCTTTTCAAACTTCCCTCCGTTTGCATCTCCTCCGGTTTCTCTTCTCTGTGCTCGTTGTCTCTCCGCATACATACCCATGTGATTGATTGAAAGTTGGGCTTTCATTTCTGTTTTGGACTGTTTTTGTTGTGGCTCTCTGCTTCTTCTTCTTCGCCTTTGTGCTTGCCACTGGCTACTCTTTATTTATTTTTTTTAGTTCCCCTGCGTTTGCTGCTTCTGCTGCTAGGAGCTGTTCAGTCTTCTTGTGTTTCCTCCTCGACGTTCCTTGTTGTTGTAGCTTGTTATTGGACCGACTCTCATCTTTTTTATTGTTGGGAAACTCCTGGTGTGTTGTGCTCATTTCTGTACAAAAGAAGAGGGAGAAGAAGCCAGTGTTTTCTTGACAATCACGCAGGGGCCTGAATCCATTCAGTGCGGTATAGTGCTTGAGTAAAATGACGACCGATAGTAATCCTCATTCGTGTTCCAGAAGATGCAAAGGGGACGTGTGCGGCAATCCCTCGCATCCATCAATGCTATATTGTATTTGCAGCTGTGAGAGAGTCTTGATACTCAAGCGTTGCTTCTAGAGTACGGCTTCTGTCTCTAGCTTGTTTGCAAGCTTCGAGAGATTGATTCCTCGGTGCAGCACGTGTTTGTTGTTGGCGTCTGCTCTCCGCGGGGCACAAGAGAATTTTCCATCTTTCTGTCTGTGCATCGAGGGGGGGGGGAAAAGAGGATCCGTTAGCGCAAGGAGATCCGTATGGTATGGTGTACCCAAGTGTGCGGACCAAGGCAGATGGTCTAAGTTCTGCGCCGCCCTCCTCCTCCTCCTCCTCCTCCTCCTCCTCCTGATGGATAGAGGACGAGAGGGCCGGCGTAGTGGTGCAGCAGACCGAGGAGGTCCCGTGTCTGCACCTCGCCGCCCTCGCACGAGCGGATTCAAAGACGCCGCCGCAGCAGCAGCAGGTTGAGCCCCATGCCACAGGGCTTTCTTGTTGGAAAGTCCCATCACAACACACATGCTAGCAATCTGATTTCCCCCGATCTGTCTGTCCCACCAGTAACCCACCCAGCAGAATGTAGAAAAACTCTGCAGACTTTTGAACAGGGGAGACAGAGCTTGCTTGCTTGACAAGAAGATCCCCTTCTTTTTTTTAGGAGACAAAAGATGTGTTTTTTGATGCCACAAAATCAAACAGTCAGTCAGAGATGTCTGCATCATCATCAAACAACAACAGAAGGTTGTGACAGAATTGTTGTGGGTGCAAGAGAGGAGGTGTCTACACTTTCTGCTTTTTTGCTATCAATTGAATTCATTCAATGTTCCATGGGAACTTGCTTGCCATACAGATTGTTGAGAAATATAGCTCTGTGATGATGATCTCCTTGCTCCACCTTCTGTTTCATCCAGCAGCATTTCGTCAAAAGTCATATGACCAGAGTTTGGAATTGCACAACTTCTATCACATAAGCATCCAAGCTCTCATGGTGCTTTATACACTACCCATTCAAGGTAGTAGAAGCATCATGCAATTCATGGTTGCAGACAAAAGACATGACTTTACTACTTGCAACAAGCTCTGCAGATAGGATCTTTATCTATCTATGACATGGAGAAGATTGGTCCTCCTTGTCAGAGGGGTTTAAAACTTGATGATGCAGACAGACATCTCTGACTGTTTGATTTGGTGCAGGCATCGGATTTGTTCAATTGTGCAGGCAGACATCTGACTGATTGCTTGATTATTGTGTGTGTGTGTGGGGTGGGGTGGTGTATGTGGATTTTGTGGGAATCTGTTTCCCACAGTTAGTGATGATTGTGATGACAACACTATGGTTGATGGCCACAACAACAACAATGCAAGACTGCGGGAAAGACCACCCAAGAAGAATAGCATTATTATTAGTAGTAGTAATGGTCTCATGTCTGGGAAAGCAGCATTGGTTTCAACCACCAGTGTAGTTTCACTTTCTCGTATTAAGAGAAGAAAACGGCAGGGATTACATGAGATACAGGTGCAAGTTTGTGGTGCTATTGCTGCTGATGAGTCAGAGGATGTGACCCATGATTTGGATATGGTGGGTTCTGAAGAAGAAGATGATGACGACGACGATGATGATGAGGATGATGATGATCTTCCACCTCTCCCTATTCCTCGCCACCCTCCCAAATCAAGGTCACAAGTGAAGGTGAGATTTCAGCTAGTCATAGTAACCCCTAAGCTGGAGTTATCTTTTCTCTCAGTTGCCTTGTGTACAGGGACATCTTTGGTCTGTCTTCTATCCCTTTTTTTCATGATAGTAGTCAGAACTGAGCTATGTGTCTTCAAGCTGACAGTGAGCAGATTTCTCATTTGTACCTCTCTTTGGATTGACCACCATATTGGCAACTCAGGTAAGGCTTTTCTTCCAGGCATTTTGACTGTCATTTTTCAGGATTTGCAGGGTGTTGAGGATTTCAGCATCAGGAATGATCTTCCAACTGTGCCCAGGAAGGCTCGCTCAGGTGTGTGTAGACTTATAAAGTATTGTTGCTGCCCTGTGCGATTGGAAGTTCTGTCAATGTTGATTTTTGGAGTTGTTTTGACTTTCTGATACACAACTGCAGCAGTTCCCAAACGGGCACATGAGTCCCTCCCCCCGCTTCCAGTTGTGGAGACTCCATCTCACTCACCTCCCCCAGTTGCTTCTCCCACTCCTGCACCATCAAGCACTCTTTCATTATCATCTGCTGTCACCCTGAAGCCCAGAAGGAGAATGGTAATTCTTATTTATCACACCTCCACAACTTCTTGTTCTTCTTCCTCATTGCATCTCCTCAACTTTAGCACTGGATGCCTAGTACTGATTGCAGCATTTTCTTTTTCCTGCAGAAACCAAGTGGACCAAAACCCAAGGCTTCTAAGCTGTTCAAGGTAACAGGAGTGCCTCAGTGTCTGTATCTTCTCCCAGCTGTGGTAGTCTGACAAAGAGTGGTCATGTTGCTGCATGTGTTGGAAATGTGTTCTGGTCTATGCGTACTCAAGAACTTCATGGGGAGGTCCATGAGGTTCAGCTCAGGAAAAGTTTGGGAAAGGGGTTGAAAAGCAGTTTGCATTATGATTTGCAGTTCCTCTGGTGAGCTCAAAGAACTCATGTTGGGTAGTAATGTCTTGATGACAGGTATCTCCACCTACTGTCTCAGAGGAGGTTGAAGTGGCAGAGGCCTTATTTGATCTTGCAAGACTTACCCCCCATCCTTCTGTGTTCAATCGAAGAATGGATTTGAAACCTGAATTCAAGCCAGAGGCAAAGTCATTGGCGTCTGGGTCAGTGCAATTGATATCTCCTTCAGCCCAGCCTTCAAATGGAACTGCTCCTCCTTCACACATTCTCGCTCCTAATACTGTGTCTACAGAGCTATCCAGCCCTTCACCAGCAGCTGCATCCCCTGTTGCCTCTTCCTCCCCTTCATCTGTGGTGGCTCCACCCCTTGCTGAGGGTATGCCCTTACATCTGTTTTCAGCTAATATCAACATGGGTTGAATTATTTTTTCTTCTAGTTATCCTCCATGCCTGTGCAGTCTCTCGGAGCTAACACATACGCACTTCCAACAGATCAATGGCCTCAACCTTGTTCTGTGGTGAACCATGGGATGAAACTTCTCAAATCTGTTACTGTGTTATGTCATGTGCCTTTGCTTGTGAACACATGCCTGCTGCAGATATGTGCAGTTAGGATTCTGACATTGAATTTTCTCATCAGTGTCATTCTTGGACTGAGTCATCCATGGCATGACACTGTTTCCCCAACAAAAGGCCTAGACAATGGTGCATCTGGTGTTGTACTTAGTATTTACTTAGCATGGGTAGATTGATGAACTACCTTCAGAATCTGCAAGCCAGTGGCCTGTTGCTCAAGTGTTCCCATCATGCTTTTAGTCATTCTTGCCTACCTCCAAGCTTGCAAATGCTAACAGTCATTCTAGAGCCTTATATTGTGACAGTTGTGTTGGCAGCTCCAAAGAAAAAACGACCTCGCATCAGAACTCGCCCAGATGAGGGAGCACACCTACAAGCTGGTTTAATTACAAGCACTCCTAGTGCAGTGTCAAGTTCTCATGGGTTGGCTGCTCCACAGTCTAAAGAGATTGACCAAAGTGAAGTCTGCCTGGTAGCTGAAGACCACCCAGTAGGTGTTGTAGACGAAGATTCTGTGAAAATAGAACCCACTACAACTGCAACTATGACAAATCTGGGCCCTGCTTCCAGTAGTCCTATTGGGGCGCCAGTTCTGCCAGTACCAGCTGCTTCAATACAACATGACAGTAGTGTGGAACAGGAGAATGAGAAACTGGAGAAAAAAATGGCCAATGGAGAAGTGACCAGGACTATATCTGATGAGAACAAAGCTGACTCTGTACTACCCATAGATAAAAAACCTGCAGCTCTCAAATTGGATAGTCCAACTACAGGCATCCAGGATGTGGATGCAGCCACCACCACCAGCCCTGTCCCTAGTGATGCTGCAACTGAAGTGGATATTGCAAAAAGGTTAGTCCTGGTCAATTTGGTGATATACACATAGATGCATGTCTGTGTGCATTGAGTTGGTTAGATTGCTCTACTCAATGCATGTGATGATCAAGCAAAGTTCTGTATTCTCTCTGGTTAACTGGGGATTCAAATCTGTTTCAGATCTGTGCAACCAGCTCCTGCAGGTGAGGGTGCTCAAGTCAAGAAACTTGACATTGATTTAATGGTGAGTTGAGCTTCCATCTTCTTGTTCCCTGTTTACAAGTCTCTATATCAGTTTTGTGTGGCATATAGGATTGTGTCACATATCTGAGTAGGTGTGTGCTTTCTCTGCAGGCCCCTCCGTCCAAACCAGCATTGGGTTCATTAAGTGAGAGAAGTAACAATGTTGCTGAAATGCCAGTGGAAGAAGGGCCAGAGAACCCTCTGGTATGCCAACATATGAAGTCAGAGTACAAACTGGCTGCATTCTTTTTCAGTTTGTGACATTCTTTGTTTCTCTTTGTGGAATCCTATTTGTTAGTTGATTTGTAATTATCTGATTTTGCAAATGGGTTTTCTTGCACAGGGAGATTCAAGTGTCATCTCTCCAGTTGCTAATGGTTGGATAGAAGAGAGCTCTGAGAAGAGGCAAGAGACAGAGCAGCAAGAAAGAGAAGAGACAGAGACAGAGATGCCAAAGGAACAAGAAAGTGAGGACAGAGAAAGAACTGATTTGACCAAACTGCCACCGCCACAGGCAAGCGAAGGTGTTAAGCCTGAACTAAGACCTCAAAAATCTGAAAAAACTTGTGAGTTGCTTCAAACTTATCTTCTTTCTAGAGAACAGTATGGCAGCTTGCTTTGAGATTACTTGATAAGCTTTGCCATTGTCAAGTGACTTGAGATGGGCTGGTTATATGCAGCTGCATCTGTGGGTACTACAGTGGCATGTTCTCTTCTGGCTTCACCAGCAGCTTCACCCATTTCTCCAGGAATGCCTGGTTGGCCAGGAGTAATGCCCTCCCTGGGGTAAGTTACGGTCGTCTGCTTCATATTGCAATTCTGTGGGCAACCTTGTTTTGTTCATTTTTGTGTCAACACAAGCAATCAATCCTATGTTGAATATTTCTTGCAATCGTGCAGGTACTTCCCATCAGCAGCAGCAGCAGCAGCTGCTGCTGCTGCACTGGCAGCTGCTTGGCCTGCAGCTGCTGTGACTGGTGCTTCTACAGTAGATGAGAACCCACTACCAAGGGTAAACTCTTATGCTACATTTTGTTATATACTCAGAGTTTAAGCTCTTCAGAAGTATGATGTCATTGAAGCAGGGACTACAATTCACAAGGGTGTTCGGGATTGTGCTATTTGGGTGTTGGTTCTCAAGTTCTTGGAGCCCTTTGACGTAGAGGGATTTGTTGATGCAGGTATCTCCTTTCTTGAGGTTGCCACCACAGCAGCCATGGAAGCGCTGTGCATCTCATGTGCGGATTGCACATTTCATTGATACGCAGCAGCAGATTAACCGACATCATTTCTTTTCGACAGGACTTTATGGAGGAAAGTCATACAACGCCAATTTGTCAAACATGTCACTTCCACCTCCCGATACTCTCTGTGGAAATAGTGGAGCAGGAGGAACCCAGGTGGCTGCAGTAGCAAGTCCTCCAAGGAGCTCTGGTATTGCATTGGGTGCAGGTCTTGGAGTTGGACACCAAGGTTTAGGTGCCACTACCATCCCAGGCACCAAAGAGAGGGAGAAGGAGAGGATGGCAGGACACACCTTCATGGAAGGTCTAAATTGGAGTCTGGCTCCACAACAGCAACAGCCAACTCTTTGCCTGCAGGTTCAGTTTGGACTTTTAACTGTTGTAAATGCTGCTTTTCCTTTCACACTCATGCTTCCTCACATTCCTGATCAATAGTTTTAACAATCTGCTCTTATTTTTTCAGTGATGTTCGCTGAAGTTTTGTGTATACTCATAGTGATGAACAAGGCCTCTCCAAAGTTTTGCTGATAATATGTGGGAGCTTGCTATATAGTCGGGAGCAGCATTTGGATTTTCTGGGGCACAAGCTGGAACGATTATGATGGTCAGCAGCAACAATTCGAATACTGGAGTTAATGGTGTTGTCGGTGGTGCTTTGAATACGGGAAACCCAGCATTGCCAGGTAGCACCTCCAGTCCAAGAACAAGCTCTCTAATGGCAAGGAACAGTGGTCCACCAGGAGCAGGGTCTGGGTCAGGGGCAAACAACCAGGTTGCTGCCAGTGCTCCCTCTGTACAGGAGCAGAATTTTCATGCCATGATGCAGAACCCAGGTTTCTCATACCATCAGTATCCAGGGCCCCATTTTGGTCCTCCGAGTTTCAGTGGTTCTCCTGCACTCATGGGGACCCAACAGGTCAGGGTACTTTAATCTCTCTTGATCGAGCTTTGCTCTCCTGGAAGAGGCTCTTTCTCAACTTGTGAAGGCTCTAGATAACTGCTATTTGAACTTGAGTTGTGTGATGTGCAGGTTGCAGCACAGTATTTTGCTGGTTCCCCCTTCTTTGGGCAGCATTTACTTTCACCTTCACAACAGCCTGTGCATCATACATCAGTTGTTGCAAATGGTGGATCTGTGCCTCTACAGAAGCAACAGCAACAACAACAGGGGTTACATAGATTCCCACCTGCAGGATCACCACAACCACAACAGCCCCCACCACAATCCCCATCCCATTCCTCTTCACAGCAGCAGCAGCTTCAACCTCAATCTGACAGAGATTTTCAAGATGGGCCTTCTGGAGGAGACAGTGGCTCTATGGCTGAGAGCAAATTCCCAACCTTACACAGACTTCCATATAGTCAAGGGTATCCTAATACCCCTGTTGCAAATGTGAGCATTCCCCCAGCCTCAGCGCAGAGTCTGTCCTCACATCAGGATTTCAGCATTTTTGCTGCTTTAGGGAAGCAAAATAAGCAGGATCATCATCATCAGCAGCAGCAGCAACAGCGGCATGCCTCTGTACATCAGCTTCAAGCATCTCAGGCACAGTCTTCTATATCCTCTCAAATGCAACAACAGCAGCTGCAAACTAATTTGAAAGGACTGGATGCTGAGGCTTCTCAGGCATTCTCAGGCATGGCAATGACGGCTACAATGAACAGAGGCCCAGTTGGTCCTGGACCATTGGGGCTTGCACCAGTAGCTGCTGTAATGGGACCCCAAGGGCATGCTATGCTGCAGAGCATGGCTGAGGTTGTGCACAGCCATCCCCCTCAATCCCCTCATCACTCATCAGGCTCTAGTGCTCACCCATCTCTGAGTCAGCGGCAGCAGCTACAGATGCACCAACTCCAATACCAGCAGCATCAGCACCAGCAACAACAGCACCAGCAGCAACGGCAGCATAGATCCAGTCAGATGCAAAGAGGGCCACAGGGTGTGGAGGAAGGACGCATGGTTGCTGATGCCAACAACTATACTACTAATACTAGTCGTGGACAGGAGCAAGATCCTCGTGATGACAGGAAGATGAGTTCAAAACGAACAATTGGTTTATCTTCTCCAATGTCTCGAATCACCTTGGACAGCTCGCCAATAACAGGAAACACTCACTATTTGGCACCAGCAGTGAATTTTGCCAATTCCACAAGTGCAATCATGTCCACCCGTCCAACTGCCCATAGTGCTGAAGGTGGTGTGCCACCACCTTTTGCACAGGCAAGTCAGGCCCCTAAGCACTCTACAGTCCGCTCAAAAGGAATGACAGGTCAAAACACTGCAATCTCAGCTGCCTTGACTCAGTCAAATATGAATATCTATGTTGATTGTCATCCGCAAGTAGCTCCTTTGACTGCCAAGGTATCTGGGCCAGGATTATCAATAGCAGGGCAAACTGCCATACCTGCCATCCAAGGAGCAAGACAGACTTCAACTGCACAGCACACACAATCAAAGCTTTCACATAGGACCCCAATCAGTTCAATGCCAACTGCTCCGGGAGCTGATCCAAAGGCAGTGCTTGCTGCTGCCATGGCAAAGGTGCAAAGCCCACAATCTCAGCTGCAACAATCACACTTGCCACAAGTGGCTCCACACACAGGATCAGCATCCTGGGCATCCTCTGCAGTTTCAGGGCCTCCTGCATCTTCAAGTTCCACTCCATTCTATCCACTTCCAACAGGGCCACAGTCATCAGCAGCAGTTGGGGCCAAACAGGGGTCTTATGTGAAGGGTTCTACTGCCTTTCCAACCTCGCAAAAGTCAGTGGGGCCTGCCTCAGGCAAACGCAATTCCTCATCTGCACTTTCTCAGCATGTCATTCTGGGTCCCAGTACCAACCTTGGAAATCAGAATGTTTCAGCAAAACTGCCTCAACAGCAGCCACAACAGCTGGTGACCCAGAACTCTCACCCAATGGTGCAGCCACAAGTTCCTCAGCAACATGCACCATCAATGCAGCAGCAACGCCAGCAGCCCTCACAGACACATAAGCAGCATGATTCCCAACAGCAGCAAATGCAAATGCGGCAACAGCCACAGCTTTTGCCACAGCAACAGACCCATATGTTCCAGCAGCTTCAACACCCACAGTCTCAGTCTCAGCCCTTGCCATCACCTCCACAACAGCATCCTCAGCAATTGCAGCAACAGCCACAATGTAGTCCTCCTTTGATACAGCCACAGCCACAGCAAAATCCCACTAACCAACAACCAGCACAGCAATCCAACCAACAGCAACAGCAACAGCAGTTAGCTTCCTCATTTTCTGGTTCTAATGCAAATGGCAGTTTGTTGCTGACTCCTGCCGCCATTTCAGGACAAAGCAACAGTGGCAACATTGCAAATTCAGGTCAGAGCTCTGGTTCAGAAAACATAGGTAACTCACAGGCTACAAACGTAAGGCCAGCTCCATCTAAAATCCCAGCATCACCTTTGCCTGGATCTGGATCACAGAGGGGAAGCAGACTAGGTCCTGCTTCTTTGCATCCTCAGTTCAATTCCGAAGGTTTGACATCCAGTCATCCAGTCCTACTTTCAGTCATAGAGCACAACAGCTTTTCTCCTCATTCACAGTCTGCTGCTGCTGTTGGAGGTCATGTGGGAAACCAAGTGATGTGAAAACTTCAGCAGGTCACAGATCTCAAGTTGATTCAAATTTTAACACTGCTATGTAAATGTTTTTTTGCAGAATTAAGCAACCCAGAACAGCATAACAGCATCAGACCAATGCAAGTTCCAGAATCTGTGAGAATAGCTACTTCCTCATCAGCTGCTGGCCCCTCTCCAATCCCTCAGCCTTCTTCTGTGCAACAAACCGGCAGCCCAATTCATGAAAAATCAAGCAATGGGCAGTTTTCAGGAAGCAATGATAGTGATAATATGTCGTCCCAAAGCCATGTGATGAAATCAGTGGTGCCTTCATCTACTATCAGCAATTTACCAAACTGCTTGGCAAATAACAATATCTCAAATGGACATATTGTGTCAGATGTGCGGCCACCTTTGTTGTCGGGTAGTTCTGCAGCAGTACAACAAGGAACATTGAATTCAAAGCAAGTGCACCCATCATCATCTCTCTCAATGGTGGCTGTAGGTGTTGTGCCAACAGCTAGTGCTGTGGAACCATAGAGTTGTCAGTTATTACTTTTGTCATTGGATATTGCACCCCAAAAATGTCCCATTACAGATCTGAAGGCTTCACAAATTCATTTCTTTGCTCTGAAACTAGGTGAAGGGAGGCACTGAAGCAATTCATCCCACCATGCCAGCAAAGTCCCAGATGGGTTGGATTCTTTGAGGAGCGGAGTGGGTTAGGTGTATGTCTGATGGGGAGGAAAGGGCTTCTGGTTCATCATAGTATACATGGGAGCAGGGTTTAGAAGTTGTGCTGTAAAGATAACTTCATCTTCTCCTTAGTTATAAGTCATGCGAGTTTCTTGTTGCATCATCAGCCTTATGGCATCCCTCTGGACTATCACTTGGAATCAGTTTAGGGAGTTTTTCTGTGTGCTGGTGAGTATCTCCCAGCAGGAGAGTTGGTACATGCTAGAGTGCTGACGGTGATGGTTGTACATGGGAGAGAAAAATAGGCAAGAACTGAAACATCAGCAGTTGTTGGTTGCAGATGTGAAGCATGTCAGAGTGATGACTGATTGGAGTGGGTGTGAGGGGGACTGGTGGATCTAGAGCACATTGAGATTGAGGTTTGATTATTGTCATAGACACAGCTTTTTTGTACCAGAGAGACTGTTGTGGCTGCGCAGCGGACATGAATGTGAGCTTCTGATCCTCTCTCTGACCAAAAGGCATCACATTCACACAAACCCATTCCTCTATCATGTGGGCTTTGATTCTTTGTGGGCTTGGACTGGCTGTTGTCATTACAGAAAACTTGTAAATGTCTTCTGATTAGGTTGAGTTGCTGCTTATTAGAAGGATTACTAGGGAAGATAGCTTTTTAATCTGTGAAGCTGCTGAGGAGGGTCGCATTGCAGAGCTATTCAGAGTTCTGTTCCCTGACATGCTGGTTCCATAATCATGTGTGTTTTGTGTATTGATAGTTTTAGATTCAGTCTACTGATAGAAGAGGGCTTTGATAAGGAACAATGCTGAATAGCTTCTCTAGTTAAAACTGGGTGTGGCTAGGTTCTGTCAACTTAGTTAGGTGTTAAGTGACATTCCCTGAAATGCTTGTTTTTCAGTTTTTTTCTCTCTTTTTCAGGTGCCAAGATTGTCCTTAGTTTTTGGTGAGGTGGAAAAGGATGCACTTGTGAGAAAAGAAAGTCTGATTAGATTAAGTTAACAGAGACTAGTGAATGTAGCTTTTAGAGATTTGTGTACCCATTACACAGGAAAGGAGCAACTGCACTGCAGTCTGCGGATACATGTGGAGTTATATGAATACTGACCTCAATTACAGAGTCCCAAGGTTACAACATGGTAATGGGATGTCAAATAGATAGTCAGGTTTTTGTCTGCTGAATATTTGCATTCATGGGGTTTAGAGTTTTATAATGGTGCATGGTTGACTGTTTATTTGAGGCACTAATCATCTGTAGAGTAAAAATTTCATTCTAGATAGGCTACTGCAGTATAATGAAATGGATCGCCAATTGCTTGAAAACTTGCTTGAGTGGAATGGATTTCAGGATGATTCTGATTGAGCATTTTGAACTGGTTTTACATATGTTTGACCCAATTCAGGAATGTACATTATGGGTTTCATTGTTAACACGAGCGCTATTGGTCAATGCAAACTTTTAGGGTCAATGAAAAATGATTGGGCATTTAGGGTTTAAGGTTTATGACTTTAGGGTCAATGCAAAAGTGAGTGGACAATTAGAGTTCCGGGTTTTAGGGCCAATACGAAAATGATTGTGCAGTTAGGGTTTAGGGTTTTAGGGTCAATGTTAAATTATAAGGATACAAATTTCTTTGGGCTTACATTTGAAGCCTTTTAAAAATTTCCTTGTTGCTTTAGTTGTACAAATATTGTATTTGGATTGTGTATGTACTGTGGAGGTGTTGAGCACACCATACATGACTAACATTGTTGGCACTATTTGGCATGGGGCAACCAAAGAGGTGGAATTTGTCGAGCACAACATGCATGACTAGCATTTTTGGCACTATATGGCATGGAGGAAACCAAAGAGGTGGAATTTGTCAAGCACAACATACATGACTAGCATTTTTGGCATTATTTGGCATGGAGCAATCTAAGAGGAGTTTGTGGAGCACAACATACATGTCTAGCATTGTTGACACCATTTGGCATGGAGCAACCTAAGAGGTGGATTTAGTTGGGTTCCTAATTTGGCATGGAGCAACCTAAGAATTGGATTTGGGTGGATTCTTAATTTGGAAGATGTGTGTAAGTTTTTTTTTTGGGACATGGATTATAAAAGCTATAAGTGAAAAAGGGTCAAGAGGAAATGATGTGAATCTGCAAGACTTCATTCCAAGAAAAAAAGGGAAGAGTACAAGGAAGAAAATGTGGAGAAGGACATGACTCAAACATCATTACTAAGTTCAAAATCTTGATGCTCTAGAAATCATCCTTTAGCTACCAATAGCATATAGAATATTTGAAGTGGTAGTAGGCAAGGGGTCCAAAAGCTACAGAAGTTGAGAATTAGAATGTGATGTTCTTGGTCAACTTAGAATTGCATTGGGTTGAATTCTTTGATGTGTAATTGATATGTTGTTTGAAGAAAGTGAGGACAGAGCCCCACCTTCTAGACCTTCCATTACCCATTCATTGTTGGCACATGTTGATTTGTGTTGACAATAATCATGTTATTGGCTATCTAGATGCCCAAAGCATTACAATGTGGAAAATTTTCAAGTTAGAATATTGGAGTTACACTTTTGAGCCTGCTGATATTTTCAAAAAAACCAATAGAGTTATCCGTAAAGTCAGGCAATTAGGGGGCGAGAACGGCCAGTTTCGGCATAACAGGGCATCAAATGTGGAACTGGGAATGAAAATTTTACAAAAGGAAATAACTAGTACCCAAACTAGTTTTTCCACCAGTTCTGGTGGTAAACTAAGTTTCGTCCTGTGTTTCCTTTTTCCTGAGCGCCTGCACTGCTGTTACATATATTTTCACTGCTCCTACCTGTACAACTACTATAATTACTCTCAAACCTTGAGAGCATTAAATGCTGAGTTTCACCATTTCATACTCAGATTTAATAAAATTTCCTTACTTTGCAGATACCATTGAAAGAGGGATAGCGGGAAAAAGCACCGGATTAAACATGTTTACAAATACCAAAGAAGTTGAACTATATGATTTAATAAACGAATATTCATCAACATTAAGAAACAAAATAAAACAAAACAAAATAAAACACAAATTCATGATTTTTTGCAACAAGTGGATGAATGCATTCCATATGAAGAAATTTCAACAAATATGAAAAAACTTAATGATGAACAAAAGCTCATTGTAGATGATAATATATATAAAAAACATTAATATCTTTCAAAACCTTCACACTTTTTTGTTAATAGGAGGTGCAGGAACAATTTTTTTTTACATTAATGTCTATTGTTCAAAACATGTTAAGATATTATATAAAAGACATTCCAAACGCTAACCCTTTAAAACCAAAAGTCATGAAATTAACATACATTAAAAAAATGCATTTAACATTAATGGTATGACCATTCATTTAGCATTTACAATTTGTTTAAACAAAAAATTCAATGAATTCAAAGCATTAAGTGATGAAAAATGTGACAGTTTAATTAAAAATCATGATCAATTACATTTATTAGTTATAGATGAGATTTCATTAGTTGGCAATAAAATGTTATCATTTATTGATTATAGACTACAAATAATAAAACAAGTTCATAACCAATTTATGGGTGGTATTGATGTAATAATGACAAGTGATTTTTGTCAAGCATGTTTGTTTGAAATTTATGGATTTTTTCATCCAAAAACATTGGAATTAATATTTTGGCCACAAATTTTTGGCATGAAAATGTCAAGTGTTACGAATTACACAAAATCATGAGACAAAATGATGTTCATTTTATTAATACTTTAAATAGGTTTCAAACTACTTCACAAACAAATGAAAACATACATTTTATCATGATTTTTGTTTAAAACCACCACCAATAGATAACACATTACCACATTTATTCTACACAAACCTTAAAACCAATGTTCATAACAAACTTGTATATGACAAAAAACTTGGTCAAACATTTTAGTTTCTCACACAAGATATTCATTTTGAAATGTCCTTTTCAATTCAAATTGTCAATGTTAACATCTCACATTAGTGGCCTTTGTCATGAATTGTTGCTTAAAAAAATATGTTAGTTGAATTGTGTGCTGGCAATTATGCAACATCAAATGATTTTGTCAACATGGTGCATATGGCATCTTTCAAGATTATATAGAAAATAATCCAAAACCATTGATTTAGATACATTTCCATAATCCACTAATTGGAATAAATACATGAATAAAAAAATGTCACATTTATGAATTCCCTACAATTAACAAGAAATGGAGACCAACAAAACAAAAAATTGCCGAAATACAAATCAATAGTTATTTTTTTCGTATCATCATAAAAATTTAATTTGCTATCCAATTAGCTACAGCATGCACTATTCATCAAGCACAAGGTTTAACTGTTGATTGTCTTGCATTTGATCCAAGTGGCATAACAAAATATGGTTTAACATATATTGCATTATTTTGAATATATTCTAAAAAACATTTATACTTATTTTCTCCATTGTCAAACAAAAAATTTCAAGTCAATACTTTAGTACAAAAAAAAAATGCATCATTTAAAAACAACTACACAATATGAAATAACGATTGTTCCTTTAAAATCCTATTGTAAAGAATTTATTATCATACAACTTTTAAATATTCATTTTTTAAAATTACATTTTCAAGACATTCTTAATGTTCCAAATTTATTTGCATCACATATTTTTTTAATTAAATGAAACAAAAACACAAAATATTCAAAAACATCAAGAAATTTATAATGTTATTTTAAAATAAATTCAAAATTCTTTCATGCTATGGCTATCATGGCACAATGATACTCTATGATACAAATATGTTCTTATCACACACATTTAGGTGCTAAGTTTCTCATTGTTTTTTTCAATGAAAACACATGGCAAGCTTTATACATAATTGCAATTTACAAATGACCACAAATGAATGCAATTTTTTTCATTTCCATTTTAGAAAACATATTTACTAAAATTCCTACAAATTGTCCAACCATAATAATCAGAGATTTTAACAATAACATATTGACAAATACAATTGAATCAATAACATTACAAAACTACATGAATACCCATGGTTTTCATATTACATTTATAGAAAGCACAACACCCAATAATACACAAATTGACCATATATGGACTCATGTCCCAACTCAACAATGTCATAGTGGATCAACACAAGTTTATTGGACAGATCATAAACTTATATGTGATCGAACAGTGGGTCACCGAGCAGTGTGAGCTCTTCCTGTTTCTGATCCTGATTTTGCAACCGTCACTGGATTTGGCTAAACATTACTCTCCATTACTGCAGGGATGCATGGTGGCTATTGCTGGAGGATCATGGAGGCTGATTGCCTGTGGAGAAGACGGCGCGGAATTATGGTAAGGTGTGGAGCTGCAATTTTGCTTTGAGGCGATTAAGGATGCATGGCGGCTAAAGAGCTGGAAATTCAAAAGCTGGAAGAAGGTTTTGGAGCGGCAGTTTTTGGTGATTGAATAGAGAGCTTCAGTGGAGGTCCGAGTGGGGAGAGCATGCTGTGGAAGAGGAGTAGACAGATTGTGTTAGGTTGTCTTAGAGATGCAAGATGAGATCTGCTTGGTGATAGAAACTAGGCTGGGTAAAGATTTTTCCGTTGCACCAGTAGCCAGCCAAGTCGTTACAATTGGCATTAAGAAGCATGGTCTGAGGGAGTAATAGAGAGGGACTAAAACTAGAGATCGGCAGAAGGTGTTTGCATTGTCAGAGCTAGGATCTGTGAGGGATGCTGGGAAGATGCACTTCAGCTTGTACATTTTGAAGTTCTTGTATATATTCGCACTTTCGAGTCTGCAGCAGATAAGTTTCTGAGTAAAGGAGAGTGTTGTAAGGTGCATCTGCTGATGTTGTTGAGGAAGCAGATCTGGGGTTTTGTTGAATGTGTGTATACCAGGAGTCCCGGGTCGAAAAGACTAAGTCTTGTCAACTGGCGGCATATCTGCTAGAGATCGAAGGCAATCATTCTTTGTACATTTTTGTGAATGAAATGCAAACTCTGAGTTCCATGGTCAGAGTTGTGAATGTTTCAAGAATGCAAATTGTGTCTGTGTGAAGACTTGTGTGTGCATACAGACTGAGCCTTGTACAAAGGTTGAGAGAGAAAAGATCAGAGGTCGTAATCCAGTTTCAGGATCTCAGGAATTTGGATGCCGTGTGGATCTGTTGAATTGTCAGGGTGTTCGTTTAGACCAAGCACCCTCCTTTTTTGGTTACATATATACCTTGCATTCGAATTACCTAACCATATTTCTCAATTTATTATACCATACATTAATGAACTTACTTCTAGCAAAAAAATAGATTCCAATTTGAAATAGATTACAAAAACTTATAACTCTTTAAACAAATGCTTTATGACTTTAATACTTCAATGATATAAACATATATTTGCATGGATCCTTAATGTATATTAACACATGAAATTATTTTTTCTTTATCATAATACCAAATCATCAAAAACAAATTTACATATTACACTTTTCTATTATATTTCATTTATTTTTCTTGACATTCAGAAAACCCCTAAATGTTTTTTCACTTTTCATCATATATTTTCATAAATCACCAATTAGTTTTAAAGGTCAACATCTTCCATTCAATGATGTCATAAAAAAAGGGTAAATCTTTTTGTATATAGTCCTAATATTACAAATAATGCTCATGACTAATCACATAATTTACATTCTGAATTACAACACTACACCAAACACCATTCAGTGAATGGATGCTAAAATGTAATTATTCTTCAAATACAAAAAAAGTAATTCCTCAATTTATTTTCCCATCCATTATTCAATTCATTATCATCAAAAGCTTTCGAAAAATATCAATTTCCTTTTCCATTATTTTGAATCTGTCTATTGGCAGGGCTCGCATGTCACTTGATGCCATGTTCATCCACACATCACATTCATCTCTAAGGGTTTTCTCAAGTTTAGGAAGTTGTGATAATCTCTGCCCTCCTTTTGGGACCATTTGCGCATGTGATGACATTTAAACTAGTCTCTCACTTTATGCTATCCAATTCTTCATGTATATATGGGCGGGGGGGATGTACGAATAATCGACACTCTAGCTTGTAACCCATAAACCTTGATGAAGGACCAAATGGGGGTAGGTGGAGATGCTCTATGTGGTGGTCATGCATATGAATAGGTATAGGGTTTTGGTTTTGGGGGATCCTTTGCAGACCAAGGTCCTACTTTTATCCCCGCAACATTCTATGGGCCCATAGTTGTTAGTGTAAGTATTACAAAAGTATTGCTTGCTTCTTTTTTTCCTTGTCTGCCCTTGGCCTGGCCTGATCCCATCGGGTTTGTAATGGACACCTATGGCTATTATCACAAGCCTGGACCATGAATAAAATCAATTCAAAGTGTAGTGGGGGCAGCATTGGTCAAAAAGTTTAGAACTCTCTTATGAATGTGGATGTCGCGTTTTGATGATGGCTTGAATTCGGGTCTACTTTCACATTGCACAGTGTGGAATCCAAGTCAATCATGCTACTTTCAATCACATGCAACGTATAGTTCCACACTGCTTAGACTCCAGACCCCTTGAACCCCTAAAAACACACGTGACAAATAACAGCCAAAGAATGTACATATAACTAATTTTCCTCTCACACACCTCCCGGCCGCCTCTCCCAAATAGTTTGGACAAAATTTTGCATACCCTAAATAAAGTCCTCCCCTCTTGCCCCCCACCCCTCCTCAACCAAGTGAACTACCATCCACTGGATGCCCCCTTGTGACTCAGTGGTCGATGAACAACCTCACCTGAGTTAATAATATTTGGTCCACCTCGGTAACCTATTTCGTAAGAAGTAGGGTTGGTTCTATATGCCCCTATGACCTTTGCAGCTTCAACACTAAAATACATTTCTTTTCAGAAATGTCGAAAATTTCAAAAATATGCTCTCTCTTTTTTTTTGTAATAACAATTTTTTTGGGGGATGGAAAACATTGAATCTTCAAAGAATATTCCATATGTTGATAATGAAAAATTTGATATTTAATTAATTATCCGACAAAAATATGTCAAAGCTACTGAGGTACTAAGGATATAAGTAGATAGGTATTTAAAATAGGTAACCAGTAAGTAAGCAGGTTTGTTAGTTGGCAGGTAGTAGTCAAAACAGCCCTCACCTATGTGGGTTGTTTTGACTACAGTAGTTAGGTAGTTAAAAAGCCATTGAGAAAACCAGCATGGTTAGCTAGGGAACTGGGCTGGTGGGTACCGACCGGTTCACTGTTCCCTCGGGCCCTTCCCACGTTCGCCATCCCGCGCAATTCCATACTCGCCTTTGACGGAAGGACTGCTTTGCACAAGTCCGCTTGCTTCTCTGACCCATGTCTTTATAAACAGCCTCAGTTCTTCCTCCACACCTCACAACTCTCCAAACATCACCAGACTTGCAGTACTTGTTGCACTCAATCTCTCTCTCTCTCTCTCTCTCTCTCTCTCTCTCTCTCGCAATTTTTGCCTCCCCACCCAATACTAGTTCCCACAATTTTTATATTTTCCACAGTTTTCTCTGCAAGGACAAAATTTCCATTTACAACTCCTTCCAATTTTGTAGTTACCGCATCTTGTTGAGCTGCTGCTGCCAAGACTCCTCGCACAATAGTGTCATGGCTGCTGCATCTTGCGCCCTTTCTTCTAGTGCCTCTGCAGTACGCTCAGCAACATTGCTTTCTGGAAACCAAGTTGCTGCTTTGGATCGTTACAATAGTTCTCGTCGTGTTCATAGTACTAGTACCAGTCTGATCCGCACTGCTGCACATGGGAGAACGCAACTGCCCATCCGGATCTCTACCACGACTGTCCAAGGACTACATGAGCGTAGGAGTTGGAAGTTGGTAAGACCTTCTGCCATCGCCGTAGGACCTAGAGATAACAACAACTGGGTAGAGAAGGAGTGGAATTCGTTCACTCAAGTAGCTCCGAGCTCGCCCAGCTCTCCATCCCAGCGCAACACGAAAGGTTGGACGGATAGAAATGGAGTGGAGGATTCGAGGGTGGTGGCTCAGCTCCGCAACATCGCCTTCGCAGCTGAAGATCGCAGCGAGATGCACGCCATCATTGGTGTACAAAGAGATAACTGGAACAAGCTATGTCACATGACAGTGAACATGACCACCATCGCAGCAGCCATGCTAGCGGCCATGAACAATGGGGTTGCAGGGAGTACCAGTGCCTCCTTCGGCATGTCCATGGCAGCTTTCCTTCTCAACGGCGGTGCCGCTGGATTTATGTTCTTGGCCAGCAAGTTCCAACCCTCACAGCTCGCTGAAGAGCAACGCACGGCATCTCGCTTCTTCAAGATGCTGGCTAGGGACATCGAGACCACTTTGCTGATTGATCCACGGCTGCGTAAAGCTGTCCACTTGTACATGCACGATGTGATGGACAGGCTCGAGGCGCTTGACGTCGCCTTTCCTCTCCCCTTGAAGCCCAATGGGTTGGTAAAATTCCCCAAGGAAGTGGTACCCTCGGTCCTTGGCTCTACCGCAGACCTCTCCGAAACGGAAATCCTGGCCAACAACACGAATGGGTGGAGCAACGCAATGGTGCAGGATCTCAAACACACTGCAGAGAAGCTCAAGGAGTCAGACATTGAAATCTACTTGGGCTGGGCCAGAAACAAGGAGCATGACAACAAGCGCTTGGCAATGTTGGCTCCAGTACTTGCAGGCTCTGCTGCTCTCTTGAGCTTGTTAGGATGCTGCCAGCCAGGGATTCATTTGGCAGCTCTGGCATCAGCCTGCAGCATAGCAGCAGTCTTCGGTTCTAGCTTCTCAAACGGTGGGCAGATTGGAATGATTTTCGAGCTCTACAGAAATTGCGCAGGTTACTATGAACAGATGGTGCAAGACATCCAGAGTACAATCAGGGTCCCAGTGTGCCAGAGAGAGGATGGAGAGCTGTACCACCAAAAAATTGCACTCAAGCTGGGCAGGCGTGACAACATGCCTTTGTTTTCGTCTGAGGAAAAGACTGCTGGCAAGCTTTTCTAGTGACAGCTCATCTAGATTGAGAATTGTCCATGCACTTTGCAGGATACAATTAAAAAAAAAAACAGAACCAATCCAATTCTGCCCAGGAATGTTGATGAGCGCTATCACTGTGATTCTCCTCCCATAGTTAAGGTTTTAGGTTTAGATCGGCTTGGAGACATCATCAACTTCACCAATGTACATTGCCACTAATGCTTCTATGAAGTCACAATGAAGCTCTTGAATCTGGCTTCTTTTTCCCCACTTCCCGGGCCTGTCTGTGGCTGGAACCCTAACATTTACATGGATACATATGGACACACCGTTTTCCATGATGAACTTGGAACTTAGTTGAAATCTGACCTGAAGCTTACTTTGTTTGCTGGTTAATCTAGTAGCTTGCAATCTTGACTGCATGAAATAAAAGTATACTGAAAGGGGTCGTGAGAGCAGGGCTAGCTACATCTCAATTTCTACTACTGTGTACAAGCTGCACCAAATCAGTCATAGAAAATGATGCTTGAAAAGGGTGCTCTGAAGAAACCTTGCATTAGACTGTGAGCACCTTAGAATCTGATGTGTTGAGTAGAACGTCCAAGTTTGGAATGATATCAAGCTTGCAATTTCAAAAGCCACAAGCAAAAACCATTGTATCTACTGGAAGTCTGTTATAATTCAAGTTTCCTCTCCTCTCTTCTCAAGAGACACCTACCTTTCCTCAATGAGAAGAAGTTGAAATTCTTTGCCATTTCCAGAATCAACAAAAACTAGACTTTGCTTTTCCATACATGTTTGCCTGCCAGAGCAATTATCTCCAGAGGTGCTTGGGATTTGACTCTGCAGAAATATTTCTCACATCCCAGTTTAGTTATTTATTTATTTCCAAACCTGCCCATAATACTAAAATTGGGACTGGAAATAGGTGGGAGACAACTAATAGCAACCCACCTGGACTAATCAAACGATCTGGCCAATCAACAGCAGCTGTTAGGCTTTGCTGTGCCTTTTACCAGCCTCAGCAAACTGTGCAAAAATGCTGGGCCAAAACCATTTTGCGGAGCCAAACCTTCATCCAATTTTCAATTGCAGGGTCACATACTGAGCACCATTGTAGCTGCTGTTATCAGAGAAACATGGGGTTGTAAACTCAAATACCAAAATTCTTACTGCTTCCACTTTTGAATGAACTAGATTGAGTCATATGGATTCTGTTGAGAAGGGCAGCAAGTTCACCATTCTCATAAGGGGGTACACACCGTTAGTGTAATCCTGGGCAAGCTTCATCAAGTTCACAGTTTCCTTGCTCCAGCCATATGGCACTAGATCCTTCTGCAACCATATAATTTTGCATAAGAATTTGTCAGACGTTAGGGTCACTCAGATGGCAGTGAACCAGTTTCTTTCCTAACATAATTATTACAATTACAGTTTCGGCTGCGAAATCAGGGTCTAAGGACTAACAGCTAATTGGTTAGAGGCAATCGGCATTGCCTTGTCAATTAAATTGTTGGATACTCTTTGAGTGGAAGCATACAACTTTTGTACATTCATACAATATGGATTACTTTTGTACTCGTGACTCTGGGTAGTGGGAACTATTCAACTTTGGGAGAATTCAAGCAAATGACTTGTGAGCAATCTGTATATAGTTGTTGTTGCTAAAGATAAAATATTATCTGAATATAACCATCTTATGCTATTTGTCAAGCACAACTGTCAGAGAATGCAAATTGTTAAATCCAGAATCATTGCAGATCAACGATTGTAGCATGTCTTGAGCAAATCCTGCTGGCACATAAAACTGATTGCTTTTCTTAGAAGGTTTACAAAACCAAAGTTTTGTAACTTGGTGTGTGACTTGGACTCCTCAGAACTTGATAGAGGTGCACAAGTGGTGATCCTTTGATGAAGACCTCCTCACAACACATTGCGTTCTTGATTGGCTCGTGGCATGAATCGACAGAAATACAACCTGCAGGCCTTTAGACAGTCTAAGCAAAGGCAGTCCTGTTCTTTGGCTTGAATAAGCCAGCCCCCACCAGTGCACCATCCAAAAAATCCCGTTCTGGGATTTCATGGATGGGATGAGAGGGTCCCCCAAGGGTCAGTTTACTTGGTCAGTAGATTTTTTTTTCTTCTGCTCCTTTTTTCTCCCAGCTAGATTTTTTTTACCTAGGTCAGTTTTTTTTTTTTTTTTTTCTGGCAACAGTTTTATTATCCAATTTTTTTTGGCCCACCCATGATCCCAAGTTTTTTTTTGGGAAGCTCCTATCTACCCTCCAAACCTAAACCCCAACCCACCTACCCCCTTCTTCCTACCAACCCGCCTACCTACCTCATCCTGTTGGCCCCCTCCTCACCCACCTCCTTTTGCGCTCACTTCCATTGCTAAAGCTTCATGAGTGCTGCTTGTTGTCAAGAGCTTCAATGTGGTGGTAGCTGGAGCATGAAAGCAAGAGGAGGTAAGAGCTTTAGGAGTGCTGTTCATCCTTAGGAGCTTCAACATGGTGGCAGCAAGAGTGCAAAAGCAAGAGGAGCTGAAATGTGAGGTTGAAGCTCCTTTCTCTTCCTCCTTTTTATTTTTTTTCTTTGCTATGAAAAAGATGATGATGGCACCATCGTCATGCCGTTGTCGTCCTCTTTTCTTGTTTAGCAAGTGCAAAAAATGATGATGAGCAACCTAGTTGCTTGTTGCCATTTCTCTGTGGTCTTGCCACGAACATCATTTTGACAGGAAAAATGACAATGAATAGCATAGCTGCTCGTCTTTGTTCTCCTATGGTTACGTAAGAGCGAAAAAATGACGATAATCAACCATTTATTATAATTATTACTTCACTCGTCCTCTCAAGTGGAAAGGATGGGTGGGGGTTTTTTTTGTCAAATTTGTGATTGCAATACCTTTTTTAATTGTGGTTCTTAAACCTCTTCATGCCCCACCTTCCTTCTCCATGTGAAAAGGTGGGTGGGACACTTTTTTTTGTCTAAGTTTATAGGCAATACCTTTAGGCTTTGTAGGTGATATTGTTATTTTTTGGGTTTGCTTCATTTTATGCAAATTTTAGTACTAGAGTTTAGTAATACCCTCATCTTGTGTTTTTGTTTTTTTATCTTTCTGTGCAATGCCCTCATTTTATTTTATTTTATTTTATTATGTGTAATACCTTAATCTTGTGTTATAACCTTTTATTTATCTACGCAACACCTTCATTGTTTAGGGTATAACCTTCATCTAGAATATTAAGTCTTACATTAGGTTTTTTGTTTTTGTTTTTTGATTTCAAATGTGGGTGCCATAGAAGGTGTCATTGGACAAGGGATGGGCCAAAATTTGCTTGTAAGGTTAGTGAATGTGATGCATCCTATATAGCCAAGTACAACTTGGTGCAGCATTCGCAAGTGCATCACAATGTTACCATGGAGTTGGGCAAGCTCGGATGCCCATCTATTTAGGAGCAAGGTCCAAAGGTTCGAGATCACACGACAATGAATGCATGGGTCTTGAGCAACCCTTTGGCCTCATTTTGTCACAATGAGCAAAAGACTATTGTTCAGGCTAAGAGGCACACATTCCTAAAATGGGATAGGTTCCGATTTGATTTGCAATACGCACCCAAATTGCCTAAGCCCGCACTTATGAAGTTAGTTTCTAGCCACATTTTTCAACTTCTTGGCATGACTACATGGGGGTGTGGGGGCCATGCCTTTCAATGTGCAGGCCAAGCTAGAGCGTGATGAAGACCTTGCACTTGTGATTCAAGTGACTTGAGCCATGTATGCAAAGGCACTCAAAAGCACTTGGATGCAACATGAACCATCCCCCTTAATAGAGGAAAAAATTCATCAACTATCCTAACTTCGTTTCCAATCTCAAATTCATAATCATTTTTGTAGCTTCTAGTATTGAATCCATATTAACTTCATACCCATTCGGTGCCTAAATTAACTTGTCTTCAAACATTCCATTTTAGTTTGTCACTACACTTTGTATAGCCATTCTAGCTTGGTTACTTAGACAAGTCAATTTTTCCTTGTCTAAATTGTTGTCAATTCCCTATGACTCATTTGCCTTCATCAAATTGACCTTTCCTGTTGATGTGTCCACTTTGGTTAGTATGTTAGCTCCTGCTGGTTTTGCATATTGATTGGTCAATTCAATTAACCCTTTGTAACTACTTGGCAAATAAACTTCCTTTGTCATTCCCAATGGCATTCTTCAGCTTAGCCCTCCTAGTTGAAAAAACAACTTGGCTAGTTCCAAGTTGGTAGGTGACATTTCTACTTCAATGGATTTGTTTTCAAACCTTTGAATTTTTTGTAGTTCCTTGACTACACCCAAATGAACCTTAATTTCTTTCTCCCATTTGGTTTGTCAACCCCTTGTAGGACTGATCTCTTTCTTTGGAGGCTCCTCTATTAGCATACTTGCCCTCTAACCTTGCGTGGTAACAAACACATCAACAACCAATTGGTCCCACTTGACGATGGCAACAATAATTCCAACTTTCGATCTAGAATTCTTCTCTTTCTCTTCCATTATTTTTTTCTACATAGGACAATTAGTTTTTACATACATCATTTTCTACAACAACAAAAACATCTTATTCCATTCTACTAAGATTTATTATTTTGATTATAACTAGGCTAGTTATATTGGTTTTTAAATTTTTTTTTACCATTGCTTGGCCAATTCTAACCATTTGGTCAATTTCCAGGTTGATTATTTGGTGTATTATGCTCTTGTAATTGTTTTTGCTTTTACGCAATTGGTGCTCCTGCTTGTACTACATGGACTAGAACAATTTCCCTCGAAGGACATCTTCTAACCATTACTTTGTTGGGACATTATTTCACTAGCTTACATTCTTTTGTAAGATGTCCTTCATTATAACAATTTTGACAATACACACCTCTTCTATAAGTTTTAGAATGATCTTTTGTTTCTTTCTTCTGAGGTTCTTTTTCTTTTTCATCAAATTTTTTTGATTCTTCACTATCATACTCTTGTCAATATCTTGCTATGTTCTTCCTTAGATTATTGGCATTTATTCTTCTATCATAACTGCCAACTTTGGCATTTCCACCAAAGTTATTTGCGACATACTTTTAATGGCCATCTTGACTTTAGTTCTTAGTCCTTGAACTCTAAAGGCTTCTCTCAAATAGATGTCATGTGGTGGTTGTGGAATAACCACACAAAGTTGCAAGAATCTATCATAATAGTCTTCTATGGATTTTTATTTTTAGTTTTTTTCATATTTCAAAGTTGTAGCCACTTGTCCTTTGCTGTGAATCTTGCTAAATTGATTGACAAAAGCCCATTGCACTTCATCTCATGTTGTCACAGGATGAGGTATTTCATATCTAGCAAACCAATTAGCAACTTTCCTTCAAAGAAAATTTGGAAAATATTGAAGTTTATGATCATATGTATATTCTCCATTATTCACATAGACTTTAATTAGTTATCGAATTCGTATAACGAGATCACCATTGTCATGATACTTCAATAGTTGAATGCATAAAGCATTAGCAAGACAATGAAAAAAAAATGGAGGTTAAAAAAATCTTAATTGCAAGTTTCACAAAAGTTTGAAATATATACTTCATCAATGTGGATGTGATATCAACGAACTCACATGGGAATTTGCTTCTAGTTTGGCCAATACATAGCTAAATGTTTGAAAAATTCAATATCCATTTAAACCTCGATGGTGACAAGTTCAAATGTTCATTAAAAATCATGCCATGTCATCAACTTTCAAATGTTCTAGTTACATGTGAATTGTATCCAATAACTTTTTACAATATTCAACCCCATTGTAGGAGGGGGGAAAACCTATACAATTTTTGAACCTCATTTCAAACATAATATAAATGGCAAAAGAGTTTTTTTGGTCGATTTTGTAATGATTTGTCTTGCACCTAGACAATGTAACACAACCATCCAAAGAGTGATGACAAAATCAGATCATTTAAAGACCAATAACCCTTATTTGTGAATCTTCATCCCAACTACATCAATTAGATTATTTGTGTCAATAATCTTAAAACAAAAAATCACCTAAACCATGAAAATAATGACAAATTAACTGCATTCATTATTTAATAATTGTTCTTGGAGTTAAATTTACCCATGAAAGATAAGTAGAGTCTATATTCAAAAGATCTTTATTAGTGGGGATGTATACACCTTTGCCTAGTATATGGTAATAGATGGGTGTCTTATTATCACTTGTTACATGAACTAATGAGTCATTACCTTATGACTGACAATTATTAAACATTGCAAAAACTATGTAAACATGTCTTCAACTTCTTGTGTATGAAAACTTCATAGCATCACTCCTTGTGCAGCTCATTGTTGGAAGAGGTGGTAGGATCATACACAATCCATAGAAGTTTTTATAATGAAACAATAGGAATCCATAGAAATTGTTATAATGAACATTATAAAGTGTGTGTGCGGAAGGTTGTTAGTAAAATGCTATTTTTATTATATTAAAAAGGAGAAACTTCTAAAAACTTAAGTTGGCGAAAAGTTCTAAGAAGCCTAGTTGAATTTTGTTTTTCAAAAATCTTAACTGCTCTTACGTGTACAGCTTCTATAATTCCTCCCCAACCTTGTGCATTAAATGCGGAGATTCAGCATTTCAGTTTAAACTAAATCTCCGCATAATGTCATAAATTTCCTGACTTTATGGATACCACTAAAAGAGGGGTTAGAGAGTGAAAGGAGGCCCAAAGACAGGGTGAATTTGCAAATATCTTTAACATAAATAAAAAGTCTTAAGAGCACCATCCTTCAATCTTGTAATATAATATTGTAAGTTGTGACTTATGTAATATAATTCAGCTTAAGACTTAGGTTTGTAATATATCTTGTTTATTTGTAAGATACTTTATTTTATGGTTTTTGTCAAGCACCTTGTTAATTTCTCTTGTTGAATCTATTTAGCATTTTCATTTGTTTGGGGTCTTGACAATCATCTATTTGGAGAAACGCAGAAAACCACCCAGCCTTTAAGGCTCTTAATGATAGTCATCATAAAACCACCACTAGCATCCGTTAGCTTTGTAAATTCCTTGCAAAAAGTCTCTTTAATCATCCATAGTTAGATTGTTTGACACATGTTACATACATAAAAAGACATAGGTTTGGAACCATATGATATACCATACAATATGTCCAAATCACATGGGGGCACATGGTGGTGGGTTCCCATAGTTCCACCTAACAAATTCTTGCCCAAAGCTATTAATGCATTCAAATTCCACAATTATACTACCTCTAGACCCCAAAATTACACACAACAAACCCTAAGCATTCCAACATCTAGGGGCTAATATGGTCATTGAAAGTTCAAGTTTTCACTAATCAAAGTCATCAACATACCCAATAGACTAGTTTCCCAATGAATGTCCGAAATTTACTTTCTTCGTCAACATATCAAATTGAAGCCTTATTGATTTAAATGGGAGTTCATTTCTTCTAACTCATGGCAAAAAGTCATTAAACAAAGGGAGAAAATTCCCAAATCTATTTGAAAGGGAGACCTTATATCTATGAATATCCTTCGTGTTTTCACCTATAGGTGTAAGATCCCTCCCATTGTTACAAAGTAGGCATAAGAAGCCTCCTATTCCTAGGAATAATTTTCTTTTTTTTAATTAATTAATTTTTATGTTGTGTCATTGACTAGCATCCCAAGAAGGATTTAGTATTAAATTGCAATAGAATAGGTAGGAAAATAAATTTTAAAACTATAATTGTACCAGTGTTTGGTGACTTGCATTTACAATTTGGCAAACCCAATAAAACCTTGTCTTATTGAATTTTTTTCCAATATTTTCAATAAAATTAAGCCTTTGTAATGGTTGCAGCCCCAAAAAATTTCTTCACATCTTGAAGAAATTTTGCACAAAAGAAAAAGGATGATTCATATGCCTCATGATTAATGCTTTTCATTTTGGGGCGGATTTTTGCACTATAGTAACAAAAACAAATATAGTGTGAATCAATGATTTGTTTTTGGTGGTGATTTTTTTCCATTTTGCAAAAAAATAAAAATGAAGAAAATCTCTTGCAAATTCCCTGTTTATGAAAAAAATCAGCAAAAATTGAAAAAAATAAATCATCATGATTACCTAAAACATGAGAGGGTGCTTAAGATGTTTTTGACTTTCATATTTTGAATATCACCAAATTTGGCCAAATACTCATATGGATGATGCCACTTGAGCAACACCACAAAATTGGGGGGAGAAGGGTGTGGGGGTGGGGCCAGGTGAAACAAAAACAAACAAACAATGGTGTGAAGTGTACAAAGGGATTTGAAAAAATGTGCAAAAGTTGCCATATTTTGAGAGAAAAAGGAATTATCCATTGGATCTTTCATCTGTTTACAGATTCACAAGAATTGTTCTCACTTCTGAGGCTTCTGAAAAATATGTACAATGTAACTAAACATTTTGCCAAACAAAGAGCTATCCATACTTTAAAAATCAAACAAACAATTCTTATTCTAGTGACGATGTTTCATCAAAACTGGCTTATGTAAGATGGGTATTTTGGTGATTGTCACTACAACAATTTCAAAGTCATTGTGAATTATAATTTGTCATAGATTAAATTTTATTTCAGAATTTCTTTTTCTCTGTTTGATCTGTTTGTATCTGATTGCTTGTCTTGCGCTCTTTCAATGTTTTTATCTATTTTATATCTTGGTGTTTGTTTTACAGTTTTTTCAATGTTTTTTTTTTTTTTTTGTTTTTTCCTCAAGTCTCTTTGTATCATTGGCATTTTGCTTACCAAATTAAGAATGTAAAAAAATGTTAATAGAACAAAATGACATATATTGAAATTTTAAAAATTATTATGTCCACACAAAATAATTTAATCATCATCACTGGTAGTGCAAAGCATTGTGGAGCCCAATTATATATATAAATCTGTAGTTCTCAAATTTTTGAAAGACAGAAAAAGATGGCCTATAAAATCTCTGGTTCTGTGAGGAAGACTGCCAGTTCTTAGAGGTTTTTGAAATGACCAGAACCCATGGTTCTTTAATTATGTTTCTTAAAACTAAAAAGACAAGAATCCATGGTTCTCTGATTCTGGAACATCAAAAACTGGAGCCAAAAGTTAACAACAAAATTAGATACCCACCCAACATTCATTGATTTGTACCTGATGTGCAATACATAACACACCTCCATTTATAAACCCTAACATTGCATGGATTTCATTTGCGTGCATCCGTGTATTCAGTCAAATCCTTCACTTTGTGAGGCGGGCTTGACAGAGAATGGCAAGGGAGGCCATCAAAGGAAACCTGGGGTAACTTTTTTTGGCCATACCCACATTGAATGAAACCAAATGTCCAGGGTCTCTCTGACATGGGCACAGCACTTGAATCGCAGATATAATAACATTCTGTATCTTACCAAAGACATCCAGAGATTTAAGTACAACGAGTCCTGCTGAAAGCCAGAAAAGAAGACATCGCTTGAACTCTAAGGCTGAAACCTGATTGATGTTTAACAGCTGCCTGCTTTGCCTAAATGAGGCATGAAGAACATCTACCCATTGAACACAAACATCTCCAAAGTGACATGAAAGGCATGACCCATGTATCAGATCTGTAGTTTGACTAATGACAGAGAAGAGGTGTGTGCTGTGCAGCACCACCACAAATCATGAATGCTGCAAGGTAATCTAAAAAACTGAAAGTTTACAACTCTAAATCTGATGCATCTGCACAAACTGTGAACATGCTGCTGAATGGTGTTTTTCATCATTTGCCTGCCACTCTAGTTGCCATTCTGCATTGGAAAGCATGCACAATGTCTGTCACCTATTCTTTGATCATTCGCTGGAAGACTCTCAACACCCCCCACCCCCCTTTGGAGGTCACAAAACTATGAATTCCTCCAAACCAGTAAAATGTGGGTTACTGCTCTGATGACTTGCATTGGCCATGGTTTACATGACTGGGAAAGCAAGAGAGACACCTTTCTTTGAACATGGGGCCAAGCTTTTTGCTCAGGTTGCTGGATTTTGATATTCATTCCATCCACAAAGGCTGAGGTCATTTTTTATGACCTTCTCCTCCAGAATTCCTAAAATTTGGGCATCTTGCAGAGATCAGGGTGTCTGGTTTACACCAGGACCATCTAGTTTTAGTACCGAACTCGTTTTCTTTGGCTCCCAACTTCATCACGTTCATCCTGCCACAAACCCTTGCTAACTTTGTAAGTTGCTATAATGAATTATTGCAAAAGGATACTGTGAGCTGCAGAGATTTTTGTGGAGGTGAGTGCAAAGTTGGGTCAACTAGGGAAAGGTCTGAAGAACCACCAAGAATGGATTACAACCTGAACGAAATAGTTCTGAGTGGATGTTTCCAGGGCCCACATAACATATCAAGACAACATATACAAACATGCAAAAGACAGTGAAAGCAGTTTGCAAGATAGACATAATGGTCAAGTAGGTTGAAACCACTTGAAACCAAGATGCCTCAGGGACCCCTTGTTATGTCATGCAAAGCCTAACAGTGCACTGCAAATCAGTGGGAAAAACATCTATGAGCAGTCATGATCACCATCAACCTGGTCATAAGACTAAATCTGGGTAAAAAGAGATTGCAACAGGTTAGTGAAACTATGTAGCCCTCTAAATCCTGAGGCATGATTGGAACTGACAATTGCTTCCAAGCAACAAAGAGATGCATACCGTAGTCTCCAAGGGATGAAAATCATCAAGCAAAGGCAAGATGTCATTGCCTCCTTGTCCATCAACTTCCATGCGAACACTATCAGCTGCCAGCAGCTCTGGTTGTACCTTCACATCAAAGTTGCAAGGTCAGGTGATAGTCCTGCTGTTAACTGCAATTTAAGCTACAGTTGTGTGGGCATGCTGATTCAATTTGCACACGCTCTTGCCAAAACAGTAGAACTTTCTTGAATTGAGACACTGTTGTTGCACATAAGCAATCATAATATTCCCACATTATTCAAGTGAAGCCAACAATATCATCTTGTACCTCTTCATTGTCTTCACTCAAGTCTGCTCTTGCTGCAGACTCTGTCTGACATTTGATATGAACAATTGGGCCCAAAGCTCCACTATCAAGACCCTCCATAATTCCACCAGTGGGAGCATTCATATAGACAGTTCCCTTATACATCCATTCATCTTTCTCATCACTATAGAAGTCTTCAAATGGCTCCCCACAAAGGGCACAAGCACTTTGATTTTCATCAGCTGGCACAGCAATGCTCTCACCATCATCAGTCTCTGAAGATATAGCCACAACCTCTGCAGCAAAGAAAGAAGGTGCCAGCTGTGTTGTTGATGCTCCTGTGCCACTAAGCCATTCCTTCAGAGTCACAAACCACTTCCGGGAGAGCTTCTTTTGTGCTTTCTGTAGACGATTTCTAGAGACGTGCCAGTCCATATGCTTGCTGTGCACCTCTTGTTCCTTGAATCGCAACCCACATGTTTTGCACTGCCTGGGTAAGTTATAATAGAGAGCATTGAGCACAGCCTCATGCCTTCCCTTCAGAACTTCTGGCTTGAATTCAATACCGGTAATGTCTTCCTTTGGCTTGGACTGACTTGTAACAGCAGCCACCTCTGAAAAACTAGTCATACCTCCAGAGACAGTGACAAGTGTGGCTGTGAGTGCTGATGAAGAAGAATTTGACTGCCCATCAGGAAGGACTTCTGGGTTCCCTGAGTTGGTAAAACCAGGTTTTGAGCTAGAAGCACCAGGAGGAGTCCATAAGATACCATGAGTGGAAACCGCATCATTTGATGTAGCAGTTGGCACTGGGGCAATAAGACCCTTGGCAACGAGAGACTTAAGAAGCGAGTCTATTTGACCCATTGGTGCAGGCAATGGCGTTACTCCAGGCAGAGGCAAAGAGATGGAATTTGCTCTAACAGCAGAAAGAGGTGGGGGACCAGGGGGAAGAGGGGGCTGCCCATGATGGGATTGTTGTTGCTGAGGGGGATAGTTAGGCAGGGCAGAAAGTATTGGATTCCCTTGCCCTGAAACCGTTGTTGGATACTGTCCTCCATGGGCTCCTGCTTGCATAGACAAAGGGCTGATAGCTGAAACTGGTAGATGTGGTGGTGGGGGCCTGCTTGGCAAAGGGGATTGCCCTGAAATCAATTGCTGGACTTCACCAAGTCCTGAAGAAGGTTGTTGCAGTGGAATACTTTGAGGCTGAGACCGTGGCTGTGGCACCAATGGGCTTTGTACAGTGGGTAGGAGACCTGATTTCAACAAGGCTACTAAAGCACCTGTCTCTGTGCCTTGCATCCCAGTCTGCCCATTTGCCATCAAACCTGACATTGTGCCTTGCTGGAACTGAGTCAACTGACCTTGTTGGTCTTGACCTAATGAGGATACAGGTTGAGCTTGCTGCGAAGAGTGCTGTAGAGAACTGCTTGAGCTTTGTGGCCTGAACTGAGGAGACATGCTGGAGAAATCAAGGGATGTTCCTTGAGAGGACTGGACACTCTGAGGATTTACTGGTAACTGAGCAGGCAAAGTTGGGTCCTGATGCAGAGGGGGCTGCACGAGGCCAGCCCGCTCATTGAGGATGTGTTGCAGCACGTGATTTGGCTGATTTGGCAGGTAGCGAGAACCAAGGCCAGGATGCCTTTCACTTTGCTGAAAGGTCACATTTGAATCTGGTGTAGAAGGTGAATTGTTATGTGCTTGTCCTAGCTTTGAAGGAAAGTTTGGCCTGATACCAAAGGGGCCTGCTGTAGCACCTCCTCTGCTGGGTGAAGGGATCAGGGTTGTGGTGGAGAAAGGTGGTACATTGGATGAAGCTAGTGGCATGATGCGAGCTGGGACAGATACCTGCACACCAGGGAATTCCGCATGGATGAATTTTGCAAGAAAACTGACAAATACATGGAACCATACTGATTTACTGAAGCACTCATCATTTTTCCACGAACTCACCTGGTGGAGAACCAATTGATTATCTGCAGATGATGAGAACTGTTGAGAGCGAGGAGTGCCTCTAGGACTTTGCCAACCCAGGTCATAAGAAGCTCCAGGAGAATGTAATCCATGCATCTGACCTTTCCCCAGATTCCTCTCCCCAGGAATCCAATCATCCATTCTTGAGTTTCCACTGCCTACTCCTGGCTCCTGAGCATGTGGTGTCAGATCCTCCCAGACATACTCTTCCTCATCAGCATTTTGCCAGTTCTTGATTCCTTGCATATGTGACCCAAAGGACTGGGGTTCTGGCCCTAGAACCTTAAGGGGACCCCTATCCCCCCCAGTCCCTCGTTTATTCATCTCCAATGCTTGAGGAAGCAGAACAGGACCTCCTCTCCAAGGTCCAGAGGCCATGTTCCTGTGTCCATGGCTGTCAACGCCAGAGAGCCTTGGACCTGACTGGTGCCTCATATTATATCCATTTGGTTGGGAGTAAAGTCCCCTATCATCAGGACCTCCATTACTTTGCCTCTGCATCTCTTGTTCTCTGTACCACCCACTTTGATCAATTCTCTCGGCACCTGGGCGTCCACCCATGTCAGACTCAGGGCCTCCCCATCTTTCACGCTCATACTCTGGGAAGTCATAAACAGGCCTCTGACCATAACCTGTTTTGTCAAATCGACCTTGCTGACCTGGCTGCATGGTCTGCAACAGAACATTGAAGCCAATGAGGATTTATCTCTTGATTTGTTGTCAAAATTTCTGACCAAATATATCAAGAAGAGGAACATGAGGGTTACAATCACAGAAACATACAGGTAGTCTTTGTGGTTGAGCATCAGGCCATCCTTTTGCATTCTCATGCAGTAAGGGCCTATCTACATCTCTCATCTGAGCGATTCCATTGCTCTCAGCAACAACTCCATCAGCCTGCCATACAAATAGCACACACTAGAACAATTCCATCAGGTGCTTAACTTCACCTGAAAAACAAAGTGAGAAAGTACTCAAGCTTACGGGAAGAAGGAAACATTGGGGGCCCCTTGTGACAAGATGGATCAAAGGTAGCATACCCTGCTTCTCGAGGACTGTAGTAAAAGTTGGCGTTGAGCTTCCAAGTACTTGGGGTTGACATGAATGCCATGCCCAGAACGAAGAATGGCCAATTCAATGGGCCGTGATGGCTGGGAGGACATCACAGGCTCCTTTGACTGAAGACTGAATTCAAGCTCTGCTTCAATGACATGCAAAGGGCCTGATGGGAAAACACCCCGCCATGTCCAAAATAAATGCTGCATGGCAGTGTAGGTGACAGAGTCTACTTGCCGATATGCCTTACAGAACACCTGCATTCCCATCTAAGGTTAGTAATTACAGGCTCTTGGACTCAAGTAAGTACTGATACCAGCCAGATAAGGCAACAGTAACAGTCTTAAGCGATTGGACTATTGAAGTGAACACCAAACAAAGGACATATCTAGTATAAAAGGTCACTAAGAGGAATTCAGTTAAGGAAACCCTGACAAGATAGATACCTCAGGAAGGCGTGCAGAAAAATATTTCACATACTCGCCTCCAATATTCTTTACAATGCTGTCAAGAAGATACAATGATGGAAGCTTCTGCTCCTTTGGCACCTATTAACATATACACAATAAAACTTCAAATATGCCCACAACAAAATGTACCTGAGAAAATTTGGTAATAAATGACAGTGCTCCAAAGGGAGAGACATTAGGTACTTCAATGGTATAAAAAGAAGCATGCCAAAACCCTAAGTCTAAATTCTCCAATGCCTGTTGGTTCATGTTGATGCTTCTTCCTGTCTGAAGAACCCATATCCTCTGCTAAAACATAGTCCTCTGCAGGGTTTTTTTTTTTTGTTGCATTGAAGTGGATTTATGTTGCAGATGCAGCCCAGCTTGTAAAGGTTGCAAGCTTGATAAAAGCAATGTTGTGAACAGACACAAAAAGTCCCGAGGAAGAAGGAAGGAGAGGACATAAACGCCGTAATGTCTTACCATAATGATGTGATCACAAATAACGGCAGATATGCCTTGCGCTGCGTGAGCATTCTCTCCAGCGATGATTGTGAGATTAGTAATAATTGGCTTCGAGTTGAAAGTGAGCTCCATCAGTGCGGACTTGTACTGAGAAACAAGTTCTTGAAGGTCTTCAATGGGAGTTTCAGTCTCTTCTTCCTTATTCCTCTGCTCATTTGGTTCCCTATCCTTGTCATTGCTACCTATTTTCGAGCCGCCTCGCAACAACAACTCGTTGTTGAGACCCATTCTTTTCTCACCTTTCTCCGTTTCTCCTCCCGCTTTCTTCAAATACGTCGACTGGTTTGCAATAATAGCGTTGCTTGCCCAGCCTTCTAATACTTTTGGCTCCCTCTGCCAGTTCATAAGAACGCTGCTGCTGTTCCTTTCTAATATCGGCCTCTTCCAAATCAGGCTAAAGTCTCTGGCTATCTGCTGAGTCCGAGCGAATTCCCTCTTCTTCTTCCTCTCCCACATTCCAGTAGAAATATCCCCGTCACTTGTCTCACGAAACTGCCACTCATCTCTTCCCTCGTTCCGCATACTACTACCTCTGCAAGTTTCTTGCAAGCAATTTCACAAACGCCTCCTGGAGCTACATTCTCTCTCTCTCTCACTCACACACACACACACACACACAACATCAAAAGAGAATCCACTACTAACTACACCACCAGGAAGAACAATAATAATATCTTCCTCTTTGTTTTTTTATTTTCCACTACAGCACCAGGAACAATAATGATATCTCCTCCCTCATGGTCGATCTTCCACTGATATCAAAAACCTCTGAAGAGAAACCCAACGAATTTATTCCTTCGTTCCAAGTGCACCGGATTTAGGGTTTGGCGCTTTTATTGTGTCCCAAAACCTGCCATTATTATTACTACCACTGTACAAGGCCAAAATTGAATGTCTGTGATGACCGACCCCGTGTAAATAACACAGCCCTTCTTCTCCACAGACAAATTATGGTGATACAAAGAAGAAGACAGAAGGGAGACTCTCACTAAGCTTTTGCTTTGGCGTCTGGAAGAAGCCGTGGTGGTTTTACTTCTTGCGTCGCAAGCTTGAGAGAGAGAGAGAGAGCGTTGATGGCGTAGAGAGGCCAACAAGCTTCGCAAACGCCAGCGGGCGGGCGGGAGAGAAGAAGCCACCCGTGATATCGTCGCCCGCGCCGCGCAACCCCTGTTCACATGGAAGCTGTTAAAAATCCAGAACAACGTTTAAGTTATAATAATCTCCGCGAATTCTGATCAGATTTTTTTTTTTTTTTTTTGAAAAGGATTTTTTCTTTTTTCTTTTTCTTTTTCTTTCTTTTTTCTTTTTTTCATGTGTATTAGTGTGTGGCCTGTGCCGTTGTTCCACGTGTTACCACGTACTCAACTGATTTTTCCTTCCAAAACCTGGTTTTTTGGGAATTTATTTGAATTTTCAGGGGCAGAAATCACTTAAAAATCAATATCTCCCACATTCTGAATCCAAATCTTACCAAATAAATTCCATTAAATCCTGCTAAACCAGATCTTTCTAATAACACCAAACACACATTCCAATTCCTCCGAAATTTTCAGCTACAATTTTGTTTAATTTTCAGTGAAGAAATCATTCAATATTCATGAACTTTTTTGCATGGCAAGTCCAAACGCCATGGAACCAAGCCCATGCACCCCTCCTCATCAAGAGCTTTCCAAAGACACCAAACAACACCATCTGAAGCATCCCAGTGCAGTGGATCTCATAACTACAAAACAAAACAAACTACCTTCCCTTCATACTTTGCCCTAGGGTCAGTTTCCTGATTAAATAATCTTTTTTTTAAAATTTAAAACGAATTTTCTCTCCTCATATGAAGATATATCTCATATTAGATCATGAAATAATAATAACTTTAAATTTATTTTATATAATTTTTTAAAATTATATCTGACCCTATGCTAAGGGTAGGTAGTTTGTTATTGGCTCTAAAGGAAAGACTACCAAACGATGTGCTTCTTCATCTGGTCTCCCATTTTGAGGATTGTTCATTAAGTGTTAATTAGGTCCTCTTTCCCATTACACTACTATGATCACAGAGATGATGAGAACATGTGTTCTTTTTAAGTTCTCTAGAAAGTCCCTTTTCTCACTAGGGTTTTCTTTCCTACCATTCCCAACAATAATTACTTACATATTTCCAGCCTAGTTGCAATTAATCTTCAATGAAAGGTGCATGTCCATGCAACAAATAACAAGGGCTCCATTTTAGTGGCTTTTTCTATTAGGTTGCTGCAATCACAAGATCATGCATATTATGTGTAAGGGGGATCATAGCAGCCTAATGGAAAGAAAACCCTGGTGGCTAGACTATGAAATTATGCAATTTTTCATTTGGGTCCCACATTTCTGAGGATTGTTCACTTGGGAGGTGTTACCCTAAGAATATGGAAGTATGCATATAGTTTTCATCTTGGTCCCACATTTTGAGGATTGTTCACAAGGTAGGTGTTACTCTAAGACTATGGAATTAGGTATGTAGTTTTCATCTGGGTGAATCCCACATTTTGAGGATGGTTTGCCAAGTGTCATTCACCTCTCCTATTCATTAGATGAGCTGCCCCAAGTTCAATCATTTACATCTATTTATTATGCATGTACTTTGCATGACAAACGTCACTCTATAACTTCTAAAGCCATTAACAACAACAAATGTGCAAAGGATCAAATGGGTATTATGTTATCATTTTAGAAGAATAATGTAAAGTTCTAATGAAAGACAAAAATAAATTTGATAATAGCCAATAAATGGGTAGCTTCAAGACATTCATGTGGAATAATTTATTTGTTTTGAAAATATCACATCAAAAAATGGGATATTCCTCACTATTTCAAAAGCTTCTCTACTTTCCTTCACAAAATTTTGTTCTTTGAAAAAAAAAACTTTTTGAAAATTTCATCATTCCTACAAATGATGTAAATAAATTGTCCAAGACATCAACGTATTACTATATTCAAGAACCACACAATGAAAACCACACAAGTGCAAACCTCATATTGTATAAGGTTGACATTTGGTTGTGTTATCATGAATCATCAAAGTATTCATATTTTAGGTAAGAGAATGAAATCAAGACATCAAATTCATTTAAAATCTACTGTTGTACCGACACATCATAATTGTTGTGTGTAAAATAATAAAACAAGGTCAAGACTAAATCTTAATCTAAAATCAAATCTTTCCCTACTGCCACAAAAAAAATAAAAATGAAACAACCAATCACTCCAAACTTCATCGAATCCAACAAGAGAACATGATTTACAAATTAAAGAAATAGCTTTCTAAAATCACTAGCAAGCTTCGAGTCATTAGTTAATTACTAAGATTGTGGAACTCCCCATCATTTCAAAACACACTAGATCAACTTGTAATTATTTTCTCAATTCCAATAACAAATAAGATAATGTGTTGACCACATTATGAGCTCTCTAAAACAATTAAACACAATAGATATACAATAATAACAAGTAGATCTCACAAATCATCTTTAGCTAATGAAAGGTGTCCCATTGTTCACGTTTATTATCTTTTGCAACATCCATAACAATGTAACATTGAACATCGTGAACAAAAGGTGTTTAACTAAATTGACATGACAATGCATGAAATTCTCCCATGTCCAAATAATTATCAATGTGAATTTGAGCTAGGAAAAATATAATAAAAACAAGGCCAAACCACACATACAAAAATAGCTTCAAAGGCCATGAAACATGTAAGAATGCATTTGAAGAAAGGTTTATGATTTGTAACATGGATCAAACCATTCCATAAAACCAAAGGAACAAGGATAAAATACAATGTTATATTTCATATTGATTTTGAACATATTGGGGGAAAAAAAATTGTAAATTTGAAAGGAGGCAAGGGGAGAAGGGAAAACAGCTAATTTTATTTATATCCATGCGGGGATTCAGTCCAAGGAAGCTTTCTACATGGTCAATTATCCAAAAAATCTTGTTAACAATAAATTTTAAAATATTTTTATGGATGAAAAATGAATGACATGATGGATAAATTTCACCGATTGTAAATAAACATGAATGACAATGGATGATTTCATTCTTGAAATATCTTATTTATATACTTATTGAATTTAAAGTGATTTTTTTCATTGAAAATAAATTAATATTTTACAAAAATGATTTTTCCATCATTGTCCAAAAAAAATTGCTTATGACCACATTTTAACTTTCCTAAACCTTTAACACTTGAACTAATGATGTTTGAATTCACACATGGGTCAATGAAAGGTCATGTTCACACTTGTTTCACACATTTGCCGATGACACTTGAGCCAATTTATACAATCAACGCCTCTTCATCATGTTTGCTTTTATATTTGCCCTTTTACATCACATGGGGAAACACATGGGGAATTTTTCATTGATCATCCTATTTGCTTAAATTATTTCAACTAGTCTTAATACATGTTCATCATACTAACATTTGTGTTTGCCCTTTCACATATATGTCACATGAGAAAATGCATGGGGTTGGCCATTTTATTTGCCCTATTTGCCATCAATTTGCTAAAAACAAATTTTCATGACAAAAACATTTTATGATTAAATGTCTTAAATCTAATTATGTAATCATATGTCCCTTTTTTTTGTTACTCATCATTGTTGTGATAACATTACAACTATAAATTACATGCGATTGAATGGTTACCTAGGCTAGGTTATGATACCTACATAGGTTACACAAGTTACCTACCTACCTAAATTAGCCTAAGCCACCTATATACATTGCTAAACTACATGTCTACTAGGTTACATAGGCTACATAGGCTAAAGTTAGTTGTTTATGTACCTAACCTACCTACCTAGGTTAAGTTCCCTACCTTTACAAATAAACTTGGAAAAAAAATTTAAATGTTCATATATTATATGTTGACAAAAAACCACACCTTACGAAAGTGTGGTTCATTCCTTAATCAAGACTTGATTTTTCATCATGGATGGGAGGAATTCAAGTCCCCATACTTGTATCTAGATTGTCCATGCACCTAACAAAACTTGGGGTGGCCTAAGTGACATAAGGAAGCTTAGGCATAGCCTACCTAGCCCTAGGTAGCCTAAATGCTATAACTTAGGTGGCATAAACCACCCAGCCCTAGGTGGTTTAAGCTACCTAGGCTAGGTTAAACTATGTGACATCTTGTGAACATATTTTCAATTGTCTCATATCCACACAACATGGGTTTTAAATATATATAATTTCATATTTAACCAAGTGGCCATAAATGTATGATCTTTTATTTTTTCAATGTCTTTCACAATTGTAGTCACTAAAGCCATAGATATGTACATGGTTGCAAGTGCACAACTTAATGTCCTTTGCGACACATCTTATTTGATAAAACAATAATGTACAATCGCATGTAATCATGTATGTTATATATGACTATGACTCGATGATGTATGTAATCATAAAAGATGCATTTTGACATAGTGTGATATCACCTTTTCACATCATAGAATGAAACAAATGTTCTTACCCATTTATTTGGACACTTGCATACTATCATATTTCACATTGAAACACATGGGGAAAAGCATGTTCAAGGGTAGAAGTTTGTTTTGTGTTGTTCATTTATTCATATGGAACATCAATGAAATAAAGGATGGTCCTTTTCAAAGTATGTATTTCTTGACTCCTGTTTCACATTTACAAATTATTCAAGAAGTGGAAAAGAAACAAAAATTTGAACAAAACACAACCATATGGATTGATCAAATATAAACAAAATTACAAGTAAGCAATGTACAACGAGGAAATAAAAATAAACATTATTTCTTTGTCAATAATTTGTATTGCACAAATGTAATTAAACATGGAAATTTTGTTATATGTGGCCCTTTCTTGAACAACATCATTTACTTTTATAATAGTCCTTCCAATTTCAAATGACATTCATAAAACATTGAATATAATAAAGTTATTTGTAAAATCAAGCAAAGACAACACCATAACCCCCTATTTGGTCACATAGGGGATGAGATTTCAAAAATAGGAGAAAAAAGTACATTGGGCTTCAATAAGGCATGAAACTCAATTTAGTAGCAAATTTGGTGCTAGGGTAGAAATGCCTATCACCAAACACTTAAGATATCGGAGCTTTCTAGCACCTTGGGTGTTCTTCTTATGGTCTTGATATCCAAAACAAAATTGTGCTCCATCTAACTACACACCTCTTGCCATTTGAATCGTTCAATTTGGTAAATAAACCAAAAATAAAATAAAATTTCCAAATAAAAAACCTCTTTTTTTAGATACAAATCTTATCAAACATTAAAACCACTAATGAACAAACACACGCACACCTATAGATGAGCAATGTGAACTTGACACATGTCAAGTTTTCACTTATAACCAAATTGGATGAATGTTAAAAACATTCAACTTCTTGTTCAAAATGGTTCATCATACACCATGGCTATGATCAAAACTTGAAGAAAAGGTTTTCGATCTATGGTATTAAGAATGCACTAGTTTTATTAACCTTAAAATACTAAACGAGTAACCCTAACTAAGTGAAAAGCTGGAGGCATTGTCATTTTATAGGCTCAGGGGTTTGGAATGAGGTGTCCTCCTCTCTTCACTTCCAACCTCTCCAAAGCTCTCTTTCTTCCAAGCTTTAGAGAGTTGTATTTCTTCCAAGCTTTGGAAAGTTATCCAATAAGTTTTTCATGTCCTTTGTGACCTCGCTCCAAAAGCATTTTTCGTTGGTGTTGTATTGTAGCGTCTTGAAAGAGAATCAACAACAACAACACACATGATGTTGTGATTTTCTAGTGTGCATGCAAGAAAACATTAACACATGTGATGTTCTTGGGTGTGTGTGAGAAGACACCAATGTGCTACACCGACATGATGATACACCAATGCACATATGTGTAGGAAGACACCAACGCAGTGCGTGATCCTCCTGCGATCCTTTGTATTTTCGGCCTTCCCAAAACTTATTGTGTGTTGCCTTGTTTCTAAAACTGCTACCTCCTAATCCTTTTGCTATTATGATCCCTTCTTCCAAACATTTTTTGTGATCTTCAAAAACTTAAAGATTGTTTGATGCATTCATGGCAACAAGCTTAAGCTCTTCATGTTCTCTTGCAAGTGGTTGTTGCTTTCCTACATGAGCTTCTTGCTTTCTTCGTTGATTGCATCCTTGCAAGCAGTTCATGTTTTCCCACAATAGTTGGTTATTACATTCCTATTGTAACACATCTCCTACCTAACATCCAAGCTTTTGCCTTTGCTCTAGCTTCCTTTTGCTCTAGTGTTGTATTACCAAAATTCAAATTGTTGGAAAATAGGCACTTGGGCTAACACATCAATTGCAATATACATGTGCAATCTATCTCCCATTTCCTTCACATTTGCAAGAGACCAAGCACTATTTAAAATTACTATTTCTTATTTCTTAACATGCCTTTGGATCTTCATGATATTTGCATTGGGTGTTATAGCTACTCATTGAGTACTCTTGGTTTCCTTTTTTTACCTTTTAGTTTCCCTTTCTTTGTTTGCTACTTCTTTTTGGATAGCTTTTTGATGTACAATGCCCACGTATTGGTCTAATGTAACAACATGAAACTTGGAGTAGTCTACTAATGGTTCTGTCCCTTTTCTTATTCTTGTAGGCAAGCTTAATATCAACAACATGTTGGCAATAGGAGCATTTGTGAAGTTTGGGTTATTGCATTTTGAACTTCAATTGTTTTAGTTGTTAGTTATTGGGCAAAATTGATTTTAACTTCTAGTTTTTTGCCCCAATAACTAACAACTAAAACAATTGAAGTTCAAAATGCAATAACCCAAACTTCACAAATGCTCCCTATTGCCAACATGTTGTTACTATTAAACTTGCCTACAAGGATAAGAAAAGGGATAGAACCATGGAATCATTTAATCAATAGAATGTGTATATTATATTGAAAAGCTCTTGGTATTGATCGAATAAAAATAAAATAAAATAGCTTGAACAAATAACATGTCACCCATGTTTTTTTTAACATTGCCATCCAAGATCCTTGCTTACATTGTTGAATGTAATCCTTTGTAATTTTTTCACCTTTGAAAATGTAGAAGTCAGGAAGGACACTTCCAACTGCATTTACTACACAATTGATTGTCATCCATTCCCTTGATTTTGGTCTTGTGTTATAAACTTTCTATCATCCCCTTTTTGCAAACACTCGTGCATTAGATTACTTAGCAACCTAAATACCAGTTTCATCACAATTCCAATTGTGGTCTTGAAGATAATTATGTTTGTTGTATAATGATTACAAATTCTCATAGAAATAATTACATACAGCTAGGGCTAGGCCTTGCACCCTATAAATATCCAATTTTTCTACCAAGCAAATGGATATTTTAGGGTGCTTTCACTTCAACCAACGCCACCATGATTTTCTAGGGATGCCATTCTTGAATGGTGTTGCATGAGTTTGTGTTAATTTTGCCACTTTGAGTTTCAACTAATGTAAGGAGATTGATGTGTCGGATTCTTACATGCCAAATACCCATTCAACATTGTTGCCTCTTCATTAGTTGATAAGATTCCAAGTGGGCCATGTTTTCATGATGTAATCTTGTTGGTGAAATGGTCTAATAGACTTGTCAAAAGTATGTTCCAATATTGACTTGCCTCTCTCAATGACATAAACCTTCTTTCAATTGTGTCCATGGCCTCTTTTAAGTTTTGAGTTCTCCATCTGCCTATTGGACTAGTCATTTGCCTAATAACCCTTGTTGATTTTTGTCGTGGTTGTGATTCATATTCAAGAGGCATGTTTTATTTGTTAGGTGCTGGCTAATCCAACACGCTCTTCCTCCTCTTTCGTGGTACACCGAAGTTCATGGTTGGTTGGACCCCCCAAGACCAAACCTCCACCAAACTAGAAGTTTTCATGCATTATCGACAAAAAGTATATATGCCTTCATTCTTCCTGAAATCAAACCATGCATACAGATACTCAGTTAGTTTAGGGTAAGTAATTTGTGCATTTTTTTTTTCCCAACATTTGAAATGAAATGGAAGTAGTCTTCAAAATATGACCAAACAAAGTTTTCATATGTGGTTTTTGTGCATGTAGTTGTAGTGAATATTTGGTTATGCAATTTAGCTACTACCCATTGCTTGTGATTCCTTTTCTCTTTTGAACCAACGGACTTTTCATAGATTTAACAACCCAATGATAATATATATATATGCTTAATTTTTCGATGTAAACTTTATCTATATATGAGAATATGGCCTCATTAGATGTAAGGTCTACTTTTAAATTTGTAATCTCTTCTTTTACTTTCACTAGATGAAGCACAACTTTGTTAACCTTAGTTTCATTCTCTACTTTTATTTTTTGAATTGTTGTTTTACTATAACTAGCTTGCCTTCCATAAAATTATTGTCTCAAAGTCCCCCTTCATTATTATTTTTGCTCAATTTTGTTTTCATTTTTTTATGAAATGTCTTTTTTTTTTCATTTTGTTTGTTTCTTCTTGGGTTCATGGGTTTGAATAGTTATTATGATGATGTACACAAGTTGCCAATTACATTCACACTTTTGAATTGTTTTTTAAAAAGTTGTTCAAGCCTTAAATTCACTAATTTCAAAAGTTGGACACCTCATCGACCCCTAAAGTGACAACTTTAAGCTTGTTCATTAGGCCTTGAAAGGTCATAGAAATAAGGTTTCACCATTCTTCCTTTCAATTGGTTTTAAGGATTGCCATGATACCATGTCTTATACGATCACATTAAAAAATGAGTCCTATAGGTAAATAATAAGTACATAAGACAAAATAATTGATAATTCTGTAGAACCATGTACATGATATGGGAAAATATTAGGCTAAAATGTATTGTTAGTTAATAGGGTAATAAAATAAGATTGTAGATATCCAACCATGGCACATGGGATGTAGTGCATGATAGGTTTGCATCCAAATTTCATGAGGTTGGTTTTCATGTCATACAAGAAAAATTCCCCTTGTTTTTTCAATCACATTTAATTCGGTAACATTTCTTTTTTCAAAAATGGGGTTCACACCAATGTTGGCCAATTATTTATTTTCAATGAACTTATGAGTTTAATCATAGTCAAACAAATCAAAAACCATGTGAAACAATTATCAAAATTACAAACTTTGTTACATATGTTTATGTGATGCCATTTGAATGTCATTTTAATAATGGGAAATTGGGTTAAATGACTAATATTAATATTAAAAAATAAAAAATAAAAATTTTTAAATGAAAATTTCTGGTTTTAGTAAAAGGTTTTTGAACTTGAACAACACCTACATTAGATAAAGATGGTTTTACAAGTTAAGAATTATTTTAATTAGAAAATTTTCATGGATAAATAATTGAAATGGTAATAGCCTATCACCCACATTCAAAAAACACTCACAATTTAAAACATGTGAAATTTAAAAATTTTAAATATTCAAAATATGTTTCAAAATTTTAAATTTTCAAAAGTTATCTGCCGCATGTAAATGGGGTGTGACGTACATGACATATAATTGTAACAATTTGATGAATAACTTCTTAGGATAAGAAGGTGACGGTGGTTTTTCCCCTTCTTTACAACTCATGAAAAATTATATATATGTATATATTGATCAAAGGACTCATTTTCAAATTTTGAATATGTTTTGTTAAATGTGCGATCAATTTATTTTTTTCATCTTTTCTTTTCTGAATTTCCTCATCTTCACATCAATTTTGATACTCATTAAGTTTGAGTCTTTTTTTTGGTAGATCAAGGGAGGAAGAAGAATAAATGGAAAAAATATCTTTTTTTCATCCCACCAAATATCAATTACAAAATACATCAATTATTCTCTGGCCATGAGGCCTTGTTTGTCGTTGTCATTCTAGAGCCATGCTATTTTATATGTAGAGTTATATATCATGCAATTTTAAATTGGGTGTTATTTTTCAAAATTTTCAAGAGACATAGAAGATTTTTAAATTTTAATTTATTTGTTTATATCTCGTGCGTGTGAGTAATCTTAAATTAAGTTTTATTTAATGGTTTTGTCAAGAGGTGTTCAAGATTGATAATTTCTTGGCATTTTTTTCTCTTTAGCAATGGTGGAGCTTCTCCCCCCCTTAGCCATTTTCCTATTTCTTGAATGTTTTGTAAAATTTTCAATATATGTACCATTTCTTCTGAGGCAGAATGCTGAGGGCTGGTTATTTTGGGAATGCCCCGCCCAAGGGGTTGGTGTTAAATTTGTCACAGTAAATTTTTTACTTTGATACCCAGCAGGTACCTTCAGGGTATCACAGAACTTTTTTCATTTCACTAGAGAAGTTACTACACTTGGTAACATGCCCCTTTATATACATGGAGAAATTTGTGCCAATTTGTTTTTCCGGTCTGACAAATTCTTCGACAATTGTAGTTCTGCGGTTTGTGGCAAAGATGCTCTAGTAACTACCTTGAATGGTTATAACTACGGAACTTGGAATCCAATGAAAAAATGTTTTCTTGCCGCCACCCCCCCCAAGCATCCCTTAAAAAGTACATTCTTTCTTCATTCTGGCCGTGTTTGGACCAATGTTGATCAATTATTGTTTTTTTAATAACTATCAAGCCGGTTTTTTTTTCGAATTTTTGTTTTTGGGGGTGGGGGGGGGGGGGGATCACACAAGTTGTCAATGTCAAACACAATTTTTTGGGGTGTTAATAGGGTATAAATTTTTTGAATAATAACCATTGGTTATGCATAAAGGTGGGCTTCAAGTAGGTAACAAAGTGAGAACCGTCGGTTATATACTGGTTACCATAGGGTTTTTATTAAAAAATAATATAAGTTTTTTTATTTTTTAATTTTTGGTATGCGTGTCTAAAAATACATAACATACTTGGATGATAATCAAGAGACCTATGTAGGTTATTAAAAAGTGAAAAAATCAAAACCACATGATTATGAGTTTAGAAACTCAATTACTGGCTGGTAGGTTATGAATAATCGGTCTTATAACCGGGTTGATGCTCAATAACACACCAACACTGGTATGGACCAGTGTTAGGCGGGTATCAAAACAATTATGCTCACAATTCCCGTTTTGACAAAATAGATTACAAAAGGTTCTGGTTCTCACATTTCAATTTTTTAAAAAATAACACCAAGTTAGGGTATCAATATTGTAATTTAAAGATTTAACCAGTTCTCATGATGTCAATTCTGGTAAATTCTAGAACAGTCGATCATCATTTAACAGTTCTCACAATTTATTTAAAATAAATTAGTAATAATCAAAATTACAAACAATTTTTCTGATTTTATTCATTTTTTAAAATAAAAAAAAATTATAATTATCCATAAAGCAAGCAAAGCACAGCACCTGAACCCTGAGTTTGGACATAGATGAGCTGAGATTAAAAAAAAACTTGCAAAAAAAAGTACATTAGCATTAAAGAGGGGTGAAACTCAGAAAACCATCTATTATTTTGTGGTAGGCTAAACTGAGTTTCATCCTGTCTTTCCCTTTTCCGGAGCGCCTCCACTGCTGCTACATATATTTTCACTGCTCCTAGCAAAACTACTATTTTGCGAACCTTGAGCATTAGACCTTGTACACTGTACCTGAGAACCTGACCCTTGTAAGGGGTTTTATCTCACCCGGGTCTATATATATATCCAGTTCTTCGCATCCGGTTCCCACTTATTACATAAATAAGAACCGGTGATAGGTTATCAGTCAGAGTATCACTAAAAAAGATACCCTCATAAGTTCAGATGATAATACCCGTGTGATACCCTAATTATAGGTGGGAATTTTCGATTCCCCGCCAACACTTGGTATGGAGTATGGAGCAGTGTTTTTTTATTCCTGGCTAAGTTTCGCCATTTCTGGAAAAAGAAACTGCGAAAATTTAGCTTTTAAAGTGTAATTCAACTAAATTTTCTTTTTTGGGCGGGGGGTGGATGTTAATTTCGCCAAAATTTCGATATCCAAAAAAAAACCAAAAACAAAAAAAACAGTGGTGCAGTGTTGTGAAGAAGGTCGGCAGTAGTGGAGCAACGTCGCATTGATTATCCGCCGCCCTAACGTTCCTCCGTCACCTAGAGCTTGATGGACGGGAAGACGGAATCGACTACGGGAACGACGGAGAGCCATTGCTCAGACGAATTGCCGTAAAGAAAGAAAGAGCGAGCGAGCGAGCGAGCGAGCGAGAGAAAGAGGGATGCTAGCCTACCCCTATCCGCCGGGACTGATATCAATGTTCCCGCCAACAACCCTGCCATCGAGGTTAGGTACAATTGATCCATATTGCGGGTGGTCCTTGCAAATCTGTTTTTGTTGCGGAATCCTTGGAAAACCCCAGTTGTCTTTGGTGTCGTGAATTTAGTCGGAATTTAGTCGGAAGATCGAGCTTACCCTGTAGTCAACTAGGAAGCTTTAGACTGCTGATAGTTTGAATGGCGCCATCGAAGAAGCGAGTGACTGGAGCTGCGGCTGCACAACAGCAGCGTACCATTGCTTCCTTCTTCACCTCTCCGAGACCAGGTTTACGGGTTGCACATTCTTCTGATGGCAAAAGATCGACGACTTCAGAGCTTGATGGGCCTTTCATTGATCATGAATCGCAAATTGCCGTGCAAACTGGTTCTAGAGCATCTCTGGTAGTGTCGTCGACGACCTCTGAGGCGTTATTACAGGGGACTACGACTGATAGTAGGCCTGAGTTAGTGATCGGGAAGAAGCTTCAGGTCTACTGGCCTTTGGACAAAAGGTGGTATGCGGGTTGTATCAAGTCTTACAATGCAAAGCTAGGAAAGCATGTTGTGGAGTATGAGGATGGAGAGGAAGAGAGCCTGGTCCTAGGTGACGAGAAAGTGATTTGGCTGTCAGGAGACGACGACGAATCCAGGGGAGTTGGGAATGGCAGTGGCTTCACATTGTCTGGAAAAGGTCAACGACGACGCCAATCGCAGGAGCCCAAGGATGATGGGGGCGAGGGAGGGAAGAAAGGAGGAGGACAGCTCAAAGGATGCAGGCCGTCGCTGCGGAAGACACGGGGACAAGTGACCTATGACGACGACAAGGGCACAGACGATGAAGAAGATGCAAGTGATGATGATGATGATGATGATGATGAGGATGACGTTGACTTTCAGAAGGAGACTGAAGAGAGTGACGACGACGAAGATAATGACAGTGCGAGTGATGAAGACACTGATGGTGAAAATAGTGATGAGGATGATGAGGATCTTGCAGCGCACAAGAAGCCCAAGAGGCTAGCCAAACAGACTACCACTCCCCCTTTGAAGAGGAAACGACGACTTATCAAGAAGAGCGGCGCAGCACTGTCTACTATTGCAGGAGGGACTGTCGATGTTCAGGGTAAATCAGAGACTCCTGCCAATGGTGCCACAAAATTGCCCCAAAGAGAGCTTAAGCCTGGAGGTTGTAAAAAAAGTAAGTTGCACCCTGCATCCATTTTGCATGTGCAGTAGGGTTTAGGGTTTGCACATTCAAAGTTAGTGAACGAAGCCAAGTAAATTGCACCTGCATCCATTTGCATGTGAAGGGTTTAGGGGTGCACGTTCCACACATGTCAAAATGAAGTTCTTAGGAGAATGCTGGAAGATTGAAAGGGTGTCTGGGCTTGTCCTGGCTCCAGCTTGACATTCTATTTGCAATGAATGGATTGCTCTCAAGTAACAGTTTTCAACAACTCCTCTCATCTGTGTCGTTCAATCTGAATTGTAAGTGCTACTGAGATTCAGACATTTGGGGTCAGATCAAGCCTCCAGTCTTCTCATGTATGTCATGGCAAGTGGCATCATCTTGCAGGTACAGATGCACTACTGGTGGGGACTCCAATTCCTCTGTGTGGAGAGGCAGCTGAGCGCTTTGGTGGCCGCAATGCCACAAAATTCAAGTTTCTTGGAAAGTGAGTTTTTCCTTCTTGCAGCTGAGATGCCTATTGTTTGGTTCTTATAACCAGAGACCTGGCATTCTTAGATCCTGTCAGATTTTATGGTTGCAATGTGTGGCTGGTGACTAGGAAAGCATGTCGAGGAGTAAGTTCAGTGTAGATTTGCTCCCTGCAGATGGTTAAAATCACTATCTGACCAACCACTGACAGTGTAATCAGACCAGTAATCATTGTGAAGCACTATAGACATTGTATGGTATTGAAGCTTGTTGCCTGCAGAGATCGAAAAGATGCTGCAGGTAGGAGACCCTCAGACCCTGCTTATGATTCCCGCACTCTACATCTGCCTACAGAGTTCGTCAGTAAACTGTCAGGGGGTCAGGTATGAACCTTTTCAATGGATAAGGGGATCTCTTATGGCACAGTAAATGGGGGATTATCATGCTTTTAGAAGCATATGAGTATCCTTGCTTCGTGCACCAATGCAAATGTGATCACTTGTGCAGCGGCAATGGTGGGAATTCAAGGCCAAGCACATGGATAAGGTGCTGCTTTTCAAGGTGAGAAAAAAAGCTGTTGTCATGATTGATTTGTGGAAAGTGGGAACTTCGCCCAAGCTGACCCTCTCTTTTAGTCTAACCAGGTTGTCGAACCTATATTTTGCAGATGGGGAAGTTCTATGAGATGTTTGAGATGGATGCTCACATTGGTGCCAAGGACCTGGACCTGCAATACATGAAGGTGTGTATCTTTGAATCTGGTTGGTTTTTTGGTGGTATGTAGAGATAGGCTTGAATCATAGCACCTGAGTTTTCAACATGTTATTTGTGCAGGGTGAGCAACCCCACTGTGGCTTCCCAGAAAAGAACTTCTCAGACAATGCAGAGAAGTTGGCTCGCAAGGTACATGATGGGTTTGTGACCCTCTAGTCAAAGCGTAATGGAGTTGTAGCTGGATTAGTTGCATAGCTGACATTTGCGGACACTTGTTTCCATGGCAGCCAAGTGAAAAGACCTAACCTCCAACTTCTTTGATGCTGATAGGTTGATAATTTGGGAGTGACACTCTCAAGGTTATGTCCAGACTCCTTTGGTGGTGTTTGTTTGGTCTGGCCAGAACTGACACAATGCTTATCTTCAAAGTGTTTTGTGGAGTTTTCCTCTGCAATTTCATAGATATTTTCTCTGCTGGCTAAAGTGATGTACTGCATCCAAGTGGTGTGCTGAAGGAATGAATGTTCAGGGCCCAAAAAGTCCCTGGTCACTACACTATATGTAGGCCCATCTATGCCTTAGGCTTAGATGTTGCTTGTACAGGGGCAAGCTAAAATTGAATGAAGCTTATCCTTGCAAGCTTTTTGTGGGGTGATTGAGGATGTGATGGACTTTTGTATTAGCCCTGCCTCTTGAGTGCTAAGTGACATCACAACTGAGTCTTGCTGTTTCTTTGGAAATGTGACAGAAACTTAGGGAGGACTCAAATATCGTACAATTTTATCCCTCAAATTTTTAACAGATTATTATGCACTCTTGTGAGGTAATGATTCATCACTGATTGATGACAGCTCGTCACTGTCATTCAAGATGAAGGTGATGGTCTGATACTCCAAAGTGACACTCTCAAGGTTATGACGGCACATTCTTGTTGTTTGTGTTTTGATTTGGCCAAGAAGTGAGAAAACAGTTACTTTGAGATTTTTTTTGTGGAGTTTGCTCTGCAATCTGATAGATATATTCTTGTCTCACCAGGTACACAGTATTTTCCATAAGTAGCTCTCTAATTCAACATCATAAATGTGACCTCAAGAATGAAGAATCAACAGGTTTTTTGAAACAGGGGCTTGGTAGAAGCTGATGTGTCGCAACATGGTTGTCTTCCTGGATACGTGCCTAGCCTAAGTAGGCTGGATGGTGAATGGGAGCAGGGTCACCGGGTTTTGGTAGTGGAGCAGACAGAAACACCTGATCAGTTGGAGAGGCGGCGGAAGGAGACAGGATCCAAGGACAAGGTAGAACTGATATCTGTATTCTTGTTGTATACCAAGAATACCTGTATTCTTGAGAGTCAGGTCTTTAACTTACATTTTTGTTGGTGCAGGTAGTGATGCGTGAAGTGTGTGCAGTGATAACAAAGGGAACTCTGGTTGATGGTGATATGGTGGCTGTGAGCTCAGCACCATTGCTTATGTTTTCCCTTACAGAATGCTGTTTACCAGAGGGTGCATCTATGATAGGTGTATGTGTGGTTGATGCATCCACAAGTTGCTTCCAGTTGGGCCAGGTGCTTCCATAAACCTTGATTAAGTCATATCTGTATGTGGTATTGTTCATTGTCTGCAATTTTGAATCCCTTCTGGAGAACATATGTTGGTGCTGTAGTTGAAAAATTCTTGGCTGTTTACAAGCCAAACAACTACAAGAGAGAACCTTCCATTACTGTAGGAAGGTGGGAATCGTCAGACAGTTGCAGTAGCATTATGCTTCTCTATCACTGTTGTTATGGTGGCAAGTTGGTCACTGTGGCCCTCCAATCAGATTCCTGTTTTGGTTAAGTGTTTCATGGCCTTCACGATGACTCCTGCTGACTAGGTTTGGCCATCTTACAGTTTGAGGATGATGCTACAAGAACACGCCTATGCTCTCTCCTTTCAGAGCTGAGGCCAGTGGAGCTTATCACCCCACGTGGCCAACTGAGCAGCCCCACCCTACGTGCACTGCGGGACCACAGCAGGCAACCACTTGTTAATGATCTCACTACTGGTTCTGAGTTCTGGGATGCTCAAAAATCTCTTGAGGAAATCATGAAGGTGTACTCTCATCTTCGTAGTTTGAATGAGAAGGCGGCTACCCAGGAGGATGTTTTACCGGAAGTTCTCAGAAATGTGGTGGAGGCAGGAAAGAAGGGAGAATTGGCACTATCGGCAATGGGGGCATCTGTCTACTACTTACGTCAGGCATTACTTGACCAGACATTGTTAGCAGTGCGCCGAATTGAGCTGCTACCAGGACGTAATAATATTGTTTCCACTGCTTCAAGCAAAGAGAGTCATGAGTTGATGAGAGGGGAAAATGATTTCAGCACAAGGAAGGTGGAGCCACACATGGTACTTGATGCTGCAGCTTTGGAGAATTTGGAGGTCCTTGAGAATCGTGATGGTGGGACTTCTGGGTGAGTCTGATTTAGCATGTCACTATAGGCTCAAGGGCTGTTGTGTCTTTGATGTCATTTTATTGAGCTGTCTTCTCAGTGAGCTTTTTGCCTTGTGTTTGTCTTGGTTGTTGGTAATATTCAAATTGTACTACTGCAGGACATTGCTGGCACGGTTAGACCATTGTGCTACTCGCTTTGGTCGGAGGTTGCTGCGGAGCTGGCTTGCAAGACCTTTGCTGCAGGTGAAGTCAATTCAACAGCGACAAACTGCAATCAAGGATCTGAAGGTTAGTGTTGGTCTGCTTTATTTTGTCCAGGGCTAATATTATTGGGCAGTCTCTGTCATCGCAACAGAATGGCATACCTTGCATCACTGTCCTATCTGTGACACTCATGCTGAACTATGATAGTTCTGATATACTGGTGCAAGTCTGTTGGTGCGGTCTTTGAAATCAGAGGAGTTGTTTTTGTCCATGCTGCACTTACAGTCCTAATGTATGTGGTGTTTTTTCCTTCTCACTCAGCTAGCCAAGTTGTAAATATTACGGTTAGTCTGTTGCAATTCTTTAAATGACATATCTCCAACTTGTCGTGAGAGGGGTGCAGGTGCACTCAGATTCTAACAGTGTTGAGGGTTTTAGGGGGTGGGAGCAGAGGCAGTAATATCTTTCAAGAAGGCATTGGCAGGAGTACCTGACATGGAACGCCTACTAGCACAGCTGCATGGAAGCAGGTTTATGCCTTTCCTCTCCATGTAAGTGGATTTGTTATGTCTGTTATATCACAGTAGAACAGTCATGCTCACAAATGGAAGCATTGGCATGGCAGTGGAGCAAAGGGGAGAAATGCTTCAAATGTGGTGATGTATGAAGATGTCAGCAAGAGGCAGGTGCATCAGTTTACAGCAGCCTTACGGGGCTGCAGGGCAATGCTGCAGGCAGTCAATGCCTTCAGTACCTGTCTACCAAGTTTTCTTTGTCCTTACCTGAGAGATCTTCTTACACTTGGTGGGTTCAACCTTTTAAGACACTGTCTTTGGTTTTTATGGTCTTCTTTTCTGAGCATGTGGTATCTTTTTTGCTGCATTTACCTTCTAGTTGAGCAACTATGGGCATACACCTTTATGCCCAGATCATTTCTTGTTCAAGAGTGATCATTTGAGCTGTTTCTCATGCTCCTGAACACCAATTGCCAGCAAATGTACGATAAGAACAGAGTTCTAGAGGTGGCCAGTAAGTTAAGCACACTCAGGTTTGCTATGCACAGGAGAAGTGCATCTTACCATGAAAGTCAATGGGCAAAAGACTTGAAGAGTCCTATGTCATAAGATATGGGTGTGCAAAGGATCAACCTTACAATACATATGCAAGTGCATTCATGTGTCAAACTCTCAGGCTTGTTCATGATCCTGTGATGTTACAGGAAAAGGGGTGCCAAAGATGAAGTCACTTCTTCAGCACTTAGAAAGAGCATTTGATTGGGCTGAGGCAGAGAAGTCAGGGCGGATTATGCCACATGAAGGTGTGGATGATGACTTTGATGCAGCTGCAACCACCATCACTGAAGTTGAGAAAAAATTGGCTGCTTACTTGGAACAGCAGCGTAAGCACTTCAACAATTCATCAGAGGTTAGTCTCCTTCTATTCAATACTTCTGTGCAGCATTGCAAATGATTCCTTTTGCAGCTTTTGTGGACTCTTGTATCTGCCATACTGATTCAGGCTAGTGGGAGGTCAGATTGTCTACCTTACTGTTGGGAAGGATACATATCAAATGGAAGTACCAGATCGCTTCCTTGACAAAGTTCCTGCTGACTTTGAAGTGCGGTCCTCACGCAAGGTTTGTCCTATGCAACCTAATGTAAATGGCCTTTTCACTTTTCAGGTAATCTTGCCATTGTAGCCTTAGTTGCACATACCTTGTAACACCAATCTCATCTGTATCTGCATTGGGTGATAAGAGCTTCCTCTGAAACAGTATTGTGCTGAAACTCTAGGGATTCCGAAGATATTGGAGTCCACAGATAAAAGAGCTTGTACAAGAGTTGGCTACTGGACATGAGCATCGGGAACTTGCACTACGAGGAATTCTGCTGCGCTTGGTGCAAAAGTTCTGCAAGAATTATCCTATCTGGCTTTCTGCAGTGCAAGCTGTTGCAGGTACGTAAAGTCTCCACACCCGAAAGTTTCCTGTGATCATCAACCTATTGTACAAACTGTGAAACCATGGCTTTTCAGCTACTGGATAGGACTTTAAACTTCTGAGCTGAGTTTACAGTTGCCTTCTACTCATGTGAGAAACTCAGAAGCTCATGCTGGGTTCTTGCAAGTTTTATAGCAAGCAACTCTAAGCCCCACTCCAAAACCTTCTGGTGAAGACCCCACATCAGGTGGTAAGTGGTCTTATGGTATAAGCCAAGCATGAAGATGCTTATAGCATAATATATGACAAAAGTCAGGGGCTGAAAGTTGCCATGCATGCACAGAGGTGGATGTGTTGGTAAGCATTGCTTCAGCTGGCACATATGGAGATGGTCCCACCTGCACACCCACATTTAAGGAGGCTGAGCAGGTTGCTCCTTGGTTTGATGCTAAGGGCTTACGTCATCCAACACTTGGAGATACTTTTGCTGGTGGGACCTCCTTTGTACCCAATGATGTCAAACTTGGTGGGACAAACCATAGTCCATTCATGCTGCTGACAGGACCCAATATGGGTGGAAAGTCTACCCTACTTCGCCAAGTTTGTCTTGCTGTCATTTTGGCCCAGGTATCCTCTTGTCAATTTTCTCATAGTTTTTACTTTGAAACACCTTTTCAATGCATGTATCATTTCATTTTCTTGCAGAAATGAATTCCAGTTCTGGTAGTGTGAGTGGACAGATGTTGATAATGGTCTTGTCCAGTCAGTAACATCATTTGGCTGTGGCCAGTGGTTCATTTCTGATGGGTGAGATTACACAGGTTGGATCAGATGTTCCAGCAGAGAGGTTAGAGCTATCACCAGTGGATCAAATGTTTGTTCGCATGGGAGCCCGAGATCAGATAATGGCAGGCCAAAGTACCTTCCTTGTAGAGCTTCTAGAAACAGCATCTATGCTGGTGGGTGTTAATCCTTCATTTTTGAATGACCACATAATCTCAAAAGAACGTTTGCATAGCTTTGGCTTTTAATTGTACTGCAATGATTTGATCACATCTTGTGAGGAAAAATGATTATGTAAACCTGTGGATGTTGTGGATGATGGCAGCGCTCTGCAACAAAGCACTCCCTAGTTGCTCTAGATGAGCTGGGACGAGGGACTGCAACCTCAGATGGGCAAGCCATTGCGTAAGTCTTCATGCAGATGATTCTCCTATACTCCTGATCTTTCATATTACATACACAGCACCTTGTGTAACATTGCCATCTGCTCTGTAATGATCCAACATCCTTCATTCCAAAATTGTGCCTTGGCCTTAGTTTACAGGTAAGTCTAGATCTCAGGTGAGCTTGGCTGGACAATAATATAGCTAGTAAGGAAGTCCATTGTGGAAGTTGCGGGAGGTTTGACACAAAACTGGGTTCAAGTTTAATTTCTCAATCTGAACTCCATATGCAGACATGCGGTGTTGCATAAACTGGCTCATGAGGTTTGCTGTCGGGGCATGTTTTCTACACACTATCATCACCTTGCAACAGATCACTCTGCAGATCCTACTGTAAGTAACATGCTTCCTTGGCAAAGGCTGTAATCATCAGTTTGATGCTAGTAATTGGATCCTCTGACCCCTATGCTAAACCATTGAGTTTTCCTGAGTGAGAATGCAGTACAGTTAGCCAGTAACAGCCACTGGATGCAATTGGGGATGCACTTGCTCAGAAGGAAGTTTCATGGCAATTGCATATTGTGTACAGGTGGAACTGTATCATATGGCATGTGAAGTTGCAAGCACACCTGGAGGGTCTGAAGAAGTGACATTCCTGTACAAGCTTGTAATGGGAGCTTGCCCTAAGAGCTATGGGGTCAATGTTGCACGACTTGCAGGCATGCCAGAGTCCATCTTGCAACGGGCAGGTTCTCGATCTGCACAGCTGGAGCTTGCATTTCAGTGCAATGACAAAAAGGAGATTACAGGCAAGGTGGTGGATCTGTCTGAAGAGGAATTGTTGAAAGAGCTGCAGCATGTGTTAAAAAAATCACAGATGTGTGATCATGATCCTTTCATATTGAGAAGGCTGCTGCTGCTCTGGGAGCAAGGCAAACAGGTCATAACTGACAACGGTGCCAACTGGGGATCCCAACCAACTCCTGGTTGCACTAGAGAAAATCACAGCAATTTCTCAAAGAGACAAGAATCTCCCATACGATCCTGCTATTGAGTAGATTGATTTAGCTGAACCAGATTGGGGGGCTGTGATTTTGATGGGCATGTTTGGTAGAGGAACCAACAGTCTGCAAGATATCAGCTTAAGGGGATGCTCAAACAGGTTCCCAGTGTACCTCTGATCCTTGCAGGTTTGCAGAGAAAGAACATCCTTGGAAGGATGTGAGATCTAAACTACAGGAATCTGGGGCAACAATAGATAACACCAATGATGTAATTGAAGAATGTGGAGCATCAAGTACAACCCCAAAAGCATCAGGACTTTTTGTCATTGAGCATTGAGGGCAACCCTGAATGCACAGAGACTTCTTCATGTGTTCTCACAGAACTTGGAATAGGGACCGGAGAATGGAATCTCAAGTACATGTCCTGACAGAAGAGAGCAGGGAACTGGAGGTGTATCTCATTTGGGCAGCAATGCCTGACATTTTGGCCTAGCTCAATGCATTTTGCATTGGCATTTGTCACAAAGGCTCTGTAATGTGAATTGCCAACTAGAGATGAGGAACCAACAGGATCAGCGACATTTGTGAGTTTCAGACACTCATCAATTTTGTATATTTTACAATTTCTACCAGAGCTTGGAGAAAATTGCCCCCTCAATATAAAAGGAAAAAAGGACTCCCTGTTCTGTGATTTGCACTGAAACTAAGGACAATATGTTCTCTATTCTGCAAGGTATGTATAGAGTAAAAATGTCAATGAAACTGATTGGGAGCTGAGAAATCATCACTGTTGAGGGTGAAGCTTATTGGGCACTTTAGGATGACTGGGCTTAAATAGCTCACAATAAAAGCCCAAAAGGGTCTGCAGAATTTCTGATGTTTTTAGTGTTTGATGATTGTAATCTAATGAAGCAAAAATATAAACTAGTCTTTTATTACAACTTGTTCTGCCAAGTTTGAGGCTTCAAAAATAAGACTACTCTAGATACAGCCAGTGTGTTTTTACTTGCTGAAGTGGTGAATCTGGTGATCAATCCATAAGAATATTGAGCTAAATTTGGTGATATGTAGAAAAGTCTCTTTTCTTGTGCCCAAAATTTCTTTTCCTAGACCAAGTGTCTCAAGGCTTTCTAAGCCAGAAAGCAACATTAGAGCATACAAGACAAACACAAAAAATGTTAAAAAGTGAACAAAACTTTCTACACAGGTTAAGTTTTTTTTGAAACAACACTAGAAACAAAAGAAATAGAACCAACAAATGAGCTCCATCATGGAAAGCAACACCATAGCTCTATGATGATGATTGCAACATACAATATAATCCCACAAATTGACAAAGTTACCAGCACAAAAGTGCACAACCAGAATTGATGGTAGTGAACAAGCTGTAGGCACAAAACAAGAATGAGCCACTGTTTGAAAATGTGGACAATGGACCGAGCTTGATGATGCCACCAAAAGCAACAGATGCAGTTTCAAGGATCTAACAATAGAGGCCGCTTGAAGATGCCAGTGCTAATGCACACGTTGGAACCATGTAAAAGTGTAATGCTTGCACAAAACACAAAAACAACACAACAACAGAGTGATGTTATAAGAACATCACCAACCTGCAAAAGAAAAAAAGAACACAAAATGGCACAAGAAATCCAAAACTTAAGCAAAAAATCAGATGAAAATATGGCAACAGGAAGCATGAAAAGTGCAGCATTTTAAATATATATAATTTATTGTCTAACCTCCAGCCAAATTTGGCTCATTCCTCTTGTGGATGATGAGCACTCCTGCACAAATTTGACAAAATTGTAAGAAAAACAAGTGCACAAGTAAATGTGCAAGAACCCTCTCTGTGAATATTACAAATTGAACTCTTGCTTTTTTGGGTTTCCAAATGTCCTCTTGGAGGGGGAGAATTTGGAGCAACTGGGTCGTGTAGATCTCCACCCCTATATTCCTACCCCTAGGTCTAAGGTAATGTGTTTTTGGAGCTTTGGTGCAAGTGAGCTGAGACGATCTTTAGTCTCTAGATCCACATCAGGAGCTTGGTGCTTTGTAGAAAAATGTTTGTACTGTGTTGGTATGGATTGTGTGCCATAAATTAAATCTTTTCAGAGTTTTGTGCCATAGCTTCCAGACTAAATAGATCCTTCAAGGGTTTGACCACATGGTGCCATCTGTTGGAACAGAATTTGAGTTGCAGAAGTCTTGTAAAAGAGCCTGAATTTTTTGAATTGCAAGTCACTTCTGTAATCTCATAGGTCCCCTTTACAAAATGACATGTCACAGTTGCATGAGAGAGTGTTGCAGAGCAGAGCAGCTCTGATTGTTGTCCGAAGAGATTTGTTGAAGTGGATATGCATTGACATTGGCCCATAAACAACCCATGAAGCTTATGTTTGCAAATGCCAGGCAATTCTATTTTCCTCACAGATGTTTCTACCATTTGGTGTAAAGCTTGTCAGAGTTTAGTCAGAAATTCAGTGGGTGCCAAATGTTATGATGATGAATTCCTTTTCATCTTTCCTTTTGGTTTCTTGGAGGAGGAGGAGGAGGAGGAGGAGGAGGTGTGAATGGGCAGTGGCAGAGAGCTGTGAGTATGTAGGAGAAAAAATTGTGCAACAAATCCCGAGTTGAACAATAGCTCTTGCTGCTTAGGGTTTAAAGTGGACATGTCAAAGGAACACGGATCAAAGAACTTTTAGAAAGTTGTATAGTAGGTGGTGTGCATAGGGTTGGTTTTGTCAAGTCTTTCAATACTAGCTTCATTTGTTGGGCTTAGGTTTATTGTTTAGGGTTAAGGTTAGGTGAGACAAGGATTTAGGGTTTGGTCTTGTGGAGTGGTTCAAGCGTTGTTGAGAATGGCAGACCTCACATTTTCACCAACCCGAAGCATCAATGGACAACATAGCAAGAATCTAATGTCAAGATGGCCCATGATCATTACAATCCAACTTTACCTTGCCTCTACCAATCTCTTCACCTTTACATGGTCAGGCAACACACTTTACCCCTTGTTTGTTAAATGAGTCACATGCTACTCCTCACCCATTAGTGTTCACGATAAGTAGTCATATACTGGAGTAGCTTATAATTCATGTGAACATAACCATCATCAACTCATAGATTATAACATATTTTATTACACCCCAACATTTATGTATATCTTAACTATTGTTATAACAAGTGTGACATATGTGTAAAGGTCCTTTGGGTGTTGAGAACTTAATAAAAAGTTCTCATTGTTGATGAACACACTTACAACAAATGTAGTAAATCTTGTTTTTTCTGTAAGAAGTTTGAATCTAACTTGCATCTTGTTAGCCATTTTGTATGGAAGGGTTGTGCAAATTCATTGACATTGTGTATAGCAGATGCTTTAGAATTTGTAATAATTGTTGTCACTTGCACAGTTGATTGATTCACACTTCATGTCAAAGTCAGTTTATTAATGTTTATCACCAATGTGGGGTGGGTATTTGTTTTTGTGTTGGGTAGTAACCAGGTACCAAACTGGATATATGAATATATATATACCTGTTAGGTCTTACTTTTTCAAAAACCTAGACCCCCCCTCTTACTCCACATTTTGAAAATTAACACTTGCCCCCACCTCATAACCAGTGATTTAAAAATTTCAAATATCCGTAACCACCTTCAACCTAGGGATAATAACAATGTAAGGTGTTTTTCAAAAACCTGGATCAATACCCTTTTCATACCTAGAGGAGGCTGTAATTAGGGTTCAGGTAACTCATTCACATTAAATAGGAACAACAAATTAAATATGGCACTAATCTTGTCATCTTGACATAGTAGCACGACCACGCCCTTGCCAAACTAGGCAAGTGCATAGACCCCTTTTTCTATCTTTTATAATTATCAAAGTCTTTTGTTTGCATGGTTCCTTTTGGATATTTTTGAAATTTTTGATTATACCTAAACTAAAAAGAGACTTTCTTGGGGAGGAGACAAATTGGTAGCCCAACCATGTTCCCCTAATGAGAAAGGGTCTAAATTGTTCCAAGGAACAATTTCCCCTAAGGAACAAGTTCCTAAATGTTTGATAAGAAATACACAGCATAAAATTTGTCCAAATAAAATGCCTTTTCTGTCAGTGAAAAGCTTTGAAAACATAAATATCTAAAATGTTGCATTTTTAACTTGAAGTTATGAACTAGAAGTTATGATGAAAAAAAGTTGAGAATCAAAATTTCCAAGTTGTCTTCTCCCCCAGGAGAAAGGGATTGAGTTGTCATATGGAACAATTTCCATTAAGGAGAAGGGGACTATGTTCCCTTGAGGAGAAGGGGGCTATATTCCCTTAGAAAGCAAATTATTGAATGTCTGAAAAAAAGTCATAGAATAAAATTTGTTCAAATCAATTTATACCATTGGAAAGCTATCAAAACATAGATTTCTATAATGATCTTGCATTTTTTATTTGAAGGTACAAGTTAGAAGTTATGACAAAAAGAATAATCGAAGGACAAATTTCCCCTATTCCCTGGGGGAAATTGCTCCCTCAGAAAAATTTGACCTCTGACTATTTTTTATCATTACTTTTAGCTCATACCTTCAAATTAAGAATGCAAGATCATTTTAAACATACGATTTGAGAGTTTTTTTGTCGTATAAAAAACATTTGATTTGGACAAATTTTATTCTCTATATTTTTTTGTCAAAAGTTTAGAAACTTTCTCCTTGAAAGAACATATTTCCTTTATTCTTGGGCGAACTTAATCCCCTTCTCCCAAAGGCAACATAATCCCCTTTTCTTTAAGGGAAAAAGTAACTTAGTTCCATTCTCTTCATGAAAAATTGTTTTTTGGGGCAACTTAGTCCCTTCTTCTTAGGGGAAAAAGTAATCTAGTAAAACAACTTGAATATTTTGACCCCTTGTTCTTATTTTTGTCATAATCTTTAACTCATTGCTTCAAATTGTTGGTTCAATTTTTAAAGGGGTCTTTTAAAAACCTTAATAAAAAAAACCTGATTATATGTGTTCAAGTTTCTATTAAAGAACCAAGCTTTATACCCAGTTAATCACATACCCTAACCCCTGCCCCCACCCCCACCTCATAACCATCCTTCTTTGGGTTTCTAAGACCTGGGCCATTCTTTAAATCTCCTAAAAATAAAAGAATTGGATTTAGACGATTATTTGAATTTTTTAATTTTCAAATACCTAAACCTGACTATTACTATAAAAAAACAAATATCAACCCCACATTGGTTATAACTCGTAATTTTGTTGTTCCTATTGTTCATAGAGGGCTCACATGATTTATGTGAAGAGTCATATTTTGGAAGGTTGCAAAATGGTGTTTCATCATGTTAGAGACATTATTATTTCAAGCAATTGGTGGAGAGAATCATACATGATGTTGGGTTCAAATTAAAACTTTCTTTTAATACACATGTAAAATTTTTGTTAATTGCAAATTTGTCATGGCACTATTGATTCAACATTACAAGACAAAATTGGGAGACCTTTAGATTATAATGGAGGGATAAACATTACTCCATCAACCTAAAACAAAAGAACAATTGTTTTTTGGTAGAACATTAATAAGAATAGCAATTGGTGGCAACATAGGTGGTTGCTTCATTCGTTCCTTGATGATTAGCGGAATAATGCTTGCTGAATAGGCAACAACTAGAAAATTGTGGCTATGGTGGATACGTTTTATCCAGATCTTACACAACCATTACATACATTATGGATGTTGTGAATGTTGTTGCCCACCCAACCATTTATGGAGCTTTCAATATAAATGTGCAATTCAAGGAAATATTGGCGAGGAAGAAAATAGTTCTTTGAAACTATTTTACTACTTGTTTTGTTGTCATTTAATGCTAAATCCTTCTTGGGATGCTAGCCATTGACACAATATCCAATTTTTAATTTAAAAAATCATTGCATATGCTTCAGATTTTTTCTACTTTTATATTCTGAATATTGCCAAATTTGACTAAATATACTTATGGACAATTGCCACTTGAGCAACATAATTTTTTTTGAAGAAAGGCAAAAACTTAAAAAATTTAAAAACTGTTTACAACCTCTCAGAATTATTATATAAATTTTTTAGGGAGTTAAAAAAAATGTAGCCTAGGGTAACATATCTAGTGCCCACCCACAAAGGAAGCCTTGGTAGTCTTTTTGTTATAGTAAAAGTGTATAACAAAGCGCAAGGCCGCGGCCACAGTGACCCAGCACCCACCACCACACCATGAAAGATGGATGATAAATAGTCATGAAACAGTTTTCTGTTGTGTTTCAGTTCCCTAGCTAACCATGGTGGTTAGCTCGGTTTTTTTTACCTTACTACCTTCCTACTAGAAGGTTGTTAGTAGGTAGGTAGTAAAACCAGCACTTATTTATGTATAAAGTATAAACCATCTACTTACCTAATTGTTACCTATTTTCTTATATATATATATATATATATATATATATGACCTATTTCTTACAGAATTGGTTACCAAGGTGGAACCAAATATTAACTCAATTGAGGTTCATCCACAACCGAGTAATAACCGGTATCCAGTGGATGGTGCACTGGTGGGTACTGGTTCAGTGTGGGCCTCTACACCTACAAGTGTGAAAGCACCTTATGCCTACCTTATGCTTAGTAGTGCAAAAGCACCTTACACCTTGTTTATGCCTCCTAGTGTGGGAGTACCTTATGCCTACTATTATATGCAAAGGGGTTTGTTCGACAAAGTTGAATCAAAATTAATAATAAAGATATGAATGACATGAGTTTTAGGTGAAGCCCAAGAAGTTGGTTCTCCATTTCACAAACTTGTTTAAAAATATAAGCCAAGAGAACTTATCAATTCGATCAACATTCTTGCAACAATTTGAAATAACTTTTAGAGAGTTCATACATACTTACTTGCACATAAGCATTTCAATGGGTGCAAATTGGAGGTTTCCACATTCTATTCCTAGAAATTAAACAACCAAAAAGAAACACAACGTTTTGGGTACTTATGAATGTCAAATTGTTGTGTTCAGTACAAAATACATTCGATTACCATTATTTACAAAACATAATTACTAGTTAAAATTTCAATACACTAAGTTATAACTATACGGTAGACTTCATTCATGTTAGAGTGAAAGAATCAAATGGATTAGAGCAGCTCCAGCTCCAGAAGTGCTCACTGAGCTTCAGCATCTTGGTAAACTGCTCAGTGTAGTGGTGAGCCATAAATTGGAAAATCTTCTGCCTGCCAAGGTTTGCTTGGTAAGCATATACCAAGGGAAATTACTGAACTCGGACAAACAATCCTACCAACACCAAACACATGAATAAGAGCTACAGATGCACCACTGTCAGGTTGATAGAATGGGTGCAGACTGCATACACAATGCTCAATGAAAATGCTTGCCAAAGCCATTGGCACTTGCACAACCTGTGTATCTACTATAGAGGAAGAATAATGGAGAGGGCAATGGAGTGAAAATGATGAGTAATCCAAATAAGAAAAGAGGCAAAACCTGTGTCATTACACTGGTGTTGAGGAGTTGTCGATAATTTGAGCTGCACTACTGCCCATGAGAACGGTGGGCAAACTAGTTATATGAGATTTCAGATCCATTCGGTTTATTTTAGTGTAAAGAGTTGAGAAATCAAAAGACTATAACAGGAGTTGTGGAGAAGCTTTATCAACTTCTGATCTTGAAATATTAAGTTGTTATTATTATGTCCAGTACTCCTGTAGAGTCATTGACCATCTACTAACACAAGGAACATCTACCTTTCTGAGTTTTGACACCCAAAGGTCATTGATTGTAAGAAAAATAGCTTTGTAGAAAGAACTCAGCCACCAATATTAATCCATATACCAAAATTACACCAATGCAACATGGGTTAGATTTAGAATGATTATTTTTTTCATGCAAAATTGTGCATTGTTGTGAATTTAAATTAAAAAATGGTGCTAAAATTCATTGTTCTTCTGGTTTTTATATTGCAAATTTTTAATATATTTTGCACTTTTTTCATTAGAAAAGGATGTTTGAATTGCTATTCAGTGAACTCAAAAATTTCCCCCATTTTTTCATTAATAATAGGTAGCCTATTGTGATCCCATCGTCACTCAAGCTACAGGAAAAGAAATTGAAAAAAGAAAAGACTATGGGTCACTGCCTCTAAACATATTGTAGTCGAAGGTCAGTTTCCACAGCAACAAATCATTTTTATAATCTTGAAATTATATTTTCTTCATGATCTAGTATGATATCCTCATATGAGGAGTGAAATTATTCAGATAGTATCCTACTATAATTATGATAGTTTTCAACACCTCAACTTCATATTTTTCACAAACAAATAGTTTCACTATTTTAAAGATTAATTAATGACAAACGAACCTTTGGATAAAGTAGTATTGAATAGGCCCAGGACTGGGATTTCTGAGGCCTGTTTCAGAATGTAACCGGTTTAAGGGCCGGCTGTCCCCGCAAGAAAAAACCCTAAAATGGTACTTGAATAGGAAAAACCCTAAAATGGTTTCCGTGTCTGTTTAGTCCACGTCGTGCACAGGACAGGAAGTTTGACAAGAAAGGAGAACCGTGTGAAAAGGTCTACCTGATCTTACCGTGTGAAGGAGTTACGTTTTACGTTACCTGAAAGTTCGGTCAGGTTTCTGCAGGACGGCGGTAAGGTCCCAAAAGGATTGTCGTCTTTCTCAGGATGGTAGTAGCTTCCTTCGGCTGATGGAATCGAGGTGCGATGAGAAGGTGAAGGATGTGTGTTATATTGTGTACATGTGCTGTGTCTGTTACTTCTGTTTTGCAGATGTGTTTGGTGTTGTTTTTGGCAAGCTCTGAGCGCGGCGTTTCGTCGAGGATGCGTGAAGTGTATCCCTCTGCTGCCTCACTGATGTGTGGCGGTGAACCGTTGTGCTTCTGAATAAGAAGCCGACTTGGAGGTCTTCAAGGGGAGGGCTGATTGAGGGAGACAGGTTCTATGTTTCTGTTCAAAACCATTGGTTTTATCGGATGTGTCACGGCCGAGTAGCATGCGGTGTAGGTGAATTGAACCTCTTTTAATTCTGCTACGCAAGTTCTCTCTTCATCTGCTAAAGCAAGTAAATAATAAAAAGGAATGAGGCATGGATATTATGAAGAGGTCATTTATTTTTAAAAATTCGATGTTGCTCAAAAAAAATTGATTTGTTTGTTGTTGGACCCAATCAGCAGATCAAGGTGTCTTGAGAACTGTATGCTTGATATTGTTTCTAGTTAATGGATAAAGTTTTGATGTCTACTTTTTTTTGTTTCTTTTGGATTTGGTTATGAGTGGTGTTGCAAATTACTAACTTCATTTCTTTTGGGTAGGATTTAGTGGATAGATAAAGGTTTTTGGTTTGTGTGTGGTTGATTTTATTCCTGGTCAATGGAATTTGTTGAAGGGTTATTCACCAATGTTGATGATGTTGCCATTAATAAGGCAGGGGTTGAACTTGATTCTAATGCATTTAAAGAAGAAAAAACTTCTAAAGTGAGTTATGTATCAAGGTTGTTTGATTCTCTTGTTTAAGAAGATTTTTTTGACCCTTGTTAGGAGAACAAAGATGTGGAAAAGGAAGCCAATTTAGAATTAGATCGTGATAAGATGATTCAAGCAATTCTCAATTCCGGACTTTAATCCTTGGGAACTTGAAAACGTTTAAGCTAGTGGTCAACACGTAGTTTTGATATAGAAATTTGGGTGTGAATGCTTTTGATGCTTAGCATTTTTATGGAAAGCTTGACGTTTTTATGTCAATTTCATATTTACATGTTGAATGTCAAGTAGTTGATGGACTATCTTTCAGAATTCATGCTATAGGTGGCAAAAAATAACAAAGACTTGAATCCTTCAACGAGGTTGTACAATTTGTATTTTTTTTTGGTTTTTATTTTGTCATTATTTTTTTATGTGTTTTTTTTTTGGCATGTTTTCTGAAAGAATTTTGTTGTTGATGTTGTTATGCAATATTACAACGTTATTTTGTGCTTTCGATAGAGTCATCCTGGGTCTAGAAAGCTTGCACATGCAATCGAAACTGGTGCGTCCGAACCAAAGTTCAACATTATAACTGATGATGTGTTTGAGAAAATGAAGTTAGTGACGAATGAAATGATCAATTAATTTGTTGTGGTAGGCCTTGGCACGGGGTACATAGTTTGATGTCCTCTCATTGACAGAAAAACAAGTTATGTTAAGTTAAGAAAAATGTTAATTGATGACACCTTAAGGTTTCAACCTCCATTTCGGGTACTTTTGCATTCAAAATTTTGTGATTTGTGGTGCAATTGAGTTACAGAGAGTTGAAGACGGTGATTTTGCATTGCATGAAGATAAGTTTGGTCTTTTTTTAAGGTATTGTTTTTTAATGTTTTTTTCCCTATCTTTTGGCTTATTTTTTTTCTTGTATGTGGTTTTTGTGTTTCTTTGCTTGGATTTTATCTTTGCAAGTATCAACAAGGTTAACTAAAAGATCATATATTCAATGTCAACCACTATGCTTTGGAACATCATTGCTCAACTATGAACTATTAGATTGCTGATGTCATCAAAACATATATCAAAACATGTAAGGTATTGATTTTACATCAATCTATCATTACTAATTCCTTATCGCATCCACTTTTTCTCATTTCAAAGATCAAATACTTGATGGGGAAGGATCAACTTTGGTATATGAAGATTTCAGTGGGTAAAAATACCTTACATTTGTTAAGTAAACAGTTGAGAAATGACTTGCCTTCTCTGAAAGGTAAGTTACAAATAAGACTAGTAGAGGTATACCATATCTCAATGGCAGTTGCACTTGTTCCCATTGAGTATGACATGAAAGTTTCTAGGCATTGTGATCTGAAATCATATGCGGAGTAAACATTTTGCACTTTTGTGTAATTTTTTTTTCAAGTTTGAATTTTTGGACATTTTTTTTCCTGCATTCTTGATGTAGACTTATTATTTTCATTTTGTAAATATGATCAGACAGATTAGGGGATCCAAAGTCACATTATGCAACACATTATATCTAGTGAGCTGAATGGACATCAAACTTTGTTTATTGAGCTTCTTGTTCAAGAGCACGATGCTTATAATAAGCTTCATGTATCTCAATTTCTTATTTTACTTTTCAATTGTTGTCTTCTATTTATTGTTTTGGTTTCATTTTTTTGGTTACTTCCTTATGAGGTCCTTCCCTTTTGCTTCTAACTAATTGTTTTATGATCTTTTCAATTGTAGGCTAGTGATGTGTGTCTGCTTGGTTTTGCTCCTTTGGTGTCCAATAAGGAAAACCTTGTTGCAAGTTTGTAGATCATGGAAATCCGTTTCTCCAATTATCGGGTCAAGAAAGTCTCCTAGTTCTTTATGTTATGAAGAGAACATAGATTTCTAGAATTTTGTAGAGGCGTCAACTTTTCTAAAACATGTAATGAGTAGATATGATAGAAGCGCATCAATTGATAACTTTGTAGGTGATCATCAGTTTTTAAACCTTACCAATTGCAATATTACTCTCACAATTTCTGATTTGATAGTTGTTAGTCTTCTTCATAACTTGCCACCCCTTGCATTGAATTAATTTTTTTGAGAGTAGGTTAATTTACATTCATTTAAAACTTGAAACATGCATTCTGATACATTTGATTGGCCTTGATTTTTGATAAGTTAATGTATAATTTTTTCTAATATGACCATAGTTTGTTTTTGATACTCTTAAAATATTTGTTGGTATTGAACTTTCAATCAATTTGAATTGAATTGTTTGCATTTGTTCAATTTTTTATAATTTCATTCATTTTTTATTTTGCAGTTTCCATTTGAGAGTTCATATTTTTGCTTTCCATTTTTTATTCGTTTTTTGCCTTCAATTTCTTAATGTGTTGTAGTTGAATAATTTACATTTTGAATGTTTGAAATATTTGTAATGAAAGTCGAAGTAGTATGTGAAATGTAATTTTGTGCTTGTAACCCAAACCTAAATTGTTGTGGATAAGTTTTTCCTTCATCTTGTCACTGTTGATCGTCATTTTCGGCTCAGTCTTGTTGCCGACGATCGCCACTTACGCTACTCTTTTAAGGAAAATAACAGAAATTGCAAAAAACCGAAAACACTGGGTCGCTGCCTCCAGCAACAGGCGGTAAGCGAGTTGAAAACGAAGAGCAGCTTGAAACTATCTTCACCTATGCGGCTCACGCGGATAAGTTCGTTCTCAGCAGCTTCGTTACATACGTAAAGTAGGAAATGTTTTCGGAGCGTTCAGATTCAAGTCCATGTAGAAGAGATCCAAGCTCCCAGTGCTTGCAACCCACAGTAGATGTGTGTGTGATCCACATGTGTATGTGCGCTGGAGAAGAGAAGAGGGACTTCAGAATTTTTTTTGGGTTGGAAGTTTCACAATAGCAGTCATAATTGGTGGAGCCCCTCCTAACAGCAGTAGCTAGCAAGTTTCGATTTGATCTAGTGCTTGTGTAGAAGAGAGATCTGTTCGTCTTCCCTTGGCGATCATGTACCTTGTGGATTAGTAGCGGGGATTGGAATCAAGAAATCTCCGACATCATCAACATGCGACAGTCGAATCGTGTTTGGGGGTGTTTGATAGGGTTTGGCAAACAGTTTGGGTCAAAGGTTTCTCTGTCGACAGTCCACAGATAAGCCCGCGGGTCCCGAGTTTCGGCTCGGACGGGTCAGGTCACATAGATCGTTTGCGGCTTGGTGTGGATGACCAACATAAAGTAGAACCGTGTTATTCTAAATCCTTTGCATATCGATCGTCTGTGCTCGAGCTAATGTGTTCTTGATCCAGTTCACGTCTTCGTTCTCTTGCCACGGTTCATTTTCGCGGTCTGTTTCACTATGGCGTCCCTGACGGTTCTGTACAAGGAATGTCAAGCTGTGGTGAGGACGTTAAGTTTGCAATTAGCAAAGGGCAAGTTTAACAAATCTTTGTGCAGGCTCCTTACAAATAAATACGTGGCCTCCCTCAAGTACCTGGACAACTGTATATTCAGGGAGGATGGTTCAATAGATCTTCCTTGCAAAACAGCTCTTGTGGAATTGAGGCGCATCATGTCGTGTGGCCAACTGTTGGTAGCACAATGGACCCATAAGGATTGGTGGATGTCAGTGATCAAGTCCTCCGATTCTGCATCGCTCGACAAAAAGGTCATTCTACACCTAAGAGAGTTTCTTGCATGTGTCAACGTGTTGGTGGAGATGACGACAAACATGACATATGGTCACGCCTTGGATTCTCTCGATTCAAGCGTCCAACAAGCCTGTCAAAGAGACATTCAAGATTTGATACTTAGCACGAAACAGTACGGAAGAGGTAAAATATTTACCTCAAAATTTGCAAAGCTTGCAAAACACCTTTCAGAAAAACTGGAGGCAGAGGTTTCCAATCGTGAACATCCATACACCATAGATTTTCCACTGGATGTTGAAATTTCTTACAAGGACTGTCTTGGAGCTGGATCATTTGGAACGGTGTACAAGTGTACGTTCCTTGGAGTGATGGCAGCTGCTAAGGTTTGGAAAACGAACTGCATCAACAAGGAGGCAGCTGAGAAAGAAGCACGTCTGTCTTCCAAGTTGCGACACCCAAATGTGGCTCAATTCATAGGCTACGGAGTCAAGGAAAATCAGCCCATCATTATTTCGGAGTTCATGAGCACGGACCTACGGAGATACTTAGATGAAAAGAAGAAGAATGCTGGTGAAGGACCTCCTCTTCCACTGCTGGTAGCTATGAACATATTGCTACAGATTGCAGAGGCAATGAATTACCTGCATGAGAATGCAATGATGCACCGTGATCTGAAGGCCAACAATGTTCTTATAAATGTTGTGGAGGGTCCAGATGGACAACTTTCCTCGTCATTTGTGCAAGTTAAACTCACAGACTTTGGCGAGTCAAAACTGAAGCTGTACGACTCTGGGTACACCACACCGATGGTGGGTACAACCAGGTGGAGGGCACCGGAGGTGTTTGAAGTGGAGGAAAACAGAGAGAAGTACACAAAATCGGCGGATGTGTACAGTTTCTCAATGCTTTGCTTTGAGGTCCTCACTGGGGATGTCCCATTCAAAGACAAACCACTCGGAACTCTTCTTCAGAGCATTCGTGACGGAGTGAGGCCGCAGTTACCACATGCGGACTATTGTCCTGATTACCTTTCTGCACTCATTGAGAAATGTTGGGCTACAAATGCTGTAGAGCGTCCCCAGTTTCCTATAATCTGCCAACTGTTGGTGGATTACAAGGCTAGGGTTTTGAAGCATCCATGTGGCCAGGAGGATGTACCACCTGATTATCGTCAAAACTTACAAGCTGTGGACTTAGCAGACACAGATTATGTGACATACATTCTTGAAGATGACAACAATCACCGTGCTCGTGAACCAGCAACTTCGTGTATGAAGACTCCACAAGATTATCCTGTTGTGTTTTGGTCTGTGATTAATCAGAAAAATGAGTGAAAACATGATGAGCTTGGTTTGGCCTTAAATGCATTCACAGAAGGTTTGACATCTAGAAATCTGTCAGTGCTGCAGCAAGTGCAAAGCCTTTCTGTTGATCGACCATATTCCAAATTCTCTTTAAAGGAGCTGATGGCCGCCACCACCAATTTTTCTAGTAAGTTCAAGAGCCATTAAGCAAAATCATAGGAGTCCCTTGTTGAATTCTTGAATTCTTGTTGGATAAACCCCTGTTTAACACCCTCCACATCCTTTGACTGCCAGTTTGACTCAGGTGACCTTGTCCCTGCTTTGCACAGAAGGCAGACTGGTCAGGACTGTAACATTGTGTGGCATCTTTTGTTGGCAATGAAGGAAATTGGGTGAGGAGAGTAGATTGGGGTGAACTCTATCGGGGTGAGCTGCAAGATGGAAGACCTGTGGCTATTATGTGCCTGAATCAAGAGGAGCCAACCAAAGAGAAGCGTTTTTTAACTGAAATTGAGATAAACACTTGCCTATCACATGCCAATATTGTGTCACTTATTGGCTATTGTGTTGAAAAAGCACGTCTGATACTTGTCTACCATTTCTTGCCTGAAGGAACTTTGGATGATCACCTTCATGGTACAAGAACCTGATGCAAAAATTCTTCCCATCTCCTGGAACAATTTTCAAAGAGCTTAAAGCTAGTTGTTAAGTGTTATGTTACAACCACACAATTGATATCTGTGCCTTTTGACAGATGATTTTTTTCTGTCCACTCATGTGCAGGAGAGGAGGTGTTAGAATGGGAAGATCGATACAAGATAGCAGTAGGTATATGTAAAGCATTGGTGTATCTTCACGATGGAAGTCCTCGGCCTGTAATCCATATGAATGTCAAGCCCGCCAACTTCTTTCTGTCCCATGACTTCCAACCTCAGGTTAAGAATGGCACACTTAATCAGCTGAATCTACATCAGCTGTGTGTGATTGTACTCAAGAATTGCTCATCATCAGGAGTCTAAAGATGCTGGCAATGATGAATGCTCTTCTGAGTCATGGCTTTTAATGGTCTGTGGACACTAGTTTCAGATTGTGTTAGTGTTATGATCAACAGAGCAGTGAATTTTTTTTGCTGTGGATTGCAGTTGTCAAGTTTTGGGCTTGCAAAATGGGCTCCCAAAAGGCCAATGTACATACGCTGCAATGATGTGGTTCGCACACACGGGTAATAATTCTCTTGCCCCCATTTGTAACATAGGATTTGTCTAATTCCCAAGTTAGCCAAAGTATAAAAAGCTATAAACTAGGGTTCAGTGAAATCATGTAGTTGCATTGTCCATCTCTTTACAGAGAATGAAGGAACTTTGGCAGATTACTGAATTCATATTCTTGCTTTGTATGTTCAAAGGTATTTAGATCCAGAGTACTACATGTGGCAAAGAGTGAATGACAAGACAGATGTCTATTCGTTTGGAGTGGTTCTTCTTGAGCTGATTACTGGCCGTAAAGTGATAGATACAACAAGGCCCCAAGGGGAAACAAATTTAGTCACTTGGGTATGTGTTGCTATTTCCTCTGCAAATGCATCAAACATGATATGACTGCCAATGATGTTTGTAACCATGCTGGTTAAGTCCTGGATTTCTTGTTATGTAGGTGATCCATCCTTGTGCTGCTGATTTCTAGTGTAGTGTGTGTATGTTTTATTGAAAACACAGTTACAACAGTACTCAATGAAGTGAATACTTTTATCAATTGGCATTTTCTTTTGTCAAGTATTAACATGACCTTCTTACCTCTTCAATAGGCAAGGCCGCTGTTGAATGAGAGGAACCTGCATAAGCTGGTGGATCTGCGGTTGGGCAGCACATACAATGTTTGTCAAATGCAAGCAATGATTTCAGCAGCAGCGTTATGTGTGCAACAGTCTTCCCAACGCCGACCTCAAATTAGTCAAGTCAGTTCTGTCCCAAAGCAAGTTCATCTACAGTAGGAAAATTAAGACTTATGCATTAAAATCCTTTCAACCCCTTGCCCTTGCATATCCAAAAGCAGTAATTGCAAAACCATGATTCAAGTCATCTTTTGTACAAGATAATCTGTACAATTTGTATCTCCTATCATCTCTGAATGATGCCAGTTTTGCTCAACACTTCTTGCACTGTTCTTGCATGTGTTTCTGATTCATGTGTGTGCATAGTGTGGCAATCATGCAGGTGTTGAAGATGCTAGGCAAAGACAGCAATGCGGAGGAGGGTTTAAGGACAGGAGTGACCTCTGAGCCTGTGCATATAGCTGATACTACATACGTCAATCACCGGGCTCATAATTCAGCAATTTCATGTATGAGTGAAATAAACTCCACAAGATCAGGCTTTGGTTGCAACTAATTAAAAAAATGAGTGAAAACATGATGAGCTTGGGTTGGTCCTTTCATGCATGAACAGAAGGTTTGACATCTCAAAATCTGGCAGTGCTGCAGCAAGTGCAAAGCATTTATGTTCAACGACCCTCCCCCAGAAGTTTCTCTTCCATGGAGCTTGAGGCTGCCACTGACAGTTTTTCTCCTCGTATGTTCCATAACCATCAAGGAGAATAATATGGGTTCCCTGTTAAATTGTTAAATTATTGTTGGGTAGCCCTTGTTTCAAACAGCAGGGTCGTTTGACAGGGAATGTAGTCTCTGCTTTGCATCCAAGGCAGACTACTAAAGATTGTAGCACTCAAAGGTTTTTTGTGTTGGGAATGCAGGAAATTTGGTGGGGAAAGGAGTTTTCAATGAAGTGTACAGGGGTGAGCTACAAGATGGAAGACTCGTGGCCATTAAGCGTCCCAGAAACTCAGAAAGTCAGCAAAATTTTCGGGGTTTGGAGATCAACAGTTGTGTGTCACATGCCAATATTGTGTCACTTATTGGCTACTGTGTTGAAAATACACGATTGATCCTTGTCTATGATTTCTTTCATCAGCAAACTTTGTGGGATCACCTTCATGGTACAAGAACCAGACACAGAAATCCTTCTCTTGTTGAAGAATCTTCCAAGGGTTAATCTAGTTGTTATGATGCTTTAAGTGTATGCTCTAACCAGGCAGATGATATCTGGATAGCTTCTGACACATGATTCTGTTCTTTTCATTCTTGTGCAGGAGAGGAGAATGTGTTGGGATGGGAAGTGCGCTACAAGGTAGCAGTAGGCATATGCAAAGCATTGGAGTATCTCCATGATGGAAGTCCTCTATCTGTTATTCATAGGGATGTCAAGCCCTCCAACATACTTCTATCCCGTGACTTCCAACCTAAGGTTCTTCCTGCATTTGATACCTGAAACTAGGACTCACTTTCAAGGAGCCCAATGACATGAGCTGTTTGTGATTCTCCTCAGAAAGTGCTCATCATCAGAAGTCTAAACATGTTGGCAGTACAAAATGTTCTTCTGGGTCATGGCTTTTTATAGTCTGTTGATGCTACTGTCAGATTGTGACACAGTTGTGCTAAAAGGAGCACTAAATTATGGTGTGTGGATTGCAGTTGTCAAGTTTTGTGCTTGCAACATGGGCTCCCAAAAGGCCAATGTACCCTGAAGCCAAGGTGGTTGGCACAATGGCGTAATTATCCTCTTGCTCCCCCTATTCATAACATTGGAATTTCTAATGGCCCAAGTCAAGCAAAGTATGAAAAGACATGAACCAGTGTTTATTGAAGTCATGTAGTTACAGGTTGTATCATCCATCTGTTGTAAAGAAATAAAGAAAGTTTTGTAGATGACTGAATTCATGTTCTTGCTTTCTTTGTTCACAGGTATGTAGATCCTGAGTATCTTACTGCTGGGATATTCAGTGACAAGTATGATGTCTACTCATTTGGAGTGGTTCTTCTCGAGCTGATCACTGGTCGTAAAGGGATAGATGGAACAAGACCACAAGGGGAACAATATCTAATGGCTTGGGTATGTGCTGCTGTTTCATAATGTGAATGCTTCAACATTATATATATGCCAAAGATGATGTTTATCATTCTTTCATTTATTAGTTAGTTTTATATCCTGGATCTCTTGCTATGCAGGAAATTGATTTGGGTGCAGTTGATTTTTAACTTAGTATGTCGATTCTACTGAAAACACAGTTACAATAGTACTTGATCAAGTGAAGACTGTTATCCATTAGCATGTTTATTTGTCAAGTATTAAGGTCTCATCTTGTCTCTTTGACAGGTTGGGCCACAGTTACAATGGTACTCAATGAAGTGAATACTTTTATTGATTAGCATGTTCTTTTGTCAAAGTATTAACATCACCTGCTCAACTCTTCAACAGGCAAGGCCATTGTTGGATGAGAGGAACCTGCATGAGCTGGTGGATGCACGGTTGGGCAGCACATACAATGTTTGTCAAATGCAAGCAATGATCTCTGCTGCTGCCTTATGTGTGCAAGACTCTTCACAACAGCGACCTAAAATTAGTGAGGTTAGTCGTTTCCCAAAAAAAGTTCATCTACAGTGGGAAAATTTAGATCTGATGCATTAGAATCCTTGGAACCCCTTCTCCTTGCGTATGCACAACCCATAATTGCATAAATCTGAGTCCTCAAATCTTTTGTAGAAGGTAAGTTGCACTATTTGTAGCGTCTCATCTCTACATGATGAGATTTTACTCAACCCCACTGCAACTGTTTTTTGCAGACATTTGACATGCATATGTTTGATGTAAACATACAGGTAATGAAGATGCTTGAGGAATTCAGTGACACAGAGGAGGATTGAAGTGTTTTGCACAGACATGCATTGTGAATGATGATGGAATCTGTCGAGGAGGATTGCCATTCTGATGGGACACCAAATCATACAGACTGTGAAAAAGATGTGCAAATTCATCTAACACTGCCTTTGCAAGGAGTTGATAATGGGCAATGCTGTTTCTGAAAGTAGTGTGGAAATTAGTAGCATTGGGTTATGCAGTAGACACATGGAAGAGTATTTGGCTCATAGATGAAGTTGGCAAGTCTAACTGATGACTATTAACATTACAATTGAAGATGAAGTGGTTTCAAATTTCTATTTTGCTAGCTAGTTTTCCCTTCAGTGTACAAGATTCTTCATCTGAAGATGTTGTATAATTTATAATTTTTTTGTTGCCACAATGTCCTGTGGAGAAAGGTGTGGCCTAGTCAAAGTCCTCTCCACCAAGGAGCTGAGACAACCATTCACCTTGCCATTTCTAATCCCAAGCTCCTCATCAGATTCTTGAAACAGAATAAACTGCAAAGGGGCTTCTCACATCAGGATGCTCATCCATCCACATGTAGGACCCAAGGGCACATTCACCTGTAACATTGGTTGCAGTGAGCATGCCTTGGAATGATTTGAATAATGTTTCACCCTTCTGCTTCAATGTAAGATTCCACAGTGCAATGGAGACCTGAATGCTTGCTGGTGCATGTATCACCAACTTGTACACACATTTTGCTGATCCCACATTGGTGACTGCTTCGTCACTACTGTTGTGCCCTGGGAGGCTCTGAGGATGACAGATGTGTAGTTTGAGTCTGCAGATGTGGGGACTGTCTCTGAGGACATATGTTTTGCGAGTGAACACAAGGATTGAAGAGGTGTTGTACCCAAGGCCACAAAGGAAGAGTTGGTAGTTGTAGATACTCACATCTTGCATTTGTATACGGTGCTAGTAGAATCACCACAAGAACTTACGAAGGAAACTTCATTGGTTCGGTGACAGATAGAACTAAAAATTTTAAAAATCCTACTCTTCTTATCTAAGTTAAGATTTCCGCCTATTGGATTCAAAAACTAAAACCTAATGCCAACAAAAAATCTCAAAAGATCATCAACATAATAGCTGACCCACATGCGTTCATAATAGCGTACGAACATATCAAATCCAAATTTAGAAACATGACCCCAAGAAGAGATGACGAACAGAAGCCCTTCTTGGGGGGCCGGGGGGACCGGTAAGGAAACCTTTTTTTTTTGGGCATCAACCAAATATAGTTTGAGCACAATGCAAAATGACTACACACGAAAAAATTATCAAACCTGCAAGATAAGTCAGCATCCCAAAACTAGGAAAATCCAAGGAGATGAGACTACTTGCGATGATCAGCTTCAAAGATCACCAAGTAATATAAAAAATCATTAGAATAGTCCTATAAAAATAATATAAAAACCAACATTTTCAAAAGACTCGCATAAATTTAGATTCAGCAAGTCTTGCCATATGGCACTTGAAACCATAAATATGGGTACAAGAAAACATCTTTCTTTATTGAGTTTGACATTCAAAAGTGCTACGAAACCTTGAATTGAAAAAGGATCAAAGGCATTATTTCAGAAAATATACAAGATTAACGTTTTTTGGATATGTTAGCACAAATACATGGGCATAATAAGCATAGCAAGATCTATATATATGAAAATAAAATAATACCTCAAGGAAAAAATGTATTGTCATCTCTTTTGTGTGGTATCTACCTCTACCAACTAGATGGTGAAATAAATCATATTAAGAAAGAGTGGAACTTGAAATCTAGCCCACATTAACCCTGAATATCAAGAGCTAAATTACCTAGATAGGAAAATGATGGCAAGATAAAAAATACATATGGAATAGTTAAGGTGCAAAAATCGAGATTAAGTGCGCACGGCAAGGGAGTTACAAATAAGAGAACAAGACTATAAAAATTTGGAATTTTTCGAAGTAAAGTATATTAGACATGTAGACAACTTTTTGTTGGTGTTTTGAAAGCAAGGCCACCATGCTCAAAATATTGGAGAGAGTGACATAATTTAGATGGTCAGAGAACCTAAAGTCGCAAATAAATGTAAGAGAAAACCAACTAAGTCACGTTGTGTCCAATAAAATTTTGTTCGTTCTTGTTTTTTCTTAGGGTTGTTTGATCTAAAGTATATGCATGTGGCATGCCAACATGAAGGCGGCCTTAAAAGAGAACTCATGCTATGAGACTTGAGTAAAGGCTAAAGAGTGCTAAGGAAATGCTGTTGCCGAGTTCCGAAGTTCTAGACCTTGGCATGTGTGAAATGATGTCAAAAGTTGAGTAAGAACAAAGCCAAAGAATAAACTATCAAAATGGCAACATAACATATTTTGGCTATTTTAAAACAAGAAAGGTTTCTATGGCAAGAAGATTTGGAAAACACTTTGGATATTCTTAAGGTCAGCCCTAGGAAAAAAAATGTTTTCGAAGGAATAAGTACAAATATTCTTTAAAATACTAAAAGCTTTCTAGACGGCTATAAACTGAAGGAAAGTAATAGTCACTAAAGCCATTAAAAAAATAGAATAATGAGGCCTACGGTAGCTTTGCTGAACAAACGGGTGGCTAGGTGCAAGTAGAAGCTGCCTTAATAACCCTCATATATGATAAACTCCAAAATAAAACTTTCTTTGATGAAAAGGGGCAACGAACATCAAATCATGACAAGCCAAGAAGATAATTGGGTTGTGGTGTGGCTTGGTATCATAGTATGACTATATGAATATAAAATTATTATTTATGTTGTATAAGGTGGAGTCAATTGTCAACTATCATCTAAAGTAGGAAGCTATATATATGCTAGCCGAGAAACACAAATCTAGCCCACAACGGATCATCTAAAAGTTCAACAAAAAGTTATGACAAAAAAGGGCACAAGATTGACAATGTTTCTTAGTTTGGTTTAGAGGAAATAAGTCTATTTTCAAAGGACTTAGTACATATGGACCCTTGATAAATTGGTCATAAATAAGCTTTTATAAGGTTAAACCAAAGTAAGGTACTCTCACAAATTGTCATGTGCGTAATTAACAGGTGCAAATAAAATGATATAGAGCACCATGTCTAGCAATTAAAAAAGGTTTAAACAGCCAGAAAACATAAGTTGCAATTTGTTAGGAAGGTGAAAATATTACTAAAAATAAAGGCTATCTAATTGGCACTCAATGGAAAGAAAATTCTTCTATATGTTCAAGTGACTAACTATACACAAGCAAGGTATTGAGGATTGATATTGATTTGGACATTATCTAAAAGTGGCAAGTTTCAAGAGAAAAGAACCATGTGATAGGTGATTATTGTGTGTGGTTCTTTAAAAGGGAGTTGGGTTTTTTATCCTATGTTATTGGTAGAGATGGGCGTGAATCCTCCTTTTGAGGTTTTGTGGCTTAGTTGAAACCTATGAAACTTGTTTGTGGTAATTAAAATCAGTGCAAATCATAAAGTAGTCATTTTTGCTCAATTTGGTTCAGACTTTGATGTTGCTATTCAATATTTATTAAATCGTGGGGCTAGGCTAATGAAGGTTCTCAAACAACCACAATATAACCCATTTTCTATTGAAAAACAAATTGTGGTTATTTATGCAACTATTAAAGGTTATTTAAATCAAATTCCTATTTCGAGCATTGATCAATATGAACATGAGCTTCTGAAGTTTATGGACCCAAGTATACCTTTTATTATTATACAACAAAATAACATCACTAGGCATATTAATAATCAACTAGCTACCTTTTGTTAAAAATTCACATAGGGCTTCTTAGCAACTCATTCATTTCAAAGAGATTAAACTAAAAAATGATTTTTTTATAAAAATATATATCTTTCTCCAATATATATATATTTATAGGCTATATGTTTTTTTTTTGGTGCTTTTGGGTGGAGGGCCAAAATTTCTACTTCGCCATACAAGTAGAAATTTTCTCCCCTCCATCCCTTCCCCTCCATTTTTTTTTTATTCATCACTTTTCGCAAAGAAGAAAAACCATTTTTCTCTTGAGTTGTCCCAAAGTTACCAAGGGGCAAGATTAAAAATAAAAAAAATAAAAAATAGGGATAAGTATTTTAAACACTTATTATAAGATATTATTAGGTATCAAGTAATAGCATTATAGTGGTAGAAAATTTTTGTAGCAAAAAAAATTATTAATTTATTTATTGGGTGGCCTTTTTAATCTAGAAAAAAAATAGATCAGATGGACTATGTATCACATAATTAATATTCTATTAAAATTATATCACGAAGTGATGCATTAGTCTTTTCTATAAACTTTCTCGCCATTAAAGGCCCTAGATTATGCATGTGCAAACAAATTAATAGTAAACGTGTTGCACTTTTGCCAAAAATTTACGTAAAGTTCTTCAATAACCCATTTAATTTTTGAAAAATAAAATAAAATTGATGGCTCCAACAAATCAACTATATCCTTTTGTGACAACCTTTTAAGTTAATCAATCATGTTTGATGATTGATTTCTATCTCCACCAAAATCTGGTGTAATCAAGAAAAAAAGGATTCAAACATTTAATTTGTGGTTTTGGAAACCATTATTCTACAATTGAAACTACTTTCCTAAGAAAAAAATGATCTTTGGTTCATGGAATTCTCACCTATTTGTTTCTATTTTGTAATAAGTTGCTATTCCTTGATCTTAATTGGTGTTTCTTGTGAGGCACCCCCAAGCTCCTTGATGGATTCAAGTGCAAGTCCAAAGGTGAAGATAACAGAAGGAGAAGGAGTTGGGGCGCGCTCCTTAACTCATAGCACTTTGGGGTAAAGGGGTGTGCTTAAACTCCGGGATGGGGACTAAGAAGATTGACAAGCAATTCAATTACTCACATGGACTTACAAAAACCAAATAACAAGTTGATTAATGCGTAGTTGGAGCACTTTAGTGCACGGATAAGCCATAGGCAAACATAGACTCATAAGAGTCAACACGGCCTGGACTTGGGGGAAGACACCACCTTCCCCCTTATAGTATACTATGTGCCTGGCCACGAGTCAACACCCAAATGTCATTTCCAAAGTTGGTATTCCCACAATTTTGGGGGCCCATAACTTTGTGTGCAAACCTTCGATTGAATTGAGATCTCAAACAAAGTTATAGCCCTTATCAAGAGCTTTCCAATGGTATGTGGCATGCGACCTGCACATTAGGTAATCGGGCCAATTCTTGACTTTTAATGGTCCGGTTTAAAGTTTAAAATTTAGGGCAATTTGTCTCTCGGCCTTTCTTTTGGCCATAATTTGTGTTTTAAATGTCTAAATGGGTCATGCAAACACATTTTAGACATCTAAGTTCCAAGAGATTTCCAATGATATAAGGAACTTTTTGATCCAATGGGTTTTGACCCTTGCAATCATTCTACGAGGATTTGGAAATCCATCGGGATTCCAACTCCCAAAATGGGAGCTCACTTAAGAGTTGGGGGTTCATTCCCTCACACTCTCCCAAACTTCCAGGAACATGAAATGTGACTTTCGAGTTTCACACTTGGCGCGCACCTTCACAAGCCCTTGCCTTGGTCGCAAGCCCAAGGCTAGGGTTGTGACAATTCCTTAATCTTAATTGGTGTTTTTTTATATTTGCTTCTTATTCTTGTTTATCTTATTTAGAAAAATTGTTAATTTATGAATGTGGTTTTGATCCTTTTGACAAGGCCAAAAGTCGTTTTGATATACAATTTTATCTTGTTTTTATTTTATTTATTTTATTTGATTTGGAAGTCACCTTTTTATTTCCTTGGGCAGTTTCTTTTAACAAAATTAATTTGTTTGGATTTTGGTATATGAAAGTTTTTTATTGATTTTCACGACTAGATTTATATATGAATGGAAATAGAGCACTTTAGGTTGGGAATAACTTGAAGAATTATGAGACAAAAAACATAAAGTAAAAAAAAATCTTTTTTTTTACTTTTATCGCGTTGGAAGCTCATAACATTCCTTCCATTGTTATGTGAACAAAATAAAATAAACCTTGATAAGAAGGCATGATCAGTCATTCATCGACTTGATTGATCTTTACCTTTATTGGCTACGTTAACAAAATGTAGCCTATAATTAGAGGGCCTAGGGGGCAGAAATGATAGAAAGGCTTTCTGATAACTTTAACTAAAAACATGTTAGGATGTGAGGTCTTGTTAAGCAGATCAAATAAGGCATTGCCAAATTTTTTTCTTTTTGTGCGTTTGATTTCCTTTGTTTTGCTTGGTAGTTTCATCTTTCCTAAGGGTGGAAGAGATGAAAGCACTTTGCAAAAAAGTTATTCTCCATCCCCACACAATAAATGTTCAAAAATAATAGATCTTTTTGCAGTGGGGGAAGTTATCTTGGAGAAAAAAGTGACTAGGAAGCCCATTTTGTTTGCACATCGAATGAAAGGCAAAAGTGGCTTTCTAGGGCTACTTTATCCTCCCAACAAAAAGCTTCTGAATATATATATATCTTCACCCATGCTTTTTTTATTTGAAAAAAATAATAATATATCAATTACATAGTATACCCAATTATATATGATCAATAAAAAAATTAATAGACAAACACAATATACCTTCTATTGACACTTCAGGCTAAATAACAAAAGAAAAGTGGTAAAAGATATATATTTAAAAAATTTAGTCATTTTAAAAATTAATATATTTTTTGCCATGGTTTTTATCTTCAAGCTCTTTGCTTTTATTTTTCGGTTTAGCCCCTTTTATTTACTTGCTTTAAGTAAAAGGCCAAAGGAAGCACTTTGGTAGCATAGCAATTCAAAAGATGAAAGATGAATCTAAGTAATGCATAGTATAATGAAACATCATGTAATAATAATAATAAAAAACCACCTTCAAACCACTCATGATGTGCTCTTTGATAATCAATGATTTGGCACATTAGGGTAATTAGCTTAGTTGGTATAGTGCCTCGTTTACACCAAGAAAGTTAGCAATTCAAGTCCATTATTACCCAAAGGTTTCCACTATCTATAATTATAAACTAGATTTAGCATATTAATAAATTTATTAATTTGATTAATAGTGGTAAAACTATGATGATATTGATAAAGAAGGGGAGGGGGGATTTTTTAGAAAAACCCGAACCCGCTCAATTCACATGTTAAATAAATGAACGTTAAATACTCTCAAAGGAAAAGAACAGTTGGAGAAGGCATAAGAAAGTCGCAAATGCAAAGTAAAAATAATAATAATATATATTATTAGTTTTTTTGCATTGCATTTTCTTAAGCAAAATAAAGCAAAAAATGCATGGCGTTTTTCTAGTTTATGGTATAGAACCTTAAGATGGTCGTGAAAGCATAACATATATATATATATATATATATATATATATATATAGTGTCATGTGGATGTTTTTGAAATCAAAAGGAGCCCTAATTCCACACAAGGAATGAGTTACTATTGAAATAGTAAATAAAGGCTAAAAGGCTTTGCCTTGAAAATGATCTAGACTTGCGAGCCAAAAAGGAGGCCTAGGAATCACATCTCATGCTCCCGAGAGTGTAGGAAAGTGTGAGGGAATGAACCCTCACACTCCCAAGTGAACTCCCACTTTGGGAGTTGATTTTACGGTGGACTCCCGAATCTTTAAAGAGCAATTGCAGGGGTCAAAACCCAATAGATTAAAGAGTTCCTTATGTCATTGGAAATTTCTTAAGACTTAAATGTCTGAAATGGGCTTTTTTGACCCATTTGGACATTTAAAACACAAGTTATGGCAAAAGAAGGGTCGAGAGTCAAATTGGCAATTTGACTCCCAACCATTAAAAGTTGACAATCGCTCCGATTTCCTCACATGCAGGTGACGTGCGACATATTGTTACAGAGCTCTTAACAAGGGCTACAATTTTGGCTACAACTTTGCTTTAGACCTCATCTCAATCAGAGTTTTGCACACAAAGTTATGGGCCCCCATAGTCACGGAAGTCCTAGATGTTGGAATTTTGATATTCCCACTTGGGAGGCCCAAAATGTCATTTGGGTGTTAGTCCCATGGCTAGGCACAAAGTATATAATAAGGGGGAAGGTGGTGGCTTCCCCCAAATCTGGGCTGTGGTGAAACTTGTGAGTTCGAATTTGCCCGTGGCTCATCTTAACACTAAAAGTGTTCCAGTTATGCATGAACCAACTTGTTTAATTTTGTGCAGGTCCATGTGAGTGATTGATTGCTTGTCATTCTTCCTAGTCCCATCCCGAAGCTCCAGTTGCCCTTCTACCCCCAAAGTGCTACGAGCTAGGGAACGTGTCTTAATTCTTTACTCTTCCGTCGTTTTCAGTTTAAACTCACTTTTGAGTCTATCAAGGAGCTTGGGAGCACAGCACATAGAGTATATTATAAAGGGGAAGGTGGTGGCTTCCTCTAAGTTTGGGTTGTGGTGACTCTTGTGAGTCCGAGTTTGCTCATGGTTCGTTTATGCACCAAAGTGTTCCAACTACGCATTAACCAACTTGTTGTTTGGTTTGTGTAGGTTTGTGTGAGTGAATGAATTACTTGTCAACCTTCCTAATCCCATCCCGAAGCTCCAACATGCCCTTCTAACCCCAAATGATGCGAGCCAAAGAATGCGCCCAAACTCCTTATCCTTCCGTTGTCTTCACCTTTGGATTTGCAATTGAGTCCATCAAGGAATTGGGGGTGCATGAAATGAGCTCTCATTTTGGGAATTGGACTTTCGATGGTTTCCTAAATCTTTAGAGAGAAATTTTAAGGGTGTAAACTCATTGGATTGAAGATTTTTTTAAATCATTGGAAATCTTTTGGAATTGAAATGTCTAAAATGGGTTCACATGACCCATTAGGTACTTAAAACACAAGTTACGGTCAAAAGAAAGGCCAAAAATCAAATTGCCAATTTGAATCTCGACCATTAAAAATCAAGAATCACCTTGATTTACTTGCATGCCACATACCATTGGAAAGTTCTCAATGAAAGCTACATCTTTGTTTTGGAACTCACCGAAATTAGAGGTTTGCACACAAAGTTGCGAGAGTTTTAATTTTGGGAATTTGGGTGCTAGCCCCATGGCAAGGCACAAAAAATACTATAAGGGGAACGTGGTGGCTTCCCCCAAGTCTAAGCCATGGTGAGTCTTATAAGTCTGTGTTTGCCCATGGGTTGTCCCTGCACTAAAAATGTTCCATTATGCATTAATCAACCTGTTGTTTGGTTTGTGCAAGTTTATGTGAAGAATTAACCCACTTGTCACTTTTCTTAGTCCCATCCCAAAGCTCCAACACACCCCTCTACCCCCAAAATGTTACGAGTGAAAGAGCACACCCCATCTCCTAGTTCCATTATCTTCACCTTTGGACTTGTAGTTGAGTCCATCAAGGAGCTTGGGGGTGTGTTAACTTTAGTGTGACACGAAGTCGTTGACGTGGAGTTGATGTATCCTATGCCATTAGCTATGTTGTGTTTGTTCCCTCGCACAGATGACATGTGGAGGATACTTTCGCATCATAAGCATTGGGCAAAAGGTAGTTTGTCGAGTGACTCAAGTGAGGCAAATTGCCTAGGGGAAATAAGGACTAAGGTTGTGAAGGTGGCTTCATTATCCACATTGGAGGTTTCAATAGAGATGAATAAGGGGACTTTAGTCTTTTATTATGGTTGATTTAGACGCCAATTATTGGGGTTTCTACAAACAAAAACATTTCAGTGGGTTTTGGAGTGTTTGTGAAGGATGCATGCATATTCTTTCATGGTGATTATCATGACTGGCCTTCTTCACATCTAAACATAGCAGAACGTGTAGCTAACTTGAAGTCTCATTTCAATTTTAATTTATTCTTGAAATGGGTAGTCTAACCAGAAAAGACAAGCCAAAATATTAGGTTGAGTAGGATGGCACTACTAACAAATATTATCCAGCAAAGACACATGCCAAAATCAGGCTTGCGTTTAAAGCATACAAGAAAATTCCAACAAGGAAACTAAGGGAAACTAGTAGAGCTATAGGAGCGTAACTAGAAGGTCAAATCAGGGAGGTTAGGTCATTTAATGAAAATGGAAAGGTTCAAATAAGAACTAGAAGAAGAAATGACAATAGGTAGCCTAACCCCACTGTGGTTGGATTGTAGGGCCATAGGGCCAAGGCTGACAATATGATAAACAATGTTGTTTGCACTTCATAGAAGTGCATAAACTAAAAGAAACAAGTTATCTCAAAATGATGCATTTGCATTTCTAAACTAAAAATGGGATGTAAGGTTACAAACCAATGCTTACCTGATCAGAGGCACAAAACAATTAATTGGGTTTAAAATGTACCTTCAAGCTTTACCTTATTTTGATTGTTTAAAAGGCAACTTTGAAGGCACAAAATTAACTCCTTTAAAAAGGAGGTGTTGTAGAAACCCGTGACAAAGCATATACAACTAATCGACATATAAAATATGATGACAATAGTAGCATGTTGTAAAAGAAGATAACTAGAACCAACCCTTGGTTTATTTCCAACTACCATCCTAAATGTCAATTAAACAAAAAATATCATAAATAAAATATGCCAACGAAATGACCAATTGAAAGTGCTAGGCTAGGGAAAAAAAAACCTTGCTTCTTATTGCTTTGGCTTTTGTTCAGAGGGAGGAAGAAATAGGTTCCTTTCCTTTTGCCAATGTTAATGCATTTATGGTTCTTTTTCAAATAAGTAAATATTACAAACCTTCTACCCCATTCAAATATCCAAAGATCCAAATGGTTCATTGGTTCCACTGAATGCTCGTAATTAGATGCTCTTGGGCATTTTTGCGTAGTGCGCTTTGGGTGCTTTAAGTACCTTGGGCTTTGATTAAACATTATGCCTTCGCCCTTTGCTTCAATTTTTGTGAACATAGCGTAATATTTATTTTTTGGGGATCTTGGTTTCTTTGTTGTCTTGGTATGATTGTTACTAATTTGTCATACAAAAAAAACATTATGATACTCCATTGGAGTCTTGTCAAACATGCTCAAGCTAATATCCCACCTACACCTCACGTTCACAAATTTTAAATAAAAATTTAAAAATTCCATTCAATTACGTCCTGAAAACACAATTGAGTATTGCCCATGGGTTGGCTATACCTTGTGACTCCCTTTCATGACAATGTATGTTTTCCATGGGAAGTTCATCTCATTGGGTGTTTGTACCAATATATCTATTAAATGAGTCATACCCATCTCGTTGCAAACTTCTACATCTCATTTGTTTGGCATAAATGAACATTTTATTTGGTGACTTCGTGGTCACCTTCAGTAAATTATAACCTACTTCAAATCTTTGTTTTTGGGAAGGATGATCAACTTCACAAATATCAATCAAAAATTGAAAACATGTATTAATATGATTTGAAAACCATAATAATTGAAATAGGTAGTCAAGATTAGTATAATATATTTTCATGTTTTGATTTTTGAAATTGATGTATCCATTTTGGTAAAGTAACTATCAGAGATTTGAAAAAGATTGGTTATCCACAAATCGTCTTTTTTTCTCTAAAAAGTGGGCACATTAAAATATGAGTCAAAGGGTGAAGCAAAATTTAATATTATGAGGGATAAGTTATCTAAAAAGGGGGGAGAAGGCAGAACTTTACTAATCTTGAACATTCATTTTACCAAATCTTTCATGGATGGAATTTACTTGTCATAGCAAAGCCACATTTTATGTTTTCAAGCCTTAACCTACAATTGATACTGCAACCATTTAGAGAGCCAACATCTTCAATGACTTCATTAACAAAAAAAAACTCATAATAAAAAGTATGGGCCCAAAGTTAAAATTTATGTATAGCTTACATCAAAAGGCTGAAGGTTATTGTACATGCTTTCGCCTTTCTAAAATAGAAGAGACCCTTATTTATTCTATGGAAATTTTTCTATGAATAAAAGTTGGATGTATAAATGAAGGTTGCAAAGATTCAAAATAAGAACCCCCACCATAATAAATATGTTGTGTGGCCATTTAGTCTTCAGTGCAAATGTCAAAATGTTATAAAGTGTTTTGCTACAAATTGGATCGATGTGAGCTGGTAAACCTAATAAATTTAAGAGAAGTAAAAAACATAAAACATCCAAATCTATATTTTTTTATGGATGTTTTTCCATATAACTGCAGTATACTATTTACTTGCCCATGATAAAACATCTAAAATATACCATAAAAGGAAAATATCAAAATACATAATCAACCAAATTTTAAATCAAAGTATAAAAGATATTTTTGGTAGGAACGAATATATTAATTTATTTATTTTATTTACATGTGATGTTCTATTTACAAATAATATACTATATTTTAAGATTATGGTATTAAATTTTTTCATAACATATGTTATGAAGCATTGCTTAACTAAAATAAAAGTACAAAAAAAAATATACAAAAAACTAAAATATTACCATAGACTAAAAGAACAATTGTGAGATCTGTGGAATTAGAATAGATTAAAGTCATCATGTCCTTGATAAAGCTCTAATTGACTTGTGTGAAAGTGAAGCTAGAGGCTATAGGTCCTTTGTAAACATATAAAGGTGCTACTATTGCCTTCAACCTAGCTTTGTAAGGTTACTTGGCCGAAAGAAGTTTTGCTACGCACTAGTACATGGCACGAAACATTTAGTGCCGTAGGCATAATGTTGGGCAATGGAAAAAAGATTGGTTGTTTGGACATTGCCATCCTTATTAAGCTTTGAAACGCTCCTACAACTTGATTTTGTTATAATTAAGGCTATCATTATCATAAAACTTCCTCCACCCTTGGTGATTAGGCCAAAAAAATAAAAATGACTCTTTTGATAACCGTCATTAAACACCATAAATAATAATAGTCTTTCCATATATATACAGACTTGATGAAATCAATTGCATTTTGCAGTGGTAGATTAGCAATTTGCTAAACAACAAACAATAACACCATTTGGATTTGAAAAACCATTGATAATGCGCTTATTATAAGCACAAACAGAACTGCAAAAACTTAATAGCCCAAATCTATGGTTTGGTGTAATGCTTACAAAAAAAAGTGTAATTGATATGTTTTAGTATAAGATCAAGTCTCATGCCTACAACTAGATTTTATTACATATTAACCAAATTGAATATTTGAACAGAGTCGAATAAAAAGAATCAATAATAATAGTTGGCATCGCACCTTGGTCATAATATCTAATTTTATGTGAATTTATTGAATTGGGCCTACATCTCTGATAGGTTTTGTACAAAGATACTGTGACACAACTTTTGGACTTCTATCTTAGCCTGTTTGTTGGCCTTCTATCTTTGCATGTTTGTTGGATATCTCCTGTAAATTATGGGCACAGAAACTTTGACGAAATCTTTCTTACAAGTTCAAATTTTGGACAAAAACTTCATTAGATTTATAATTATTGACCAACGATAAACTCTTCACAAATACTCTTTTAAAGAAACTAACAGAAATTGCAGAAAACCGAAAACAATGTGTCGCTGCCTCCAGCAACAGTTCGTAAGCGAGTTAAAAACCAGGAGCGGGTTGCAACTATGTTCACCTACGCGGCTCACGCGGATACGTTCGTTCTCAGCAGCTTGGTTATATACGTAAACTCGGAAATGTTTTCGGAGCGCTCAGATTCAAGTCCATGTAGAAGAGATCCAAGCTCCCAGTGCTTGCACCCCACAGTAGATGTGTGTGTGCGCTGGAGAAGGGAAGCGGGACTTCAGAATATTTTTGCGTTCGAAGTTTCACAATAGCAGTCATAATTGGTGGAACCCCTCATAACACCAGTAGCTAGCAAGTTTCGGCTGGGACGGGTCAGGTCACATAGATCGATAGCGGCTTGGTGTGGATGACCAACATAAAGTAGAACCGTGTTATTCTAAATCCTTTGCATATCGATCGTCTGTGCTCGAGCTGTTGTGTTCTTGATCCAGTTCACGTCTTCGTTCTCTTGCCACGGTTCATTTTCCCGGTCTGTTTCACTATGGCCTCCCTGACGGTTCTGTACAAGGAATGTCAAGCTGTGGTGAGGACGTTAAGTTTGCAATTAGCAAAGGGCAAGTTTAACAAATCTTTGTGCAGGCTCCTTACAAATAAATACGTGGCCTCCCTCAAGTACCTTGACAACTATGTATTCAGGGAGGATGGTTCAATAGATCTTCCTTGCCAAACAGCTCGTGTGGAATTGAGGCGCATCATGTCGTGTGGCCAACTGTTGGTAGCACAATGGACCCACAAGGATTGGTGGATGTCAGTGATCAAGTCCTCCGATTCTGCATCGCTCGACAAAAAGGTCATTCTACACCTAAGAGAGTTTCTTGCACGTGTCAACGTGTTGGTGCAGATGAAGACAAACATGACATATGGTCCCGCTTTGGATTCTCTCGATTCAAGCGTCCAACAAGCCTGTCGAACAGACATTCAAGACTTGATACTTAACATGAAACAGTACAGAACAGGTATAATATTTACCTCAAAATTTGCAAAGCTTGCAAAACACCTTTCAGAAAAACTGGAGGCAGAGATTTCCAATCATCAACATCCATACACCATAGATTTCCACTTGATGCTGAAATTTCTTACAAGGATTGTCTTGGAGATGGATCAGTTGGAACCGTGTACAAGTGTACGTTCCTTGGAGTGATGGCAGCTGCGAAGGTTTGGAAAACGAACTGCATCAACAAGGAGGCAGCTGAGAAAGAAGCAAGTCTGTTTTCGAAGTTGCGACACCCAAATGTCGCTCAATTCATAGGCTATGGAGTCAAGGAAAGTCAGCCCGTCATTGTTTTGGAGCTCATGAGCACCAACCTACGTAGATACTTAGATGAAAAGAAGAAGAATGCTGGTGAAGGACCTCCTCTTCCACTGCTGGTAGCTATGAACATATTGCTACAGATTGCAGAGGCAATGAATTACCTGCATGAGAATGCAGTGATGCACCGTGATCTGAAGGCCAACAATGTTCTTATAAATGTTGTGGAGGGTCCAGATGGACAACTTTCCTCGTCATCTGTGCAAGTTAAACTCCCAGACTTTGGCCAGTCAAAACTGAAGGTGCACGACTCTGGGTACACCACACCGATGGTGGGTACAACCCGGTGGAGGGCACCGGAGGTGTTTGAAGTGGAGGAAAACAGAGAGAAGTACACAAAATCAGCAGATGTGTACAGTTTCTCTATGCTCTGCTTTGAGGTCCTCACTGGGGATGTCCCATTCAAAGACAAACCACTAGTAACTCTTTTTCAGAGCATTCTTGACGGAGTGAGGCCTCAGTTACCAGATGTGGACTTTTGTCCTGATTACCTTTCTGCACTCATTGAGAAATGTTGGGCTACAAATGCTGTAGAGCGTCCCCAGCTTCCTGTAATCTAGCAACTGTTGATGGATTACAAGGCTAGGGTTTTGAAGCATCGATATTGCCAGGAGGATGTACCACCTGATTAACGTGATGCAAAAATTCTTCCCATCTCCTGGTCAAAGAGCTTAAAATCTAGTCGCTAACTATATGCTCCAAACACACAATTGATATCTGTACCTTTTGACAGATGATTTTTTTCTTTCCACTCATGTGCACAAGAGGACATGTTAGAATGGGAAGATCCATACAAGATAGCAGTAGACATATGTAAAGCATTGTTGTATCTTCATGATGGAAGTCCTCGGCCTGTAATCCATATGAATGTCAAGCCCTCCAACTTCTTTCTGTCCCATGACTTCCAACCTCAGGTTAAGAATGACACACTTAATCAGCTGAATCTGCATCAGCTCTGTGTGATATTACTCAAGAATTGCTCATCGTCAGGAGTCTAAAGATGCTGGCAATGATGAATGCTCTTCTGAGTCATGGCTTTTTAATGGTCTGTTGACACTAGTTTCAAATTGTGTTAGTGTTATGATCAACAGAGCAGTGAATTTTTTTGCTGTGGACTGCAGTTGTCCAGTTTTGGGCTTGCAAAATGGGCTCCGAAAAGGCCAATGTACATACGCTGCAATGATGTGGTTGGCACACATGGTTATTGATTCTCTTGCCCTCATTCGTACCATAGGAAATTTGTTTAGTTCCCAAGTTAGCCAAAGTATAAAAAGCTATAAACTAGGGTTCAATGAAGTCATGTGCATTGTCCATCTCTTTACAGAGAATGAAGAAAGTTTGTCAGATTACTGAATTCATGTGCTTCATTTGTGTGTTCAAAGGTATATAGATCCACAGTACTTCAGTTGTGGGAGTGGGAATGACAAGACACGTGTCTACTCATTTAGAGTGGTTGTTCTGGAGCTGATCACTGGCTGGAGAGCATTTGATACAATGCTTGGAGAATAACCAAGTCTAATGACTTGGGTATGTGCAGCTGTTTCAGATTGTGAACGCATCAACCATTATATATATGCCAAAGAAGATTTTTATCATTCTTTCATTTATCAGTTAGTTTTATATCCTGGATTTCTTGCTATGGAGGAAACTGATTTGGGTCCAGTTGATTTTTAACTTAGTATGTCTATTTTACTGAAAACACAGTTACAATAGTACTTGATCAAGTGAAGACTGTTATCCATTAGCATGTTTATTTGTCAAGTATTAATGTCTCATCTTGTCTCTTTGACAGGTTGGGCCACAGTTACAACAGTACTTGATCAAGTAAATATTTTTATTGATTATCATGTTCTTTTGTCAAAGTATTCACATCACCTTCTCAACTCCTCAACAGGCAAGGCCATTGTTGGATGAGAGGAACCTGAATGAGCTGGCGGATCCACGGTTTGGCAGCACATACAATGTTTCTCAAATGCAAGCAATGATCTCAGCTGCTGCCTTATGTGTGCAAGAGTCTTCACAACAGCGACCTAAAATTAGTGAGGTTAGTTTTTCCCCAAAAAAAGCTTATTTACAGTGGGAAAATTTAGATCTGATGCATTAGAATCCTTATACACCCTTCTCCTTGCATATGCACGACCCACAATTGCAAAAATGTGATTCCTAAAATCTTTTGTATAAGGTAAATTGCATCATTTGTAGTGTCTCATCTCTACATGATGAGATTTTACTCAACCCCACTGCAACTGTTTTTTGAAGACATTTCTTATGCATATGTTTGATGTAAACATGCGGACACTGAAGATGCTTGATGAATTCAGTGACACAGAGGAGGATCAATGTATTTTGCACAGACATGAGTTGTGAATAATGATGGAATCTGTTGAGGAGGGTTGCCGTTCTGATGGGACACCATATTATAGAGACTGAAGAAGATATTGAAATGTATCTAGCACTGCCTTTGCTAGGAGTAGATAATGGCAATGCTGTTTCTGATAATAGTATGGATAATATTAGCACTGACTTATGTAGCAGACACGTGGAAGAGTATTTGGCTCATAGATGAAGTTTGTGAGTCTAATTTGAGGACTATTAACATCACATTTGATGATGAAATGGATTCAAATTTCTATTTTGCTAGCTAGGTTTCATTTCAGTGTACAAGATTCTTCATCTGAAGATGTGGTAAAATTTATCATTTTTTTGTTGCCACAATGCAACAAAAAAAGTATGGCAAAGCAGAGGTGCAAGTACTACTACTGCTAACCATCTGTCCTGATTGCTGATTTTTGTAGCATCAGGATTCAAGTTGGGATGTGTAGTTCTCACAAGTGTTGTAACTCAGAAATGTTGCAATGCCTGCCTATGTGAGGACATGACATGGATGTCCCTGATTCAAGATTGTATTGCATAATTCAGTTGTCAAATGGAAGACTTTGCTGATGACACATGTCCAAGCAGGCAGTATGTTTAGCCTAGATGCACTTACATCTCACTGCATCCACAACAAACCCACAACACATCCACACTTCATTGCACTTCAGACACATGTATGCACTAGGGGCCTGGCACTGCACCCAGCAAGTCTGTTAATCTCGTCACTCAGCTTCAGCATCTTGGTAAACTGCTCTGTGTAGAGGTGAGCCATAAATTGGAAAATCTTCTGCCTGCCAAGGTTTGCTTGGTAAGCATATACCAAGGGAAATTACTGAAGTCAGACAAACAATCCTACCAACACCAAACACATGAATAAGAGCTACAGATGCACCACTGTCAGATTGATAGAATGGGTGCAGACTGCATACACAGTGCTCAATGAAAATGCTTGCCAAAGCCATTGGCACTTGCACAACCTGTGTATCTACTATAGAGGAAGAATAATGGAGAGGGCAATGGAGTGAAAATGATGAGTAATCGAAATAAGAAAAGATGCAAAACCTGTGTCATTACACTGGTGTTGAGGAGTTGTCGATAATTTGTGCTGCACTACTGCCCATGAGAACGGTGGGCAAACTAGTTATATGAGATTTCAGATCCATTTGGTTTTAAAGAGTGTAAAGAGTTGAGAAATCAAAAGACTATAACAGGAGTTGTGGAGAAGCTTTATCAACTTCTGATCTTGAAATATTAAGTTGTTTTTTATTATGTCCACTACTCCTGTAGAGTCATTGACCATCTACTAACACAAGGAACATCTACCTTTCTGAGTTTTGACACCCAAAGGTCATTGATTGTAAGAAAAATAGCTTTGTAGAAAGAACTCAGCCACCAATATTAATCCATATACCAAAATTACACTAATGCAACATGGGTTAGATTTAGAATGATTTTTTTTTTCATGCAAAATTGTGCATTGTTGTGAATTTAAATTAAAAAATGGTGCTAAAAATCATTGTTCTTCTGGTTTTTATATTGCAAATTTTTAATATATTTTGCACTTTTCTCATTAGAAAAGGATGTTTGAATTACTATTCAGTGAACTCAAAAATTTCCCCCATTTTTTCATTAATAATAGGTAGCCTATTGTGATCCCATCGTCACTCAAGCTACAGAAAAAAGAAATTGAAAAAAGAAAAGACTATGGGTCACTGCCTCTAAACATATTGTAGTTGAAGGTCAGTTTCCACAGCAACAAATCATTTTTATAATCTTGAAATTATATTTTCTTCATGATCTAGTATGATATCCTCATATGAGGAGTGAAATTATTCAGATTCTATCCTACTATAAGTATGATAGTTTTCAATACCTCAACTTCATATTTTTCACAAAAAAATAGTTTCACTATTTTAAAGATTAATTAATGACAAAACCAACCTTAGGGTAAAGTAGTATTGAATAGGCCCAGGACTGGGATTTTCGAGTTGAGTGTCACAGTTTTATGATCTCCCTATTTTTCATTGGCTAATCATGATGATTGGTCCAGATGGGTTTGCTAATAGTAGTCTCCCACCTATTTGCAATCCCAATTTTAGTGTTATGGATGGGGTTAGAAAAAGGCAAATAACTAAACTTGGATGTGAGAAATATTTTGGCAGGGTCACATACTGAGCACCTCTGGAGCTACTCGTATAAACATGGCTTGTCAAGAAGGTGTTGTTTAGGACGACATGCTATTGAACATGATACAGGCTATGATGACTCGGATTGGATTGTTAGGATACAAAATTATCAATGTTATGAATGCAATTAAACAACATGGTGCACAAAATGACTTGGCAATTCTTTTTTCGTCACATACCACTCAACACTTCATTGCACCGCATCATTTCATGTGTTGTGTAATTACGTTACAACATTGGCACAAACATTTTACAATGGAGTATTCTACAATTAATATTACTCCACAAGCAATGATGTTGAAGTTTCACTCATTTTATGTTTTTTCCTCCTTTTGTTATGGATTTGATTTATATGCATATTGTTGTGATGCACAAACCAACTTTGCTACAAGGTTAAAAGCAGTTTTTATTAGGGAGAAGTACAATTTAGAGAATAGTTCCTTTTCCTATTCAAAACAAAGGAATTGTTGCAACTGTAACATTTGTGTTGGATTTGGGTCCTTCTTAAATGCATTTTGCTAATATGAAACTTCAACAATACTGGATATGGATCTGTCATCAATGATGGCATCTTTTGATTTTCCTAAGTTTTTTTTCAAATGGTGTAGTTCATTCTCCTACAATATTGTTTTTTTTTTGGTTCCCATTTTTTATTGTCGTCCTCAGTGTTTTGCACCTTCTTATCAATCAAGCAAGTCCTCTACATGGATGATGAACATTCTGCTTATAATAGCAATGAGGTTGACGACACAAATTTCTTAAATTCCCATTAATCAACTTCATAGCCTGTATCATGTCACCTTAGGATGTTCATTAAATTGTCTCCCCTTGTGAGAAACAAAATTGATTGCCTCATGTATTGGATGAATGTTGTTGATGTAAGCGACTATCTTTTGCAGCAAATGTCAAGTGTTGTTAGATTCTAACACCTTTCCGCTTGCAGAGAGACTTGAAAAAACGAACGTCCTAGAAATTCCAATCACTTTTCCCCTTTAAGTTGCATCACCTGCTCAATTCTAATTGTTTACATCTGCTTCTTTTGCTTCTTTTGCATGTTTGTCCCAAATGTAAAAGATTGGACAAGCATCCTTTAGCCCACACATTGAATCACATTTCATTAGTAATCAGCACAATAATATATATATAATGTATGTGCAAGATCTGGCCATGTGTTATGAATGTAAAGCTGAGAAAAAAGGCCGCAGCTTTTCATTTTCTAAGTCAGAAAATCCAACATATTCACTTAAGAGGTCACTATTTTATTGTCATTGATTTTATAATATGGAATACTAACTTTGCAGGTCTGAAATTTTCATGCGAATTATAGAGACCTTGAGAGAAACAATTGAAAACACGTGAAAAAATCCATAGGCATGTAAACAACAATGAAAGGGATAATAAACAGAAAAGAATGTAGATGTGAACTCAATGCTTGATTTGTTCATGTGTATCCCCAATATTGGATGGGTGAAGGACTCCATGAAAACAACTTCTAAAACAATCCAAGCTTGAAAAATTGTGTGATCTATAATATAGATGTTGTCAAGGATGACCTTGTTGCATTTTTTAAATTTGGTTATAAATGGATTTCCTTGTAATCTTGTTGTTTTGCAATCATGCTTCTAAATTTGGCAAACCCAATTCAAAACCCTTGTTTTATTGGTTATTATTATTATTATTATTTTAATTCCAAAAACATTGGTCATAACCCCTAATTTTTTCTCACATTTTGGCAAAATTTTGTTGCTTCTAGTATTTTGTAGACAATTGTGGAGATTTTTTTTTAAAAATTCTTTTTGGCAATTATTTTTGCCCCAAAAGATAGGGAATTTGCAACGTAATACATATCTAGGACTAATATTTGCCAAATATTTATTTATTTAAATAAACGAGGTTAGCAAGAAAGCAAGGTGTGCAAAAATTTAACTTTCCAGAATTTCAACAATTGAGGAATAAGTATGCAAAATACATCTTGTGAATTGTTGTGCATTTGTAATAGGAACCCAATGGTTTTCAATTTCCAACAATTTCAACAAATATCAATAAAATTTTCTCTTTTTTGGATAGATCTTTTCCAAATTATTCTGTGTCAATACATGAGCGTAATAACCATGATATTCTTTTTTCAAATATTTTTTACAAAATAGTGAAAAATTGAATATCAATAGAGAAATTTTATTTTTAAATTTATTCAGATATGGCTTTTCTGAATTATGTTGTGCCAAACATTAGTCATACTAGCCATGATATTCTTTTTTCAAAAATATTTTTCACAAAATGGCGAGAATTCCAATATCAATAAAAATTTCTCTTTTTTGCGGCTAGACCCTTTCTGAATTATTTTGTGCCAAACACCAGTTGCAGTAGCCATAATATTATTTTTCCAAAATATTTATCGCAAAATGGCGAAAATTCTGTTGTTCTGTAATCTAGATCTTCTTAATTCAACATGCTTGAAACTTGCAGGCGCTTGAATAGGCTTTTAGGGTTAGGGTTAGGGTTTACTCTCATCCAGTGTTTTTTTCCCCTCTTTAACTTCCTACTGCTGTCTAGTGTGATGGGAGAGCAAAGGGAGAGCAAAGTTGCAGGAGAAAAACAGAAAGCTCAAGCCACAGCAGCAATGCTGCTATTGCTGTAGCCATACCTTGACGAATTATGCTCGGCAAGAATGGTTCTAAAGTCTTTGAACTACTGCAGTAGTTATTGCATGTGATATGATAGTCATGAAGATCTCTGCCTTCATATGCAGTAATTGTATAGCTCAACAATCTTCAGCAAGTAAAGCTGATATCATCATGAAACTGTTCCACATGAAGGTATTAAATCAATGGACCTCTTCAAGATTATCCCCTTCTCCATGATGCCTTCTCAAGAGTGATTCCAATGTCAGCACTTTGTTGAAGATAAATGTTTTATTCCATGTGAGGAAATCCACCGGTGTAGAGTTGCCTGAATTACACAAAGATCAGGCATGCTGGATATTTGCAAGGTTTTCCTAACTTGGGTAGTGGTTGGAGCAGATCTGCATGGGTTCCTCTGAAATTCACAGTCTAATGTAGCACTCCCTGTTGGTTTTTGCCATGGCAGAAACACGGGACTCAGAACAACAGGGATGTCGAAGTAGTTCAACCTCATTGGGTACCTCTCCAAAGCATCTCGTATCCTCAGCAGGACTACATGCTGATTATCACACAGTCCTGATAGGCGGAGCAATTTGGGAACGTAAGCCTGCTAATGACAGCACTGAGCCCGTAGCTACTCAAATCACATGGCGGGAGTTGAAAGGTGAGAAAGCCGGGTGCTCTCCTCATGCTGTGTTGGAAGGTCCTGGGTCAAGGACTGATTCAGAAGGAAACTTGTCCACTTCCAATAGCCATCATGAGGAATGGAATGAGTGGTCCACATCATCATCAAGGAAGGGTCTCTCAAATGGCTCTTCTACAAATGAAGATGAAACAGGGGCCTGTGATTCTGTGCCACAACAGAAGCAGGGCAAACCAAGGCTATGGAAATCATTTGCACAAAAGCAATGGGAATATTTTCCTTCATCATCCTGCAAGAAAGACATTGTCATCTCTGAACCTGCACTAATAACACCTGACAATGGTGAAGCATCTGCAATTGATCAAGAAGAAGATGCTGCAGGTTCCCTGCTGAGAGCAGCCACAAATGGAAAGTGATCTTGGCAAACATTTTCTTATAAGGAAATTGCCCTTGCAACCAATGACTTCAATCCAGGTCTGTTCTACAAGCAGCAATTTTTTCTGTGAACTTCAATCATGCTTCTCCTATTTTCCTTGTCAACTTCTGCTGTGGTCAAAAAGTAGGCAATAAACCATGTTGAGTCCATTGTCTATTTCCTCCTTCATGCTGACATGCTAAACTATTTGCCACTGTTTGGCAGAGAACATTGTGGGGAAGGGTGGGTATGGGAAGATGTTTAAAGGAATTCTTCCATGTGGATGCCTCATTGTAGTCAAGAAGTACAGTTGGGGTGATGAGAGGGAACATGGCACCTGAATACTTCATGCATGGAACCCATACCTTCCAAACATGAATTTATGCAGCTCATATGATGGTTGGTTGAAATTCTGAATATTGCTTTGTTTGGTCAAAGAAGAGTGCCCCTTTGCTGCCTCTGTTGTCAGAAATGATGAAAACTCTCAACATCAGTCTATAAACAGGGGACATTGATGCACCTCAATGTGTTGTACCTTTCTGTGGAGTCTGAGACAGATATAGGCTAGCACTCTAAATTGTAGTTTGTGGAAGCAATTCTCAGTTACATATCTCAATTACAGACTCAAAAGTAGTTAAAGGGAAGAAGTCGTGCGCTGATGAATTCTGAGTCATTTTCAGTTTTGCTGTGATGGGTTACAAAATAGGTTTTGACGCTTCTGGTAGATGAATTGGCTGAAACTGGGAAAGGCGAATGTTTGAGCATGTCCCTACCTGAGTTGCATGACTTTCCAAACTCCCAGGAGGAATCTGAGCACAAATACATGGGCATTAACCAGAATGATATACAGCAACATTGACTCTACTATCACTGGACATTTAGTGATGCCATATCATTGACATACATGATTTCTCGTGTCCTCCCCCCCACATCTACCAGGGCATCATCTACATGCTTGTACATATTGCATCAAATGGTAACAATCTCAAGCAATTTGCATGGATTTTAATTGCATCATGGGCTACTGAGTTCAATTTAGTGATGAATAGTTTAGAAATCATGAAGTTTAACTGTTTTGCATCTTTCTTACACCCATTTGCGATTTTAGTCACCTTTGATTTATTACAATAAATCCTATGTATTTAATAATCCCCTAAACAGTATCATCCCTTGAAGGAGCTGTACTAAAAGTATAATGCAAAACTTTATACTTGCTTTCATAACCTTTTGACTGATGGACTAAGATTGGAGCTCGGCAGTTATGTTCCCTTCATGACCTTTTGATGGCACTTACTTAATTGCAGCTTGCCATCAAAATTAATCAATATTTAGTTCAGTTCATAGTCTAATAGGGAATTTTTGAGTGAACATAAGTGCATTTATAGTCTATATTGCTGTTCTTTGGAGGCACAAACTTATCAGATTTTCCACACTTTTCTTCAGTCTTTACCTGATTTTTAGGTGTGTTTGATTGTACAGATCCCCATCCCAGATGCTTGTGCAGGTTAGATCTCATGCACAAATGGCAATGTCTTTCTTTCCATAGCAATTTTTGCTATCATCCACACCATCTGTGTCTTTCTTAGATAGAGTGAAGCAATGTTGAGATCCTTGTGTGTGTCAGTACATTTGGGATTTACCTTTATATTATTTAACACTGATCATTTTTAGTATTGCATATTTTTCAGTTACCGATTTCATTCCAGATGTTCCAAATTAGATCTTCTGTGAAGCCTAGATTCACTAGATAAATCACTGAGTGGTTTGGTTGTTTCATATATTAGTCATAGACATTCTACACAAATTCGCTCAGGTTCTGTGCTGTTATACACTACTAGTGATGATCAACATTGCAATGCCATTTGAATTGAATTGAAACGCAATTCATGTGTAATTGAATTGAGTTTAAATACATTGAATGGAATTTCAATTTCAATTCAATTCAATTTAGCTATTGGACTAAGATTCAATTGAAGAGAAATGGGATGTAAATTTGTGGAAAAGGTATTGAAAATTTCCTTGCAAATATGTAGTTGGAAAGAAAAAAAAGACTTAATAAGACATGGATTTTATAAGACGCCTTCCCATACTTCTTGGGAATGTGCTAAACAAAGTTCAATTTGAAATTGTTCAAATGATAACCATAACTTATAGAATTTAATGTCTAGAATTAGGGTTACTCTATTCTCCAAAGGCTTTTACAGGGGGCCATAATCCTATGTAGAAGCTTGCTGCAGTGGTTTTAGGCAGTGTCTTTTTTTGGTCAATTTTGTGATGTAGCCAAAGTGGCAATCATCCATAGGAAGATTTAGCCAAATGTAGTTAAAAGCTAAATATGAAAGTAATTTTTTTAAAATGCAGTTCTATATTTTTGGCTACCTTATTGTACCATGTAAAGAAATATGGATTATTTTTTCTTAAAATTTGTCAGTTTTTGACCACTAAAAACCTCAAAATTCATTCAGTTTTAGCATTTTTTATTTTTTATTTCGCTTTTTGGCTATATATAGCCAGCAAAAAATAAAGGGCTGGTCGTAGGGTAAGACAAATTTATTGCTCTGTACAAAAAGATTGATCAACTGCTTTTGTTAAATTAGGTTTTTATATCATTTTATTGGTTTCTTTTGTTTTTGGAACATCATTGAATCATTGTAACCATTAAAGGAAATAATTAAACAACTTGATTTTCAACATGTAGATCCTAAATGTCACTAATAAATTGGAAGCATAAGAGATGTAAATAGGTTGGTAAACACACTACTATTCATCATGAGACAAAATAGATAGCAACATGGAAATGAAAAACTTTAAGCAATACAATCATGAAACTTGATGATTTAAAAATTTAATTGAACATATAAATGTAACTTTTTCTTAAGATGTTGTTCTCTTTTTTCTTTTTTATTGGATTTTAAATGTTTTTGCTTGTGAAATGGATTTTTGAAATTATGAGCAATCACTTGTTTGATTAGCCAACAATATAGCAAAAAACTTGTGAAATTTTATGTTCAATGTGTAAAGTGTGGTTGAACATATAATGAAATTACAAATATATTTGGCTTGAGGCCTTCAAAATTATTTTTCATGTTATCTTGTGTCTTTTCTTAGGGGGTGGGGGAGGGTGGTACAAATTGCCATCACATTGTTTTAAAGTAAAATGGGCAAATAGTGTTGAGATTTTCAAGTTTTAAAGCAATATATATGGTAGTGAACTTTGTCATATGCATACATCAATGTTCAATTTTAGCACAATGTCCATGTATGGAAATGTAAGCAAAGACAACATAATTCCTAATGCGTTATATTGAATCCAAATAATCTTGATTTTTTATATTAGTGTTTAATAAAGCACTTAATGTTTTATTCTTTCAAATGCAACCAAGTTTTATTACTAGGATATAAAGTGATACATTTGTTGAAAACATAAAAACTTACCTTTCAAAAAGCTATCGAGAAGTTTCCACCAAATTATAAAATCACATATTGTTATAGACTTGTTAATAGTTATCCTCCCTCCCTTTGAATTATTGTTCCCATTGGTGATGCTAAATGACATCATCAAAGTGGATATTATGCATTCATGTTCAAAGCATGGGATCTACAACTATAAAATGTCAAATAGAATAATATATAAGTATGTCATGTTGGTAGACAATTCTAGTCATGAAGGTAACATTGACCCTAATATAAGGTAGACATGTTTAGGATTCGTTAGTCATCTTGTTTTACCAAAATAGGTTTTGGTTTGGAATTTGTTTTGAATTGAAAAATTTCAACACCATAGTCATGACTAACGCATATGGAAGTAACAAACATATTTTCAATACCTTGTGCACCAATTTGCATTTATTTTCTCTTCAACGAATCGGGATCCAATGAATTTGAATTCCATTCATTGTGTTTGAATTTTTTATCCAATTGAATTCCATTCCATGTATTCAAATTTCAATCCAAGTTGCATGCAATGTCATTCAACAATGAGTGACATGAAAATTTGAAAAAATAAGGTTTTATCAATGAATGATTCTAATTTATAAATAATAATGTTCATGATGTAGGAATATAAAAGGGTAATTGTGAATGAATTGATGAAGGACCAGACAAATGACTTGGGACTTTGCTATTAAGTCCATCAATTGTACCTTTTTCCTCCAAATTGATAATAGGTCATTCAATCGTCTTAACATCACATGAATGGTGATTTTTCTCTTGGGAAAAAATCATGAAGGTCATCTTTAAACTACAAGACTAACTTCTCCAAAGTTATGGCTTTGCAATTGCCCAACACACCTTAGAGCCCCAAACTTAATCCCTTTGTATTTATAACAAACAATGAATTCGATGATGAAAAACATCATAACATTATATTTAAAAGATTGCATTAAGAATGCACATCCATGTTTTTTCAAGCAATTGAAACCCAAGAAATTTACATTGAATAATGGAAGATGTATATGAATTGTTGTATGTAAATGTTGGGTCTTATATGTATAGAGTTCATTATAATTCACATGGAACAAGAACTTCCAATTATTGAAACCCTTGTGCTAAAAATGGTCCATGATTTTCAAATTGGTTGCCTATTTAGATTAGTTTTCACAAGATGTGTGTGAATGCACACAATATTTTTTGGTACACAATTATGTGTTGTCCTTGACCAAAAGAATAGTTTGTCAAAATATTGACCTTTGATCTTCATAAGGACATTCTTAGACCCTCACCATCTTCATCTAATTTACATTCTTGTGTCATCAATATTTATTTTGTTGAATGTTATTGATATTGTTTTATGATGACATCCATGCCTTTTTGAATTATTAATTTTGCTATTGTCTCATTTGGACCCACTTGCCACCACGTGTCCAAGCTTGGAAAAATTAATTTGTTCATATAAGGCAATTATGTCTAGTTGTTGCAATCATTGCATTTTTATGAATCCTAAAAAAATCCATTACAAGTTTTTACCTTTGCATGGGATTTTGGGACTATGCAAACAAAACCAACAAAAATAGTTTGTGACAAGTTGTTTTTTTTGTATATAATGTAAGATGCCAACTTCTAGGTAAAAGCACACTATGCCCCCCAAGAATTGTAATCACAAATATTGCATTTCTACATTTGGTTTTTTTAATGTAAGTATAGACATCTTATTTTGGATTTTAAAATTTTGTTTGAAGTATATTGGATTAGATTTAGACTTAAGACAATCATTTAAAAAAAAAACTGCAACAAACATTGTTGAACTTCAACATCTGAAATATATTTGTGACAAAATAATATTGGTCACAAAGTATGAAAAATTGCATACATATTTCAAAACTAAGGCTATATGTGGAATTTTTTGGTGAAATTTTTTATGGTCACTATTATTGATATACATCAATTAAACCTAGGGCCATTTGGAAATTTACATTTGTTGGCTGAAAATTCATTAAAAAATATGGGTTTTTCATTTTTTCAACAATAAAAACAAAATATTCTATGCATTTCAAGAAAAAACCACGCCAATTGAAAGAAAAAGAGATTTTGTAGTTGAGCATTGCATTATTTTTTCAAATTTCTTATTTTTCGTAATGTCTTATGAAGCACAAACAGAAACCCTATGGTCGACAAAAAATTGCACATTATATATGTTGTGTACATTGATTTTATTCAATCGTTTTCATCTAGCTGTTGAATTGAAATTACTTTTGATTTAAAGTGAAATTTGAATTCCAAAATGTTGTTGTGCACATTCTAGGGCTTTTTGCTTATGTATAGGATTGTCAAATGATGCCATCAACATTTAAACTTACTTGGTAGTATGATATTAGCTATACATCACCTTTTTTGGTGAAAATTGGTTCACTTATAATGTCTTTTCACCCTTTTTTCTTTCATTATATTGTGTTTATGGATTGTGGGGTCAAGTAATGGTGCTATGATGATAATTGGACAACAAAAACGTCTACCATATGACAAGTTATAATTAGTGACTCACAACCCTAATCTCTTGAAATGGATATCTAAATTACAATTTGACACAAGTTGGTATTCAAGGAAACAACTTGTGTTTTTTATGTGTGTTTGATTGTTAATGATAATTAATGTGGATGACAAACATTGTGCAAAATCTCAACTAGAACCTTAATTAACACAAATTTTCATGGTATGCAATATAGGTAGGATGTAATCCATTGAAATGTTATCTTAGATTTCAATTTTTTTGAGCAAATGCTTTGAAACTATCAACAAAAAATTGGACTTAAAAAAGACTAGCTACCATTGTGTGAATGATAATTGAAAGTCATTGTTACATTTGGCAAAGCCCCATGATGCAAATTATTGGACTACCTTGATAGTGGGGCATGTGAAATGTGAGGAAGAATAGAAGGCATTGGAACAAATTCAACAAATGCAACAAGAAGGGGTGGAGCCAAATCTAATAATATTTTTTAAGGGTCCTAAATGAGTTTTCCATTGTAAAAATAGTTCTAAAATTTAGGTACATCAAGGAACTACATCATCTAGCATAGTTGTGAATTTTGTATCTTTGTGAATAGTAGCCTTGTTGACTTATACGCCAAATGTTGTAGTCCATAGAATGCTTGGAGCATATGTTTGGGGAATTGTGTTGGGATGTCTACAATGTTTTTTAGATTGGGTGTTGGTTGTCATTGATTAAAATTTTTCAAAATTGTCAAAGTGACAATGATGTGATGAAAGGTTGCATACATGGGAGGTGAAAGGTTTAAGGTTTGAAGTGCAAAAAGATCTTTAGTTTGTAGAATATCCATGAAATTTTGAGTGTATCCATTATGAACAAAAGTTCATTTAGTTGTACACCTAGATGTAATAGAAGTTGTGGTTTTTTTTGGAGCAATTGTAAAAAGCCTTATATTTGAACATTTATATGTGAGCATTGTCATTAATGATACATAAATTTATGTTTGGGGGGATCAATGCTATCCCTTGTAGTTTTTGGTTACAATAAGAAACTAGAACAAAATAAGTGACGATGAAATTTGTGATGTTTTTTTTATTTCAGTGAAAAAAAGTGGTCCTTTTTAAGGCTCACTAATATCTCAACAATTTTAACTTTCAAGTTTTTGCCTCCAATGCCTCAAATTTGACATGAAGGGCATTCATTTCTTCCCTTGTAAAAAATGTGTCATTATTGGCTCAATGTGGGATAGAATGTGCTTTAGAAATGCAAAGGAACAAATTTAAATGCAATATTCTTTTCTTTCAATTTTATTATTTGGCATCAATTGCAAGCATTCAAAAAATATTTCATATTAATTAGCAACATTTTTTTGAAAAATTATCAAAAACTATCAAAATGTGATGAGATGTTATTCTAGAACAAAAAATTGCATTACAAATTTGGCAAAACCTTTCAAAACATATCTAAATATGGCAAAACATTCTTTTAAAATATAACTTATAGTAACATTTTTTTCTTTTTATCACATTTGTGTGAATTTTTGTACAAACAAATGTTTGTTGTATATGTTCTTTTGGAAATTAACAATGGATCAAAATAAAATCATTAATCATGTGGGAAAATACACAAATATACTATAATTTTATATTTGAAGCATAACAACCATGATAATCAAATTAGTTTCGGTAAAACAAGTATAGGGTCCATTAATGGTCATCACTATGACAATTATAAATGTTGTCCACTTAATAATTATAAAAACATTTCATAACTATTTAACTAACTAGTGCTCCTTTCATCAACTCCACGTGACAATAATGAAACCATTCCAAAACTACTTAGTTACCTCACTCCTTTCACCAACCCACTTATGTGGATATGAAAAGGGAAATTAACATGCACCTTGTCATAATTGAATTTTCACAATTTTGTTGAATTGAACTCAACAAAATTATGAAAATAATTCAATGAAACCAATTTGGTTCAATTCAATTGAAATTTCAATGAGAATATCAACCATGTGGAATCCAAAGGAGAAAAATATTGTGTTCAATTCAATTCACTTCAATTTAAGAATTTGAATTCAAATTCAATGGAATTGCATTCAATTCAAGTTGCATTAGGCAAATTCATTCAATATTAAATCATCCAAGTGGGACTTATTTTCCACAATATCAAGTCATATTTTTCATCAATTGATTGTCATTGGTAGTGCATAATAATGTGGAACCCAAGTTGTTAATGCCTTACGATGTAACTTTATTTGTGATGCATGTTTTATATAATGTTTTGTTTTTTAGACAAGTCATTTTGGAAGTGGCTTTCCAAAGGCAAGCCATGTATAAAATATAAACATTAGAGACAAACTATATACATTTTTTAATCACACTCTTCACAATTGAGGTGATGCAAATGTTAATGCATTTGAAGTAAGTTGCAAGTATTATGTGATGATTTTTTTTTGTTGCCATTGATGGTGATTATATTTGAGATTACACACGGATTGAAACCTTTTGGTTGATCAAACACAAATAAAAGAAGATTGAACATGCAAGTTTTGAACCTTTCAATCACATAATTGAAAGATTGTGTGTTTGTTGGAAGAAATGTGAACACAAATGTGAGCTTCATTTGCAAATAACAATCCTAATTTATGAATTGTTAGTCACAAATGTTGCCTTGATATTGTTTTTTAGTGTAGGGACAAGAATAGGGCATTATGAGAATGACTCATGACATTGAGTGTGAGACACAAATTTTAAGATTGTCCCCTTTGAAATCCTTGCTCAACCTAAAAATTTGGGAGAATTTCACATTGTTACGATTATGTTTGAAAAGGAGAGGAGGATAGGAGATATTTTACATGTAAGATGCCATCATTTGTTAGGAAAAAATATATAGTAAGAGTAAGGTGCCCTCCACATACACTCAACAAATCTACAAGTTCTTTACATGTAGGATAAGGCCCAAAGTTAAGGGCATCACCAAAATAAGGATTTGCACAAGCCCACTTTAGGTAATGCCCTCAATCAAAGGTTACCAAATGAAAATAATTTGCTAGAAATGTTCAACAAATGAGATTATTTAAGAAATTTCCTTATCAACTATCTAAATTCATCAAAAATGAAAGATTCTTTCAAACAAATGAGAGATACCTCTCACAAAATTAAAAAAACTTTCATGCCATAGAATACCTAGTGAAATTGTTCTTCTAGTTGAAAATGCAAGGCCATGGCATTCCTCAAAGGTCAAATTTCATTTGGAATGTGCCATCAAAATACAATAGAAAATTTTCGGCAATTCTTTACATGGTTTGCCCACCTCCTTTGCTTTTTGTCCTTGGAACAAGAAAACACTTTCAATAGGCACCCTCTCAATTAAGTATGGGTATAAGCTCATGATGAAAATGGTGATAAACACTTATAGGACCATAATTTTTGTGCAACCAATGAAAAGGCTCAACATGCATTCAAAAGGGGTGGGGATTTTGTGTTGTTGTTCCCATTAAGTTCTTTATGTGTTCTTCAAAATGTTCCCAATAACACCACATTGTTATCCCATATATAGGCTTTGGCCAAAGTTGAACTTTCCTATATATCATATATTTATATATATATATTATGAAGGTGGGCCAAAGAGAAGCACCTCTATGCGTTAGATTTTGGGGGAGTTCTTGAGTTATTGAACTTCATCAAGGTGAAGTGGTAGGTAACCGAAACTCTAGAAGAATAGCTTCAAATGTTACCTTGATATCTCATAAATAGTCAAAAAACATTGTTTATGGAGGATGTTGGTTAGTTGCCAACTCATGAGTTCCTCGTTCTCAAAAATAAAAGAGTGCACTCAACCCTCCAACCCCGTCCCCCCTCTTCATTGTCCCTCAAGCATGGCCCAAATGAAAAAAAAAAAAGGTGGGCCTCTTCTTTGCTTGTTGCCTTCTCTCATTGCCTATTATGATTATTTTTTTTAAATTATTTTTGGCACAAATGGATTGTGTATTATGATTTCTTTCTCATGAATGTGTTCCTTTCACTTTTATCTTACACTAATATCCCCTCTCACCAAATTTCAACCTGAAAATTATAATTTTGACCTTCCAAAAGCTTTTTTTCATGGAAAACAAATTGACCCAAATTCATCAAATCTTTTGAAAAAAAAATCAAATCCAAATCATCTTATTTATTTTTATGATATGTTTAAGTAGGTAGCCAAGATTTTTTTTTTAATTAAATTTTCTTTCTTCCTACTTTCATATTTCATATGTAACCAAATTTAGCTAAATCCTCTTATGGGTGATCACCACTTCAGCTACATAAATAAATATTTAATTTTTTTGTAAAAACTCTAATTCCACTCCATGAACATCCCTACCTATTTCATGCAAAGTTATTAGTTTGAGTTGAATGCAATGTGAGAGGATCTATCAATTTATAATAATAATATTAATTAATTAATTAACTAACTAATTAATTAATTATAAATATAAATCTGGAACTGAAGGTTCCTTTCCCAATTGAAAACTGGACTTATTATACCCCCAAAAGTCCAGTTTAAAATCTTCATATTGGAAGTCATCACCAATTGGCTACATAAAAAAAAACTATTTATCAAAAAAATTAATAAAAAATACGGACCCCTTCAAGGCCGACCAGTAAGCACATTCTCCAGGCTTGTCTTTAGTGGGGGGAAAGGGCCGCACATTAAGGACTCACCTTAGGGACTCACCTTAGGTACTAAGGGACTGTAATTTTAGCACAATGTCAAACATCCTTTTAATTTTTTTAACCTTATATCTTCGTTCATAGCCAGAAATTTGTCTTTAATCTTCATATTGAAATTCGTGACCAGTTTTGGCTATACCACAAAATTTTATTTATTAAATTCTAAAAAAAAAAACAGAAAAAACAAACCAGTACCACTTCAAGAGTGATCAGTCAGCATGTTCTCCAGGCTTGTCCTTGGTGGGGAATAGGGACCCCACCTTAGGGTACCTTAGGGACACACCTTAGATAAGGTACAATCTTAGGACAAGGTCCAACATGAATTTTTTTATGTAAATTACTTTCATTTCTCTTTTATACATTATGCCTGAAAAAAAAATTCTAACACATCTTCGTATTGAAATTCATCACCATTTTTGGCTATATCACAAAAGAAATATTTATTCCAAAAAAAAAAAGAAGTGCAAAACAAGACTACTTCAAGGGTGATCAGTGAGCAGCACGTTCTCTAGGCAGCTTTGTCCTTAGTGGGGAATAGGGACCCACATTAAGGGACCCTCCTTAGGGACACACCTTAAATAAGCCTGTGTAATGTTAGGACAAGGTGGAACATGCTTTAGAAAAAAAATATCTTCATATATATTTTTAATAGCCTCAAAAATTTGTATAAATCTTCATATTGAAATTAGGGTTTTTATTATTTTTTAATTTTTAATTTATTTTATTTCCAATTTTCTGCTATTGCATCAATTTGGTGAGTATCTATCCTAATAAGGATTTAGGATCAACTAATAAATTAGTGTTATACAGGGTAGACTGTTTTTAATATATCTTAATGCAAGGGTATATTAGAACCCATTTTTTCGCATTTTTTTAACCTGGAAAATATGATTTCAACACAAACAGAGGAATTTTCCTGAGAAAAAAAAAAGAAAAAAAGGCTCTTATTTCGCAAGATTTCGAATTTTTAATGAAAAAATCCTCATATTTATACAAACAAATAGGTTCTAGTAGATAGCCAAATATATAAAATCCTCGATGGATGATTTAGCCAATCCTGGATTTGTAGCCAGCCAGCAGGTTCCAGTAGGTAGGCAGTTAAATTAAATCTTGGAGCCAATCCTGGATTTTAGCCAACAGGTTGGAACCTACTCGATGATCGCCAGTTTTGGCTCCAAGATGGTTTTTCTCGAAAAAAAAAAGAGGAAAAATTTGGAGAATTTTTTTTTTACTATTGTAGAAAAAATTGAAAAATGTTTCTAAAATTTTGGGAAAAAAATTCTCCAAATTTTTGATATCACAAGATCAGATTTATAAATCAATATAAATAAATAAAAACCCCTCGTGTGAACTTTGGCTATCTAAATCAACCATCAACAACAACAATAATAATAATAATTAAATAATTAATTAATAATTAATTAATAATAAATTATGTGAATTTGAAAAAAAAGGAAAAAACCAACAACAACAACAACCTTGACCAGGACCACTTCAAGGGTTAGTCAGTCAGTCAGTCAGTCAGCCAGCACGTTCTCCAGGCTTTGTACTTAGTGGAGGGCTAGGGACCCCACAGTTAGGGACCCCACCTAAGGGACACACACCTTGGATAATAAGCCTGTGTAGCAGTGTTTTTTTTTTTTTTTTCGTTTTTGCCAATTTTGTGGAGTAGCCAAAGTGGCGATGGTCAGCAGTAAGATTTAGCCATATTTGGCTTTTAAGAATAAATATGAAAGTAAAATTTTTAAATAAAAAGAAAGTCCCTCTATTGTTTTGGTCACCTACTTGAACAATCTGTTGAAATATGGCTATCTTAAAATTCAATATTGGTAAAATTATGGCTACTAAAGTTTTAGCACTTTTAATTTTTTTGATATACCATTTTGGCGATATGTTTATATATATAGCCGGAAAAAAAGGGCTGCTCTGAGGAAAAGAGTCGAACGTGCTTGCCTGTTGTAAAGGATCGTACTTTGTCTCTGTCAGAGAGTTAGGGTTAGAAGCTCCTGCTGCAGCTGCAGAGCTTGAATATCACAGAGAGAGACAGAGAGCAGCGATGGAGACTCCTTCCTTCCTTCCTGCAGTTCGCACTCTTCTGCTGTAGAAGATCTATAGTTGATGTAGAGATCTGTTGATAATATTTCAGGATTTTATTTTGTTTTTTATTATTTTATTTTCAGGGTTTTCGTAAGCAGTTTTTGTTTCTGTTGTTGGTGTTGTTGTTGTGTGTCTGTGTGTCTGTGTTTTTGCTGCTGCGGATGGGTCCTCGTAGTCGTCGTCGTCGTCGATCCTGAGCTGTTGTTGCGACCGGGTTTTGTTTTGGGAGGCTGTTTTTCTTGTGTGTGTGTGTGTGTGTGTGTGTTTGATGGGCTGCTGGGGGTTGAGTTAGGAACCATGCGGGAGTGTAAGCGACACGTTCTAGATCAACCCACAACCGGTGGAGGAGGAGGAGTGTGCACCCAATGCTTGCAAGAGAGATTGATGCTCTTGTGGAGAGGAGAGAGTTTTCGTAGCAATGGGAAAGGAGGAGATGATCATCATCATGTGCAGCAAGTGGCGTTGTCATCATCGTCTGCTACTGCTGCCGTTGCCGCCGCCGTCGCCTTACCAGAGACTTCTGACTGTTCAGCTGCGCAAGAGGGGGGGGACTCCTCCACAGTATCCGTTTCACATCTTGGCAAGAGACAAGAAGCAGCCCCCAATGGCAGTGATGATATTATTGCTGCTCCTGCTGCTGCTGACGATTGTTCAGGCATCAGAGAAAGCACACAAGAAGTAGGTGAACAACAACTCCTCCCAGATGATCAAAGAGTTCCTCTTCACTCTCCTCCTCAGAAACTCGGACCCGTCAGCTGCAGCAGCTCCAATGATATCAAATCTATTATGGAAGAGTGGGCTTTATTGCATGCCAATCGAAGGTCCAAAGCTGCGTTAAAGAAGGAGATGTCTAAAGCAGCTGAGCAATCTTCAGTAGTAGTAGAAGAGGCTAATAAGCTCTCTACTGTGGACTCCACTACTGTGGGAACCTGTGATCTGCGGCAAAGGTCCCATCCATTGGTGGATACCATTGCAAAAGAAACAGCTCTCAGAGTGACAGCAGAAGAGATGAATAACAAGCAGGCATTAGTTGAGGGGGAAGAAGAAGATGGCATCATGTTTGGGGCATCAGAGTTCTTCAGAGATGCAGATGAGCTTTACACCACCCATGTCGTGGAAGAAGAAAAGCATGATGATGATGATGCAGCAGCTTGTTTCAGCCCTGCGCGGCAAGGAAAGCTCCCTAAATCAAATTGGGTGAAGGTTTTAGTGAACCCGATTATCTCAAGTAGCAAGGTTTTCCCCAGCAAATCTAGAGAGGATTCCATGGCCAAGGTTTCTCAGAGCAAGTACATGGCGGCTGATTCGGAGTCCAGAGTTGTTGCACCACGTCAAATAGGTCATGAGCTCAAAGTGATGGCAGATGAGAGTAAGCAAAAAAGGGAGTTGCTTACAATGTGTCATCAGAGCTTAGAGACATTGCAGGAACCAAAGCAGGATGCTGCCAAGTTTTCTCAGCAAGCCAAATTGATTCCCAACTTGGAAACTACTTATTCGAGGGGCATGGTAGAGGGAATTCCAGATGAGATATTCCAGCAAGAGCAAACTGCAATGAGAATGGAGGCTTCAAGGAATGCAGTTCTATTATGGCTTCAGGACATCCCCAGCCCCAAGACAGCACTGTTTCAAAAGACTGGACAGCTTCAAGTGCCCCCACCACCAACAGACTCTTCAGAATTGAGGCTCTCACAAACTAATGGAGGTATGGAAGTGCAATCAGACACAAAGTTTTCTACTGTCGATCACTCACATGAAATCATCAAAGAATCAAGCCAAGATACATACTCAGGAGGGAGAATCCCCTTTGAGATGAGTTCTTTCCAAAAGTTCTTGGTGATCAGTACCCAAAAACAGATGAAGAACTCAACAGATTCAACAACATCCAGGCTTGTAAGTGAAGATTACCTGTGATGAAGGCCACTTTGTGGTGGGTGGGTGGTTTTCTCTTCATTCCACTTTTTTGTTTTCGCATTCTGTTATGAGGGCCAATATGTGAGTCAAATCTAAATCTGGACAGAGGTGGTGGGTGAAAACACCCTTTCACTCCATTAAACTCTGGGCATTAGGAATTTATGGCTCCCCATTTGTGCTCGTTCTGACATGCCATTACAGGGAACAAATTGAATTGTATTAAGCATAGTTGGGTCATAGGCCCCATTTTAGCAAAACAGATATGTGAAATAGGACTATCCTCTTCTTCTCAGGTATATATATATATACAGTTAGATATATATATATCTATATAAGTAGTCTGCCGTTGTAAGATTTTTGGTTTTGCTCACTTTAACAGGTGCTTCTGCTGCTGGGAAGGAATCTCAGTTATTAGGTTGTCCAGTGTTTCTGTACACACCCTATGACTGGGTTTTCATGCTTCCTAAGACTGTTATGATATGAACTTACTCCTTTAAAAGGACAACTGAGCCTTTAAGACAATCTGCAAATGCATGATGATTAGCTTCCCAAGCCCTTGTGGAGAAAAGAGGTGAGACAATGATGAACATGAGATCATGATGTTGTATCACAAAATATTTTGTGTGCTTTTGTTTGTACTTGTCATTGGAATGTATTAAACTTCTGCTATTCTTGTTGAGATGTGAACAGTGATGGATGTGTAATGACAAAGTTACATGAAATGCATTGAAGCATAGCTCTTTTTTGATGATGGTGGGTTTGTGCTCAAATTCTATTAAGGTAGAAGATCACTCTAGGATCTACAGTTTGAGGACATGGGGCCTCTAGTTTACAAAAACCAGGATGCAGACTCACAGACCTATCCATCATGCATTTGAGGAGGACCAATGGGTGTCTTATCAAAGGTAGCAATGCAAAGGTGTATATGCAATCTATCAATGATGGATGAAAAATCCATGAGTGGAAAAATAAAGTACCCAGTTCATCAAACCTCTGTAGAAGATGTAGTCAAACAGTGTCCACAAAACCACAAGATCAGTTGGCAATAAGAGGTTCATTGCTCTGTGTCCATGTGCTGTCTCTGCTGCTCCACCAAAGCATCAATTCCTTGCATTCTAGCAACCTTTGAGTAAGCACAACTCCAATTACAAAATCTCTACTATCAATTGTCAAAAAACCTGAGATCAAATACAGTTTCATTTCACAATCTGGGCACAACCCTAAAGCAAAATGCAGGGTAAACCCTAAAACTCTAAACCCTCTTTTTAAGTGCATTCAGACACATCATAGTTGGTACTCTGGGATACTGGGCAGGAAATTTCTTTACGTGTTTGTAAAGGGCCACAAATGCTGAGTTTTATTGTATTTTTGAGGCAGCTTGTTTCATCATATGTAATATCATTTAGCTTGAAAGAAATGGGAGCAAAATCGCCATACCAGAGGCAGTTGATGTGGGATAGCTTGCTGGTTGGGTGTAATATGATAAGTGGGTCAGTCATCATCAGCTAGGAATGATCTGAGTCCACCATCCCTGATGCCAACAGAGAATACTTAAAAAGCACTGTCACATGCACAATCATCTTCCCATGTCGATTGTGAAAACAGAATCACCATATGAAATGCACATGACATTATCATACAACAAAACGTTTCTGGAGCACCGAGTTCCATTACTTTCCACAAACACTTGGGAGTGGTCAAAACTTGGACCTTCCAAACCTTCCGAATGTTGGAAGCCAACAAAACTTGACAGCCAAAAAAGAAAAAATCAATGTCAACAACACTGGCACACGAAGTCCATCCAGAAGAAGTAATTAAATCGCACAACATCCAGTCAAATTGGAGTACAAAACTTGTCAAAAACATTTCCATGACTATTTATTGGCCTTCTGTAAATTATGACAAAACACTACTCAAGGTGTGTCTGGAGCAAGCCTTCAAGAAAATACATTTCAAATGAAATAAACCCGGGAAAACCCTAAACTCATAAGAACCCTAATTTGAAGCTCTTAGAAGATTTCACACTACCCTATTTTAGAGCTTGAACTAATGATATAATTTCATAGAATTTCGACACAGAAGAGAAGAGAGATGCTCATGCTCACTTGCTCATGCTCATAGGCTAGGTAATAACATTCATGTTACACAACTCATGCTCACAAAATAATATTCTTGCTCGTGTGTAGGTGTGCAAAAAAAACATGTTATGGCCAGTGAAATTCATGGATTTGGTGGACCAAGTTTTTTTTCAATAATTATCTTTAGTGAACTAACAATTAAACGTGTAGTAGGACCTTGTAGGTTTGTGAGAATTTTAAAGGACTAATGGAAATGCTAGAAAGGGACCATTATTTTCAATGTTCAAAAGAACAAGGTTTTGTGTAGAAGCTTCAAGCCAATGGGATTAATGGATTTGATGGTGTTGGAGATGATGTCGCCTCTATAAAAACAGAGGCAAATAGTTGCACATTTGGTTTCATAAGACAATCTTAGTTGGATGTGTCTTGATTCTTGATTTAATTATAAGGACACTAAAGTAGTATAATGGCATTTGTAGTAACAAGGTCATTGCAAGGTACAAAGGGAAATTAGTAGAATACGATGACAGCCAATTTCATGTGTTTCCACCGTTTATGAGTATGTCATCACCATGCAATTATCTATACAAATAGTTGGTACCAAACATGGGTTCCTTCCCTTATTGTTATACTTTGAATTGTAATATTTTAGACTTCTACAATTGGGCTTATTTACGGTTGGGGTTCCAAAAATAGGAAAAAGAGCTCCAAAACTTTTGTGAGGTTACTTTTTGCAAATAACATTTATTTTAAATAAATTTAAGTTAGAAATTTAAAGTATTCCAATTTAAGATAATTCATGTGATGATGGTAAGTTTTCACATTCATACATAATTGTGTATCAATATTTAAAATGCAAAAAAAATAAAAAAAATTTAAATGAGTTTCAATAGGTAACTAAACATATTTTTTATTTTTTAACAAGATTATTTCCTACACATGTGACCTACACCTAAAGCTAGACATTTTGAGCCCGTTGCTTGTCAAATGGTTTAAAAAATGAGTCACTTACCTTGTAGCCCTTTCCTTCAAAATTTCAAAATTGTGAAAAAAAATTATGATTTAGTTTTTCATCAAGTTGATCCAATGAACATGTACTTTCATAGAAGGGGGCATGTTTTTGTTGTACAAAAACTTTGAAATCAATTATGTGATTTTATGCATTCCTTTTATTCGCTTTTAAAAAAATACAATTTAGATACTTGATATATTTAGTTTACAAGATTCAATATGACATTTACATAATATCCAAATCCTTTAAAATATTTTTATTAATCTGACAAGACATCATTTTGTCTATTGGCATACAACAATTTAATGCAACTATAATAATGTAAGATAAATAAAAATCCAATGTTGTTCTTTTGTAGTCCTTTAAAAATAAATCGCTCTTTTTTAGTACCCCAATCATGAATACACCCAATTTTATCTTTGTTTTTTTCATGGTGTCAAAGCAAGGTAGAAAATATTAGCAAAAGAAGAAAGGGGTCACTTAGTCGAGCAACAATTCCTAGGTTAGAAAATTATCATGGTGGGTGAATCAAACATTGTCTATTAGTGAGGTTAACAAACTAAAAGGTCAACAAAATTATTTTGTGTGAAAGTTGAGAATGATTGTTATTTTGAAGAGAGAAGATATATGGGATCTAATTAAATGTGAGGTTACTTCAACAAATTTCCTTGCAATAGTTGGAAGAAAGTCATTGATAAAAAAAACCTTTAAAGAAAAGAAGTAAATAGCACATTTGACCTTGATTTTGTTCATCAAAGATGATTTTGTTGACATGGTATGTGAAAATGAAAATCTTGCAAAGGCATGGAAGACGTTGGAAGATACCTTTCAAGTTAAAGACTTTTCAATAATGCAAATGATGACTGAATAACTCCACAACTTGAAACTAATAGAAGGAATATTAATGAAGGAGATGTTAAGAAAACATGAGAGTCGAAAAATTGATTGGTGAAAATAGGATAAAAGATACCTGACAAGATGATGGTGCAATTGTTGTTACAAGGCTCTCCTGAGTCTTATGAAGATTTATGCAAAGGTTCAACCTCTTTGAAGCACCTTCAATTGAAAGGTATCAGTTATTTGGTTAGTACAAGGCCATCATTAAAAATCTCACATGCAAAATACATAAGAAGAAGCATTAACTATTTGCATGATGTGACACACAAACTTTATACTAACTTACAACAACTATTGAAAAGTACATGATGAGTCACAATTTTAGTTTGCTACTCAAGGATTTCAATTCCAACTACAAAGAAAGGGAGTTTAGGGATGTGGTTTTGAAAACAACTATGGATGGGGAGGAGTTGCACAAATTATGCAACACCGTACACACTATCAACCATTATGTTACATGTGTGGCAAGCCCAACCATCAAGCTATAAAATGTTGGCACCATAAGATTGGAGACTTGAACAAAACAACTCATTATGTGGAGAAATAGGACCTCAGAGAAGAAAGTTACTCAAATGATTTAGAATCACTATGTAACAATAACAAAAATCATGAATTATATATTTAAAAATCAACTTTGGTACATGGATAGTGGTTTTTCCAACCATGTTATCAAAAAAAAAAAAACAAAGTTGATTAATGTTGATCAAGAAGGAAAAAATAAATTGGAAACTACCAAAGGTGAACCTCATGACATTGAAGGAAAAGGAACACGTATTGTGCCGCACAATTCCAGTGAAATAAAGGTTTTTAACACTCTCTGTGTATTATTCTCACAAAAAGTTTGATGTCTATAAGTGCTTTAACAAATACTAATAACATTATGGTGTTTTCAAGTAAGTATTGTTGGATCCTAAACAACATGAATAGTCAAAATGTGATTATAGTTGGTTATAGAGATAGGAGTGATGGCCTATATCAATTCTCACCAAAAGTGCAAGTAGTTAACATTGTAGAAAAAGTGGAGAGGATAATGTAACCACAAGCCCAATTATAGCATAAAAGGTTGGGCCACATACCTTACAAGAGTTTGAATCACATGTTGCATCAAAATCATGTAATTTATTTATTGCATGTTGATGACAAGGATGTTATATGTGAGCATTGCTTAGTAGGACATTAACACAAAAAAAGATTTCACAAGAAATTTGAAAGCCAAATGACAAATCCAATTGAATTAATTCAAATAGATCTTGTGGGACCATTCCATCACAATTTTCTCAAAGGATCCAAGTATTTTGTTGTCTTCACATATGATTTCAATCGCAAAACTTGAATGTTCTTCAAGAAGAGAAAAGGTGAAACTTTCATGAAAATAAAAAATTCAAAGAGTGAATGGAGGCATATGAAAATATGTACCTTGTAGATTGACAAAGGGTGTGAATTCTTGTCAAAAGAATTCATCTTATACTACAATAATATGGTATCAAACAACAATTGATTTAAGCATTGACACCCCAACAAACTGGGGTCGTTGAATGTCGAAACTAAACCATTGTGGGATGGATAAGAAGCTTAGCATTTGATAGCAAACTTCCAAGTTTCCTATGGAATGAAACTGTAAACACAACAACATATTTAATCAATTGAAGTCCCATGAAAACAAATAATGGGCAAACAACAAAGGAGATACACACTAACAAAAGGCCTAAAGTTTGTCATTCACGAATATTTGGGAGTTCAGGCTATGTTCATGTGCCAAAACAACAACATAATAAGTTTGATAATAAAGTAACCAAATGCTTATTTTTTGGCTATGATGAACAAAATAAAATGCATAGGATGTATAATTTGAGCACAAAGAAAATATTGTTGAGTTGTGATGTAGTTTTTGAAGAGTCCAAAATAAGCTATGACTAATTAGGACAACCATTAATACCACTAGTTGGTATTTAAAACTATTTTTAGTAAAATTAATGATGTTGAATTTGCAATCAAAACCACCATTGAACTATCTTTAATGCAAGATACATTTCAATAACCTATTTAATCATAGGAACAAACATCTACATATGTTGAGAATAATCAACAAACACATGTTGAAAAAGAACAAAAGCTAAGTCAAATGAAAGGGAGCAAAGGTCAAATGATGTACTAGTTCTAGCTTTTACATTCTTGAAAGGATCACCATTAACCACACATGTTCCGTGAAAAAATCCTCCAAGAATGTGAACACAATTGACTTGATTGAAATAATTTTATGCTTTGTTTATTGAGATAGAAGATTCTATCACATATGTTGAAGCAAAATTGCGTCAAGGTTGGAAAAAAACAATGGATAAGGATATTGAATCGATCAAGAAGAATTAAACATGGATAATTATACCTAGGCCTATAAACAAGGAGCTAATCACTACAAAGTGGATTTATGAACCACATTTATCACATTAAGAACAATGCAAAAATTGAAAGTAAAAATTGTTGTTTGAAGCTTTGACCAAACAAAGGGAATTATTTACTTCAAGATCTATGTTCCAATTATGCAATGGCTTTACAACATGAACCATCTTAACATTAACAATAACAAAAGATTGGAAAGTGAAGCAAATGGATGTCAAGATAACCTTCCTTAATGGAAAATTGGAAAAATATGCGTTTATGGAAATACTTGAAGGATTTGAAGGCCATGGCAATCCATATTTGGTTTACAAGTTGAGAAGGGTGTTATATGGCTTGCATCAACCACCACAAGCTTGGTATAACCATATTGATGAAGAGATGACATTAATTGGACATAAAAAAAAGTTCAATAGACTTCAACTTGGTGGGAAAAAGGAAATATGTAATATTGTTATTTTATGTAAATGACTTACTTTTGATTAAAAACACCATTCAAGAACTCGAGAAAATAAAGAAGACTCTCGCCAATACATTTGAAATGACCTTGCTTATAACTCCTTCATTATACCTTGGAGTTGAAATCATTCAAACTAGTGAGGGGATGTGGCTCCACCAATGCCCATAAATCTAGCTTATGTCAAAGAAATTAAGATTCAATAAATGCACACCTATTAATATTCCAATGGACCTTGTATTGAAGCTTCAAAAGGATATGTGTATGTGCATAATTGATGCCACATTCTCCCAATATATGGTTGGAAGCTTGCACTCCAACTTTAAGATTCGATTTGATATTGGATATGCTTTGAGTGTGAGAAATCGTTGTGCATTTGAACTTGAAAAAGGCACATTTGAAAATAGTGAGACATATTATGCGATACATGCACATCACTCAATCATATGCATTGTTTTATCCAAAAAGGCAACACATACTTCATGACCAAAATATTACTTTCACTAATGTAAACTATGGACATGATTTAGAAACAAGGAGATCAACTACATGGATATTTCACAAACTTGGGGTTGCTCACATCAATTGGAACAACTAACTTCAACCATTTGATTTTCTTTCAATCATTGAAATGGAATACCAAACATTGAGTCAAGCCACAAAGGACATTGTACACCTTTAATGACTATTAACAAAACTTGAAATTTGTAACACACAATAACACGATTATTAAGTGATAATCAATTGTGCATTCGATTAGTACACAATCTAGTTCTACACACATACATCAAACACATCAAAATACAATACCATTTTATTTGAGAACGAGTACAAGCGAGTGACATTCTAATGAACTATGTTCTAATTGTTATAAAACAAGCTGATTTTCTCACTAAACCCCTAGGCTATTTAAAATTTTCTACTAATAGAAACGAGTCAAGTTTGAGATTGTTACCCAATTCACCAACTTGACCTATTGGTCAATTTTATTCTTCGTTCTTCACATTTAACTAAGAGTCATGTTTTTTTGAATAGTATTCATTATAGTCTTCACTCATTTGAATTCTTAGGACAGAGAGTTGGGAGCGAGAAGGGATGGTGAAGATAATGTTCTTTCTATAAAGACAACAACAAATAATTACACATTTAGTCTCATAAAACAATCCTAGTTGGATGCGTTTTAGCTCTTGACTTAATTAGGACATTGAGATAGAAAAAAGGCTTTGACAATAACAAGGGTGCTGCAAGTTACAAAGGGAAACTTGTAGAATATGGTGACAACCAATCTCACACATCTCCACCGTTTATGAATACATAACCACCATGCAATTAACTATATAAATAGTTGATATCAAAACATGGGTTCCCTTCCTACTACTATGCTTTGAATTGCAGTATTAAGCAAACCTCTACAATTTTATGTTTCTTTCAAGTGGTCTAAATTTGTTTTCTTAGTTATTTTGAATGAACTCACGGTTCTATGTGTAATGGTAGCTATTGATTTACAAATAAGGTTCTTCTAACATATTACTTGTGCCACTTTGTTGTAGTGTAATTGGAGAGCATGTTATATTATGCAATTATTCCTCCACCTTGCAAGTGGGTTATGAATGAGCATTGATAAAATCAGTTTTTTATCAAATTCAATCATCATCCAAATTATGTAAAACCCATGTTACACCAATCCATCATCTCTCATAGTTTTGTTTGAACTTTGCTTGCTAGAAAAAAAAGGGCATATGAACTATGACGCAATCGGTAGCCTTGTTTTTCATAATTATAAACCGCTCAATGAAAAATTCCTAAGTGTACATGAAGTATACCTTATTTTCATGAATATCCCTCTTAGAAAAGACTCCTTAAGAGTGAAGAGGAAATTATGCTTACATATTGTGCAAGGTTCGTTTCCTCTCATGGAATAGGTGTTACAAACTCTTCCCTTTCACACCTCATGGTTTCCATAACTTAGTGATCCATTGCACTCTTTGTTGTTGGATGGATGAAAGAATCTTTGGACGGATGGGATGCCAGAATCTTCAGATGGATGGATGAGAGGATGTTCGGATGGATGCAATGAAAGAATCTTTGAACGGATGGATGAGAGAATCCTCGGACGTATGGGATGACAGAATCTTGGGACGGATGGATGAGAAAATATTCTGACGGATGATTTAAAAAGTTCATTCACAAGAAGGAAAGGGTGTGCAAACCCGTGGGCCGGACCGGTCCCGGCCCGGCGTCAGAAGAGACGGAGAGCGGGCGCGCCTTGCAGCCGTCCAGCCAGCCAGCCAGCCAGGCGAGACGAGAGAGAGCGATGGCGCTGTTCTGATGATCCGACCCAATCGAGCTTCCGTTGCAACAATGCGGTGCCCGCTTTCCAAGACGATGTTGAGACTGGAGATGCCCATTTGGCTTGGTTCTTCTTCTACCCCGTGCGAGCTCCTTTGTATGAATCCGGAGATCCGCTGCCCTGGATTCAGTAGTACCTCCTATTGGGGCGGTACGTGGGTACCAGAGTTAGTAGGGTTTTGTGTCTTGGTGGCAGTGGTACTAGTAGTGGTCTGAAGCAGCTGATGAAGAAGAAGAAACCCTAGTAATGCTCTCTTCTTCTGTGGGAGGGAGGCCATGGTCTTTTTCATCTTCTGGCGATGCATGCATTTTACTACTGAGGGTTTTGTTTTTATGACGACTCTTGCGTCTCTCCTCTCTTGACAGTGGAGTAGCGAGCTCACATGAGTTTTTTCCTTCTTCTTCTTCTTGAGCCTCCTCCTCAGACTTGGAAAAGCCTTCCTTCGGCGGGGTCAGGTCCAACCGACTGACTTTATGGAACGAGACTTGCGAGGAGCAAGTTGGGGTGTTTCTCTATATGCGATGAAATCCTACTTGCGGTGGTGTAAACCCCTTTCCCTTATTTAGCTTGTGATGAGTGGAGGAAGCTCTGCGAGCGACGACAAGGGAGGAGCTTCTTTTATTCTCTTTTTCAGCAAGAATCAAAGGTGAGCAGCACACGCATACTCCGATCATCCTCCTCCCTACGGGTTTTCTTTTTGCTTCACATTACTAGGGTTCCAACATTACATGCTCTCATGAAGCAGATGATGAAGAAGAACCCTATGTTTACCTTATGCTCTTGTACCCAGCACTCATTCTCGTTGTGTTTAGTTTTTGGCTTTGCTTTAAAGGGTTTTTGTTGCTGTGGAGTACACAATCCACAAAGCTCATAGATAACATTACAACACGGATGATGTTCTGCAGTGAAAGTAGAGAGAGTGACCCCACTCTGGTTATTACCCTAAAGGACGTGCAGAACATTCCAACCACTACCCTTTTTTGTCGGTCATTGTCTCTATCTATGTCTTAGGATTTGGATGCATGCTTCTCCTACAGGGACAAGCTAAAATGAATTGAAGCTTACTACTGTCACGAGCTTTTTGCAGCTTGAACTAATGGGGGGGGGGGGGGGATATGCACTATTTGACTTTTTACTTATCGGTTACATCTCTTGAGTGCTAGCCAACATGGTTATTACTCAGAGGGTTGCTCACTGTTGTATCCAAAAATAGTGACAGAAACACAGGTCACACTGATGTTTGTATAATGGTTTTGCACTGAAATTGTGCGGATTGTTCTATACTTTCTCCATACTTACTGTTGGTGAGCTGATGAACTCAGCGGGGAGTCATGGTGGCAGCTTGTCACTGCTGCTACTCATGATGAAGGTGATGGTCTGATGCTTTGTGATTGGCTCTCATAAAGGTTGCAATGGCCATATTCATTATTGTGTGTTTTGTTTTTTAGGTTTGTTTGAACCGAGAGAATAGCCACCTTCAATATAAAAAATTGTTGTTCTTGGAGTTTTCCCTGCAGTCTCGCAAGTATAGTTTTAGTTATTTTATGGCAGTGTGCATTATTGCCGTATGGTAGTGTTTTTGTCTGCTTACACATGCCTCAGTGTGATTGAAGCTTCTATTCCTATAGCCAATATTCCTACATTACTACTTCCTTGTGTGCACAACATTTTTTTGTCTCAGCTCATCATGTGATGGCTTTTTCTAGTGTATACCCCAAAAAAAGAAGAAGCAATAGTCTGCTTTCAGAAACTGGCAGCATTTATCGGGAAGTTATCAGTTATCATGACAGTGCTGTTGTGGAGATTTCCTCCCATCTGATGCAAAGCTTTCATGATTTTTCCAGGGTAACTCCAGCTCTCCTGAATTGAGTCTTGGATAAAAAGTCTGCGATATCATTTAGTCTATATAGGGGTATTGCGTTGTGAACCTGACAAAAAAAAGTCCTATATTAGAGTTAAAGGTATGACCAGGTCACTGAATAAATCAGATGTGGGAAGATGTGAAAATGGAAGAATGAAGAGATTCTGTCAACTTCAGATGCATGGGACTCAATTCCTGTCAATTTGAAGGCAAAAAGTAGGTACTATCAAAAATGGTAAAGTTGAGGGATGAAGCGGTCATGCTCTAATTTATGGGCACCTCATGGACTTGACAGAAAGAGTGCAACAAAATTTGGACTCAACTCTGACCATTGGGAGGATGGGTTATAATAAGTCTGAGAGTGATGGCACGGATGATGAGGACCTCCCACCACCAACACACTTGGGTTCCATGACAAGAAAAGGTTGCCCGAGAGGAAATGGTAAATCTGGGGGGACTGCTGCCTCTATTGAACAGCAGATCCGGAAACTGGAGCTTGATGCATACACAGCAATTCTTCGGGCATTTGGGGCTCAGTCAGAGGTCATTACATGGACCAAAGAACGGCTTATGTCAGATTTGCGAAAGGAGCTTCGGGTTGCTGATGAACAGCACCGTGAGCTTCTTGGGAGAGTGGCATCAGATGATACATTGCGGCATATCCGGGAGTGGAGGCAATTCAGAGAAGATCCAGGCCTTCCAACCCTCTCTCATGACCCAGCTCCAAGCCCTGCTGTGTCACAGTCCCGGAAGAAGCCAAAAACAGGTCAGGCTGTTCAAACCCTACCCTCGCCACTGCCACCACCTTTACTCAAACTGGCACCCACCACTGGAGGTGCCTTGCCTTCTCCTGCTCCTGCTCCTGGCATTGGAACAGGTCCAAAAGGGAAGAAATCCAAGAGTAAAGGGTCAGTGGGTCCTCCAGTGACCACACCAAGACCTTCTGCACCTGTAGGGGTCACAGCAGGAAGAGGGAGTAATGCTGTGAAGGTCACTGCTCTTTGGAGCAACCACATAGGTGCAGGCCCTTCAGATTCGCATATTGATCAATGGGTTGGCCGCAGAGTTATGACACGATGGCCAGATGATAACACCTTCTATGAGGCAGTGGTGACCGACTATGACAGAGTGAAGCACTTGCATTCACTTGTTTATGATATGGGTACACCACGGGAAACGTGGGAGTGGATTGACCTGAAGGGAATGGACAAGAAGGATGTCAAGTGGATTGAGGGACCTCCTATTTTGCTTGATGGGAAGGCATCTCCTACAACACCAGCATTATCAGCAGGCAGGGGTGCTGGGCAGGGCCTGAAACATGGGGGAAGAGGTGGTTTATTGGCTGGAGCAGGAAGAGTTAAGAGCAGCCAGCGAGGGAGGCCGGCTGGCTTGCATGAGAAAATGGCTCCTGTTTCTTCTGCCCTACCAACCAGGCCAGGGAGGGGAGGGGCAGCTGCTGGAGCTGAGACCAATGGTTCTGACTGGAAAACTGGCCATACAGTCGCAATACAGATTCCAGACTTGGCAGCATTTGTTAAGGAGATGGATGACCTGGATCAGGAAGAAGATCTTGAAAAGCTGGAGAGTGTGAGACACAAAGCTAAAGAACATGAAGAAATGCTCCACAGAGCTTTGGTGGAAGTGGGTGAGTCATCTGATGAAGCTGGGAGTGATGATAGGAGACACCACCATGCTGCTTTCTCTCTGACACGCCCCATTGATAAAGAGAAGGATCATCATAGCCAGCAAGACAGTGGAGATCGTGATGAGGAAGAAGACACAGCTGGGGATCAGAGGGAGGTTTCTGAGGGTGATCATGGAGTACATGAAAGTGGTGGAGCTGCATCTGATGCTGAGGTAGAAAATGCTGAAGAAGATGTGGACAGAGATGATGACAGGTAGACTGTGAGATATTAGTAATTCAAACAAGTTTGTACTCTGGAAAGTGTGTAGTTCCTTCCGTTTTTCAGTTTTTGATTGTGCCCCCCTTTGTACTCCTGCTCTTGCTCAATTTCACAGGTTGGCATTTCTGGTATAAAATGACAGCCCAGTTTTGGCTCTCAAAATCTTTGCAAACTGCAAACATGTACCACTGTCAATATTTCAGAGCTTAGACCTGAGCAGTTTATGGAATACACATATGATGTGTCTCAAAGGCATTCCAATAGAGGGCAACTTTTGATTTGTTACTCAGTGAGAAGTAAAGGTCTAGATGAAGAACTGCGTTTCAACGACAGAATGTGATCAGTTGGGATTTAGGTGCTAAATAGACTGCACAGACCCATTCCTGTTCAACCACTATTATACACAGATGCTCTGCTGTTGAATGATTAACAGATAGTTTAACTGTACAAGGGGTTGGCTTTGAGGCTAGCATAATTCTGGGGATGTGGTTGATAGGTTAGATAGTCAGATTACATGGTGCTTAGAGTTTTAGCTATTTGGGACCTATCAGCAATGTTAGGTGCACTAATGGCATTTGGTGCAAGTGTTCTTAGTTGTGGGTTGGGTTTTTTAAGCCTCCTCTGGAGTAGATGAAACCATCAATTTATTGAATCAGTGAAGCTCATCATGATGAATCTTCTTGGTTGTGGGTTGGGTTTTCTAATTAGTATCCCATTGGAGTGCCAATTGTCCAATTTTTCTATGGGTTTTGTTTTTGGGATTGATAAGTCTAGTTCCTGTCTAGTTTTTCTTTCTCTGTGAACCTTGGTAAGGACTTAGCAAGAGGTTCTGTAGATGATATTTTAGCTTTTGTCCTACCTCAAGGTTTGAAACCAGTTTGCATACTCTCAGGCTTGTCTAGTAAGAGAAATAGTTTGAGTTACCTCTTTTTATGTTCTAGGCTTTGCATTGCCTTCACTCTTTTGAAGGCGAAAGCTGTCTGTTTTTTTTTTTTGGGGTGCTTTGAATGCTGCTTCTCTTGAATAGCATTAGAGTTTGATAATGCTATTCAAGAGAAGCAGTATTCAAAGCACCTCTCCAAACCTTGAGTTCCCCAATCTTTTTTCTCTTCCCCCACTTTAGACCTTGCTCCCTTGTTTCCATAGTCTCTCACCCCTTGTAACCTTCCATCTGTTCATTGCAGGAGAACCCATTGATGGGAAGTTTTGTGGGTTGCTTAAAATTGTTATGACTTGGTGGTCACCATGTGCAGTGACTTGCCAAGGGTGCACTACTTGTTGCATATGGCCCTAATGATGGGAAAGTGCTAATAAGAAATTTTGTAAGATTTGATGGCCATCCAAGGGGGGTTATCTTCCCATGCGCACAACTTTTTGGCATTTTGGGGATCTCCAAGAAAATTATTCATCAAGGCTTCCAGATTCATCAGCGTTTTGAGGACCACAATACAAAGGTAATCAAAATTGGGTGTTCGTCAATTGAGACTAATATATCATGTGCACTAGGTGAAGACAAGTGCAAGGTGAATTCTGCTTTGACATTTAACCAAATGAAGCTTCACTTGGTTGCCAGGTTTGTAATCATGGGTTCATTGTAACTCAAAAATGCATGAGGCAATTATGAAATAAAGTTTGGGGATAAAGGCTTACATGAAGTAAAGCATTATTTAGACCAACAGCTCCTCCACCTTCTTTGGTCCTAACCCCAATGATTCCACTTGAAAACAAAACATGACATTAATCAAATATCAAAGACACAGAAGACGAAGGAACCAGGTAAGGAAGCAACATGTCATCACAGAATTGTGATCAAATGTGCAAAATAAACTTCAAATTTCAGCATGCCAACTTTTCAGTCTTTCCACAAGGCAATACTATTTTTTCAAAACTTTGGTATTGCCTTTACCAAGAACAAAATCACTGGTCAAGAGGCAAGATGTAAAACATCTCTATGCAGATGGAAAGCCATATAAACAAGCCAAAACACAACTAGTAATCTGACAGTGAAGCAGTGTGCATTTAAGGAAGATCTAAAGCTGGTAAGCTACAATTGACCTATGATGGAAGGCATGGCAGTTGAGGTGGCTGCTAAACATTTCAAGGCATAAACACACAGCCCACCAGTAATTGTCACCCCAAAGAAAAAACACAAGACAATCCAACAGCTGAAATAGGGTAAATCAAAAGCCTCTGCTAGGCAGTGGCATAGGAACTGATGTACAGTTTCACTGTGATCTCTAGAGGTTGATTGCCACCTCCAGCTGCATGCAAGGAGACTGGAACCGTGGAGAATAATCGCAAAGTTAAGGGTAAGACAGCAGGTTCTACCTTGACCTCACTTGAGAGATGATTTTCACCCAAGAAAACATTTGCTGAAATATCATCTGTGTATATCTTTCCAGCCAACCTCTCCTCTACTTCACGAATAATGTCCTCATAAGACTCTTCCTCTGGACTACTGCCAATACTGTCTGTTGGATTCACAACTGTAGCTATGTCAGCCACTGTTCTTTGCTGCCTTCCAGGTTTGCTGTCATTTGACCATTTTTTGGGAACAGTTGGTGGAGAGATGTCAAGGACAAGTGTCCCTGTTGCTGCAAACCACTCTGCATTCACTCCTTCTATTTCCTCATAGTATATCCGCCGCTCCATCTGCAGATTTCACCACTGCTGTTCATTAAGCATATCATGCAATGACTTCATAGTAAAGCAATTCAACACTTCCAGATATGTGTCCTAGATAATTCAGCCAACAAAGCTCCCCAGTAACAAAGACAATACATGAGAACTTCTATCAAAGAATCTCCACGACCATCTGGATCTGGCAGAGAGACTGAGAGATCATACTTACAGCAACTTTGCAGATATAAAGGGACATGAACTTTGAGCCCAATGCCAGTACCCTAGCATCTGAAAGCAAACCCTGAAAATACAAGACATGGGGACACAACTTATCAGTTGTGGATTATATACATCTCTCTACAATGCTAGAATCATGCTGGTTCTTCTACTTCTTACTCACTGTTCTTCCAATTCCAGCATGACCACCTTCCATAACAGCAATTCATGCATATTGATGCCCAGCACTGAAAGACAAACTCAAGTTGTGATACCATGAACCAGGAATGGCCCTGAAAATGAGGCTATACAAAGAATATACCTGTTTCTTTTTCAACATGGTCCAGAGATACAGCTTATCGCTTGCATCCTTTACATTCCGGCTGGCCAACTTCCTTTCATTGCAGTGTGTAGCTATGACAGCAAGATCTGCAATTCCAGGAAGCTTGTGCTTGATTGCAACTGAAGCCAGTGCCTGCTGAGCAGATGGCATAAAAGTTGCTTCCTTAGTTGCCTTGGCACCTGAAAAGCACTTGCTGGCCAACTGGTTGCTCTGACCCAAAGGCAGTGCCTGAGAACTTTTACCTCTGCTGCCGGGTAGAGAGCTTTCACCCTGAATTATCACCTCCTCTGCCTCCAGAGCTGCAGCTAACATGCGGTGAACTAAAATGTCTGGGTACCTACGAATCGGTGATGTGAAATGTGTGTAGAGGGGTGTTGCAAGAGCATAGTGACTCCATTCTTCCTCTTTGTCTTTTAACTCTCCAGTGCAGAAGTACTTTGCCAGCTGCATGGGCTTGGTGGCTAACAACATCAAAATGTTGAAAACTGCAGGGTCATGTTTAAAACGCTCTTGCATTTTCTCCAGTGAGATGTGCAGAGCACCTGAAGACGATGCATTCAGCTCAAACCCATTCTTGTCACAAAAATCTTCAAACTCCTTCAGCTTCCGCATGTTAGGCTCTGGATGTCTCCGCAATAGAGCACTGTCTGGAAAAGCATCTGAAATCACACGAGCTACACTCATGTTGGCCAAAAGCATGAACTCTTCAACAACAAAATTTGAATCTTTTGTTTTGAACATGGTGCTCTCATATGGAGCCCCATCTTCATCAAGTGAAAACATGAGCTTGGAGTTGTTGAGTTTCAGTGCTCCTTTTTCAAAACGACCATCTCGTAGTTTCTTTGCCACATTATACAGTGCTTGGACATCAGCCACTACCTCTTGCCAAGTATGCTTGCCATGAACTTTTGGTAATGATGACTCAGTTTCCTGCATATCTCTGGGGGCCTGCACTTCTTCCAGATCTGTGGAAACCCCATCGATCATGTTTTGTGCATGTCCATATGTAAGCTTCACACATGACTGGATTACCGTTTTGCCAATCCACTGGTCTAGAATATCACCTGCTGGGCTTATGCTCCAGATAATAGAGAATGCTAACCGATCAACCCCAGGGTTCAAAGAACATAGCTCTTCACAAAGAAGGTGTGGCAACATCGGAACAACTTGCTGCTCAAGGTAGACACTTGTTGACCTAGACTGAGCCTCTTTGTCAAGTGCAGTGTTGGGGCTAACAAAGTAAGACACATCTGCAATATGCACACCAACTCTGACCACCCCATTCTCTAAGCATTCAAAGGAGAGTGCATCATCTAAGTCTTTTGCTGTGGGTGGATCAATTGAGAAGATGCGCTGGCCCCGCAAGTCTACTCTCCTCTTTATTTCACGTGGGGAGATCTTCCAGGGTATTTTGGGAAGGCAATCTAGTGACTCTTGTGAGAATGCTGCACTATCGACCCCATGCTCAAACAATATTGCCTTTAACTGGGCCTCAATCTGCCCTCCTTGTCCCAAGCTCCTTTTTACAACTGCATTTGGAAGATGGCTGTCAGAATGCCATTCATCTACCTGGGCAGCAACAAGCTCTGTCAGCATTGTGGCATCACCTTCCTTGAGTCGCTCATATAAATCATCTGGCAAGCAAGCAGAAAACACAAGCATCTTAGGATACCGGTTGTCCACAGGCACCAAAAGCATTGTGCCCAAACTTCTTTTCCTTTGTGAGTGGTTTTCCTGCTGTCCTCTCCTACTGGGTTTGTTCCCAGAGTGCTGCGGTGCCTCAAGAAACCCTACCACACTTTCCCGCCGAGGAGACTTTTCAAGAATTGCAACAACTTTCCCTGTAGGCCTTCTTCCAGGACATGACATGACAAGCAATGCAAGGCTGGTAATGGCCGTTGCAACCTTGCCTGGTCTAGGGTGAGACCCCTCTTCCTTCTCCACATTTGATTGTGCCAAACTCTGCAAGTCCACAACTGGAGTCAATCCACTGCCTTGTAGTTTCAAGATTTGAATGACAGTATTAGAGGATCCTTCTGTATGCTTTTCAAAGGCTTGACTACTGTCATCACATGACATTTCGATTGGGAGCACGTGAGTCTCTTGCTTCATGTGCATCTGATTGCTACTAGCTGTGTCCTGCACAAAGTGTTGATGATGAGCTTCCAAAGTCATCTCTCCTTCATGCAAAACTCTGGCATTTGCTCCAGCATCTATATCCTGAAATTGTGCTTCAGTGTGGTCAACAACAATTTCCTGTGAAGAATGGGCATCTATGTTGATAGTTTTCCCAGACTCCATTGCATCCTGCTTGGAAGAGCTAGACTCACTGTTGGCCTGCTTGTTAAGAGAGCCCTTGAGCCTGGGCCATGATGATGTTGGCTCCAATGTGATAGCTACAAAATCTCCTTCCATCTGCACCCAGAATCATTGCTTGATGTGTGAAACTCTTGGAAGAGGAAGGACTCAAAATGATCTTCTCATATGGGATTGAGCTCCTTTGGATTTCTGATGCAACTGGCTCAAATAAAATTCAGGAAAAGAAAGGGCATGTTGTGAAAATGTACTGCTCGATTTTGGGCTGCAACTCCATAAATGAGAATGTCCAAAGGGATGCCTTCAATTGTCACATATGCCTGCACAAGATAGAAACCCAGAAGAGTCAACTACACAACTCCATTGCTCATGTTATGCAAGAGTCATTCAACCTAAAAAAAGGTGAAGCACAAGAGAGAAGAATAGAAGATTGCAAAACAGACACCACAGTCACCTCACTGCGGTTGTGAGAATTGATCCGGAAACATGCCTTGAACACTTGTCCAGCCTGCAAAGCATGAGACATGGGCAAACTTTAGACATACCTCCAAAAAGACATTCTCACTCGCCTTCTGCTGAAGGTATAAATAACTCTGAGCATGACTACAACCCTGGGAAAGCATGCAACAGCCTAGCACCTTTGAGAAAACAAAAAATCTGAAAACTGAAATGTCAGGATCCCACCTCCATAGCCTTGCTCACTTCTTGAGGGGACCAATGCTCAGGAAACACTTTAGTCTTTGGAAATGTACAAGCATTCCTTATCCCTTGACCAGCCATACTCTCAACCCTAGACATTGAGGGAGCTTGAAAAGGAGAACCAAGCAAGGTCGATTCTGGTCCTGGCCATGAGTGAGGACTCCCAAGAAGTCTATCTCCAGTGGATCCTATGCTTGGGACTCCCCTATGTGGAGAGACTAAACCTTCTTTGCTTCGCAGCCCTGGCACAGCCTTCCAATGTAATGGTTTCCCAGTAGACTGAGGTTGTGATTGTGATGACCCTGCATTGCCTGGTGATGATGCTCTCTTTGGACCCTTTCCAACAGGGATTTGCCTTGGCCCTGTGACATGTGCTCCCCCCAGTCTTTTCAATGCAGCCACTTCTGTGCTTTCCACATCTGTGTGTTTAAGTTTTCGCCTTGCCATTCCAACAGGTGGAGACTCTCTGATCATCCCGGCTTGAGCATTTTCACTTTTCTTTGCCTCAAGGGAATGAATTCTTGGCACAGCAGGACTTACAGCACTCCCCTCTTTTGGAAGTAGATTATAGTTGCTTGACTCTTTTTGCTCTGCTTTCACAATGGACATCACTTGCGCATGCTCCACAAAATTCCTTGCAGAAGAAGAGTCTGACAAATCAATGCCAGGAGGAGTGGATGCCTCTGTCACAGGGCTTTTATATGCCATCACATCTTTAAGGTCCTGCAGTGACACCAGTCGGCTAAAGCTTTGCAATAATAAGGACTCTTCTGGCATGCTTGAGACTGCCACAACAGGAGAAGCATTCTCTACATTTTTCACATCCAAAATCTGGGAGGACTCTGATCCAGGAGATGGAGGGCACATAATGAACTGTACAGGGTTGCCCTCAAGTCTTCTCAAAGGCTGGGAAACGAACACTGAAAAATCACTTGAGAGGGAATGCACAACGTCATTAGAGAGCTTTTCCTTGAAGGAAGGACTAGGAATGGAACTTGGTCCAGGGCTTGAAAGTAGAGAGGCGTAATTGTTTGTTCCCTGCAGTGGCGCTTCCTTGCTGATCTGCTCTGCTTGAACCTTGGAACCTCCTTCCCTTATGTCTCCTGTATGAACAGACTCACACCGACATCACTTACTACATTATTAATTCAAAACAGTACTATGTTCCTCTGTGAGTGAGTATCTGTTTTACAAAGATTCCTGCCAATCGAAGGACCGACGGTGCCCTAAAACCACCATAAGTAGCAGCCATTATAAAAAGCAAAACACGGATGAAGAACCACGATCGTCGCACAAGAAAAAAGGCTATATAAGAAGCGCGAGCATCAGAGATGACCATGAAACTTTTTCAGAGATAATGAAATGAAGCTAAGAAAACCAGAGTGCTTAAACCTCGTGTCATATAAGGTTGCTTCCAAGAGAGGACTAGTAACATGAAAACACAATCAACAAATGGTAAAGCTATAAGTTATCCATGAATTTGCGCAGCGAAGCGGTTTCTAGTTCCCTATAAGCAACAAAACGAAAAAAAAAAAAAAAAGGCGACACAAACCTTCTCGGTAGAAAGCAGCAGCCGCAGCAGCACCGGGGGAGGTATTGTCATTGTCATTGTCAGACGGAGTCGAAACGTAACTCTCCGCTGCTGCTGCGGCCACCGCCGCCGGCCGATTTCCCTTCCCGTCTCGCCTTCTTTGTCCAATCATGAAGACACTATCATCTCCCTCAAGCAGCGTCTTCCGATCCCGCGAAGCCGCAGCATGCGAAAAGCCAGAGTAGAAGAAACACAACTGCGGTGACAACGACGACAACGACGACGACGACGATGACGGTGAGGACTCAAACGCTTTCACCACATCCTTCGCTTTATAAAAGAAATAAAAGAGACACCACGCGTGGCCCTCAAGTTCTCCATGTAGACTCCAGGGTTTCGTTTAAGGATTTTGTGACGTAGCCAAAGTGGCGATCATTCATTAAAAAATAATTTAGCCAAATTAGATTACTTACTAAATGTGAAGGTAAATATATTTTTGAATTATATATTTTTTATTTTTTTATTTTTTTATTTTTTTAAAATATTAACTTTTTAAACAGAACAGAATCCTTCTATCTTCTTGGCTACCTACTGGAATTTATCATAAAAATTGGGCACTTGCAATTAAAATTTTCTAAATTTGGCGAATTTGGGTCTTTTTTTTTTCCATGGAAAATCCTTTGTATAGGTCCAAAAAATCATTTTTTTCAGGTTGAAATTTGGGTGAAAAGTCTCTGGGGAAAAAGAAACACTGCCCAATAGTCGAGATGGGTCTCCCCTCCCTCTCCATTTGTAATGCCCTATTTAAAATAAAAGTGGGGCCGTGCATGTAGAGGTGAACCATAGTTAAATGAAAGCCCGAAAGTATGTGTTAGGTTAAGCACAAGGGTTAGGGCATTATTACCATCTCAGGCCCTATTTATCTCCCATTTATCCTATGGGATTAAAAAAAAGTTAAAGATGATGTCGAGATTTATGTAAATGGAATGCTCATAATGGTGATTTATTTTTTTCCATTTGTGAAAAGCTTGACAAGATTTTAGTCTTTTAACACTAGAGAAATCAAAGGAGGTCTTTACAACTTAGCCAAAAATGATGACTTTAATCTCGTGTTCACATCCAATGTTAGGTAGCATTACATGTAATGTGAACATTTCCATGGTGTACCAATTTAACTCAAAGGTAGCACATAATCTAGGTACTAATAGCTTCCACCTAATCTAGAAAAAATTGTAGATTTTGGATTCAAATTACAATTTTAAATGAAATTTAGAACCATAACCTTCACACTTTATGTTAAGGACCTTAGTGGTAAGTACCCTAACACCAACTTAATTTTCTAGAAATCACATGACACACATCTAACATGCATATAATTAGTTTCATTAGTGGAGTTTCATACATGTGATGTTAAGTATGAATTAACCACTACATTTAACGTAAACCTTAAAATCATTTTCATCATCATCACACATGTGATGGTGTTTTTGCATGTTGGAACCTTGTTCTTAACAAGTCATTACAATTAATAATGCACATTAAAAATATTGCAACCTTGGTCAAAATTATGATCAAAATTAAAGCATGACACAACAAAAGTGGGTGAAAAGAGTGTAAAAGATTTAAGCACTCTTTCACAAGTGTGGAAGAATGAGGATAGCAAGAGAATGAATTTAAGCATTTTCAAGTGGATGGTCACTTTGAAAGTTAAAATCTTATAATGTTTTGAATGAAACCATGTTTGAAATATTAGACCTTGTCCAAATTAAATCATATTTTTAGATTATTTGAAAATATTTGAAAAGTAAATACACAAATTAGGATTATAATCCTCATTTGAAAAATAGATATGGTCAAAAGAATGGTGGGGAACAAAATTGATAATTTAGTTTTCAACCATTAAAAATCTAACAAAGGTGTCAAATGACCTTTAATTGGAATGTGCAATATGGCATTGGGAAGGTCTCTTCAAAGCCTACAATTTTTCTTTTGCAAATTTTTGAATCAAAGTTTATATTTGAAAGTTATGAACCCAAAATTTGTGTGATTCATAATTTCACAACATTATAAATTTTTCATTTTGAAAATCTTAGGAAATTTAGTCATTTCAATGCAATCCTTATCACCAATCACATAGTATATCATAAAAGAATAAAGTGATGATTTCACCCAAGTCCAAGTCACAATGAATCATGCGAATGTGTGTTGTTTATAACTTCATGTTCATGCATTAACTACCTTGTATTTTGGTTTGTGCAAATTGGTTTCATTTTCAACCTACATTTATGAAATCATTTTAATCTCATATTACTACCATTCCCCATCCTTCCTATGGAGAATTTTAAAACACATCTTAAGTTTGCATTTCATTCCAAAACTAAAAATTGACTAGTTTTTAACCTTAGTACCATCTCACAAACCTAAAAAATGCATCAAAATCATTTCACAGACAAGAACCAATAGAACAAAACCACAATTATTCAATCATGAACTCCAAAACACCATAATTGAATAGTAAGTTGATCAAAACATAATGATAATTCACATTTTAAGCATCATTATATGAACACCAAATAACTATCCTTGACATTCTTAAAATTGAAAGGAAATGAAAGGAAAGGCATACCCTCCTCCTCCACTTTGTATTCATATGCTTTGAACACTTAAATCAACACAAATAAAACAATTCAATAATGGATTTTGTTGTTTTTTTTTAAAGTACATGACTATGCACACTTGCAAGAGAGAGAGATTTTTTAGAACTAATTATAACAACAATAAAGCATAATGGTGTTTTTTTTTAGAATGAAGTCTTAATGCTTCTAAACCGAAAATGATATAAATTTTAAAGTTTTACACTACTTGTGTTAAACAAGGTATTGTTTGGGGGGATTATATAAAAGGACATTTTCCCACCCCATTATTACTTCATTTTTTAGTGTGCACATATTTAAACCACCTTGAATTTTATTTTTTTTGTTTGCATCAAATCTTAATTGATATTGTATAATTATTTACATGTTTAATTTAATACTTGAAGTTATGAGGAGTGATGAGGATGCAATTACATGTGATAATTTTTTAGCATATTATATATATTGAACATATCTTCCAAGTAAATTAATTAGAAAGGAGCAATGCAATATATTGATTTAAAATCTAAGATTTTTAAAAATGTTTTGACTTTCAAAAATGTGAAGCAATTTGTCACTTCATGTTCTTCCACACATTTGGATATTAATTAATTAAATTTTGGCATTAGTTTACTTACTATTCACTAATTAAACTACTAATTTAAAAATAAATAAAATTAAGAAATAATACTAGGGATTAATGCATACCCTATAATAATTTTATCTAATTCTCACAATAAACATATCTCAATATAATATTGATTAAATTTACCCAACAACAATATATGAAACTTTATTTTTTACTTGTGTACTTTTGTAAATTCAAAAACAATGTAACCGCTCTCCGCCCTCCCCCCCCCTCGGGGTCCCCTCGGGGTCCCCTTTTGTCTTCATTTGGAAACTAAATAAAAACTTTTTAAAATTAAAAAAACACTTCAACTTTTCTTTTTAAATTATTCAATTTTTTATTTTTAAAAATCAAAACAAACCACATGAAATCATAATCTTCAAAGTGATAGGAAAAATTGCACAAATACAAAAGATATGAATATGTCAATGTTGCGACTTTAATGCACTATCACATGAGATTGCAACTTTTTCATATCATTAGTATCTACATTAGATAGAAGGTTAAAATATTTCAATGGAAAAGGCAAGTGAAGGAAGTGGGGTATTCATATGAAAACATGGAACACATTTGTAGAAGCAACATTAGAATGGGTGAAAACATGGTAAATAAATATTAAAAATTTATTTCACAAAAAGTAAACAATCCCTGTTCTTGCAAGACAAATAACATTTATTAATCAAACAAATCATTTTCCATTACTTTAAGTAACTCCTTGTTTAATTGACTTGTAATAGAAGTAAATGATGTTTGTTTATTATTTCGAATTGTTGATAAAGTGGGATCCTTTACACACAAAAAACCAAGTTAAGCATCGAAGAAAACATGTTCATAACATATTGGACTTTTACTACATGAGGTCAACAAAATCGAATGGAGATGACAAGATAACACACATGTAGATACATTGATTCCAAGATCTAAAACATTTTTTGTTACCAAAAAAAATAAAATTATACCATCTTACCTTTTTACACAAATAACTAAAATTTATTTTGCCTTAGCATCCTTGATTGTTTTCATCATTTTTTCACTCTATCATTATTGACACATGGTTAATATTTATGTCATTTCTTTAATTATGGTATATAAATTCATTTCAAACCCAAATCAAACTAACACACAAATCCACCATCAATTACCTTATTTAAACTCCACATTTTTATTGTTTTTTACATTCACCAAAAAAAAAAAAATGTCCTACCTCATATCAAAAGAAAAAACAACATCTATCTTGCACTATTCAAGTCCTTACACATGAAGTACTCGCACACACAAAAAAACAACCTTATTGATTTCAAAGTTTAGTTCAATTTTCTTTTCACATATCTTTCACATGCCTTCTTATCCTCTATTTCTCCACATGTCTATAATAACCATCCGAACAATACCAACATCACCCAATGTTCTTCATTAAATACCATAAATAATAAATTGCAGCAACCCAAAAAACCATCTCCCACTAATTTTCAATCAAACTCTTCAAATTTACAATTCAATTGTAATAACATACAATAACAAACAACCAAAATAAGGAAACCATTTTGTCATAAATATCCATCTTCTTGCAACATTGCCAAAATAAAATGAATGTTAAAGTAGACAAATTTTAAAAGAATTTACAATCAACACTCATCAAATCTTACCACAATTCATAGGATTGTAATAACTTCAAAATATTTTTTGAACAACTCAAACTATCATCCATGCATCTATCAACAACTTTAGATTGATGAGTAAACAATACTAAATTCAACTATCATATTCATCTAATAATTGTTAAGAGTTAACACCCTCATGAATAATCATGAATATTTCAATACAAAATTTGTAAATGCATAAGGAACATCTTATTAGACGTGTCATAGTTGGCATAAATTTTTTGGAAGCCATAACTAAATGGAAGTACACATGTAAATGATGATTCTTCCAATAAACAACAAATCCCACTACATATTGTGCATAATCTTTCATACAATAAACCCCACAAAACATAATTTCCTTCAACTCATATGTGAAATGACCTTTGACCTTGTCAATTAATGTACCAACTAACATAATCCAAAAACCTTTTAATGCAAAGTTCAACATTGTTATGTTATCAACCACAACAACCTCATTACCCAATTCCTCCCTACCATTACCATGTACCACTAATGCATCTACATTATACATAACTTGTTTCATGTCAAAACAATTGATAGGTTTCAACCTAGCTTATAAATGCTGAGGTTGGACATGGTTGGATGATTCGCACACAAACTTTGCATCCTCATCTTTGCAATTGGGACAATGGCAAAAGATATTTTTTAATTCAACTAAAATCAAATCTTGAGAAAATAAAAACCCAACCTCATGTGCTTTGTAGTTGTTGTGTACCATCTACCATTATAAAAGATGAAATATATCTACATCATCTACCTTTACCTCCCAAACATACTTGAAAATAATCTTTCACAGTAAGGTGGGAAAAATGTTATATTGTAAATTCTTCTTTCAAAAAAATGTCATCACATCAAATACAAATTGAAATTGCCTTGCATTAAGTTTGATTTTTTTTTTTGGATCTCCCTTTTCAATAAAGCCCCAACCCCATCCACTTTTACATTGCCATGACCAATTTTGGAATAATTCTAAACTATGACAATCATAAAGACATTTCTCACAAATAATCGTGTTGTGATACTATATCATTAAATATTGGAACACTTTGTGCTATTGAACTAACAATTGCATGCATCATTCCATGCAATATGGCATTCATATGGCATTTTCCCTTAAAAACTCCTAATTCAACTTGAAAGAATATTGGACATACAAAATGTCATGTTGGTTTTCATTATAAAGGTAGCCTTAAATATTTTTGATTTCAATTGTGTTGAATCAAATGCAAGCTCATGACAATATATGTTGTGCACCAATATTGCAATTTGAAATGAAAATTAATTCGTAGATTTCATTCTACACTTTCAAGGTATAACTTTCCAAAAAAAATACAAGACAACACAATTTTAGGTGGTAGATTTTGTACATAAGCCTTGAACTCCTTTTGTATGAAAAATTCTTGAAATATGGGTTTTATGTATTTTATTAACACATTTGATTTTGTTTCACAATATTCAACTTTCAACACTTTCTTGTTTTGATCATCATTATTTTTCCCAACCACATAATTAATTACGTGTCAAGCCACAAGCCTATATGAATACAATTCAAATGGGTAGATTTGCAAGGTTGAAACATGTAGTTTACATCAACCAAACAAAACATTATCTTCAACAAAATATTGCAAACCTAGCTTTTGGGGCATCAAATGGAAGACCATAAGGACAATAATATTTCACAATAGTTGACATGGGCTTCACACCATCTTGTTGGGTCAACACCAATTCCAACATTTGATGGTAAATTTTTATGCAAGAATAATTACATTGACCATAACCCCTTTCCTTTGACTCTAGGTGATATTGTTAAACCTTCCTTTAACTCATAGATTTTCATGTGATAACAATAATAAATGTTCCATCCTCATAGTGTTTTTTAAAAAATAAAGCTTTAAGGATTGGAATTTTGTAAACATCACTTGAATTTCAAGATATTTTCCCTTGAACAAAATGAAGAACTCAAAGCAAAAAATAACAATGTGATTTGTGAATTCAACAAATGATACATTTGAGGTAACATTTAACAATTGCCACACATTTGTCATAAACAAAAACTTGCATGTAAACAAGTGGTTTTATGTTCTTGTTACTTTTATAAAAAATATATATATATATTTTCCTTATCCACATTCAAATTCAAAAGAACACGAATTCTTACATTTTGTATTTGTTCGTCAATTTCTCATGACTTTGCTTAAAGGTTTTCTATGCAAACATTCATCTAAGTTCAACAACTTACAACTTTAATATGTTTCAATGAAATTATTTCATAAAACACAGAACCTCCTAGACTTGAAAATCCAAAATTTTCAAAAAAAGAAGATTTTGTAAACAAATAAATCAAAAAAGGTTTCAACATTTAAACCACATTTTTCATTGATAAGGTCTACAAGTTTTCCACATATATAGTAATCATGACTCAATAATCTACATGATTTAAAAAATATTCACAATATTCAAGATAGAAAACCAAATAACTTTAGTGGATTGGGTAGTTGCAAGATTTGCATGATATTATTTTTTTTACAAAATGTATGGTAAAATTGTCAACATGACAAAATAAATAAATTACTATGTCCATTTGAATAAAAATATGTACATAATGATGAAATTAAAAAATATATACACCAACCGTATAATAATGACTTTTGAAATGGAATCATGGAACCTAATCTAGAATTTGCATGAAGATTCAAATGCACTTTTCAATATGATTTCATTTCAAAATGTCTTATAGGGATGAAATATGCAATAGATGGTAGAAACTAATAAACATGAATTCCAAAGAAAATACAAAAACTTCAATCAACAAATAGTTATCGATCTTTAATTTATCAAATTTGAACATTATTTTCAAAAGTCTTCATTTCAATCATTTTTTGTTTGAATGATGATGATCACGTAATTTTTTAATTGAACTTTGTTAGTTCATTAATCACCATATAATCCACATTTAACATTGGTTTTGTAGGCACTCTAATATTAAAATATGTACTTTTCAGAATGTTGCATTTATTGAAATTGAGATAATTTTTTCATTGGTTGGAATTCTTACAAATTTGAGGAGATGATGTTTATAATTAGATAATTTACATATGATAATTTTTGTTAGTAAATTTCAGCCTAATGATCTTAGGGTGGGTTGTAATTCACCTTTTAATTTGATAGAGTTGATTGAGGCTAATTCTACTATAGAGAAAAAAATAGAGCAATATGAAGGCGAATTTGAGTGAGATGAACTTTTGGATTTGTAATTTTGTTTGAATTTTTTTTTGAAAAGAAATCTTGTTATTTTAGAATGTTGAGATATTCGACGAATATTAAGCCATAGTGAAAAACATTGAAATTAAAGGGAAAAGCTTTCAAGTTATCATCAAAATTGATTTTTTTTTTTTTTTAATGCATTGCTTCATGCAACACATAAAAAATTTCATGTTTCTCAATGTGGAAAGCTGACCCTAGGCTACGATAGAGAAGTAGGTTCTAGTAGATAGCCAAACTAAATTTGTTTATTTAAGAGTTTCAATTTTTATTAAAAAAAATTTAGACCAAAATAAGATAATAATAAAATCCTAACTTCCGCCCCGATTTTCTTGTACGTGTTGTAAAACCCTCAAAGATTTTTGCTTAATGTATTTTGGAGGTGCACTTATTAGAGCCTATTAAATTAAATACCACGGCGCGAATCGGAAAAACAAAAAAAACAAAAAAACTATGGGCATTTGCCTTGTGTGCCATTTATTTTTGTTTTCCGGTGATACCCAAAGGGTACGTGTCTCATGGGAAATTTTTAAAAATAAAATAATTGTCTATTTTTAGACTCAGTTTCAGCCATGGGGGAGTTTTTGGGGGGGGGGGGGGGGGTGGGGGTGGGTTCCGGAAGTAAGCCGGGCAGAAGTACGTGCCCACCAACTGTGGCAGACAGGCGATAATCTGCTGACTCCACTTTTAATTTCTGCCAGTTCCACTTAAAATGGTGGGGTAAGGTTATGCTCTGGGAGGACTCTGGTTGAATCCCTTACCATCTGGACCGAACATCGTCGAGCCCACTTCCAGAACTCGCTGTGGTAGGACCCGTTACCAATTTACGAAACGGCGTCTTTGCTAACTGGGGTCTTCGCGTTCCTAGGTGGAACTGCAATAATGATTTACTGGTCTAGTTAGCAGGCATAAGGTGGTGGGCTAGGGCGTAAAGAAGGGGGGGGTGGGGGTGGGAAACCGGGGCAGTGGGCTGGGTGAGAACATGGGCATGGCATTTGCGCGGGCTGCAACTTTCTCCCGCGCATCCGGCTGCCCTTTGCCGCCGTGAAAGAGCTACGTGTACCCCTTTACCGAGCCTTTGCTTTCCTAGTGCCACGGCAAACCCAAAGCTCTCCCGAACCTAACGGCAAGCCTTTGTTTATAAGGCCGCAATGAACCGAACCGAACCAAACCGCGAGCCGTTGTTCCTAGGGCCACAGCGAAACGAACCTGTACCGAGCCTAACCAATTGCATTTTTTCCTTCCGCCATAGCGAACCCGAAGCTGAAACGAACTTAACAAGTAGCCTTTTTTTCCGAAGGCCACAGCAAGTGACCCCGAGGCTGAAACGAACCTAACCACGAGCCTTGGTTCCTGCGGCCACTGCGAGTCTGAAGCTGTGAATCTTTTCACCTCAACGCCAGCCTTTGTTCCTAAGGCTACTGCGACCCCGAAGCTGCACTGAACCTAACATCGAGCCTTCGTTCCTCCGGTCAGCCAGACCCGAAACTGAACCGAACCTAACGGCGAGCTTCACCGAAGCACCAAAGTGATAGTCTTAGACAAAAGGAGGAAGAAAGGAGACTCCGAGGACGAGAAGCAAAGCGCGACGACTCATCCATGACGCGTAAGTAGCAACACAATTTGCTGCCGAGATGCTCACATTGTGAGAGATCGCACCGTTTTTGTTACCTATTTTGATGTCTGGATAGTTCTAGAGAGGAGGTATCTGAGAGAATATTCACAGAGAGCGGGGAAGAACCGGGGGGGCAGAAGGAGAGAGAGAGAGAGAGAAAGAGAGAGCGAGCCCTAGACAAGATATGATTGCACGGAGAGGGGGATTACAGAGGCTAGAGGTTTGTATGGGTGAAGGATGCCAGAGCTGCGTAGTGGAGCGCGACAGCACCGCTCTGCTCCATCCGTAGTTCCGGCAGGAGCTATTGCTGGCTGTCCTCCTCCTCCTCCGGAGACGACGACTGTAGTTAGACGAACTGCTGCGGCTCCTCCCCGGAGACGTGCGGGTGTTGTGGTGATAGGGGATTCGTGTCCGTTGAAGAATCGTGTCAGGACTCGTGCTGCAGTTGCGAAAGAAGAAGCAGCAGCAGCAGTTGTTGTTACTACTACTACTACTACTACTACTACTAATCCCACTAAGGTCATCGGCCGTGCCAAGGGAGGACGGACCGTGAGCGGTCGGCCTGCCAAGCAGAATCGGAATAAGAAACCTCGTGCTCAACCAAAAGCTGCTGCCACTCGACCTAGACAGAAAGGTACTGGGCGAGGAAAACAGGTTTCTCCTAGATCCCGTTCCCAAGAGCCTAAGCCGTCTCCTCAAGATCCTCTTCCTCCATCTCCTCAAGATCCTTCTCCGTCTCCTCCCGAGGCACCTCCTCAAGATCTTCATCGGTTTCCCAAGCTACCTCAAGATCCTCTTCCTCCTCATCGTCCTGCCCTTCCCGAGGGACACGTTGAAGTGGATACAGACCTGCCTAAAGACAGACCAGTGGAAGTGGCCGAAGTCAGAAATATGGAGGAAGAGAGCGCTGGACGTAGTGCAGAGAAGATACCTGGTGCAGAGGACGATGGCAGTACCGCACCTCTTCCCGAGAGGGTAATTTTTTCTTCTGTGGATGCTTCTTTTGCACATCTTTCTTCATCATAAATTGTGGTTTATGTTGCGCTTCCCAATTAGCACACATGTTGTAGACGGACAGTACTTAGTTTTGGAATGGAGTTCTGATGATTCTGATGATATTCCCTCGCACAATGGAGAGATGAAAAGGTTATAGGCACTATGCTGGTCTGTCACCCGAGCACCAACGCTACTGTTGTTGATGATTCGTCTTTGACATGTATGCATGCTTTTGGAAGGTTGCTGTTTGTGGCATGCATGCATGTGTGTACTTGGCTTCTGTTGTTGTTCTTAAGGGTCTGATTGATGATCTCTTGAAACATTTTGTAACATATGCCAAACAGGTGCAAGTTGGTGGCTCACCAGTTTACAAGATAGAAAGGAAACTTGGGAAGGGAGGTTTTGGACAAGTCTACGTAGGTCGTCGCGTAAGTGGAGGCACAGAGCGGACGGGTCCACAAGCTGTAGAGGTAAAATCTGCATGCAGGAGATGGTTTAGAGCAAGTCTTGCAGTGTGGAGACGAACTCTGATGGAGTCTAAGATTGGTCTGTTGCCTTTTCAGAGACAGATGTTGCCTAACTGACATCACTATCTCCTGCTAGTGTTATGTGTTGGAACTAAACATTGCAGATTGAAATGTTTTCTTTGGCAGGTTGCATTGAAGTTTGAGCACCGGAGTAGTAAAGGCTGCAATTACGGTCCCCCATATGAATGGCAGGTTTACAAGTGGGTTAAATGTCTAGATCCCAAATCTTATGATTGCATTGTGAGCTTTATGATGTTCTTCCTTCCCCTATGCAAATTTTTTTGTGACCAGTTGTTGCCTCTTGTGTTTTGTTTTGTTTTCTTGTGTCTGTTTCTTATGACACATGTAGTAAGTTTCAGATGTGCATATCTTTTTGCAGCACACTTGGTGGCAGCCATGGGGTGCCCCGTGCTCATTTTAAAGGTCGGCAAGGTGACTACTATGTTATGGTAATTTTCTCTGCCAGTTGTTGCTTGATTGCTCATCATCTGGTGTGTACCTTTTGCTTGGTGGTCTATTGCCTGTTAATGCATGATGCTGACATGTTCTGGAACCTTTGGCCATTCACAGGTCATGGATATGCTTGGGCCCAGCCTGTGGGATGTTTGGAACTCGTCAGGCCAGGCGTAAGATGTTCCTCATGCTTCTGATTATTTTCTGCTTTGTTTGAAGATATGGGGGCAAGGGACATTGTACTTTTGATTATGTATTGATGTCTGTCCCAAATCTGAATATCGTTTTGGTTGTTTTGTGCAGGATGTCGACTGAAATGGTGGCTTGCATTGCAGTAGAGTCCATTTCTATCCTGGAGAAGATGCATTCTCGAGGGTATTTCCTAGTATCTGAGGCCGGTTCATCTGTGTTGAGCTGATGTGAACATATTTAGGTTGTGCACCTTACGTGTTCTATTGAGAACGGAGTGTGTAGATGTATGGACATGGATTTAAAGTGGTGTTTTGACTGCAGCTATGTTCATGGAGATGTGAAGCCAGAAAATTTTCTCTTGGGACAGCCTGGAACTTCTGAAGAAAAAAAGCTATTCCTTGTTGATCTTGGGCTAGGTTAGTCAAAAGTGTTTTCAAATGTCCATTTTGTTTTGGCACCTTTCTTCTTCTTTTTCCCTGAATTATATTTCTGATGCTATGTCTTGACTGAATGACACCTGCAAGTCTTTCATGTTTGCACATTAATCTGAGCTGAAAGGAAATTTTCTGTACTTTCCAATTTATTCTACTGTTAAATCAATTTCCATTGAGGGTGAATTTGAAGTTGTGGAAGTGGTTTGTCTTGGCAGCCACAAGGTGGAGGGATGGGACTACTGGTCAGCATGTGGAGTATGACCAAAGGCCTGATGTGTTTCGGTAATCATTTTCATCTGAGTGTGCAAATCAGCATAGGATGTTGGCTGCCCAGAATAGAAGTAATTAGCTCGTTGTAACTTGGTGGAGGATCAAGACAATTATCCCATATGATTGGGACTGATGGTCATTTGGCATGTGGTCGTTGGTTCAATTCACATCTAAGTCATTCCAATGTCACCTACTACAGGCAACCCACCTGTAATAGGGGTCAACAGGTTAACTACTCACCAGAAAACCATGTGGCTATCTTGGAGTCAAACTTTGGGGGAGGGTTTGGAAAACCCAGTGCCCCTGATACAGCACATAGAAAGTGACTGCTATGAAGTGATGCAGGAAGTCTTACAAGCTCGACACAGTCATTCAGTCATTTTATTCGTCAAACATAAGTTACAACTATGAAATAATTCAGTAAGCCCCCTACAGTTTCAAGAGTCACTGAGTCATTGTAGTTGACAAGCCACATCTGCTTTTTTTTGTAACCTCCTGCATTTGAATGTTGGCAGTGGAACTGTCCGATATGCCAGTGTGCATGCACACTTGGGTCGTACTGGAAGCAGAAGGGATGATATGGAGTCATTGGCCTATACACTGGTGTTTCTCCTTCGAGGTCGCTTGCCTTGGCAAGGTTACCAGGTAGAAGCTGCATTGCTCTCTGTCAATCTACTGTTCCATGGAATTTTAATTGGTTTGAAGTTAGTTGGCAGTCAGTTGATGGTCACTAGGATTCTAATCTGGGTACGGTGTGGTGACATTTTCTGTATAGGGTGACAACAAGGGGTTTCTAGTGTGTAAGAAGAAAATGGCAACCTCCCCAGAGATGTTGTGCTGCTTCTGCCCAATGCCATTCAAGCAGTTCCTTGAATTTGTTGTGAACATGAAGTTCGATGAAGAGCCAAACTATGGCAAGCTTGTATCACTGTTTGATGGGATTTTGGGTCCAAATCCAGCTGTAAGGCCCATCAACACTGATGGTGCACAGAAGGTTAGTTTGGTGAGGAGGTGTCTTCAGTTTTGCTGAAATGTATGCAACAGTGTTTATCAATGGTCTTTGCAAGGGCTTATATGTATCCCAAAAGTTTTGACCCCAAAGCATGTCATGACAGGTTGGGCAAAAGAGGGGAAGGATAACTGTCGAGGAGGAGGAGGATGACCAACCAAAGAAGAAGATACGGCTTGGAATGCCTGCAACCCAATGGATAACTGTCTACAATGCCCGTCGACCAATGAAGCAAAGGTACAGAATGTCATTGAGTTTGGTTTGGTTGTTTATTGACATGGTGTGCTTTGAGGGTGATGTTATGTGTCTTTATCAACTCTGGTTGTATTGTGTAATAGTTAGTTCTTACATTTTGCATGCAGTATCCATGTGGACATGTATACTCACAACTTTTATGGATTAGGGTTTCCCTTGTTATTGTAGTTTTCTTGCTGGTGCAGAGGATTCATCGTGGTAGTATCATCAGCCTGTATGTGTATTGATTGGGAGATTGAACAATACATTTGTTAATGTGTCAAAAATCTTTTGTGCTGGGTGGTTTTGCACATGGACAACTCTATCTTGTGCACTGCATTGTTTAGCTATTAGTTCATTTGGAGAAAAGAAGAGTAAGGGTTTCTCTTGGCATGGAGGTAAGGCCTGGAGCATGATCTTCAAACTCCTTGCAGGGTAAATGGATATGCCCTACAGCTTGGTATTTGCCCTTGTGGAGACCAATGCAGTATCTGTTTCAACTGAACTGGCTTGTGGTCACTGCTATGTGTATGGATCATGGAGATGGTTGGACATAAATTTGTTTGTGCAGTAGACAGGGGTTTTCTCTGCAATCTCATAAACCTGATTCAGTAGTCAGAGTCTGATGTATGTGTATCAGAAGGCCTGAGATGGTGCTGTTTCAATCAGTTACTTGACACCAGAACTCGAACTGCAGGTACCACTATAATGTTGCTGATACGCGGTTGACTCAGCACGTGGAGAAGGGCAATGAAGATGGCCTGTATATAAGCAGTGTAGCTTCTTGTACAAATCTGTGGGCCCTTATCATGGATGCTGGAACTGGGTTTACTGCACAAGTTTATGAGCTCTCACATGTCTTCCTCCACAAGGTCTGTACAGTACTTACAGTCATACTGCATGCTTGATAGCCTTTCATGGAGTTCTGTATGCAGCTTGTCTTTGAGAGTGGCTTTCTGACAGTTTTTGTTTATCCACAGGAGTGGATCATGGAGCAATGGGAGAAGAACTATTACATCAGTGCAATTGCTGGTGCCAATAATGGAAGCTCTCTTGTTGTTATGTCAAAAGGTTAGAGAGGCTTTATTCCAGTTTGCAGTATTTTGGTCATGATATGAATTGGTTTGCTTTTAGGCAATATTGGTAGATGTCTTCAAACTTTATGAAACTCTTGACTAACTGCAATTGTGTGACTTCTTCTTTCAGGTACATCTTATACACAACAATCATACAAAGTCAGTGATTCGTTTCCTTTCAAATGGATCAACAAAAAGTGGAGAGAGGGATTTTATGTTACATCAATGGCCACTGCTGGCAGCCGTTGGGGAGTTGTCATGTCACGCAATGCAGGCTTCTCAGACCAGGTTAGCATGCTTCCTTTCCTCTTCACCAGACTAAGGTACTAGTCACAAAGACAGCTGGAAGTTTGTTAAACTGCCTTCCACTTTTGGTGTTTTTGCTGTAGGTTGTGGAGCTTGACTTCTTGTATCCAAGTGAAGGGATACACAGACGGTGGGATAGTGGGTACCGCATCACAGCTACAGCTGCAACTTGGGATCAGGCTGCATTTGTATTAAGTGTACCACGCAGAAAACCAAATGATGAAACTCAGGAAACCCTGCGCACGTCAGCTTTTCCAAGTACACATGTTAAGGTATGTGCTTGGTTTCAATCTCTTTTTTTAAAGGTCCTTCACTGTACATGATTGAGTGCATCACAGTTTTTAGACCTAACTGTGATGTGTCACTCTGTTTTCACAACTGTGAGTAATTTTACAGAAACTCAGTACATTGGTTTTTGTATGAAACTGACCATCACTCACAGTCAGAAGCTGGCAAATTCAGTGGGAGTGTTTTGGCAATGTTGTTGTTTTACAAAATGCTAAATCATAAATAGGGAGGAGTTCTGAATGTCTATGAGCATGTCGTTTCCTCTGTGCAGGAAAAGTGGTCAAAGAATCTCTACATTGCAGCTGTAAGCTATGGGCGGACTGTGTCATAATACCTCTTCTGCAGCAGAGAAGTAGCTTTGAGGACATGCAGCTAGGCATTGATTGCAAAGGCTCAAAGGGGACCATCTGCTTGATGTACATCTCTTGGGGTTCCTGCTTGGTTGGTTGATATGGACATCAACACATAAATGGTGGCAGGATTTGGCATCAGAGCTAGTGTCTTGCTCATGGTCATCTGGGGCGAATGTTCTGGTGATCTCCCGTATGGGGGAAAGGGCAAGTGAATTAAGTTATCCAGAGTATCTGTTTTATTAGGCAGAGGATTTGCAGGTAATTTGGGGGCAGGAACAGTGTAATTTTGGTTGTCATCAGGTCAGTGTCCATGCAGCCAGTGATAGCACTTGCTTCATGGAAGATTTTGATGTTTTGCACCGAGACAAAGGATCTTCCATGTGAGTCTTGTTTCTCTTGTGGGTAGGTTGAGCTGGTCTTTGCGGGCCCCATGACAGCTATTACCTTCTATGTGGATTTTAACATGTGCTGCCTGGCAGTAGGCCTTATGTGTAGTGTTGCCGATGCTTGTTACCAACCCCTTTGTTCAGCTCCAGTGAGGACAAATATAGTCCCAGGTTCTGACTTTCCCTTTCTCTGCACCTCTTGATTGCGTAAAACTTTGTTCTGGATTCCTTTCAGCTTGGCATTCAGCTTTGATGGCCAGGCCTGAATTGTTTGGTTTCTTGAAATTATGGTATTTGTTTTTCCCTACTGAAAGCCTTTCTTTGTATTCAGTCAGCCCTTTATGTACAAAGTTGTTCCGTATATTAAAATAGTAGAAAGTTGTGCTGCTACCTTTACTGCCATTCCATTTACATGCATTGTGTAGTCAGGATGCATTCCAAAGATATGTACTCTGTTGATTGCAGTCTTCTTAGCATGATGGGAAGTTGATGCAGTTGCAGAACAAGAAGGGCACTGACCCGACATGCTCCCCAGGAGTGAAACTTAAAGGTGGGAATGTGGGAAGATGGGATCCCTGTTGGTTATGAAGCAGGTGTGATGTGTAAATTAGTACAGGTGAGGACCCATTAGCGCATAAGCTGAGGATAGTTAGTGAGTTGTATTACATTTTTTTTTTCCAGGAAAGCATTCCAAGTGAGAGTAACTCCTCTCCTTGGATATCGTCAATTGATCAGGTGCAGTGGAGAATTCTTCTTGGGTGATTTCACTCCTTGCATATTGAACACATGTTCTGAGCTAATCTACACCATTGTGTAGTATTCATATTGTTTTTTTAAAACTACATTTCAATGTTTCATCAGAGAGCTTCTGCAATTTCTGAATCTACTAGGGTTATCATGTTTTGTATGAGTTCAATTTTCCCCATTTAGAAGATCTTTGCAATAAATCAGCAATGTGTACAATTAAAAACCAACATAATAGCATAAATAGTTTTAAACTTGTATACGAATGTTTAAAAGGTTCAATCTTTGGTAAATGCACATAAATTAACATGTCACGTTTGGGCCCTTAGCTCTCCAAAAACTATCAGTTAGAATTAAAATTGTTGGAACCTACCTTTTTTTTCACTAATGCTTTGGTTTTAAATGTGTAGTGATGTTAGATTCTAATTTTCTTGGTTCTCTGGTGCTGGCGATGGAAAGGGCCTATCTATCTGCATGAAAATCAAAGGCATCCAAATAAGTAAAATTAAAAATGAAGTGATCACAATGTACTTGGTGCAACATGACAGGTGATATGATCTGAACAAATGTGGCCCTCGCATGAAATGTCAATTATTGAATTAATTTGATGAGATATTGAGGTTGAATATAGTTTATGCATAATGTACGATTCTCATGTACCTTGCACCTGCCACGTGTGAAAATGTAAAGAACTTACAACATAAAATCATTGTTTGCATTTCAAGGTTATCCATTCTATAGCCACAAAATTTCTACGTCTTATTTCGACAAAAATAGAATGTGATTGCAATTTGGCTATGCCTTGTGAAGAATAGTAAACACCCCAAGTCATGACTCATGACCTTTAAATACTTTAATAACTTGTCAAATTTTTGAAATCAAATTTGTGGTAATAAAACAAAAAATTGGGGGTTTGTAACCAACATCGTGGTTTGGTATTCTTGTTTGATTAATTGGTTCTAGACATTTGTTTAAAATGCTTGAACAAATTACTAGGGCTTAACTTTGTTAGAATATTATGCCCTAAGTTTGAACATTGAAAAACTTCACCATAAAAGTGTAAAGTACATCTATCAATATTTAGTAACTAAAACTTTGATGTGAGATATAAAGTTTTTCAGGGTCACATTCTGAGTGAAGCCTGGATGGAGATGCTCTTAGTATTCACTACTATGTTTCTAAAAACCATCAAGGACTCAATCCTGGTATGTAACCATGCTCTAGAACTGACCATAAAACTGCTACTAGTTCGTGTGTGATTTTTCATGAAAACCAGCAGTTCTTTAGAGTCTCAGATATAAATCAGGACTCGTCACAGCTCTTTGATTTCTGTTAATTTTTCAAAGAACTCGAACCGGTGGCTCTCCTATTCTGAAATAATTTAAAAGCCAAAACTGGAGTTCTTTATGAGTTCAAATAACTGCACAACACCAGTTATTACTTTATTACCTCTGTTTGTGTGCATATTGCAAGACTAGTGGTATGTACCTTCACCTTGAATTTTTCTTAGTGTAGATATGAAAGAAGATATGGAGAGATGTAATGGAAATCAACCCTCCTCAATCACCAAAACTTACTAATATTACATGGCACCCTTAATTGCACTGCTAGTATATATATCACTTGATATGATGAAACTTCAATTGTCAAAATAACATTGGTTTTTACTTTATTCACATTCATGACTGTTTTGCATATTGGAACATATTGTATAATTTTGAATAACTAAAGATGATACGAAAGCTAGAGCTTGAATCAATTGCGATTATTTTGTTAAATGATAATCAAGATATCAAATGTTAAGCAAATACGCTTGTTGTTCAAACCATACCATTGAGCAAAAGTTTCAAGAACATCAATAACTAGAACATTATGGTATTAAATGGCACCTTAATTGCAATATTAGTACTTCACATCGTATCCTTATACTTCAATACTTGAACAACATTGTTCTTATCATGACTTGTGATTTTAAAACTTTGCGTACAATGCTAATAATGTAAATTGCATAAAACTATTTCTGTTTGCAATACGTTTGTTGAATCCACCTTTGTAAATGTTTGTTTTAACCATAATTGCATGGTTGCTTCCATTGTTATTTCAATTCTATGCAAACTGTGGGTACATTCAAATCTATTGCTTTACAAATAAAATGTTAGAGAAATATCTTTTAATGATTTTAACATGTGTTTTCGTAAATGTCGCATAAGCTTCAATTTGTACAAATAATGATGGCACTCATCTGGGTAAGGCCTTATGAGTATACCAAATCTCCAAAATGAGGTAGGATGCAAGTTGGGATTGAAGCAGGGGTTCAAAAGTCAAGAACATACCACTTCGAGGCTTGACCTAACATATTACACCCTTCTTGGCTAGTGCACAGCATTGCTGTGCATTTTACCAGCCTCAGAAAACTATGCAAAAATGCTGAGCCAAACCGGCATGTTACCAATTGTACCAGTGTAGGTGCTGGTTCACCCAAGGCAATGAATCTACCAAAACATCCTATGCTAAATTCACACCAAGGTGTACAAGGGAACTAAGGAATAAACTAGTCTTAACTCTATCTCATTCACACACAAGGGTACAAATTACACAAAAAATGAGTGATCAAGTGATGTGTCATTGGGGTTAAGGAGAGGATGAATGTTTTGATATATCTTTTCCCTAGGAATAAATATTTATAATATTATAAGATTTTTCTTGAAGTTCAGATGGAATAAGGAGGTTAGTTTGACCCCTTGGTTTCAAATAATTAAAATATTCCCCTCTATGATATAGATGTCATCAAACTTTTGTCCTTTCAATTTTCCACCCTAATTTTGAATTCCTCAACATATGATTAAATTAGTTTCACTATATTATTTTAATCTATCCTCATGTGTGAACAAACAACAGGTTAGGGTTACTCCTTAAACAATCAATCAAAACTCCAACAATGTTTTTTTTTTCCTGAATTTTTTGTTGGAGCATTACTACTGAACATCCCAAGAGGGATTTAGCAATAAATGACGACCTATTATTATAACTTGTCCAAATAAAACAGCATAGCCATGATAGACATTTAATAAAATTGATTCTTTGGTGATTTTTTTCCAAAAATATATAAAATACTGATACAGAATATTCATGTTAATTTCATTTTTCGCAAAAATGTGAAATTTCACATTAAAAAATGTTGCCCACCAATCAAAAATGGTTAAATAGAACAATAATAATCTTATTATCCTTTGGTGTGAATGCAAATTGAAGGAAATAAATTTTACATAACAAAACACCCTAATGCACTTTAGAGCAATAGATCATACATCAAAATATTATAAGTAAGGTCATACATTTTACGAGTTAATTACAATACAAAGTATCATAGCCTAGGGTTAGGTTCCACATTGATGAAACAAATAATTAAGTTTCTTTCAAAAAGAATAATTTCAATAAATTTGAAATTATTATTTCATATCTACTATGATATTGTCGCATGAATAATGAAATTATTTAAATTGTAACCTCCAATAATTATGATGGTTTTCAACTACTTACATTCATATTTTCATAAATTTTCATTTTATTATTTTAATCATTATTTAATGACAAATTTGATCTTAAGGTAAATTATTCTTGTATTCTAAGGTGCACTTTGAATAATACACTAGAAAGTTTTTACCTATTGGTCTTAAGAATACATAGGTTACATCCTTTTCAAATAATATATGTTTGTATTGATTGAAATACATAACTATTTGGTGGGTGGGTTCTAGTTTGTTAGATCATGTGTTTGGGTTGCAACAATTGTTCATTTTCCCATCTTATATGTTCCCCATCATAGTTGACAACATTTATATCATAGGCCCTTCATCTTCGGTCATTCAAGATTTTGAATTTCTTAGCTTGCCAACTCCAAGACATAGGTCTTTTAGTGGAACCCCACAAATGCATAACTTGGTTTCTAATTCAATTTTCTAATTGATTTCAAACCCCCCTTTTCATTTAACACTCATTCAAAAGGAATCAAAGTCTTGGGCATCTTATAATCATTCATGTCATTTTTCACCCAAAATTCCTTGTTAAAAGACATTGGATATGTAGAATTGTTCTTAGGTTGGTGATACTCAAATAATCTATGAGATTCTAACATTGTGTTTTGCACAATGATTTTCATACCTCTTGTAGCACTTCCCCCACTTTCTACCTTGAATTTTTTACTTCACTTATTATCAATTGACCTTTCCATGCTTTAAGTTTTTGAACATTTTGTAGGTTCAAGTTCTTTTGACAATCCCAAAGGGGCATTAGCTTGTTGTCAACTATCCTTCCCCATCATTGTACGAAGTGTTGGCTTCATGTTGTCAATCCACATTATTCCAACTACATTCATAGGTAGTTGGGCCCTTCTAATTTCCATTTTGGCCTTTACATTTTTGCATAACTAACAATCTTTCTTCTCAAGGCTTGGGTGCATGCACACAATAAATATCACCCATTTCAATGACACTTATTGGTAGCTCCCAACCTCTTGCCCACCTAATTTGAGCATGTTTTTCCCCTTTTTGAACAATACATATGTATGCAATTTCAACACCTATAGGATTCCATTTCAAAGCATGTGCATCAACACACCTTTTCTAACATTATTTGAAAAGAAGGCCTTGAGCATTCTCTAGAAATACTAGATGTTTGTGAAGCCATGTTGCCCAATCCTTATTTGAGATTTTAAGTGAGATGTAGTAAGCATGTTGATACACAATACCATTTCATAAGAAGAGAGGTACTTCAACATGAAATTCAATTTTGATACATAGTCATTGCAACAATGATAATGGATATCTTGACAAAAATTTACTTCATGATAAACCCAATTTGTGTATGTAACAACTTGGTGTATGTTTGATAGTAACAACTCATATATTCTTTGTTGTCACATTTCATGCATTAATGACCTTTACCACCACCAAATTTCCTAGACATTGTATCCTTTTTTATTTTCATGTGGGAGTAATTTTTGTTATTCTACTTCTTTTGAAGACTCTCCACAATATGATTACTTCAAAATAAACAAAATCAATTGAAGAAGATTTTTACCCAATTTGAAAGTAAAAGTTGACATTATGAGAAATCATGTATGTTGCAATTAGATTGCCATGCAACTAAACCTTCAAAATAATTAATATACTATTATGTTACAACCATCTCATGGAAATACAACAAATAAAAAAATAAAATGCCACATTAGAAAATCAAGGAGTTGTACTATGGTTGTGGGTCAATTACAAGATGGACATCTATGCAGTAGAATGTACTCATTGTAAATATGCTTGTAGTCAATCATGTTTGATCTTGTTGACGAATTGAAAATTAATAACATGTGACAACTACATTACAATTAGGATAAATGTAACACCCAATCAACCACTATTTTGCAACTAGTGTATGGTTTTGACACATATGATCATGCCATGTGTATGCATTTTCATCATTCATTAGTTTTGACACTTTCAACTTGTTTGCAATTAATTGTCAATTATGAATCCCATTGGTACAACTAGTTGTGCCGCTAAGTTGCCATTAAATAAAATCTACTTTTCCACTATTTTGCAGCTATTGATCAATTATTTTATTACTAGTTTTTCACTACATTGTATTTCACAACATCATGTCACCTTATAAACATATCAAACCATGAAATTCATTGAAGGTGAAATTCTGCTTTTGAAGTGAAATTAAAAATATATATATATTGTATTACAAATTCAATTAGGGTGTGCATATGGATCTACCTTTATACACCTCAATGTTTTATATTATAAACATTTAAATTGTTTCATTCACAAGGGCCAATTCCTTGAATCTAATCATGGGTTTATGCCAATTATAAAAAAATTCAAGATGAATTACAAAGGATGATTTTTTTACTTTTATAATTAACATCTAGTAAACATGTAAGCCAAAATAACAAAATTAGTTAAGCCAACATGTGGAAAATTAATATGCAATTAGATTTTAACTTGGAATTTGAAATATGAAACTATGAAATTTGAGGGGGAAACCTTTAAGCAAGTGACACATGGTAGTAAATCAAAAGATCTCTCTTTGCATTAAAAACCTTCATGCATTAATGCTTATTGTCAAAAAACTCAAGATGAATTAAAAAGTAGGTTTTTTTTTCTAAACATATTGTGCATTTTTTAGTTTTTTGGTGATGCAATTATCATATCATTTGCTATATACATATATATATATATTCAATTTAGGAGTAAAGCTGAAAAGTTACATTACAAATTTTTTTATTTTTTTAGAAAACTTAGAGGTTGAAGTTTTTTGTTTTTGTTTTTCGAGGTTGAAGGTTATTGTTCTTGTGTTAAAGGGTTGAATTTTGACAATGTTTGAATTTATCAAAATTAAAGTTCTACATAAAAGGTAAGGTTTTTTCAAAATAAAATAGTGGTTTTGTTTGAAATATATATTCTTGAATAAAAGAACATACACATGTGATGTATAATTTAGTTCAATTACTAATAACTATCTCATTGAATGTGTTGTTGTTCGTTATGTAATAATATTAATTAATACAAGCAAAAAAAAAAATTCCAAACAACAAAAGTATGGTGAATTAAAACCTCAATATTCCAAGTATGTGATGTACTTTATTTTGAAAATCACAATTGTATGCAAATATAATTAATTGCAGTTTTATTTATATTAATGTTTTATTTGTTGCATTTAGTGAGAATTATGTTCTTTTAGTGACATTGCATTTGTAAACTAGTTTTATTTCAAATGAAAGGATGAACATTTAAATATCGTTTGCATCACAATGTTATGTATGTTGCATTTTAATGATAAATAAATTCTATTTGTGACATTACAATTGTAACTTATTATTTTATTTAAGTTGAAAGGATGGACATCTAAATATTTTTGCATGATAATGTTATATATATGTTATTGATCTCATTTCACATTTAACATTGAATGTCATGATATGATCAAGTTCAAATTGACAAGGTGAAATGAAAAAATTATGGCTCAAGCTCCAATTCAAATAAAGAAAGAAAGAAAGAAAGAAAGAAATAAATATATATATATATATATATATATAAAGAATTCAAAAATATAAAAACATAGTGTTCTAGATGGTAATATTTGATTGTCATGGTTCATAATCTTTGTGATAATTTAGGTAGAGGAATTGTTATGTTATAAATGATTTAGGCAATATGTTTAGATTTATAATCAAATTATAAAAATGTTGTTGTAATGCATTTTCCAACTTCGAATGTCAATGCATATAATTTCAGATCCATTTCATATTTATAAATAGTGATGGAATGCAATTTTGCATTATCTATCATAATTTGGACAATGATAATGTCTGCAAAGTTTACACATTTGCACTATAAGTTGCAATTTAATTGGCCAATATTATTAAATTCAATTGCCGTAATAAAAGTACATTGGAAGTCATAACTAAACATTTAGTTGCAAAGGACATCAACAAACCTTGTTTGTTAATGGATGAATGAGAAATCATGCAAGCATTAGGTTTGTTGATGGATGAATGAAAATCATGCAACATTAAGTTTGTCAATGAATCAATAAAGAATCACACAAGCATTAAGTTCATCAATAGATGAACTTGCATAATAATTATTCCATAGTAGTCATCTAGTTGCCATGTGCAAATTGGGTACATTGCAGCTACACAAGAGAACTATGGAATATAGTTGTCTTACATGCGACCCTTTTTATTACAAACCCTTCAATTTTTCACTATTGAGGATTTCTCATGCGGACTTCAACTTGTGGGGAACTCACGTTAAAGCAACATCTGTTTGTTGAAAGCTGATGTCAATATTGATTGATGGTGTCTTTCAAGACTTTTCTGCATTTTTTTTCACATTTCACAAACTCATATCCTCAGAGGGTATTGTTGAGATATCTTTGGGGGTTTGCGATGGCAGATGTCCCACGCCTGCAGACAAGTAATGCACCCTGTTCTATATTTTTGAGGATGTAACAGTTAAGCTGAACATAAATCTTTTTGTTGATGGGAGTAGTATATGTGCTCATTGTGAAAGCAATTTAGGTGTTGGGATTGATCGTGAGAATGAGTTTGCGTGTAGGTTCGAGGCATGAACACAGATGGTGCCAAGTTGAGTCATCCTAGTATTCTAAAGCAATAAGGATTTTCAGGGAGGGAGGAATGACAGCATTTTGGAAGGGCAACGGTGTCACCATTGTTCATTGGCTTCCATATTCATCCACCAACTTTTTTGCCTATGAGCATTATAAAATGGTGTGAAGCTGCCGCTGCTGCTGAGCACTAAAGTTTCTGTTAATTTCACAGTGAAAAAAGTCCAAATCACTTTGTGGTGCAGTGTTATGGTGATTAAATATGTGGGTTGTAAGGTTCAGGTTCTCAACTCTTAAGGTTCTGTCGCCATAGCATCTTGATAGTTACTCGACTATGACAACAAGTAAGGAGAGGAGGCCTTTCTACCATTACAAGTAGATGGGGAAATGAGAGTCCTTTGGTGTCTGGGGTTGGAAGTGCAGCTTGGCAGCACAAATTTCACCCTTTCTTTGTTTGGCAGACCTTGAGGCGGATTTTGGGGATTGAAGGGAAACAAAGAGAGCCTTGGAGTTGGAGTGGGCACTTGGTTGTTGGTTGGTTGTGGAGCTGGTATTATGGCAGCATCCTTGACTTATCCTCTGGATTTGGTTCAAACTCATGTAGCAGCACAGGCAAGTTCTCTGCACATTTTTTACTTAGGCTGTAAATCTCTATCATTGTCATCTCTACCAATCTGTTACATCTATTTTGAAGATTGTATGTATAGATTAAAACTGCTTGAAATTTCTTTTGACTGGAGATCTGTTTCTGCTGTGTTCAGAGATTTTTCATAAAATACTCTTTGGGCAGTGGTATCAATCAGGCTAGTGCATTCTTGCTGTTTTTTAAACATTGACTTCGTTTGGCTTTATCATTAGTGGATGGGTTACTGCTCATCTCATTTAGTTTCGAAAGCATTTGAAAAAATGATATGACCAATCCAAATAATTGCCAGAAGCCTCTAAAGTATTTCATCTTCAAACTCATAAAAAATTTCAGCGAAAAATCACCACGTTTCCCTCTGGGAGAAAATGGTGTGTATTTGGTGTTCTCAACTGGTGCAGACAAAAGGCATGTACTACAGGGGTATAATCCATACACTTCTGACAATCTCTCGAGGGGAAGGCATATGGAGGCTCTACAAAGGCTTAAAGGCCTCACACTTATGGTGAGTGGTTAAAGACCCTTCTATTCTTCTGACTTGACCCTTTTTTTCCAGGAAAACCCATCTGCAAGTTTGTGCAGCATTTATTCAGTGAGAGTGTTTCTTCCTTGAATGCGAAGTCATTCATCAGTGTACTAGTGCAAAGTGGATGGCTTGAGGAGAACTGTGAATAATCAATCATTATTGTCATATTCTTCTGGTCACAAGCATGCTGAGACTACCCTCAAAATCAAGCTACCACAGTACATGAAACCAAATGTACTACACTAGAGAAAATCCATTCTTGATATTTGTTTCTTGGGTAGGTAGTTCCCACAACAGACAGACAAACAGATTTTGTATTATGTGGGAGGTGTCTGGATGTATGGACCTCAAAATTTGCAGAATGAATGAGGGGTTAGGGTTTATACTCTTGAAGTTCTGGAGCATGTCTAAGAATCCTCAATTCTCTGCGGGACTGCTTTGTGAGCTGCTTGGGCTACTCCTGTTGAAAGCAGATTGATTGGCCTAGGAGTCAAAAGTGGTGAGAGGAAAATGGATTTGTGTAGGTAGATGTAATTCCATGATCCAGGAGAATCTTTGAAACAGAGATGTGGTTTCAAAGGAGTTAATATTCTAAAACTGTTATTAGACAAGTGATTGGAGTAGCAGTAGTTTGCATTGCAAGGTGGTAGCAAATAGCACCTTTAGGCAACCTCCAGTTGTTGGGGTCACTTATAGAGTTATAGCTGACAATGAAATGCAGGAACACAATACTGCTTTGCATGCATGCAAATAAAGATTGGTAGGGCATTGCTGAGGGGCTCCCAAGTCCACATAATAGGTGGGGTTCCAACAATAGCCCAACAGGCACTTTCCCGCATGGAAGGCCAGGTATGAAGCAGTGCACTTGTAAATGCTTTTTCTATCGAGTGAACATTGATTTATTAACCAATCACAGCTTTTGCTTTGTTAAGCACTACTCATCCAACTAGATGAGGATGCAGGGAATTAGCACTGGATGCCCACTTTCTCTGCCCACTTCTGGATTCCAATCTCTCTCACAAGGCGTCAGGATTTAGTACTTTCTTTCTTTCTTTCTTTCTTTCTAAGAGCAGTTATATGTCATCTAAGGAGCAGGAACCTCCTTGTCTGATGCTGCTTTAGTTCTTTGTAACAGGGTGTGGGACCAAATATAGCTATCAAATTTTGTGTCTACAAAACTTTGAAGGCAACATGGATCACTCAAAGGCATGTCCTTTTTTATTTTTACAACTTTTTACTCTTTTGGGTGGTGTGTTTATGACACATTTTCCCTCCTTTATGTCAGAGCTAATTGAATCATTTTCAGTCAAAAATTGGTGAAAGAATCCATATTCCAACAAATCTGTGATTTTGGGGTAGGATGTTTGGACCATTGATCTAGTATTTAGTGATCTAAACTAGTTTGATGTGGTGATTGTAGACTCCTCTGCACAATGAAATGCTCAGGACCAGCATAGTAGCTTACTTCTTATTATAGTGAGTTGTTTGATCCTGAAGGCTTGAACTTTTTCCTAGCAGGCTTGAAATATGGCAAATTTTCGTAAGCCATCCCCCCTGGCAGATGCATGCTCTTCTTGTTCTTTGAAATTGTTCCCTGAAGTTCTTTGGTACTGAGTTTTCAGATGGGGTCTTTACAACATATTGGCTAATTTATGTTCTGGTTTGCAATTGCACTAATGTGTTTAGGAGGTAATTTCCCTTTTGTTTGGGAGAGATTTGATATCTGGTGTGCCTGTAGGACATTGAGAAATGGTGTAGCAAATTGCATTGCCTTTTTGAAGAACTATTTAGGACTGTAATTTTGCTGGATATATTCCTGGAATCTATCACAACACAGATTTGGGAGGTCCAGGATATTGCTAGGGTTAGCTTAGAAGATGGCCTTTTCTCTTCCCTTTATCCTTGACTTGAGCATTCATTGGAGGGGGAACTTGTGCTTATTTCAGATACTATAACTACTTCAGCATGTATGAAGGTTGACCTGTCATGGCTTGAAATGCAACTTTGACAAAGTTGCTAATGAAGTGCTGCAATAATCTCTCGGGCTATTTCTCCATGGTTGTAATTTGTCATTGACTGCTTCCCGGTGAATGTCTTCTGTTTGATTCCTGATAGAGAGTTGTTTGAGCATGCAAGCCAAATACATCACCCATATTTGTTATTCTTGCTTGTGGCAGACTTGTGGGTATTTGCTCCTCTTCAGGTAATGCTTGCTGTGCTTAAAGCTTTAGTCCCTCTGCCCTACTCCAAAAGCCTGAGTGCACAGTGGATAGTTCATAGAAGTCCCAGAAATGCATGTCATGTTGAATCTAGTTGCAGTGTAAGTGAGGTAGTTAGTGATGGGGAGACAGTCAAGGTTATGAAAAGAGAGTAGACACACACATTAGGTTCTAATAAAGGGGAGGTTTTGGGGGAAACACCAACATTGCCAATTGATTTTGGTGAGGAAGTGAATGCAGTTAAATGGGGCAGGAGGACGAGCTCTGATATACAAGAAAGGCTTGGCAGGGACTTGCAAACAGATCATACAACAGGAAGGTCTTCTTGGGCTCTACAGGGGAATAGTACCAGAATACTACAAAGTCATTCCCAGTATTAGCATTGTGTTTATGACATATGAGTTTATGAAGTACATCTTGCAGCCTCAATCCTGGAATGGCTACTAGGTTAGATAACTCAACTTCTATATGCTTTCAACAAAGAAATTGTAGAACATCACATGGGCAGGTAGAGACTATACCATTTTGCAGTTAAATTCGAGGCACTTAAAACAATAGGTTATTCCTTGCTGCATGTCAAAGGTGGCATGGACAGAATCCTTTATTGGCCTTGCAAGGATCTTGTGTTTAGATTCATTCATTATAGAGCAGAGTAGCTTAAGGAATAGGTCTATTCTCATATGAGGATTTTTGAAAGATGATATTTTGGTTTGTGTTGAAACTTGAGATTAGTTTATATAACTATAATATCTTGAAAGATTTTGGGTTTCTTTTTGAGGATTTTTTGAAGATTGTATTTTTGCATGGTGAAATAAATATTTGAGTTTCCATAATAAGTCTTCTTTTGCCTTAAGATACTTTTTAATGTAAATGGCAAGGCCACAGTGTGACACACCCCTTGTTGACTATTGATTGTGTGGATTCCTTGCTCCAAGAATATTTTGGAGCCTTGGATGTAGAGTGTTTTGTGGTGGTTTTTATCAAGGCAGCTCTGCTGCTACTCAAACCCGGAAATGGGTCTTGTTGTACCATAAATTTGTCCTCAAAAGATCTTGCTCTCAAGGTTCTACATTTCTCTCTTCTTTTTTTTCCTTCCTTATTTCTTGTTTGCATTTTTTTTTCCTCTTTTTTTTGTTGCCTTGTCCTTTTTTTCTTTCCCTCTTTCTTTTTGCATTCTTCCTCTTTCTCGTTTTTTGCTTTATTGTCTTCTTCATCTGTCTTTAGGGGTTTGGCTGAGTTTGCCTACAGCTGATCTTGTGACAAGGAGCTCAGAATGCTGGCTAATGTTTTG